>JAWDJD010000001.1:364406479-365606479 GCA_035047305.1 Bradypodion pumilum
AGCAAGTTAAAAGTAAAGGTCTCCTTTGCTCAAAAGCCAGTCGTATCTGACTCTAGGGTCAAATGCTCACCATCATTTACAGCCAAAGAGCAAGTGCTGTCTGTGTTTGCAGACATATTCATGGTCATGTGGCAGGCATGGAGCACACAGAATGCTGTTACATTTTCTGCTGTTACGTTTTGTGTTACCTATTTATTTACTTGCAATTTCTTGTTTTCAAACTGGTAAGTTGTCAGTAGTTGGGACAGACAACGGGAGTTCACTCCATTGTGTAGCACTCGGTTCTTGACCTGCTGACTTGCTGATCTTCCAGTCATCAAACTCATCATTATAACTACTAAACCTCCGTGGTTCCCTTGTGTTGCCTTAGATCAGTGATGGCAAACTTTGGCACTCCAACTATTCTTGAACTTCAATTCCCAGAAGTCCTGATCAGCAGGAGTGCTGATTTGGGCTTCTGGTAATTTAAGTCCAAGAACACCTGGAGTGCCATGTTTGGCCATCACGGTCTTATGTAAAGGTCACCCTTGTTTGAAAGCCAGTTGTATCTAACTCTAGGATTCAGTGCTCATCTCCATTTATAGTCAAAGAGTGAGTGCTGCCTGTGTCTGCAAATGTTTCCATGGTCATGTGGCAGGCATGACTAGACACTGGAGTGCACGGAACACTATTTACTTTCCCACCAAAGTGGTACCTATTTACCTACTTGCAATTTCTTGCTTTTGAACTATTAGGTTGGTAGGAGCTGGTACCAAGAAGGGAGCTCATTATGTCATGCAGCACTTGGGTCTCGAACTGCTAACCTGCCGATCTTCCAGTTGTCAAGTTTGGCATGCTAACCACTAAGCCATTGCAGTCCCAGTGTTGCCGTACTCACCTCCTAATGAACATTTCCCTTTGGGTTTGCTTCGATTTACATAAAAATTTCATTTTCCCCATGGGTTTGCTTCGAGTTACATAAAAATAATTTTTCCTATGGGTTTGCTTTGAGTTACATAAAAAATGATTTAAACAAAAACCTACGGAACAGACTTTTTTTTGTAAGTAGGAATTTTATTGTATTCCAGGAACGTGATTCCAGAAAACCTTTCTGTCTGAGAAATCAGATTTGAATTTGAAACCCAATTTACATTCAAAAGGCCAATCACGAAACAAAGCTGTGAGAAAGTGATGATGTCAGCAGTTTTTAAAAAAATCTTTCTTTCAATAACATGCTTCCTGTAATGCATATTTTGACCAACAAAAGCAATTGAATGGACAATTTGGGAGTAAGTCCAACAGATTTCAGGAGTTCTCATGCTCCCTCAGACAGCTTCAGGGGCTGGATGACCATTTTGCCCTTACTCCACCACATTGCACTTCCTGGTGTGGTGGAAGTGGTGGTTGGCACATGAAATGGTGCCACGGGCCACAGGTTGAGATTTCCTGGCTTAACTCATAAGCATACATGCCTTGTCCTCCATCCAAAAGCAGAGGTTCTGCCTTTGCTGAACATTCTGTTTCTACACTTCTCAACAACCCAAATGAAATCCTAAAATGCCATCCACAAGGAATGTTTTGCATTTGCTTTCCATTGATTGTGAAGCTGTGAATGGTTTGCACATCAACCAGAATGAGAATGGGAACCAGCAGTTAGTGTGATGCAAGAAGATAGGGATGTTGCAGTCTGCTGAGAAGACCCCAATGATTGAGAGTCAAACAGTGTTACAGATAGCATAACACTGGGGATTTATGAAATGCTGAAAGAAGTATCTGTCACCACAGGAGCTTTGCATAGCTCCTGCCTTTTGCAAATTAACCTTGCTTTGTTTTGAGACTGGCCATAAGGAATTAAGCCCAGGTATCATTGGCTGTTACTGTTTCTCAGATATGAAGGTTTGTAATCACCTCCCTGAAGCAGTCCCCCCCCCACGTGACTTAGTGGTTAAGATGCTGAGCTGGAGACTGGAAGGTCAGGTTTTGATACCTGAGAGCTGCAGTTGGGGACATGAAAAGAGCCTCATTTGGACGTTCCCTAAAAAACCTTTCAACCCAGAGTAATCTCTGATATGATTATTATTACCTCCCTGAAACATCATGGTTTCAATCTTTAACTACATGCTATCTATCATGTATAGTTTGATCCTGAAGAAAGCATGTTAGTGTTATGTATGTATGTATGCATGTTCAGTATACTGTAAAGGCAAGAATGTAACCACTCCAGATACAAACGATACCAGCTGTAAAGGAACGCGAGCAGACAGCCCATAGAGGGCAGCTGCGAGCGTTCAGCCTCACATGGTTCACATTGCTCAATCACGGACAGCCGCGGGAAAACCTTCCCCGCATTCAGCAGCTGAAGAAAGAGGCGTGCCTGGGCGAGGCCACGCCGGTAGCAGCCAATGAGCTACCGTGCTACAAGATTCAAATGTAGAGAGCTACTGTATATATTGAGATGTATCACCGCCATTTCCTCATGCTTCACTGGAACCTCATGCAATGCAATAAACCTGTGTTAAACCAATCTTTCGGTTGTCCGGTTGTCTTTGGTCCCATACACCAAATTGGCGACGAAGGTGGGATATGGCTGCCCACGGGACCAAGACATGCGCCGGCTACGAGATCAAGAAGCCGGGAGACTTGGAGCTGTTTGAGATAGACTTCAACGCAGCGCTGGTGGAGCTCGAAGTCTCCGATGAGGCCAAAAAGAGGGCCATTTTCGTCCGCATGCTCGGACACGAGACCAAGAGGACCTTGGTGGACCTGATCGCGCCGAGGAAGGTGGGCGACTTCAAAGCTACAGAGCTCCTGGCGGCGTTGCGCGCCCATCTCCGGCCAGCAATAGCGATGTTCCCCGCTCGGAGCGCATTCTGGAGGCGAGTCCAGGCACCCGGGGAATCGGTCGAGGAGTTCGCCGCGGCCCTGCGGTTGGCCGCCGGCCCATGCAAGTGGGAGCTCCCCGACATCACCCTCCGGGACTGCCTGCTCTGCGGTCTGAGGGACACAGAGACTCAGCGTGCGCTGATGAAGAGGGAGCCGCCTCCCTCGTGGCAACAAGTCCTCGACACGGCACAGGCCGCGGAGGCCACTACTGCCGGGGTGCACGAGCTTCAGGACTGGCGCCCGAAGCCCGCAAAGGCAGAGAGCTCGGTGCGAGCGGCCCGGCGAGTTTCGGACTCGTCTGCGGAGAGCGGCGACGACGAGGACGTCCGGAGGGTCCAGAGAGAGGGCCGGCGCTGCGACGGCTGCGGCGCCGCCCACGCCCGCGCCAAATGCCCGTTCCGCAAGGCCGAGTGCCACAACTGCGGCCGGCGCGGGCACATCGCCAAGGTCTGCCGGAAACGGCGCGAGGCCACCAGGAGTTCTCCAGACCGCTCGGCGAGGCAGGACCGCACCACGAGGCAGGACCGCACCACGAGGCAGGACCGCACCACGAGGCCAAAGGACGGCACCCGGACCACGAGGACGCGGGACGGAGTAGGGCGCATCTCCGACGACAGCGGGGACGACGCGCCGGTCTGCAGCGTTTCCACGGAGCACCCCCGTTACTTCGTTGAGGTAGTAATACAAGGGGCCCCTGTTAGAATGGAGGTGGACTCGGGTTCTTCATACTCCATTATTTCCCAGGGGGAGTTCATGAAAATCGCCCCCCGCATGCGGCCCAAGCTCAAGGCGTTGAGGGCCACACTGAAGGACGTGCAAGGGAACCGCATCCCAGTGTTGGGGGTTGGGAAGTTCCGGGTCCAGTTTAAAAAGCACACCGCAACGCTTCCCCTAGTCGTCCTCAAGGGAGGTAAATGCAGCCTCCTCGGGACTCAATGGTTCCAGCCCCTGGGGTTGTTCATCGGGGGGGTGCACGCCGTGGAAGCACACCCCGCCGGGACTGATCCAATACAGAGCGTGTGCGACGCGCACCCCGAGGTTTTTAAAAAGGGGCTCGGGAAATTCAAGGGCCCCCCAGTGACTTTCGACCTGGACCCTGGAGTACGTCCAATCAGACTTAAACCGCGCAGAGTGCCCTTCGCACTAAAGGACAAAATAGAGGCGGAGTTGGACAAATTGGTGGGCCAGGGGATTCTTGTTCCTGTTGATTCTGCGGAGTGGGAAACTCCAATTGTAACGGCTCTCAAGGCCAACGGGGAGGTCCGCATATGCGCTGATTACAAGTGCACCATCAATAAGGCGATCCGCCCTAATGCGTATCCGGTGCCGGTAGTCAGCCACTTGTTGGCCAGGTTACACGGGGGGAGGTGCTTCGCTAAACTCGACCTGGCCCAAGCCTACCAGCAACTCCCGGTGACCCCCGCCGCAGCTGCTGCGCAGACCATAGTCACCCACAAAGGGGCGTTCCAGGTATCGCGCCTACAATTCGGCGTGAATTCGGCGCCCGGGATCTTCCAGTCACTTGTGGAACGCCTCCTGAAGGGGTTAGAGGGGGTGTTACCCTACTTTGATGACGTATTGATTACAGGGGGGAGCCGGGCCGAATTAGCAACTAGGTTGGGAAAGGTCCTGACAATATTCGAAAAGGCGGGGTTGCGGTTGCGGAAAGACAAATGCGTCTTCTTCGCTACAGAGGTTGAGTTCCTAGGGTTCCGTGTCACTCCCGAGGGAATAAGACCAGCCCAGTCCAAGGTAGCCGCCATCAAGAAGGCCCCTCGCCCCACATCCAAGCCCGAGTTGCAGTCGTTCCTCGGACTGCTCAACTTCTACCACTCCTTCCTCCCGCGGAAGGCAGCCGTGGCAGAACCGCTACACAAATTGTTAAAAAAGGACGAGGCATGGAAGTGGGGCGACGACCAGGAAAAGGCTTTCAATGACCTGAAGCGACTCCTGGCATCAGATGCCGTACTGACCCACTTCAATCCCAAACGCCCGGTGGTCCTGATATGCGATGCATCCCCGGTGGGGGTGGGGGCGGTGTTATGCCACGTGCTGGACAACGGTAGGGAGGCCCCGATAGCGTTCTACTCTAGGTCCTTGTCCCAAGCAGAGAGGAACTATGCTCAGACAGACAGAGAAGCACTAGCAATAATTGCGGGGACCAAGAAATTTCATGATTTTGTGTACGGCCGCCCCTTCACCATAGTGACTGACCATAAGCCCTTGCTAGGCATTTTCACCGCAGATAAGCCCACACCCCAAATCCTGTCCCCGAGAATGCTCAGGTGGGCCATTTTTCTCAACGCGTATCAGCACGCGTTGGTGTACCGGCCCGGGAGGGAGATCAGCCATGCCGACGCCCTGTCGAGGTCCCCCATTCCTCGGGATTGCTGCCACGTGGACAAAGTAGAGAGGGACCATCAGGTCTTAATGATAGAGGTCCTAGACTCCCCTCCAGTAGTACCGGCCGACATCGCCAAAGCGACAGGCAAGGACAAAACGCTGGCCACAGTTTGCTCCTGGGTACAGAAAGGGTGGCCCGTGTCTTCCCCAGCAGCGGAATTCGACACATTTTTCAAAAAGAAACTAGAGTTGTCCCTAGAGAGGGGTTGCCTTTTGTGGGGACAGCGGGTAGTGATCCCCACGCCTCTCCGGCCGAGGGTGCTTAAACTGCTGCACGTCAGCCACCCGGGGATCGTCCGCTCAAAGGCGCTGGCCCGCAGTTACTTTTGGTGGCCCCAGCTAGACGCCGACATTGAGCACATGGTCGGCACTTGCGAAGCGTGCCAAAGCTCAAGGCCAGAAGAGGCTCGCTCGCCACCTAGGGAGTGGGACACGGCTAGGGGGCCCTGGTCCCGGATACATGTAGACTTTGCTGGCCCGTTCAGGGGAACGCTTTTCCTCCTCGTGGTGGACGCGTTCTCCAAGTGGTTGGAGGTCATTCCAGTCTCGAGCACCTCCTCGGCCACAACAATTAAACAGTTAAGGAGGGTCTTTTCCACGTTCGGTTTACCCGACACCCTCGTCAGCGATAACGCCAGCTGTTTCACGTCCGCCGAGTTCGGGGCATTCTTGGAGCGCAACGCCATTCGGCACGTCACCTCTGCCCCCTTTCACCCGGCCACCAACGGCCAAGTAGAGCGCCTCGTGCGCACCACGAAAGACGCGCTACTGCGCATGGGGCCCGGAGACCTCGACCTGAAATTGTGCCAATTCCTGCTAAGATACAGGGTCACCCCACTAGCGTCAGGGTACTCCCCCGCAGAGCTGTTGATGCGCAGGAAGCTGGCCACGGGAATCTCCAAGCTAGACCCCACGAGAGTAGAGGACAAGGGGCGGAACATAGGGGTGGAACCCACAAAGAGTTTCAGCGTAGGCGCCCCGGTGCATTGCAGGAACTACGCCAGCGCGGGGCCAGCCTGGGTGCCGGGCACCGTAGTAGAACAAACCGGCCCCATCTCATACCGCGTAGAAACCAGTACAGGCTTCCTGTGGAGGCGACACGTGGACCAACTCAGGCGCAGGGTCCCCGGAGAGCAGGACGCAGACGAGAATAGCATCGAATCAGCGTTAGGGTACTCCCCCACCCGTTTAGCCCAAGGGGGAGGAAAAGGGGAGCATGGGTCCCCACCAAGGGGGGAGGGAAGGCAATCGATCCACAGAGATCTTTTGCGGGAGTCCCCGACAGAGAGGAGGAGCCCCGATCACACTCATACCCCGCGGAAGTCTCCCCGAAATTCAGATGCCCATAGAAGTTTAGACGTTGATTTACAGTACCAGGGGGAGTTAGCGGAGTGGTCCCCCACCCGTCCTAGCGAAAAGAGGGGTTTCAGTTTAGCCCCTGGTACTTCCAGTCCCAGTAGCCCCTGTGAGTTAGAATGCAATATAGCGCCAATGTCCCGGAGACCGACACCCCCAAGACCGGAGGCATCAGCGAGTCCGCCCACCACAGTCTTGAGGTCCCCCGAGCAGGGATCAGAAGGTAGCCGTTCCACAAGGGCGACCTCATCGGTTCCGCGGTTCACATTAGGTGGGTCCCCGGGGTCCGAGAGCAATAGGCAGGGGTTTACCTCCCAACTATTCATTCCATTCCCATCCCCGAGCGCAAGGCAGGCACGGACGCCCCACGGAGCCACTAACGAATCCCCGTTTCCCGTTGCAGGACAAGCACCCGCGGAGTCAGGGATCACAGGCTCTCCAGTACTAGGTCAGATGCAAGCGCGTCCCAAGCGCACGTGCGGCAAGCCACAATGGTTGCGGGACTTCGTCCCATCCTAGGGGGGAGGGATGTTATGTATGTATGTATGCATGTTCAGTATACTGTAAAGGCAAGAATGTAACCACTCCAGATACAAACGATACCAGCTGTAAAGGAACGCGAGCAGACAGCCCATAGAGGGCAGCTGCGAGCGTTCAGCCTCACATGGTTCACATTGCTCAATCACGGACAGCCGCGGGAAAACCTTCCCCGCATTCAGCAGCTGAAGAAAGAGGCGTGCCTGGGCGAGGCCACGCCGGTAGCAGCCAATGAGCTACCGTGCTACAAGATTCAAATGTAGAGAGCTACTGTATATATTGAGATGTATCACCGCCATTTCCTCATGCTTCACTGGAACCTCATGCAATGCAATAAACCTGTGTTAAACCAATCTTTCGGTTGTCCGGTTGTCTTTGGTCCCATACACCAAAGTTAGAAAGCCAATTCTCTCACAAACTAGCATGATTGAATTGAAAATACACAGCAGGATATCATTTGAATCCTTTGTGCTACCCAGCAGTGTCTCATGCTGCAGATGTGATGATTGTTCTGAGGTTTGCAGATCAGGTCTTTTGAGCATTTTGAGACATTTTCCAGCTTTTCTAGTTGACTGCTGCAATGAGTAAGGAAATAAGAAGACAGATTGACTCTATGGACCTGGAAGAGACTGGTTACTTACGTCACTCAAATAATGAAGGCCCAGGCAAAGTGGAGAGAAAGGAACTAAGCAGGGATTAACTTAATACGATTGTATTGGTAAACAAAAGTGGAAAGCAGAGATCAAATAACAATTTCCCAAATATCACCTTTGGAGAACTATGATGTTTGCATGCTGACAATGGGCTAGACACTGATTTACGTCCCAAGTGGATTATGATGATAAAGGAGAAGGGCGGAAAATCATATACACTGCCTATAACCTACTGGAAGAAGGGTGGGATATAAATACAATGCACACAGAACTGACCATCCCAATTATACAAAATGGTGGAAAGCATCATGTGATAGAGGGGCACTTGATTAAAGCTTTGTTCTTCTGCTGATGGGGTGAAGAAACATGGCTACCCTGTCCAGTCACACAAAGGATACCACGTGCAATTATCACATATATGGTAACACAAGGATTACATTTATGTAGTTTGGTACATACAGAGGTACACATGGAGGTGGAGTGGGAGGGTTGGGAGACACTGTTAATGGGAGAAGAAGTGGACTCAGTCAACAAAAGCTAACATTAAAATACAGGAGTTAGTCTTTAAGGTGCCACAGCATGTTTCTTTTTTTCTTTTGCTTTGTTTTGTTTTGTTTACTCTTTGATATGCTTGCACAGACTAACACGGCTTCCACTTCAAAATGTTGATTTTATTTATTTAATTTATTTATATTCAAATTTATATGCCGCCCAATCAGGTAAACCCGACTCTGGGTGGCTCACAACAAGTAAAAACTCACATAAAACAATACAACCAATTAAAACCCAACATACCCACCCACCTACCCCATCCCTCTTAAAAACCTTGCTTTTTTAAAAAAAACTGCCTTCATTGACAATTGAAAGAAATGGGGGCTTAATTTATAAGCCAGCAGGCGGGGGCCACCCTTCCATCTGGGCCCCACACCTGCCCCGCCAACCAGGTTTTTAGGTCTTTTCTGAAAGGTAGCAGCTCCATCTGCTCCCACAACTCTACAGGCAGGAGATTCCACAAGGCCAGTGCGGACACGGAAAAGGCCCTCCTTCGTGTACCAGAGAGACGGGCCCCTCTGACAGATGGAACAATTAGGGAGCCCCTCCGATCCACTCTGGTTGGACGGGTGGACACTCTTGGGACGATGCGGTCTCTAAGGTATCCTGGCCCACTACCATGAAGGGCTTTAAAGGTCAAAACCAGCACCTTGAACTGCACCCGGAGACAAACTGGTAGCCAGTGCAGCTCCCGAAGTAATGGCGAGGCACGAGCATAATGCCCGCACCCCATCACCACCCGGACTGCTGCATTCTGGGCCAACTGCAGCCTCCGAATGGTTGCCAAGGGCAGCCCCATGTAGAGTGCATTGTAATAATCTAGCCTGGAGGTGACCAGAGCATGTGTGACCCTGAGCAGGGAGTCCTGGTCCAGGAGCGAACACAACTGATGGATGACGTGAAGCTGTGAGAAAGCCCTCCTGGCCACATCTGCCACCTGACTTGCTAGTAGCAGCCCCGAATCCAGGAGGACCCCTAAGTTGTGTACCGGGTTTGTCTGGGGCAAAACAGCCCCATCCAACACCAAAGTTGGCAGCTCCCTGGATAACGCGGGACCCCCTATCTAAAGCCACTCTGTCTTGGAGGGATTCAATTGTAGCCCGTTGTCCCCCATCCAGACCCCAACTGCTTCCAGACATCTGGATAGGACATTGACTGCATCACTGGGGTCCCCATGGGCCGAGATATATAACTGGGTATCATCAGCATACTGATGATACCTTACCCCATGGGAACAGATAACCTCACCCAACGGCTTCATGTATATGTTAAATAGGAGAGGAGAGAGCACGGAGCCCTGAGGCACCCCATACTGTAGGGGCCTAGCGCTGGACCTCTCACTCTCCAACCACACCGACTGGGTACGACCCTCCAGAAATGAGGAAAACCAGGACAGCACAGTGCCCTGGATCCCCAAACCTTTGAGCCATTCCAGAAGGATACTGTGGTCAATGCTATCGAAGGCCGCTGAGAGATCCAGAAGAGCCAGGATGAATGGATGACCCCTGTCCCGCTCCCGCAAGAGGTTGTCAACCAGTGCGACCAATGCAGTCTCAGTACCATATCCAGGCCTGAAAACCAATTGACAGGGGTCCAGATAATTTGCTTCATCCAGGGCCCCCTGCAACTGCTGCATCACCACCTTCTCCAGTACCTTCCCTAAGAAAGGGAGGTTGGAGACCGGCCTATAATTAGCTGGAACTGCTGGGTCGAGAGATTGTTTCTTCAGGAGGGGGTGCACCAGAGCATGTTTTAAAGGTGCAGGAAACACCCCCTCCCACAGTAAAGCATTTATTATAGCCCCAACCCAGCCTCCCGTCACCCCCTTGGAGGCTTTCACCAACCAAGTGGGACAGGGATCCAAAGGGCAGGAGGTGGTGCGAACAGCTGCAAGAAGCCTGTCCACTTCCTCAGGGACAACTGGATCAAACCGATCCCGATAACACTGCCAGACTGAACTCTGATCCCCTCCGGACCCTCCCCATCCACGCTGGGATTAAACCCCGAGCGAATCCAAGCGATTTTCTCCACCAGATAGTCTGCAAAAACCTCAGCCGAACCCTGCCAACCGGGCACCGGCCCCTCCCGGCCAAGGAGAGACCTGGTAACCCAGAACAGAGCGGCTGGGTGATTATCCGCAGAGGCAATGAGGGTGGTGAAGTATTGTTGCTTCACCACCCCCATCGCCACCAGGTAGGTCTTAATAGCAGCCCTAGCCAATGTCCAGTCGGAATCACTTTGGGTCTTCACCCAGCGGTGCCCTCGGCATCTCTTTGCCTGTTTAAGCTCCCGCAGTTCTTTTCTGAACCACGGGGAAGATCTATCCCTGCGGGCTCGGAGAGGCCGTAGTGGTGCGATTTCATCCAAGGCAGCGGTAGTCATCCTGTACCACAGGTCAACGAGTGCCTCGGAAGAATCATGTAGCCGATCCAGAGGAAAATCCCCCAGTTCCCTCTGGAATTCGTCAGAATTCATCAGTCGCTGGGGGTGGGCCAATTTAATAGGCCCTGCCTCCCTGCGGTGAACCTCCGCCCCCAGGAAGTCCAGAGTCACCAGATAGTGATCTAATCATGGCACAGGTATAGTGTCTAATTTCTGTAGTCTCAGATCACTCTGCCACCGCTCCGACAAAAAAACTAGGTCCAGTGTGTGACCACTGCCCCTGGTCGGGCCATGAATTACCTGAGTCAGGTCAATGGCTGCCATGGAAACCATGAACTCCTGAGCAACCTCTGAACCAGTCCCCAGCGAAGGCAAATTGAAGTCCCCCAGAACCATCAGCCTAAGAAACTCCAACGCCAATGCGGAGATGGCCTCGAGGAGCTCAGGCAGGGAATCTCTTACCCTGCAAGGAGGCAGGTACAGGAGTAAGACACCCAACTGACCCTTAGGGCCCAACCGCAGGAGCAGGGCCTCACAACCCGGGACTTGTGGAGCCATGACCCTGGCGACTTCCAAGGACTCCCTGGCTACAATGGCGATGCCACCGCCCCTTCCCTCATTCCTTGGCTGGTGCCAGATACCGAAACCGGCTGGACACATTTCTGACAGAGGTACACCATCCTCTGGTCTCAGCCAGGTTTTGGCGATGCATGCCAGGTCGGCCCGCCCCTCCTGAATAGAATCTTGAATCAGGGGGGCCTTGTTGCAGACCAACCTGGCCTTTCATCAGCAGCAGCCTAAGGGCGGGGTCACCCTGGATCAGCTGCTCAGGACCCAGAGATTTACCTGATGGAAAAGGCTGCCTAATAACATTAGGAACATGTACTGGCAGGGTAAATATCCCTGGTCAATAGCTTTGCTGCCACTTTGTGTATCCCACAATGTCGGGAAACAAATAATGAGATCATCTTTTCAAATTGGCAACAGTAACAATAACAACAAATACTAGAATGACCCACAAAAACTGGAGAAAATGCCACTGCTTGGACAAGTCACCAATCTTCATTTTTAAAGCATTTTAACCTCCAAAACACTGAAGTAAACACCAGTGATTTGTAGGGTTGAATTTGTCAATCTGAGATTAATTTTTTTTTTGGGGGGGGCTTCTTGAATTGCTCCATATCTGCTACATCTAACCAAAAATCCTATGCTCCACCTCAATGTCCATCACCCCCCCCCCCCACTGGCCTCTGAAGCTGACGCACATCCTGTATATTACACATAGCCTGTCCAGAGAAGCAGGCAATCTCTCCGTGTTCTGGATATGTCAGTCAAGCAGACCTTCATGACTAAGCAATTACACTAGTGAAGGGAGCTTGTGCTTCCCTCCTGTAGACCAATCATGAAACAAAGCAAGCTAATTTGCAAATTACATGAGGTGTGAAAAGCTCGTGCTGTGAAAACCAGGCATTCTTGGCACAAGAGTAATTCCCTTTTCTATATAGTTTAGCCCAAGAATGAGTTTGAGAGGCAGAGGCAGTAGAGTACGAGATTAAAAGTAAAAAGGTCAAGCCCTTGACAGGAAAATTATAGTATGCATATCCATTTCATAATATTTCAAATGATGTCTTTTCATTCCAGCCACATTAATTCTTCTCACAATTCTACATGAGAGTGCATGTGACACCAAAATACAGGCAAATATTGGAGTAGGACAAAATACAGGCAAATATTACAGTAGGACGAGGAAATTTACTTTCTTCCATGAGAACTTGCAATAGAGATTTGTTTACAGTGAGGGAACAGGATCACCCAGTGTGGGTTTTCTCCCTTGTCAGTCATATTTTAGCCATGTTCCCCTTCATTAAAGGGAATCCGATTAAATTTCAAATTCTTCACATAAATGAGTGAGGGAGAAAGCCACACACTTAGATAATTTCCATATAAATCCAGCATGGCCCTCAGTCCCAAGCCACATCTCCACCCCTGCCACGAGCACCACCCACCGCTTGTCCTCTAGAGTGAGAGAGAGGGAGGGAGGGGGGCAGAAGGGAACATTTCATGTGCTTCTTTGATCTGTTACATGGTGCATGACCAATTATCCATAACCCGCCATGGTCCTGGAACAAGGAGCATTGGGTTGAAATCACGTACATCTTCGGCATCTGAACAATCAGGGATACTGTGAGTAAGGCAGCCGGGGCTGGCACAAAGGCAAAGTTGCACTAACAAGATGAAGTGATTTCCTCCTAGGGCTGAAGAGGGGTGATGGTTGCCTGGCAGGAGACACGTAAGAAAAAGTCCCAGAGAAATCCTCCTGCTCTGTACCCGCCAATAGAGGCATGTCAACACTGGTTATCTAAGCAGCACATTCTTTTCTATTATGGCAAAGAAAGAAATTGGTTGTCTTCTTTTTTTTTAAAGCAACTGTGGAGACCACAAAAGATGCATTGTTTCCAGAAGAGTTGATTGGGGGGGGGGGGAGGAGCTGGGTGGCTTAGAGGTAGGGGGCTGAATTTATACCATCATTTTGTCTAATTACTCCTGATGTTTTCCCTGTTGTCATGTGGGTTACTACAAAGGCAACTGCCAGCTTGTGTCCCTGAAAGCAGACTAAACAGTTATGCTTACAAGGCCACAAGATTTGGTTTTTGTTTTGTCCCTGTAGTCTCCCAACCCTCGCACCCGCCTGCTTTTGTGCCTTGCAAAGCACAACAGAAAATATTGCCACAAGGTTCCAGTGGAAGCTCATGCACAGTAATACAGCCTTTCATTGTGCCAACAGCTTCTGCCTTGGGATGGTTTATATAATTTGAGCATATAAATGCAAGCAGGATGCCCCTTTTAAAAATATACAGTTTGCTTAAATTAAGAAATCTAGCAAAGAATAATAATCTGTAATAACTCAGTTTGAAGTACAGACTTCTGTACACAAACACAATGTTTTTTGAACATGGGTGGAAATTATTGTACATCTTTGCATCCTTGCAGTGGCTAGTCCAGAATGGCCATGATACCATGTCAAAAATTATTTGTAGGGCTCAAATTCATTATGAATTTTCCCCTATCTCAGGAACACCAAACCATACCCATCAAGCACGGCTCCCATGCATGCGCAGTAACCCCTTTCCCCACTGTTAAAAATATGGGATGGTGCCACGAAAGGGGAGGAACAAGTGCCAAAATACAGGAAATCTTGGCCATTACGGGATACTTGACAAGTATGCACCAAACCCCTCTTTGGTCTAAATCTACAGAAAAGGGAAACCATGTGTGATTGATCCAGCATGAAGTGTCACAGCTGATGCTTAGTCACAGGCTCATCATACAACCCTATACACATACAACTGGCATGCGACCTCCATTGAATTCAGTGTGGTGTAAACATGAGAAGGAATTAGGGGCTGATCCAAAGGCTTCCTAGAAAAGATGAGCTTTCAGGATGGGTGGGAAGAAAGTAAAGAAGTTGGTCATATAGAGACACCCTGTGAAGGAATTCCTAGTATAAGAGGAAGCAAGAAGAAGAGGCTGTACTCACAAGAGACTGTAGGTCACCTATGGATGACAATTGATAATGGAACTGAATTAGTGACAATCATTGAAAGAATAACAGTAAAATGTAAGAGTAGAGGAATTGGAGCTGTGGTTCATCAGTTTTGAAGGGAAGGATGAAATGTATGTCCATTTGTACATGTATTTAATAGATTTCCTGTCTGATTTTTGTGAGTAGTATTAGCACAGCTGGCCCTAAATTGCTACCTGGCCAGTGCTTTGAAAGGCATTGATTGACACCGAAATTGGCTCAGGATTACACAGGATTATACCAGTATAATAGAATTGCACCATCTAACAGTGATTGAGTGAAAAAGGTTTTCTAGCAGCTATTGTTTGAATGTGTATTCCCATGAAGACTTCACAACAATGAGCATACATAAGATGTTCTTGTGTCAGAAAAAAGTCTTCCATAAGAAACAAGTACTGCAGTGGCTCAAGTCGCTAAGACGCTGACTGGGAAGCGGTAGGTCAGCAGTTCGATTCCCGAGTACTGCAGGACGGAAATGAGCTCCCGTCTTCATCCCAGCTCCTGCCAACCTAGCAGTTCGAAAGCAAGAAATTGCAAGTAGATAAATAGGGACCACTTTGGTGGGAAGGTAACAGCGTTCTGTGCGCTCCGGTGTCTAGTCATGCCTGCCACATGACCACAGAAACGTCTGCAGAAGCAGACAGCGCTGGCTCTTCGGCTTAGAAACAGAGATGAGCACTGCACCCTAGAGTCGGATACGACTGGCTTTCAAGCAAGGGAAACCTTTACCTTTAAGAAACAATACAAAGTGCTTTCTTTTAGAAAAAAGAGCAAGATTGTGCAATAGTGGTTCATATGTGTTTACCAATTTTTATTTTATTTATTTACTTCATGTCTAGCCATACTAATGTCCCCAGGCAAGACATGGAGGATAAAGCCCATATATATATATATATATATATAGAAGGATGGGGTTCGATTCCCCGAGAGCTGCACAATGGGGTACAACAAAGGAGCCTTATTCGAGTGTCCTCTGCAAAAATCCTTTCAACCCAGAGTAATCTCTGTCATGAAAACACACATACCAGCTGAGAATTCATATTGCCATGCCTCTGTGACATCACAGATTCATCTTAGTAGGCAAATGTGGGCTTCCAGGAGACAAATGATGCCGGGTTAAAGCATTTACCTGTAGAGAACACTGGAATGGTGAAAAATGAAGTTAAACAATGGAGGTGTGGATTGAGTAGGAGAAAACCAACAGTGATATGTGTGGCAAAAATGTTAATTTTTGTTTCGTTTTGGATTCCTTTAGGGCAGGGGTCCCCAACCTTTTTTGTACCATGGGCCATTTTCATGCTAAACAATTTTTCCATGGACTGGTAAGTGGGGTGGTGGTGGGATTGGATGATATGAGAAGGTAGACAGGGGACCAGGATGACCAGACAGGCATGGGCCTCACACTGGGAACCCCTGGGTTAGATGTAATTTGACAGCACATAACAACAATGACAACAACAGGTCAGGGGTGAGCAAAGTTCAGCCCTGAGACTGCATTTGGCCCCACCTGTTTTTGCACACTTGGGCCCATGAGACTCCCCCATCTCACTCAAAATAGGTTTCATTGGTGGTGGTAGTGGTGGTGGTGAAATAAATTGCCATTCCTGCAGTAGCAATGATTCATTATTAAAAAGCACTCCCATATCTCTCTGCAGCATTTAACACAAACATTTACTCACTTTCCCATGAAATTCTTGTTTGTTTATTTATAATTTTTTCTTCACATTTTTGGCAGACTAGACAACCAAACCATTTTCTTCACATTTTTGGCAGACAACTGAACCAAGGACACAAACAGTATGGATGGCAGGTCATGGAGGTAAATTGATAGATAGAAAGATCATCTTTCAAGGCAAAGGGGGGGTCAAATGGAAAGTGGATTAAGAAGGCAGGTTCATGGGTAAGATTAGGCTTACTTATTAAGTGGAATACGAGTTTGCAGTATGAAGCTGGGCAGTGTCCATTATAAGTTGGCTGATACTGGCCAGGAGACCTTACAGGAGCAACTGGGTTTCACAAGGTGTAACCTGGCAGATGTTTGTAGATGAAAACTGGTGGAATTTGTCTTTTGAAGCCAGTTAATGGAAGCTTGGTGAATATCTGTGTCAGCATATGTGTGTATGTGAGTAGAAGGGAACTAGCTGATGGAGCGGATGGTAGCTTGTACAGACCTATGTTTGTCAATGTTGCCCAGGACATGTTTGTATACAAATAAATACATGCTGGTGGAGGTCAGTAGAGGTCTCTCCCCCTCCCCTCCCGCCCCATATCTGCAGATTCAGTATTCATGGTTTGACTTATCCATGGGTCTAAAAATATTCTATAAAAATCCCTAAAATAATAATTTCATGTCAGAAATTATTCTGGGTTGAAAGGATTTTTGCTGGAGAAACTCTGCTCAGGGGATGTCCAGATGAGGCTCCTTTCATGTCCCCAAGTTCTTTCCTCACCAAAGTGGTCCCTGTTTATCTACTTGCAATTTCTTGTTTTCGAACTGCTAGGTTGGCAGGAGCTGGGATAGATACGGGCACTCAGACTGTCTTTCAGTACCTGGGTCTCAAACTGCCAACTCGCCAGCCTTCTAGCTAACAAGGTGAGCTTCTTAACCACTGAGCCATTGCAGCCCCTCCTAAAATGCATAATATATATGTATTTCTATGGTGCATTACCAAAACTGGACACTAGAGGCCGCCACTATCTGCATTGTAAATATAGGGTTCACTGCTATCTGCAGTTTCAGGTATCATTGGTAGGTCTCAGAATCTATCCCCCATGGATAAAGGAAATGACCTGCATTGAGAAACACGGGGGAAGGGAATAATTGCTCAGAACTCAGTGGAGGTTGGCTTTCAGACATAAAGTAAATACAAAGAACTGTTAGATATTCATGATTGGAAGCTAGTGGAATCTGGCAAATAGAAGCTTTGGGACATATGGATGGAAAAAAGCCAATAAAGGTGTCTAGGATGATTGTGTCAGATGAGCATGATTTCCTTCCAGAAAAAATAAGTTGTGTTCATAATTGTGTTTCTTGATGAGCAATGACAATTACGGGTACTTTTATATACCACCCCATAGCATTAGTGCATTCTCTTGGTGATTCACAACATGAGCTGCCCACCTTGCCCCCAACATGCTAGGTACTCATTTTAGTGACCTAAGAAGAATGGAAGGCTGAGTCACCCTTGAGTTCCATCAAGATTGAACTCAAAACATGAGCAGAGTTTTGGCCACAGTACAGCAGTTTAATCCATGTGTCACGAGGACTCTTTTTGTTTTGATGAAGCAAAGTAGGGCTAGATGATCTCAATGACTGGATGGGAGACTACCTAGGGCAGAGGTAGTAAACCTATGGCGTGCATGCCAGAGGGAACACTCAGAGCCCTCTCTGTGGTCACACGTGTCCTCCCCAGCACAGAGATTGCCCTTCCCCTCTGTCCAGCAGCCCAGTTGGAGCACTTCCTCTGTCCCCCAGCAGACTTTGCCCTGCCCCCTGCCCAGAAGTCCAATGGAAGCACGTTCTCCCTCCCCTGACACAGATTTTGCCCCAGCCCTTTGCCCAGCAACCCAATGGGAGTGCTTCCTCCCTCCCTCAGCAAAGAGTTTGTCCTGCCCCTCTGCCCAGCAGCCCAATGTGAGTGCTTCCTCCCTCCCCCCAGCATAGAGCATCACTGTCAACTTTTGGATTTGAAAATAAGGGAAATTTTGGCCACACCCCTCTGTGGGTGTGGCCAAATCTGTGGGCATGGCCAAATATAGCCATGTGACTTGCTGGGCTCTAGTCATGTCTGCCACATGGACATGAAAATGTCTGCAAACACAGACAGCACTGGCTCTTTGGCTGTAAATGGAGATGAGCACTGCACCCTAGAGTTGGATACGACTGGCAGATTTTACTTTCTTAGGATCAAAGATCGCTGCAGATGGTGATTGCTGCGTGAAATAAAAAGACGACTGATGCTTGGGAAACAAGCTATGAGAAACCTGGGGAACATAGTTAAAAGTAGAGGCAGCACCTTGCAAAAAAAAAATTGCATAGTCAAAGCAATGGTATTCCCGGTGGTAATGTGTGAGAGCTGGACCATTAGGAAAGCTGAGCGCAGAAAAATAGATGCCTTTGAAATGTGGTGTTAGTAATAGGTCGATCCTAGAAGAAATCAACCATGACTGCTCATTAAAGGTCAAATAGTAAAGATGACGCTAAAATACTTTGGACTTCAAATGAGAAGAGAGGATTCACTGGAGAAAGCCTTGATGCTGGGAAAGGTGGAGGACAAAAGAAGGGGGTGGCCAAAAATAAGATGGCTAGATGGTATTGTAGATGCAATGGGCACAAAGCTGTGTGGGCCAAAGAACCCTTTCCCCATCTTCTTGGGGGACTTTTTTGTTTTCTTTCTTGTTTACTCAGTGGCTTAAGTGACTAAGATGCTGACTGGGAGGCAGAAGGTCAGCAGTTCGATTCCCGAGTACTGCAGGATGGAATGAGCTCCCGTCTTTGTCCCAGCTCCTGCCATCCTAGCAGTTCGAAAGCAAGAAATTGCAAGTAGATAAATAGGGACCACTTTGGTGGGAAGGTAACAGCGTTCCATGCACTCTGGTGTCTAGTCATGCCTGCCACATGACCACAGAAATGTCTGCAGACGAAGACAACGCTGGCTCTTCGGCTTTGAAACAGAGATGAGCACTGAAACCTAGAGTTGGATACGACTGGCTTTCGAGCAAGGGAACCCCCCCTCTCATATAGTGATCAGGCAACACACACACACACACCCCAATTAGGGTGGAGGAGCTAGGGATTAATTCCTCCCCCTTTCTCTCTCTCATATAGTGATCAAGCAACCCCCCCTCCCAAGTTAACTGTAGAACTCTAGAAAGGAAATCCTCCAGCCAGGAGGCAGGGCAGAAACAGCTCAATAAAGTATGAGGTTGCCCCTGCATATATGAAATATATCGCTCACCTAGAGTAGACCCTGCTCCCAGCAGCCAAAACGAAGCCTCCAGGACCATGTGGCTGGCAGGAAAGAGAAAGGGAAAGGGAAAACTATAGAACGCGCCCCCCCCACACACACACCTTCTCTCTCTCTCCTTCCACAAGTGAAAAGCCTGCCACACAGCGACCTCTGGTGGCCAGAAAAAAATACTGCAGCTTCGCCTGTGAGGGCTCCGGTCAGGATATTTTTTTAAAAAATAAGAGGAAATACGGGGAAATTAATAAAACAGGAGGGGGGTGGGAAGAGGGGTAAAAATAAGGGGCTTTCCTGGGAAAAACAGGATAGTTGACAGGTATGGCATAGAGTTTGGTCTGCCCCTCTGTTTGGGCACTCAGTCTCTAAAAGGTTCACCATCACTGACCTAGGAAATTCATATACTGATTCTAGAAATTTAGTAGGAAAACAATATAGTAAATAAAGTAATCTAGAGCCATAGTGAAGGGTATTTATAGGACTCGGTTGCAGACAGTGCTGGCTCTTTGGCTGTAAACATATGAGCACCACCTCTTAGAGTTGGGCACAACAGGCAAGGGAGGCCTTTACCTTTATGGTGTCATTTGTGTATTTCCAGATCTCTGAAGGATTAATACGACAACAACCAACTAAAAATCCATACTGTATAATGCAGGTATTCATATACACATGGTCTCTCTTTTTCTAAGGTCAGTCTCTCTGAGTTACTCTAAAATAACTCTGCTTTTTTTTAAAAAAAGGGGGGGAGGGGTGGTGGTAGAATCAAAGATGCAAATCACAGACAATATGCTACTCCAGCTAATATCCCTAACATTGCTCTAAAACATAATAATCTGATGCTTTTGACAGTCACTGGTTGCAGATCAGAAAGGGGGACATAGGAGTAAGGACCCCAAGGGAGAAGGGCACATGGTGGTGGGGCAAGCAAATGAGAAACTAAGTAGAGGTTCTGAAGGCCTGGGAGAAGGAGGTATAAAAGAGAAAGCAGGTCTGACGGGGGTGAGGTGGAGGAGAAAAAAAAGCCCTTGAAAACCTCTTGAGTTCCACCTAGTAGTCATGGGTGATTTATGTGAGTCTACAGCTGAATCCCAAGCTGGAGAGCTGAGTGATCAGAGAAATCCATGGTCAAAGGGCACTCCTGGTCTTTGAGGAAGAAGAGCATAATGCCATGCTAGCCGTAGAATCCCCAGTATTCAACACGGGCTGGTGATGCAATGACAGCTGAAAAGGGTGTTCCAGCTGAAGAAGTTACAGAGGACACAGCAGACAGCAATGCAAGGTGCAGGGTACCCAACAGAGGGTCAACATGGAGGCAAATCCCTGTGAGAGACTTAAGGCCTGGATGGGGGGGGATGGACCCACCCAGGAGAACTGAGTGGTGTGAGATCAGTCACTGTGCATGAACTTTTGTTCAAAAGCATGACAGACACTGGGCAGAATTGCAACAGGCCTGAAGGAAGGACTCGTGGACTGAAGGGTTGGGATTAAGCTTCCTTGTGGATACTATAGCTGACTGTTTCTTTAAATAAATCTCTCTTGATCATTGACAAACTGTGCGGACTGCTAGAGGCCTTTTTGTCCTAAGCCCAAGGAGGGGATAGAATCAATCAATTTTATTACAGTCAAAAACCAGAACAGAGTATAAACAAAACGTTCACAAAAGACTGCAAAACAGGTTATAGAATGCTCTTGTCAAACTCAACCAAATAGGATCCAGTGTATTTCATATAAAAATCACAGTACTGTACAGTATATGCATAGTATAGTAAGGTTTGATGTGAAAATGTGTAATATAAAATATAATAACATCTAGGATTACAGTGTATAAAATGTTAAGACTACCAATGTCAGTAAAATCGTAATACTGTATCAGTACAATAGCAATATCTATAGTTTAAATATTTTTGCTATAAGGAATAAATTGCCCAGCATTCTTCAATGAGTCTTTTGTATTGCTCAGTCAATCACTTTGTTACCAACTACAGTATGACCAACACCATAAAACAGGAAACAAAATTTTTAAATTTAAAATGCTTTAAAATGTAGTTAAGATATTGGATTTAAAACATATCCGTGCAAAATTTAAAAGTAGAATAAAATGAGTTTTAAAGTTAGTACTATAATGACTACTACTGCAACATAGCATTTGCAGTTTGTGCCACTGAGGGGCCTGCTAGAATTGTTCTTCTAATCCTGATTGCTGTAGCACAAAACTTGGTGGTACAGTAGAACCTCGGATAACGTCTAAACTCCATTCCACAAGTTAGGACTTTATTCGATTTTGATCTTTATCTGAATCAAATGGGTGATGCATCAGATAACGTCCAAAATGGATGTTATCCGTGGTTCCAATACCAAATACCTCAGATAACGTCCATTTTTTTAGCAGTTTTGGACTTTAAGCGGTGCATCACGTGTGCATGAAAACCGAGACTTTATCCGAATTGGACTTTATCCGAATCAGACTTTATCCAAGGTACCACTGTATTGTGGGTAAAAGTGGGACGTTCATCTGATAGTAGCCAGAGAGTGTAGTTGCTGTTGGATTGACCAGGATATTTGCAAAGCAGTAGGGATATGAGTTTTTCTCAAATATCCCTATAAAAAGGACAGACACATAGAACATGTTCTGTAGTTTCCGCTTCACCTGTATCACAGGGGCACAGTCTCTCTGAAACCATGGAAACAGGGATAGAATAATAGAATAACTAAGTTAGAAGGTGCCTTTTAGGCTATTGAGTCTAAAACACCCGCTCAATGCAAGAATCCAAGTACAGTGGAGCCTCAGTTAACGTAATTAACATCTCTGGGATGTTTCTTACAGCAAAAACTACTTTAACTGAATTTCCCATAGGAATGCACTGGCTAAAATAGGTAAAGCAATCTTTTTAGGTAAAGACAAGACAAAAATTAGTTCAGAGAATAAATTGTTAAACTCATTAATGGCAACTTGGAATGGTCTGAAGAAAAAGTTAGCACCAGACGTATCACCAATTATGGTTCTGAGTGACCTAGGATCATTCCCATTGAAAATTGATACTAAAGTAGAAGAAGTCCTAATTAGAAACGAAGTAATTACGTTAAAAGATTGGGTAAGAACATGCAATAATCAAACTAAAAAGCTAGCATTATTTGATCATCTTAAGTTAAATTTGTTGCAAATTGCCACATTGAACAACTGGAGTAAAAAATACTTACAGGAAGAACGTTTAAATAGGGATAAAACAAGCTTTGAAGAATTGGTTTGTAAATTAAGATCAGGACATTTAGAAATTAAAGGATTGGTAAGCAAACTTTATAAAATATTAAATTATGAACAAAAACCGCAAGAAACCCTAAGAAAGAAATGGGAGCAAGACCTAAACATAAAAATAAGCAAAGAATCATGGAACAGAAATTGGAAGAAAAGAATCATTTCCATCAGGGTCAAAATTTTATAAAGTTTTATGGAGATGGTACCTGGCACCAGTGGCTTACATCAAATGGATGCAACAAAATCTAACGCTTGCTGGAGATGTAAAAATTCCCATGGTACGAATACCCATATGTGGTGGGATTGTAATTTCTTAAAACTATTTTGGCATAAAGTTGAAAATGAAATTAAACAAATAATTTTGCCCTCCACCTTTCTCAGCATCAATGTTTTCTCAAGTGAATTCTCTCTTCCTATTTGATGTCCAAAGTACTTTAGCTTCATCTTCACTATTTCACCTTCCAAGGAGCAGTCAGGGTTGATTTCTTTTAAGATCGACCTATTCATTCTCTTTGCTGTCCAGGGTAATCTTAAAATTCTCCTACAACACCACATTTCAAAGGTGTCTATTCTTCTGTGCTCAGCTTTCTTTATGATCCAGCTCTCACAACCATACATTACTACCAGGAATACCATTGCTTTGACTATGCAGACTTTTATTCGCAAGGTGATGTCTCTACTTTTAACTATGTTCCCCAGGTTTCTCATAGCTTGTCTCCCCAAAATCAGTTGCCTTTTTATTTCATGGCTGCAAACTCCATCTGCAGTGATCTTGAATCCTAAGAATATAAAGTGTGTCACTGCTTCCACTTCTTCCCCATCCATTTTCCAGGGAGTGATAGGGCCTGTTGCCATTATCTTGGTTTTCTTGATGTTAAGTCTCAAATCAGCTTTTGCACTCCCTTCTTTCAACCTAATCAGGAGCTTCTTTAAGTCTTATTCACTTTTTGCTATTAGTATAGTATCATCTGCATATCTCTAATTGTTGATGTTTTCCCCAGCAATTTTAATTCCAACTTGTGATTCGTCCCGCCCTGTAGTTCGCATTATATGTTCTGTATATAAGTTAAATTAGCAGGGTGACAAAATGCAGCCTTGTCTTACTCCTTTTCCTATTCCAAACCACTCTGTCATTCCGTATCCTATCCTAACTGTTGCTTCTTGACTCATGTACAGATTTCTCATGAGGCATATGAGGTGTTCTGGTATTCCCATCTCTTTAATTGCTTGCCACATTTTATTGTGGTCCAGCCTTGGTGTAGTCAATGAAACTGAAGTAGACTTGTTTCTGGTATTCCTTTGTTTTCTCCATGATCCAACATATGTTGGCAATTTGATCTCTAGTTTCCCTACCTCTTTGGAACCCAGCCTACACTTCTGGTAATTCTCTGTTTGTGTGCTGCTGATGCCTATCCTGTATTATCTTGAGCATGACCTTGCTAGTGTTTGCGATGAGCACAATTGTTCGATAATTTGAGCATTTTTTGGCATTGCCCTTTTTGGGGAGTGGAACATATGCTGACCTTTTCCAATCCTGTGGCCATTGCTGTGTTTTCCAAATCTGCTGGCATATAGAATGCAATGCTTTAATTCCATCTTTTAGGGCTTTGAATAATTCAACTGGGATACCATCATTTCCACTAGCTTTGTTGTTGGCAGTGCATTTTAGGGCCCTCCTGACTTCACTCTCCAGGATGTCCAGCTCAAGTTCAATGTTTTCATCACTGTGATTATCAGGGGTGTTGAGGTCCTTTTTGTAGAGTTCCTCTGTGTACTCTTGCCATCTTTTCTTAATCTCTTCTGCATCAGCTAAATCCCTGCCATTTTTGTCCCTTATCACAACCATTTTTGCTTTTAACGTCCCCTTGATTTCCCCCATTTTTTGAAAACTTCTCTAGTCCTTCCCTTTCTGTTGTTTTCCTCTATTGCTTTGCCCTGTTCATGTAATTTTTCCCCTTATCTATCCTTGCTTTTCTTTGAAAATCTGTATTCAATTGATTGAATTTTTTTCTTTTGCCTTTGCCTTTTGTGTTCCTTCTTTCCTCCGCTATTGTGGGCTGTTAATGCAGCCTAAAACAGTGTTGATATTTCCAAGCTCTTTCGCACTTTTAGTATTACTGAGACAAGTAATCCCCATCTTGTAACTGTGTATCTGGTTCTTTTTCCTATGTGTAAAACTTTTCACTTATCCCTGTTCAATTTCATTCTGTTGGTTTCAGCCCATAGTTCAAGCCAACAAAATCTTTTTGAATTCTGCTCCTGTCTCCCTAGGTATTAGCTATTCCACCCATCTTGGTGTCATTTACAAATTTTATAATTATTCCCTGCACTCCCTCATCCAAGTAATTTATGAAAGAGCACAGGACCTAGGACAGAGCCTTGTGGTATTCCACTTGTTACCCCCTCCCAGTTTAAGAATGAGCCGTTAATACAAACTCTCTAAGTACGATTCTGTAACCAAACATATATCCACCAGACATTTGTACTATCCAGGCTACACCCAGTTAGCTTGCTAATCATGGGGCATTTTGTCAAAGGCTTTGTTGAAGGCAAGATATATTACATCAACAGCATTCCCATTGTCCACCATGGAAGTTATCTGATTAAAAAATGAAATCAGATTAGTCTGGCAGGATTTGTTTTTGACAAATCCATGTTGGCTTCTGCATGGTTTTCAACGTGCTTGCAGAGTGACCACTTTATAATCTGCCCCAGAATTTTCCCTGGGATTGATGTCAGGCGAATTGGTCTCTAGTTCTCCATTTTTTCCTTTTTGCTCATTTTGAAGATAGGGACAACATTAGCCTCCAAAGATCTGGAATTCCACCTGTACTCTATGATTGCTAGTAAATGATAGACAGTGGCTCTGAGATCTCTTCAGGCAGTTCCTTCAGTATCCTTGATGCAGTTCATCTTGACCTGGGGATTTGAATTCATCCAAGTCCTTTACTCTTTGTTTATCAATCTCAAGCTAGAATCCTGTCCCTTTCCCTTGTTCATCACATCTCCCTGGAGGACTATATGCTACCTTTGGGGGGAGAAACATGCTGAATTAGAAATAGAGCATTTCTGACTATTCTTTGTCATCTGTTACCATTTTCCCATCCCCATTGAGCAGCTGAGCTACAATTTATTCTCACTGTCTTTTGCTCTTCTGTTGCTTTTAGCATCTCTTGCCAGCCTCAGCTCATTCTCAGCTTTTGCATTCTTAACCCTATTCCTGCAATTCTTTGCTACATGTCTGTACTCTTCCTTTGTAGCCTGGTCTTATTTCCACTAACTTTATATGTCCTTTCCTGCTTTTAGCTCCTCTCTGAGCTTTTGTGGAACCACATCCGTATTGCTGTCTTCCACCTTTCTTTCTTTTTGGAATTCTCTGGAGCTGTGCCTTTAGAATTTATGTTTTTTAGAAACTCCCACCCATCTTGGACTCCTTTTACTGATTGCATGGCTCCTGCCATGCAATCTTAGCTATCATTGTTCTGAGTTTATTGAAATGTGCTTTTCAAAAGTCCAGAGTGCATGTGTGGCTACACTCTGCTTTTGTTTCCTTTGAGATAAAGAATTCAAGTAGAACATGCTTCCTTTCCCTCAGAGTCACTTCTTCTGCCAAGTCATCTTCATTGGTTAGAATCAAATCAAGGATAGCTACTCCTCTAGTTTCTTCCTCCACTTTTTGTAGGAGAAGATTATCAGCCACACAAGCCAGGAATTTCTTGGATGGGTCATATTTCGCAGAATTTGTCTCCTAACAGATATCAGGATAGTTGAAATTTCCCATTACTACTACATTGTATATCTTTGATGTTTCTGCAATTAGTTTTTCAAAGGTTTCAGCTGCATCTGCTCCTTGATTGGGTGGTCGATAGTAGACTCTAACTACCATGTTTATCTCTCCCCCCATCATATTAATCCATATGCTCTCTATTGGGATTGCAAGCTCATCCTCCTGTATTTCTATGAAAGGATATGTGTTTTTATTTAGCACATACCACAACTCCAACTCTTTTTCGGCCCTTTCAGTTCTTTTTGAACAGTTTATATCATTCAATTGCTGTGTCCCAGTCATGTATACCTGTCAAGTTTTGGTTGAGGAAATAAGGGAAATTTTCCAGGCACAGTCGTTCACGCATGCGCACCAATGCTTCTGATGGGCACGCATGTGCAGTAACCCCTTTTCTGGGCATTTGCACATGCACACTACTGCCTCTGGCAGGTGGGCATAGACAGTAACCCCTTTTTTGGGTGTTTGTGCATGCACACCACTGCCTCTGATGGGCGCGCATGTGCAGTAATCCCTTTTTCTGGCTGTTCTAATACAGGAAGACGGTGGGAAAGAGCAAGACAGAGGGGTGAATTATAGTATTTTCTGGCCAAAATGGGATACTTGACAGTTATGCAGTCATGGGATTCATCCCAACAAAATTCTGTTATCCCTATCAAATCATATTTCCCTTCCTGAACTAAGAGTTCCAATTCTTCGTGCTTGTTTCACATATTATTTGCATTTGTATATAGACACTAAATATTGTGTGATTAGTAGCCTGCTTTCCTTTCTCCCTTTTTACAAAGATTATTATTATTGGTTTCCATTAGAAGTACTTGGTCTGTACCCTTTATTTTATGTAAACTTTCATCTTTCTTTACCTCTGATTTTATGTCTTCCTCCCCCTTCTAATTCAATGTAAAGCCCTCCTGATGAATTTCTTCTTGTTGTGCTGAAATACATTCTTCCCAATTCTTGTGATGTGCAACCTATCCCTTGCCAGCAATTCATCTTCCAGGAAGCATAGCCCTTCACGTTGGCACCACTTTTGTAGCCAGTCATTCATCCAGAGTATTTTCTTTTCCCTTCCTATTCCTCTTCCAACCATTGATAGGATGGGTGAGAAGACTACCTGGGCCCCAAAGTCCTTGAGTTTCCTTCCATGAGGGGGGCACACAAAGTTAGATAACAAATGAGTTTTAGATAAGTCACTTTTCATGCTGTGAAGAGATGTGGATATATAATATTGCCTCCATAAACTTTCTGTTCCATTATTAATGGAATATAATGTATTGCTACCCCATCGCCGAGGCGCCTGGAGTCGCCTCAGCAAGGGGGTGGCGATACAAATGTGAAAATTAAATTAAATTAAATTAAATCTTGTAATGTCAAGTATTTTATTTATTTTGTTTTATGATGTACTTATTCAGTGGCTTCATTTCATTTTTTGTTTGTTTTATTATGTTATTTTTTATTTGTATTGGCACTACTCAGTATGGAAAATATCCTAAATGGGCAGCATAAAATGGTAATCAATAAATAAAATACATTAATTAAAGAGGAGAGCCAGTGTAGTATAGTGGATAGAATGCTAGACTATGACTCATGAGACCTGGGTTCAGATAATTGCTTGGCAAGGGTAAAAGTATTGCTCAATTATCTCACATGGCTTAAAGAGCTCAGATATACTGTAAATGCATCTCCAAAAGAGAATAGCCCTAATCTATCAAAGCGTTGGTAAAGTCTATTTAGCAAAATATGAGGATGGAGCCTCACCTTCACCTTTCACAGGAGGTGGACATTGAGTGTGAAGGATTTCCTGATAGCCTCTTGTATCCAACCCAAAAGAGAATTGTTATTATTAGTGGTACTGTACTGCCCAATGATCCTTAAGGGGGAGATCTTAACAATTGAACTTGGGACATGCATGTACATGTACCAACATAATGACAATGTACGTGCACCCGTGGCAATTGCTGAGGGCGGGGGCATTTTGCCTCCCACCCGGGGGAGACATTATTTCAAGCTCAAAAGAGCATGGTGCTAGGGTGGGGCCTGCCCTATTTATAGGGCTAGCTCCTCAACTTCACACCCTTTCGCATACAGGTGGGCATACAGGGGGCCAGGTATGGTGCACACTCATTTTGTGTGGGGGCTGCGTCTACTGCAGCCACCCTGGGGTATCTGGAGGAGGATATTAAATGCATGGGTTGATGGGCTTCTGGTCGTTTTCGGTCATACATTCGTGATCTTGCTTGTTGAACGCTCTGCTTATTTTTTCTTATTTTCTTACAGGACTGCTTTTCCCAACTGGCCTCTGTCGCATTTGGTTGGTGGCCCACAGCTTCATCTATTGGGCCATGAGGCATGCCCTTCGTTCACCATGTGGTATTCCCCTAGGCTTCCAGCACTGTGTGTTTTTGATGTGGCAATGGAACCACGGTATGCAGTGGAGCGACCTTTTGCCTTCTTTGACCGAGTCAAGGCAGTGCATTCCACCTGATGCTTTGCTGTTTTACCTGGGAGGCAATGATCTCAGTGTGACCACCGGGATCAACTTGAGCATGCTCGTGTGATGATGTGATCTTTTGCTTGTGCATCAATGGTGGCTGACCACATATTTTATTTGGTCATGCATTATTCCCTGTAGGGTGCCCTCTGACCCAAGGCAGGATGACCATTCCAGGTGCAGGGTTAAACATGCAGTTTCACAGTTTTTGCTTAAAGAGGGCATTGACTCCATTGTTGAACATTCTGAAATTCGGGTGGAGGTGCAACATTTATCCACTCTGATGGAGTCCACCTTTCAGAATCAGACATGCAATTATATCTAGAAGCTCTGCACTGTGGTCTCCAGTCCAAAATTTTGGCCTGGGGCGGTGGCATCCAGTTAGGAACTGCCCCACGCCCCCTGTGTCATGGGTAGCATGGGAAGTTTAATGGATTTTGGCTAATTAGAACATCAATAATATGCTTAAATATGGTTATAATATGGTTAAAGTAATTAGACAAAATAGCTGTTGGAAGAAGGTTTGGTGAGTAATTCAGCTCTACTGAAGCTGGATGGCTTGGTAGGGAATTGGGAAAAAAATAAGTCAACAGAAGAAGAAAATTACATGGCTAATTGGAGTTGAGTAAATTTTAGAAGATAATTGCATTTAGATAACTAAAAATTTAATTGTCTTCCCATGCTACATTGTGGTAGTAATGAAAGAAATGAGATTTTAGCTAAAATTATTTTCTGCCTAAAAATCATTTTCAGCTGCTTTGTATTAGAATAGGTTAAGATACCCCGGTCATTCTTTTCCATGAAATACATGGTTAAGCCAACAACAGAGCTTACGTCCACAAAGATAAGAATGTGTACTATGTTCCTAAGCAAGAACAAACATTCTCTCCTCTTTGCTAATAGCTGACATGGACTCTCTGTGTTTTACACACAGAGAGAATGCTGATGAAAAGAGAAATGGTCTACATGACATGACAATGTCACATATTAATAACTAACTGGCTAATGTCATTGTTGTAATAATTTGTGGAATTACTTGTTTACTATATGCTATATAATGAATGCTTGAAGATAGGTTCGAGGTTCTGAGATTTCACTTGAGAAAGTGTCTCGGAACCTGAACAATAAAGTTCTGTTATCTGCTTTAGCCCATGGAATGTTGTCTTGTCTTGTTCATTCTACAACATTTTCTGGCGACTCCGCCGGGACTTGACTTGCAGTAGGCGCCTTTGATGCTCCAGATGGCTGCTCTGACGGGATAAATGATGCCTCTCCAGGGACCCCTCCATGCTGGCATCATAGATCTTTGTTCTACTCTAGGAGATCAGTGAAGAGGTGACACAGTAACTGTCAGAGAAGCAGACCAGTCAAGGATCCGGTGGGCTAAGACAGACGGAGCTCTCCTAGGAGCTGGATTTCAAAGCCTGAAGGCAAGTATAAAGTAACTTGGGTGTGCCCACTTGATTACGAAGTGGAAGCAGGGCATAATTACCCCCCAAAAGGACAGGATGGTGATCCTAAAGTCCTTAAGGAACTACGGGCAGTAACCCGGTGTTCCTGAAAATCAGGGTGGCATACCTGATTTTTGGTGTTAGAGATTTATTGTGTGGGTGGTTAAACCATTGCATTTCCTGACAGTGACCCTAGAATTTCGGGTGCCCCGGGTCAGTGATAGTGTTTTAGCTTCAGGATGGGAGGTGGCAGTAGCGTTCCACGAACGCCATTGCAATGTTTTAAAGATAATTTTCAGGTATTCTCACCAGAAGTGCATGAGCCCCCTTTAACAAAATTTGATTTGAAAAGGTTCTGTGAGTTTGAATGACCCAGTTTTCAGGTGGGTTGGCCCCTGGAAGGCTCTTTGGATCTGGGTCTTGTAAATAGAGTATTCCAAAGGATTGCTGATGACAAACACTGGGATCAATATCCCTATATGTCGGCATGGCAGGCTGTACTTGCAGAAAAGCTTTGGCCATCCTGGCTAAAGAAATGCCAGGCTGGATGTGCGAAAGCATATCTAATGAAGGAAAAGGAACCTAAGGATAAGAAATTTAAATTAGGAAGGAAGGTGGTCAGATCACCCAATATCTCGATAGTAGTAAGGCAGACAGAGGGAAAACTGGAGATTCTAAGTAGAGATGAAGAAGATGAGATTCTGTTTCAAAGACCTCCACCTTATGTCATGCCACAGCCAGTGCCCCAAGCTGGCCAAGTCCCATGCATATATCCAGACCTTGCACTAGCAAATGCAGGAGATAGTCATTCTGCAGGAATATTTCAAACCTCTGATAGGAACATGGTTTCTCCAACCACAGAAAAACTGAGAAAGGTAACTGAAATCCTGGAGGATGTAATTGAAGTGGGAGAAATAAAGTTTAAAAGGTGTAATCGACCCTCTCCCTATAACAATGAAACTGGTAGAGAACCTCCCCCAAATACCCCAGCAGCTGTATATTCCTCACCAATAACCGAAGAAAGAAAGGAGGTTGTTGCCCCATTAAGAGAAATGATAACCAGCCATATGGGGGAAGACAATGTAGCAGTGACTTAGTCTATCTTCCAATATGTTCCATTTACTACAACAGATTTGTTAAATTGGAAGCAGCATTATGGACCATTTAGTAGCAAACCTAATGAAGTGATTGAACTAATTGGAACTATAGTTCAAACGCATAATCCTACTTGGGGGGATATGCAGCAAATAATAAATACACTCCTCAACATGGAAGATAAGGAAAAATTAAAACTGGCAAAAGACAAAATCCTCCGTAGAAATTTCCCTAATGCTGATCAGGGAGCAGCTCAAATGGAAGCAGCTGCTGAACTAAACCTGAACTTGAATCCTAATGACCCTACTCATAGAACTAGTCTCCAACAATATAGATATTTGATTTTAGAAAGCCTAAGAGAAGCAGCAAAAGGCCCTGTCAATTTTAGCAAACCTGCTGATATAGTACAGGAGAAAGAAGAAACCTCTGAAAGTTTCTTAGCCAGATTAATAGAAGCATATAAAATAAATACAGGAATAAAAATGGAGGACCCTGAAAATCACCAGATGTTAAATGAGAGGTTCATTACTCAGAGTGCACCAGATATAAGTAAGAAATTACAAAAGCTAGAAGGAGCATTGGGAAAGAACACCAGCAAGCTGGTAGAGGTTGCAAAGAAGGTCTATCTTAATAGAAATAAGGAAGAAGAAAAGAAACAGGATGTGAAAGAAAAGAGAAAAGCTGAAATGATGGCCCTTGCTTTGGGAAGAGGCAATGGATCTCTTGGTTCCAATCAGTGTGTTTATTGTAATCAAGAAGGCCATTGGCAATGGAATTGTCCCAAGAAAGGAAATATGGGAAGAGGTATGGGAAATGTGCACCCATTTGGCAGAGGAAGGGGAAGAGGACGTAGAACTGAGACACCCCAGAGTGGAGCATGGAAAGGAAACCCCAGAGGTGCCCCTGCGAATAGGTGGATAGGAAACTCATGTGGTGGAAATGGAGGACAAGGTAGAGGAAGTTATGGAGTGAGACAGGAAGAACATGAGGAATTGGTTGGACTGGCTGAGATTGAATGGGATGATTGACAAGGCCAGGGAATTCCATGTCCACCGCTGGGTATGCTATAGTCGATGATGAAGGAACAATAGAAAGCGGAGCATTGTATCCAGGAACCAGCACCCAAGCAGCAGAAATTTGGGGTCTTATTTGAGCTTTGGAGTTAGCCTGCCAACAGACACTGAATGTTTATACAGACAGCAAGTATGCCTTTTTGACGGTGCAGGTGCATGCTGCCATCTATAAAGAGAGAGGATACACTGATTACAGTGGGAAAGTTATTCAATATGCTCAATTGATTAAGAGACTGATCAAGGCTGCCCAGATGCCTAAATCCCTTGCAGTCATCCATTGTCCTGGACATCAGAAAACAGAAGACTTAGTGGCAAAAGGGAATTGAAGGGCAGATGCGGAAGCAAAGTGTGCAGCTATGTTTGAGCAGCCAGTACATATACAGGAATTGTATTTGATCAAAGAATTTGAGGACTTGAAAGTACGTCACCATCCTAGTTATACAAAAATGGAAGAAGAGAAAGCCAGTCAGGATCTAAAAGCAATGCTTGTTAAAGTATGGTATATTTTGCCAGATGGCAGGCCAGTGGTTCCTATTGCCTACTAGCCAACAAAGGAGGAGTGTGTGAAAAATTTAATCTAACAAACTGCTGTTTACATATTGACAAAACTGGTAAAGTGGTAGCCCAGCTTACTAACAAAATAAGACAATTGACATATAACCCAACTCAGGTATGGAAAGGGTTTGATTTCAGTGAAGCTTTGAAAGGATGGCTCCCGAAGCTTCCCAGCCTTCAGATAATAGTGGCTATTCTTTGTCTAATGTTACTGGATTGTTTGATAACTCCCTGTGTGGTGCCATGTGTTATTAACACAATACAACATCTTTCTGAAGTAACTGTTAAGCAAGAAGCAATCCTCACCCTGTGGGAATATGATTTACATCCATAGGATGATGAAGAAGTGGATATAGAAGTGTGAAAGTTTAGTTTTATTGAAACTTTCTTTTTTTTTAAAATAATTTTTATTAATTTTCAAAATATAAAACAAACGATTAAGACATGATATTAACGTACAAAACAATACAGAGTAAATAATTTTCTTGATACAATACTAAAAGCCAGAAAGAAAAGGAAAAAAAAGAAACTACATATTACATACAATTACCTACATCATCACCCTGTGCTATGTACATTGTCCTGGAGGCTGTGGGATTTCCCATTGATTACTGTTGTTCCCAAAATTTCATTTGGTCTGGTGTCATTTTATTTATTCCGTCTCTCATCAGCGAGTAATCAACAAATTTTTGCCATATGTTCCAGAATCTACTTTCCTTTATTATGCCTTTCTTAAGGTTTAGCTCCCATGTTAATTTTTCATTTAATGCGAGATCCCACATCTGCTTATACCACTCCTCCACTTTTAACGTTATATCATTTTTCCAATTTTTTGCAATACACATTCTAGCTGTTACCAGCATCATGGACAACAATTCTTTCTTATCTTTATCTATATTAACATCATCTACATCCGTCAGTAAGGTGATATCTGGCCCCATTTTAAGATACAATCCCATGATTTTTCCTATCTCAGTTTCAATCTTTATCCAAATTTTTTTTACCACTTTGCATATTGAAACTTTCAAAAGGGGGGAATGTGGTAGTATTGAAAGAAATGAGATTTTAGTTAAAATCATTTTCTGCCTAAAAATCATTTTCAGCTGCTTTGTATTAGAATAGGTTAAAATACCCCAGTCGTTCTGCTCCATGAATACATGGTTAAGCCAACAACAGAGCTTATGTCCACAAAGATAAGAATGTGTACTATGTTCCTAAGCAAGAACAAACATTCTCTCCTCTTTGCTAATAGCTGACATGGACTCTCTGTCCAGACATTAAGCCTTGGGCTGCCTTATAGAATTTGACAGCTGCTCCCGCGGCTGCCTCCCCCTGCAAGTTTGGGAGAGGAGAAGAAGCTGACAGGATGCGGTTGGCCGAAGACCTGCCGCCGCTGCCACAGCTGCTCCCAGGGCTGCCCCTCATCTTGTCTGGGACGCTGACCCTCGGGTGCCGTTGGGAATGTTGAGCCTTGGGCTCCATTCATGGATGTCGAGCCCTGGGCTCCGTTCCCTGGGCCCTACGGACTGGGGAGGGTGTTTTGTTTTGATGCCTAACTATGGTTACTGTATTTTGGTGTATTTTTAATGTATTATGTATAATTTCATTGTATTTGATGTTTTGATATCATGTATATTTTATATTGTGATTAATTTTATGTTTATTATCGAGCATTGGTTATTTACTGAAAATATTTTTGTGCTCCTTTATTGTTCTATTATTATACTGTATGTTGTGGACATGTTGTAATTGCCACCTTGAGTCAGCTTCGGCCGAGAAAGTGCGGGATATAAATTAAAATGTATTATTATTATTATTATTATTATTATTATTATTATTATTATTATTATTATTATTATTATTATTATTATTATTATTATTATTATTATTATTATTATTATTATTATTATTATTATTATTATTATTATTATTATTATTTACACAGAGAGAGAATGCTGATGAAAAGAGAAATGGTCTACATGACATGACAATGTCACATATTAATAACTAACTGGCTAATGTCATTGTTGTAATAATTTGTGGAATTACTTGTTTACTATATGCTATACAATGAATGCTTGAAGATATCTTCGAGGTTGTGAGATTTCACCTGAGAAAGTGTCTCAGAACCTGTGCAATAAAGTTCTGTTATCTGCTTTAGCCTGTGGAATGCTGTCTTGTCTCGTTCATTCTACAACAACGTGACCTCAGTGCAGAACAGTTGCCTCAGTTTAATTTGGTTGGTTCAAGAATAAAGTGACCCATTGTTTAAAATCCAAAATAAATTGTGTCTGTCTCTTTACCTGGGGTGGTGGTGGTGGTGGTGGTGGAGATGCAATGTATATTATTCAATCACTGACGTATGACCCTAAACCCACACACATCATTGCCTTGTGAGAGGTGCTGCAGAGGATTATTTCAGAATCCAGAATCATGTTACGGTATCACAGCAAATGCAAGCGCGGCGCCAAAATGGCCGCCGCGCCCTTTGCGGGCCCCCCCCCACAGGACAGAGAATCCGGGTAGTTAGGGGCGTGGCCAGCTCCCTTATAAAAGGGGTGGCCACGAGGCAGCCGCGCTGCCATTTTGCCTCAGCGACGGAGCGGAGAAGTTTTTTCCCCTGCGCCTCCGTCGCTCGTTGGTATTGCCGGGAAGCCTTTTGGGTCGATTTTGCTTAGCTAGCTTCCCTTTTTTGCTCGAGATGCCTTCCAAAAAGAAGGCTGCTGCGAATTCAGCCCGGGCTGTTAGGAGGCGCAACCCAGGTCGGAGGACCGTGGTGCCGCCTCCTCAACAGCCACCTTTGCCATCCCCGGCCGGGGCTAGTGGCTTGGGGTCTATCGCCCCTTGGCCCGTTCAGAGTGCGGGCGCGGAGGGCGCTCCGGCCCGCGGCCCGCGAGCGGTGGACACCGCTCCTCCTTCCGCCCAACCCGTTGGGCCGACTACTTTTGGGCCGCAGCCTCTCCCGGGGCCCTCTAGCCTTGGGGGGTGGCCCGGTGCCCCGCCTTGGCAGGTTTCCTCACCAGCCCTACCGGGCTTCGGCCCTGGCCAATGGCCATATATGGGCCATGGGGTGCAGGGCACTGTCCCCATGCAAGGGTCAGGTGGGCCGGCCGGCTCTTTACCCATGGTTAATGTAGACACCTTACTGGCCCGTATTGCGGCCTTAGAGGAGTCTTTGGCCCGGGCCAGTCAGGCAGGTGCCCCTTTCGGGGTACCTTTTGAGGCGCTATCGGCAGCAGGACAACGGCCGGCGGGGAGGGTTGAGCTGCTGCAGGCGGGTGGCGCGGCTCCGGCCACTGCCTCGCAGCTCCCCAGCCAGCAACCTGGCGCGGGTCAAGCCCCGGTGATGAGCTCTACATCGGTCGTGAGCTCCGACGCCCCCAGTGGGCCGGAACCCCCGTTGGGGGCGGCCCGCGGGGGTGCAGCATGTGAGTATATGGTGCAAACGAGTACATCCACACACATTCCCAATATAGGGGGGACCTTTCAGTGGCCTTGGCCTCGCGCGGGTGGTGCAGGGGCTACGCCGCTGGCGACCCACCCGGCGACAACTACTGCCACCATGCCCGCTGGGGTGGGCCTTGGTTCTTACGCTGCCGGGAACGTACTTGGGGTGGCAGGGTTAACTCAGGCCCCTTTGGGTAGGCCAGCTATCCCCTTTTCGGCTTTGCCGACGGCAGGGTATTCCTTGCCATTGGGTGATCACTTGGCTCAGGCTACCAGAGAAAAGATATGGCGAGGGGAGTACGTGGATATCTTCTCACTCCTGAACAGAGAGCCCACTAAGGAAGAGAGGGAGGGTCAGGATGAGAAGGACAAGGAGCAGGCACGCCGCCGTAAGCCGCCGCGTACCTGGGCTAACTGGCTCCCCGCTTATTTGATATACATGGCGGTGTATTTGAGGGCGCGGCCGGATCTAGCTATTCCCATGGTCCAATATTTGGACAACATATACAGGGCGATGGTGGATTTCCCGGGCCCCTCATGGCTAGCATATGATGAGGAATTCCGTATGAGGATTCCCCTGCACCCCGAGATGCGATGGGATGAGCCGTGCCAGAGACTGTGGCTCTTGTATATGACACCCACACGTCCTGCCCCGGGGGATAGATACCATTGTGGACATGCGGTCCAGCGAGCAGCTCCAGCGCAGGTTACCCGCCAAATGGCGGGGCAGGGGGTTCCAGCCCGCCTGCTGTGCTGGACTTTCTCGTCCAATGGTTCCTGCAGTCGGAAGAACTGCAGGTATAAGCACGAGTGTCCCACATGTTCTGGTCCCCATGCAGCCTCTGCTTGTCCCAAGCCTGGGGGGGTGCGAGGCAGAGGGAGGGGTGGACAGTGGGCTGGCAAGCCTGCCACGGATGGAACTAGTTCTCCGAAAGGCCCCCTCCCCAATTAAGGTGGACATGCTGGAGCGCTGGCTCGCATCGTACCCAAGGGGAGAGGACAGGGAGTATCTCATCCAAGGTTTTAAGCAGGGATTTCGTATCCCTTTTATGGGTGATAGATCCCCTCAGGATGCTCCCAACCTTTTATCCCTCAGAGGAAGGGAGGAGGTAGCCGAGGCCAGCATTAAAAAGGAGTTAGACGCGGGCAGGGTCGCCGGACCTTTTCCCGCACCCCCTTTTCCCAACCTTAAGGTTTCACCATTGGGTTTGGTTCCTAAAAAGTCCCTAGGTGAGTTTCGCCTTATTCATCATTTGTCCTACCCAGCCGGCCGATCGGTCAGCGATGCGATACCTGATGACCTTTGTTCGGTCAGGTATACATCGTTCGACCATGCGCTGCGCATGGTGCGCTCGTGTGGCCCGGGTGCCTTGCTGGCCAAGTGCGACATTAAGTCAGCTTTTCGCCTCTTGCCGGTGCACCCGGGCGACTTTGAATTGCTGGGTTTTAAGTTTAGAGGGGAGTATTATTTTGATAAGGCCATGCCTTTTGGCTGCTCCATATCATGCTCGGCTTTCGAGCGTTTTAGTACCTTCCTAGAGTGGGCTTTCGTCCGCAGGTCAGGGTCCCGGTCTGTAGCCCATTACCTGGATGACTTTTATTCGGGGGTGAACGGGGCTGGGACACGTGTGCACGTCTCCTCAATACATTTCAGACGCTAATGCAGGAACTGGGTGTCCCTTTAGCGCCCGAAAAGACCGAGGGCCCGTCGACCAAACTAGTATTCCTGGGGGTTGAGATTGATACAGTAGTACAGGCTTCTAGGTTACCGGGTGATAAGGTGTCCAGGATAGTGACCCTTATCTCGGAATTGCTGGCTAAGCGTAAGGCATCCCTGAGGGAACTGCAGGTGCTACATGGGCACCTCAATTTTGCCTGCAGGGTGGTCGCACCGGGCAGGGCTTTCGCCCGGCGCTTATGCGACGCCATGGCAGGGTTATCCAGGCCCCACCACAGAGTCAGGCTTACCCGGGGTATCAGGGCAGACATGTTTGTCTGGTTGCAATTCCTGAGGGAGTTTGATGGGGTCTCATTTTGGAGGTCTGACCTCCTGGCATCCCCCAATTTCCAGATCCAGTCTGATGCCTCAGGATCCCTGGGTTATGGGATGTACTTCAATGGGAAGTGGGCCTATGGTGGGTGGCCACCGGCATGGGCAGGCACAGGTCGCCTGCGGGATCTCACATACCTGGAATTTTTTCCCATTCTGGGGGCTTTGATGCTATGGGGCGAACAGTGGGCTAATTCGGTGGTGCATTTCTGGTGCGACAATGCTGCCGTTGTGCACATTGTCAATGCACAGACTTCTAAATCGCCCAGGGTCATGGATCTAGTGCGCCATTTTGTGCTGCGCTGCCTGCGCCTCAACGTCTTGTTCAGGGCCAGGCATGTCCCAGGGGTTAATAACGATATTGCTGACGCTTTGTCCCGCCTGCAGATCTCCCGGTTCCGCGCCTTGGCCCCGGATGCGGAGGAATTTCCCTCGCCACTCCCGGACGCGATGTGGACTATTGGCAAGGAGAGGTGAACCGGGCGATTGGCCTGTCACTAGCGCCACGCACGCGTAAGGCGTATCAACAAGCATTCAATTTGTATAGGGCTTTTGCTACTCGATTTCAATGGCCAGAGACCTGGCCCATCCCGGTGGACCATGTTCTGCGGTTCATGGTTCACCTGCATGCACAGGGCCTTGCACCTCGCACCATAGCATCCAAGCTCTCGGCGTTGGCTTTTATGGCCAAAGTAGGGGGTCATGTGGATACCACCTCTGACTTCCGTGTGAGACACGTTTTGGAGGGGTGGGTGCGCGAGCGCGGGCGTTGCCCGGATGACCGGCACCCTATTTCCCCAGGGGTTCTTACCCAGTTGGCCCGGGGCTGGCCAGGCCTCTGTTTTGATCATTATGAGGCAGCCCTTTTTCATGCAGCCACAACGGTGGCATTTTTTGGAGCGCTCCGCATCAGCGAACTCGTGATGCTGTCTAAGGCGGATGCAAGTGGTAGGGCACTGGAACTCGGAGATGTATATGTTGCCACAGACTGGGCCCAGTTGAGGATTCGCTCCTCCAAAACAGATCAGCATGGCGTAGGCAGTGGAGTAAGACTGCTACGGTGTTCTTTGGCAGACATCTGTCCGGTTGGTGCCCTACAGGAATACCTGGCACTGCGTGGCTGGCACCACGGCCCGTTTTTCTGTCACCAAGATGGGTCTCCCCTTACTAAATTTCAGTTTTGGAAGGTGACAGCCAGAGCCCTCACCAGGGTGGGACTACCAGGTGCCCGTTATGGCACACATTCGTTCCGTATTGGCGCAGCCTCTACAGCAGCTGCTTTTGGGTACTCTGGGGCTGACATACGTAGCATGGGGAGGTGGGGCTCACAATGTTTTCAGTTTTATGTGCGCCCACTCCCGCCATGAGTACCAATCCAGTCACCTTACCTTCCTTTTTCTCAATTTTCTTACAGACCCTGGGTGTCGTATTACACCGGTGACAGTATGGCTGGTGGGCCACAGCTATGTGCTCAGGGCAGCGCGTTACGCTGCGGCGACAGAGTGGGGACCCCGACTGGGACTGGGTGACCACACCAGTCTCTCATGGCACGGTAAGCCTGGGATGTTATGGCGGGAGCTGCGGCCTTTCCTTTTTTCTGGCCTGGGGGCTGACCCGCCTGACATTCTAATCATCCACTTGGGGGGCAATGATTTGGGCCAGGTCACCGGCTTATCGCTCAAGCATGCGATTTGCGAGGACCTCGCCTACTTGCATTATGTCTGGCCTGCCACAGCCCTGGTTTGGTCGGACATTGTTCCGCGCCACTCTTACAGAGGGGGCGTTAACCTCCTGGCCCTTGACCGAGCTAGGCGCGCGGTCAATAAGGCAGTGGCGCGGTTTCTCACCACCAGGGCTTGGGGACGGGTTAGTCATCACCCCGATATTAGTCTACAAAATTGTGACTTGTATGCAGGGGATGGGGCCCATCTGTCGCGAGGAGGTATGGACCTCCTGTTGGGTGACTGGCGAGCAGGCCTGTTGACCGAGCTGACGGTCTGGGGGGGGGCGTCAGGTCTTCTGTGAAGCCCCTCCGTGTGGCGGGTAGCACTGGTAAGGTAAACAGTATGACCCACAAGTATCCGGCAGGTTCGCAATTGACTGGACAACACTAGACAGGAATAAAGTAGTTAAACGTTGTCCGGTCAACGACGAATCAGGCGATGGGGTGATGATGATTGCTAACCAGCATGCATCACCCCTGTGATTTCACGGATACGCGTCAGAGGGTGGGGTCATGAGTTAGTTATTGACTACGGTCAACAATTTGTTTGTTGTTAACAAACAAATTGATACAATTTGATACATTGTAACCAATTGCCGTTGGCAATTTTGGGGTGGTACCTTACCAGTGTTACTTCGGCCTGCTTGCCTTAGGAATTATGATTGGTCGTTTTACCAATACAAATTTATAATTCGGACTAGGGCATTGAATCAATAAATGTGGCCCTTTGCTGTTATCCACTTTCAATGTTGTCTGTGTCCGTTATTGGGGGGGTGCGCCTGCAATGCAAGCGCGGTGCCAAAATGGCCGCCGCGCCCTTTGCGGGCCCCCCCCCCACAGGACAGAGAATCCGGGTAGTTAGGGGCGTGGCCAGCTCCCTTATAAAAGGGGTGGCCACGAGGCAGCCGCGCTGCCATTTTGCCTCAGCGACGGAGCGGAGAAGTTTTTTCCCCTCCACCCCCTCCCTAGTTAACAGTGTGATTATGGTCGCTTCGGGGCCGGGTGGGAATTTTTGGTTGGGACCCATATTGGCTTCGGGTCCTGGCTTTTTTGCCCATCCCACACTGTTGCTATGGTTTGATATAGGGGTCTTTCTTCGTTCCTACTGTTGACTTTGGTCACATGGGCGGGTAGCACTGGTAAGGTAAACAGTATGACCCACAAGTATCCGGCAGGTTCGCAATTGACTGGACAACACTAGACAGGAATAAAGTAGTTAAACGTTGTCCGGTCAACGACGAATCAGGCGATGGGGTGATGATGATTGCTAACCAGCATGCATCACCCCTGTGATTTCACGGATACGCGTCAGAGGGTGGGGTCATGAGTTAGTTATTGACTACGGTCAACAATTTGTTTGTTGTTAACAAGCAAATTGATACAATTTGATACATTGTAACCAATTGCCGTTGGCAATTTTGGGGTGGTACCTTACCAGTGTTACTTCGGCCTGCTTGCCTTAGGAATTATGATTGGTCGTTTTACCAATACAAATTTATAATTCGGACTAGGGCATTGAATCAATAAATGTGGCCCTTTGCTGTTATCCACTTTCAATGTTGTCTGTGTCCGTTATTGGGGGGGTGCGCCTGCAAACTCTACAGCAGCATGCAATGGACATGCACTGTGGGAACAATTTTACATTTCTTCTCACCTGGGGTACTCACCGATTTTGGGTAAAAGGATACTCCTGGGTATTGTAAGGATGTAGATCTTGGGGTTATTTTGCTCTCACAAGTGAAAATGAAACATTTAGGCTAAAATACTTTTTTGTACAAAACCTGTGTATTCTGTGTTAGTGCAAATCTTTTTTGTTTAATGCTGCTGTTAAAAAACAAGTGGTTATCTTCCCACTGTCATGTGGAAGCTTGAAAGTCTTGAAGCAGTTTGTTTTCTTCAGTGGCATATCTAGATATGTTGAAGGACCCTTTTCATCAAACATGACAAAATGTGTTAATATTTGTTATATCCTCAGCATACTGCACAGCAGATGCTCCCCCCCCCCACTAGTAATTGCAAATGTTGTGTGTGATTCAAAAGTGCAGGTCTAGCATATTCAATTCCAGCTGTTTTGCATTACAAGGTTTTAGTGTCTTGTCAGACACATGCTATTTTCATACTGTTAACTCCTTATCATGCCCTAAAAAGAGAACCATCTGTATTGGTCCAGGCAAAGTAGAGGGCCAGGGTATCACAAAAGAGCAGCAAATTGCTGATTAATTAATTTGCTATTACAGTATTTTCACAATGTAATTGGTGCAATATTGCATTCTTGCAATGTAATAACGGAAAAGAAGTACTCATGGGATTTTCTGCCACATGTGACAAATTTACTTGAGTACTATGTATTTGGACCTGAAGGAAGGAGTATCATTTGTTACACTACTTCAGGCAGAAAAGGGTTTAGGCTATATCTGCCAGGGAAACACAGTATGTATTTGTAGGAATGCACAGTGTCACATTGACCCAGTACATATTCAAATAAGAGTGCACAAAGAGATATCTAACCCACAGTACAGTCATTTGATGGCACTCTAACCCATTAGTTGCACATTTCCAGATCTCTAGGAAAAAAATCTCTTTCCATAAATATGAAACACACAAACAGCTATGACCCATGCTGGGGGCTACACAGTTTTGAGGAAATAGTAGACAGGAGTATGTTACAGGCAGCCTTCTAGCAGCTGTGCAAAGACCAGCAGCCCATGCGATTTCCACAATCAAAAAGAAGGGAATAGGTAGAGATGGGGCAGTACAGGAGAAACAGACTTTTGCACACTGATCTAACTTGTCAAAACCTATGCAAGAGGAGTGCAACCCTTCCTTCTCAGTGATATACACACTTAATCACAGTAGTAATCTGTTTATTAGATGAGAGCCTAGATGAAGGAGAAAATAAATTATTTCACATGAATCCTTGTAGATTGCCCACCTTCCTCCGTCTTGAGTATAGCAGTGATGGGCAGTCTTGGCCCTCCAGCTGTTCATGAACTTCAATTCCCAGAAGCCCAAATCAGCAGTCCTGCTGATCAGGGCCTCTGGGAATTGAAGTTCAAGAACAGCTGGAGGGCCAAGATTGCCCATCACTGGTCTAGAGCCTTGAACCTTCCATGCAGTGCAACAGGGAATTTATTAATGAACAAAAAAAAAAAAAACTGTGGTAAAACAGCAGAACTTAGCATAAACTGCAAAAGCTCAAACTACTAGTTCTTTCACTGTAGCCCTCTTAACTATTGTGGCTTGCCTCTGTTAATAAAACCACGTCACATGCTTCTGACATATGGGATCCAATTTGTCCCCAATAAGATTTCACTGTTACCTGCTCTTTCATCTAAGAGATGCTGAACTTCCAGAGGGATGCTGAATTAGACTTACTGTTCATTGTTTAAATATGAAAGTCTACCCTGAAGGCAACATTTCTTCCTCTGTCTCCAGATGTTAGGATGTGATGCTGTTCTGGTATTTACAGGATGAGTTCCCCAGAGGTAGCTCTGATTCTCGCAGGATTAGACCCCTAACCTGGAAGGCGGCTCTACTACTGTACTTACAAGGTTAGAACCTAACCCTGCTACAGCTGTAGGTCCCAAATGAGAGCACTAGGGAAAGTATGGGCCACCTTAAGCTCCACTTGGAGAAACTGGGAGGTTGAACTGTATAAGAACCAGCTCTTTCCCCTAGAAGCTGCCTCACCAATTAATGTTTTTGAAGTGGTAACCATGTTAGTCTGTACAAGGTCTCACTCTTATGTCTAATGAAGTGGAATTGATCCATGAAAGCTCATATTTAAATACAGGAGGCAGTCTTGAAGGGGCCACAACATTTTTGTCTTTTTTGTTGTTTTGTTTATGCACCAATCAAGGTTACTGAACTTGCTGTTGCTTGCTTCCTGAATCTCCTGCCTTTCTCCTGATTCCCATTTCTGAAGTAATCCTGTTCTCAGTTCTCATGGACCAGTGATGGTTAAGCTTGGCACTCCAAGTGTTCTTGGACTTCAATTACAAGAAGCCCAAGTCAACACTCCTGCTGATCAGAGCTTCTGGGAATTGAAGTTCAGGAACACCTAGAGTGTCAAGGTTAGCCATCAATGCTATGGAGTGTTGCCATGCCTCACCTGGATCCTCACTTCTCCTTTAGCGGGCATGCCCCATCACAACAGAGCAAAATGAACTTGTATCATGGATGCTATCTAGGATTGCCAGGAGGAACCACAAGAGGTTCGTGGCCCCGTCACCCCCTAATACCCCTGGTCCAGAGTTCCAGACATCCGGCTCACCTGTGGTTTAGGGACATGACAAAGAGGTGGCTGATCAGGGCTGTAGCCAAGATTCTAGATGTGGGTGGGTGAATATTTTTTCAGGTTGGGCAACAATGTCATATATACGGCATATGTTATACAGTGGTACCTCGTATAAAGTCCGATTTTGATAAAGTCCGATTTGGATAAAGTTGTGGTTTCCATGCACACGTGATGCATTGCATAAAGTCCAAAACAGCTAAAAATGGATGTTATCCAAGGTATTTGGTATAGGAACCTCGGATAAAGTCCATTTTTTGGATGTTATCTGATGCATCGCCCATTTGATTTGGATAAAGTCCAAAAACGGATAAAGCCCAAACTTGTGGAACGGAGTTTGGACTTTATCTGAGGTTCTACTGTATATATGAGCAGCTGGGAGTTTGTCCTTGCCATGAAAGTTACTTTCCCTTACCTGCTCCTCGGTCATCTGATTGTTTGGACTATGCCCTGTTATCAGGACTAACTCTGTAACCCTGTCTATCTCTGGCTTGATTTTGGGCCTGAACTCTGGACTGTGAAATGGTTGCTATTTGACCTGTTGCTGGGGTAACCTGAGTCCTGGTGCTTGTATTACTTGCTACCCATGCCCCAGATTCTGATATTTCTTTCCACACTCTCTTCAGATGGGCTGTTTCCAGGATCTGGAGCCTTCATTCCAGCTTCATTCAACTCTTCTTTCTTGCTACAAATTTCCCCCATGACTGATTCTTCTAGTCCCTTTTTTGTAGCTGCCAGTTCCTCAACCCCTCTCTCTCTGCAAAAAAAAACAACCTTCTAAATCACCCCTGGCATCTCCTCTCCTGCCAAGTCCTAATCCTGCAAAATTAATGTCTCAGTCACCTCTTTGTCATGTCCCTAAACCACAGGTGAGCTGGATGTCTGGAATTCTGGACCAGGGGTATTAGTGGGTGACTAGGCCACACGTACACTCACTTGAGTTTCCTCTTGGCAGTCCTAGATAGCAGCCATGACACAAGTTCATTTTACTCTGTTGTGATGGGGCATGTCCCCAAAAGGAGGACACAATGATTAAGGATTCCCAGGTAACATCCATCCTCTGATGTGAGACACCAAGTCCAAGTTAGAACAACAACCACAACATTTATTGACAACTGTTTATAATATTATGTTTCTTTGAAGCTCTTTGTACACAAAGTAACTCGATTGGAAAATCAGCAAACATCCACCAAACTATTAAGGCTCAAGTACTGTGGTGGCTTAGTGGTTAAGACACAAATTTGATGACTAGAAGGTCAGCAGGTCAGCAGTTTGAGACTCAAGTACTGCATGATGGAGTAAGTTCCCGTCTCTGTCCAAGCTCCTGCCAACCTAGCAGCTCAAAAGAAAGAAATTGCAAGTAGATAAATAGGGACCACTTTGGTGGGAAGGTAAACAGCATTCCGTGCACTCCAGTGTCTAGTCATGCCTGCCACATGTCCATGGAAACATCTGCAGATGCAGATAGCACTGGCTCTTTGGCTATAAACAGAGATGAGCACCAAACCTTAGAGTCAGATATGATGGACTTTCGAGCAAGGGCAACCTTTACCTTACCTTGAGACATTCTTCTTTTTTCCCCTCACTATTTTATGCAGCCATCAAAACTGGAGCTCACAATGCAATTGCTCCTGCTGGGTCATGATGAAATTGTCCTGGTCAATATGATCACCTTTCTCTTAAAACTTCCCAGGTGGCTTGTAATTTGACTCTTGGTATCCTGGCCTTCTTTCTCTCTTTCAAGTAGAGTTTTTAAAAGTAATCTGGTATACAGTCTGCTAGAGGAGGATTACATCTGGCCTCTGCAAAACCAGTTTAAATAATGTCTCACACTCCTCCTTGTCCTTCCTGCCAACTGCCTCCAGCTCTTCCTTGGCCTCCCTAATATACTCATCTTGGCAGGAAATTATTTTGGTGAGCCCATCCCTCCCCACCTCCCTATCATCTGAATTCCTTGGAAGCATTCAACTTCAGGTATTATCTAGAAAAGGGATCTACCCTGTGTTTACCACATACCTTTGGTAGAAACCTGTGGAGGGCCAGTGGGACACAAACATTAGCATACCACTGTCGTGATTTCATAGCCAGGGAAGAATAAATTTTAATTCTTTATTCTGTTTGCTTAAAGCCTAGATGCTTATGGTTTTAATCTGTTTTTATTCTGTTAAAATGTTTTAACTTTGCTTAGGTTAGAAGGATCCATTTTGGAAGACTTTAGGACGCAGAAGCCAATTTCTGCCCAATTAAAATTGGCAGGTCAGCCTGCCCTCCATTCACAGACAGCGAAGCTGGTAAAGTACTATATGTTCTCAGAATAATTACTTGAGAGAATCATGATTCTCAGACAAGCCACCTGTTGGTAGATGTGAGATGCACATCTTTCAGATGGAAACACTGATTAAATGTCCTGTCCCAGATTGGACTTCAAAAGAGGGTGTCTGTCACTCAGAACACCTCTGCACACGTTCTCACCAGGAATGGTATAAATATTGTGGTGATCAAACCAGATTAAGGAGAGGAGGGTACGGGGCAGTTATCTCAGATCATCTCGAGATGCTGCTCTTCGTCTTCCAGACTAGATCCGACCCGTAACCTTAATGGGTGGCTCACAAGCCACATTCTCTTTTTCGATAAGTATGTCTTTTTGAATCTCTGATTTACTTTCTTAGAAACAAGTATTTTTCATAGTGTAGTTTAGAGAGGATTTTTATATTATATGTTGGAATATTATATCTTTTATTCCAATAAACCTTTGAAAAGATTTTCTTTGTCAAGAATGGTTATTCTGCCTCTTTCCAGTCGGGAAGGAATAGAAGTAGAATTTTTCAGATAAGGCCTTGTTACTTTTCAACATGGACTCTTTGTTATTCCGGCCAGTGCAGCTGGGCCCGAATAATCAGAAAGCTAGAAAGAGGAGAGATTTCAGGAGTCTTGGCTTCCCAGGACTGTGCTCGCCTCCCCCTCACCTAGCTGCAACATCGAAGGCCAAATTCCCATAAGAAAGCCATGATAAGGGTGAATAGGATCTAATGGAAGAAGCTGCTACCAGTCCCAGAGGGCATTGCAGAGTTTTTCAATCTGTGACACTTTTTAAGGCACTGCCATTTCCCATTTTCCTTACTGGTTTTCCCTGCCAGGGTTAACAGTAAAGGCATCCTTTTGCAACCAAAAACCCATTTTTTTCTCTCTCTGGGTCGGCAAACCGTTCCATTAGTCCGGGAATGAGGTGACCAGCCCGTGCCAATCAGGGAGAGCAGGTGGAGGGGAAGTCGTCTCGAGGCCGGGTCCCGTGTTGGCAGCATTGGGACAAGCTTGACCAATGAGCCTGATAACCACCTCACCTAATTGCACCTATGAGCACCCTAACTCAGAGCTCTCCTTTTTGATAGCTGGTGGAAGAATTACAAGAGGATATATCAAGGCCGGTGACCTCAGGGTGAGACTACCCAGTAGGGAAAATAAGGTCTGACCTTCTGTCATCACAGATTATTAAACCAGTTTTCCTCAGGTGAGTTTCTGTAGCTGTCCAGATGACAATTTGCTTGAGTCAGCAGGGCTGAGGCACAGAGTTCTGTTTGCATGGACTCAAAGAGCAAAAGCCCTTTCAGATGCTAATTGGCAATTTCATTTCTCTCTCTTTTTATTAATTTAGTTTTTTTATATGTCTTGCCTAAACTGTGTTCCAGCACTGAGTTGAAACCTTTCTTTTAAAAAATTGAGTGGAGAATTGTGGTGCTCAGTTGAGACAAAGTGATATCTTTGTGAGCTCTGCTTTGTGTAGGGATCAGGCAATCACACTGGAAGAAAATGGACAAAAAGTATGTCAACCTGATTGGAATGAATTTAAACTGCCCCTACGAGCTGAACCAAAAGTGATGATTTGCTTCTCAAAACAGACAATTCCATTTATGCCATGTGGTCACCAGGTTTTAATTCAAATTGATCTCTGCCCAATCTGGTGTAAACCTTGGGGCAAATGGCCCCAGTCTATAAGCCCTCCCTGACATTTCACTTGCAGAGATTTTGGACTTTATGAGGATGATTGCATTGGCACCAACCTTCTTTGATACCAGCATGTCAGTGAGGTTTTTTTTTTAAAAATCAGTTTCCCACTTCTTTGGTTCTTATTGGTGGGCATCTTTGGCTAAAAACCTATTAACCCCACAAGTACTAGATGGAATGGAATACAAATAATTCACGGAGTTGCTGCTGTGCCCCGTAGGTGACTAGTGGCTATTTGCTCTATCCTATACATGCCCAAATTGCTTGCCCATGTTGCACAAACTGCTCTGACTGGGTCTGGTTTTACACAAATGTCTACACCTCTAGTATGCAGGGAATTTCCCCTAAGAAATCTGACTCTGTGTCTATGTCAGTATCAGCTGTAGGGTGTGTGTGTGTGTGTAAATCTCCTCACATTTCTTAGATATTGATTCTGGAATGAGACACAGGGAAGGGAGAGAGAGGGAATATTAGAAGGAGAAAGCAGGAAAACTGCCTCAAATTACTCTTGCTTTATATATTCATTTATGCCATTAAAGCCATTGGAAACTCAAAGAAGTAATAGGGCCATTATCTTTTATGGACTCAGGAAGTCCATTTAAAAAAAACCCAAATTCTGAATGCCAGAAAATGTTCCTTTCTTGGAGGTGTTGGCAGGTCTTACACAAAGCTGAGCCTGTCCTAGACAAGTGGGGCTGTCCTGCTTGTTAGTGAGGTTTGCCTTGATACAAGACAGGGCAAGCCGCTTGTACACAATGACAGTCTTAAGCTGCCTCACCATCAGAATCCTGGGCAGGGGTTCAACAGCCAGCACAACTGGGGTTTCTTGAGCCGTTTTCAAAAACGATGGATTCTGTTCCTTCCACTTCTGTTCCTCCCACTGCTCTCTCTTTTAACAAAAATTATACACAGTTTGTATAACATATACAAGAGAAGTTAACCATTTTAACGTGGTAAATAGCCTCTAGAGAGACAGCTGTTTAATAGAGCTGAATCATAATATTTTTTCTACTTAAGAAAAAAAAAGACAAGATAGCACTGTGACCCATTCTATGTACTAAAGCTGGCAGAACTCTATGGGGAAACTGGCGATGGAATGGTGTCCTGTGTCACACTGAGATAAGAGGCTTGTTTACAGCATGTAGAACAGGCAGAACAGAACATGCAAGAGGGAAGTGAATGGTCAGTACACTCGAGAAGGAAGCTAGGAGGGTAGCTGTGGATGTATGTGTCTCTGGTGTTCCCCTCCTATCATCTCCTGTCTGAGTCAAATGTCTCATTCTGTAGAATGGCGTGGCTGCCCCTGATAGTTAATAGGTTATTCCTTTCTTTGGACATAGGGGCTGCAGTGGCTTATTGGTTAAGATGCTGAACTTGACGTCGACAAGGTTGACAGGTCAGTGGTTCAAGACCTGAATGCGGTGCCCACCATCTGTCTCAGCTCCTGCTAACGTAGCAGTTTGAAAGAAATTGCAAGTAGATAAATAGATACTGCTTTGGTAGGAAAGGTAACAGCATTCCAAGTGCTCCTGTGTCTAGTCATGCCTGCCACATGACCATGGAAACATCTGTAGACACAGACAGCACTGGCTCTTTGGCTGTAAATGGAGAAGAGTACCACCCCTAGAGTCGGATAGGGCTGGCTTTCATGCAAGCCTTTTGGACATAATGACAGAATAAATTAGTCAGGTTGAAGAATACTGGATACTTCCTGGAGCTGCTGGCCAGATTCCAAACATGCAAATAAATTAGCCTCATGTAGTCTCATTCATTCTGTGAATTTGTCTCAGGTAATTCACAAAAACAGTCAATATTTAATCCAATTAAAATGCAGGTAGGTTTGGTATTTTTCCTTGGATATGTGAGGAATATAAAACATGGATGTGCAAAAACACCTGAATTGTGGCATTTAGGATCTATTTAAATATTTGCAAAATATATATTTTCAGGAAATATATATTCCATTTGCAAGAAGTTTCTGTTACTGTATGTATATAAATAAGGAATGCCTCTCCCTCCATAAATGTATCTTACTCATTTTACCGATGGTTTTATCACGTTTCCCATCATTAAAATCTCACAAAGTAGTGCACAATCACTTTACAATTACTACTAAGAAGCAGATCCATTAAACACCAGAACATTTGGTCAAAGAAAGTCACAATCAACACATCTTAATATTACATGTTGAAATTTTAAGGCAAATAAAGAGGCCTCTATCTGGTGCAGAAATAATATAAATATTGGTGCCAACCAAACTTTTCAGGGGAGGGCTTTTCCCAGTCAATACTCACATATTTTATGGCAGTTGAGAAAATGAAGCAATGTCTTGAAGAATGATTTCTGTCCTCCATGTATTTGGCTTGAAGCCATTTAGGTAATTGCAGGTAAACACAAGCACACCAAACTATTCTTGAAGTTTTCAGAATGGTAGAACAGTGTGATGCAGCCTAAGATATACCTATTCAGGAACCGTCTAGTTCTATAGCAGCTTGGAGAAATTGCTGACAAAATATACTCATGCTGTTTCATCATCAAAAAAAAATTCATTGCTGGTTTGTTTTTAATCACTTTATTTTTAGCCTAGTCTGGGCATTTGTATCAGTGATTCAACACATAACTTTTGCCTCAAAGAATTTTGTGTGTGTGTGTGTACCTATGTCTGTCTATAAAATACATGTATAGTAGATGAAGTATCAGCTTTGTCTGCATTAATAACCCATTAGTTTTTTCTATGTCTTAGTACTCCCCCCTTTCTAAATCTCTTCCTACTTCCTCAGTTATTTAGCCTGTACTGACTTTCAATGAAAGGGAAGTTTCCTTTCCTGGTGCTTTTCTTTTTCTGTTTGAAGTCTTCCTCCTCCTCCTCCACCAGCACTCTTTCCTACTTACCAGTCTCCCCCACCCTCCATGCTGAGGCTTTTATGCAGTTTTCGCCTCAGTTAACTTACCTCCTCATTTAGCAGGTAAAAGGAGTCTCTCACTAATTTCTGTCCACTCTTTGAAGAGGTGACTCCAATCCAGGCCTTGAAGTGTTTGAACCAAATGTTTGAGGACAAGATTTAAAAAAGGTGGCCCTGCCTAAATCCAGGCCAATGGCCACACTCCAACAAACAAATCAACACTATTATTATTATTATTATTATTATTATTATTATTATTATTATTATTATTATTATTATTATTATTATTATTATTATTATTATTATTATTATTATTATTATTATTCAAACTCGATTTCTACTGGGTCAGGACCATTGTTAGCTCAAACTGGTAGTAGCCCTTCAGATGTTTCCTTGCTCTACAGGGACATCTCCTGTATCTTTTCAGACTCCTTGGCTTCTGAAACCCCAGGAGTGCAGGTGTGTTCAAGATGGTATGGCAGCAACAATGACATTCAATCTGCTGAAGTATTGTTCAATTAATTAAAATGTCATTCAGTTATAAATAATCATCTCACAATGGTTTGAATCTATTGATGAACCAATCAAGCATGCCTTGTAAATCACAGAGAGAGTGTACCATACTAATGTTGTTCAGTCACACAGTCAATGACCCTATGGACCATTGCCCTCCAGGCACCTGTCCTCCACCATCCTCCTCAGCCTCCCCAGCTCTCTGCCTATTGCATCTACAACACCATCCATCCATCTCATCTTTGGACGCCCCCTTCTTCTTTTGCCCTCCACCTTTCCCAGCATCAAGGCCTTCTCAAGTGAATCCTCCCTTCTCATTTGATGTCCAAAGTATTTAAGCTTCGTCTTCACTATTTGACCTTCCAATGAACAGTCAGGGTTAATTTCTTCTAAGATTGAACTATTTGTTTTCATTGCTGTCCAGGGGACTCTCAACACTCTCCTCCAACACCACATCTCAAAGGAATTTATTCCTCTACGCTCAGCTTTCCTAATGGTCCAGCTCTCACATCCATACATTACCACTGGGAATACCTTTGCTTTGTCTATATGAATTTTTGTTTTTAAGGTGATGTCTCTACTTTTTACTATGTCCCCCAGATTTCTCATAGCTTGTCTCCCCAGAGTTAATCATCTTTTTACTCCATGGCTGCAGTCACCATCTGCAGTGATCTTAGCTCCTAAGAAGGTAAAATCTGTCACTGCTTCTACTTCTTCCCCATCTGTTTTCCAGGGAGTGATAGGACCTGTTGCCATTATTTTGGTTTCCTTGATATTAAGTCTCAAGTCAGCTTTTGCACTCTCCTCTTTCAGCCCAATCAATAGATTCTTTAGGTCTTCCCTTACTGCCATTAGGGTGGTATCATCTGCATATCTCAAATTGTTGATGTTCCTCCCAGCAATTTTGATCCCATATTGTGATTCCTCCATCTCTGCATTGCACATTATGTGTTCTGGTAGGGTGACAAAATGCAACCTTGTCTTACTCCTTTTCCTATTCCAAACCACTCTGTCATTCCGTGTTCTGTCCTAACTGTTGCTTCTTGATTCATGTACAGATTTCTCATGAGGCATATGAGGTGTTCTGGTATTCCCATCTCTTTAACTACTTATCACATTTTGTTGTGGTCCACACAGTCAAAAGCCTTGGTGTAGTCCATACTAAACAACAACTAAAAATATTATATAGATAAAAGATTGGGGAAGCTTTTGACTCTGCATGTGCTCTTAAGCAGAGCTGCTGCTGAGGAGAGCCAAACAAAGGAATTGAGCACTGGTAAGTTTTGCAGTTGGAGTAGAGCTGCTTTAGAGGCCTCCACTAATTTAAATTGATAATTTAAACTGCTGAGAGCCACCTCTGTTCAAACAGAGGAAGCAGTTAGAAACTTCCAGAAGCAGGGGGGCCGAGCCACACCAGGCCCTTCCCTGATCTGTGACTCATAGGGGCGGAGCCACACTAGCCTTTAAAAGCTCTGAGCTCTTTCAGGGTCAGCCCTTTTGACTCTGCATGTGCTCTTAAGCAGAGCTGCTGCTGAGGAGAGCCAAACAAAGGAAGTGAGCACTGATAAGTTTTGCAGTTGGAGTAGAGCTGCTTTAGAGGCCTCCACAAATTAAATTGATAATTTAAACTGCTGAGAGCCACCTCTGTTCAAACAGAGGAAGCAGTTAGAAACTTCCAGAAGCAGGGGGGCAGAGCCACACCAGGCCCTTCCCTGAACTGTGACTCATAGGGGCAGAGCCACACTAGCCTTTAAAAGCTCTCAGCACTTTCAGGGTCAGCCCTTTTGACTCTGCATGTGCTCTTAAGCAGAGCTGCTGCTGGGGAGAGCCAAACAAAGGAAGTGAGCACTGGTAAGTTTTGCAGTTGGAGTAGAGCTGCTTTAGCGCCGCGCGAGATTGCAAACTAGTAACAAAGGAAGAATACAGTCTTACTAGGTAGAAACGTAGTAAACATGTACATTTTTGAGGCCCAGAATACTGCACTTCTTAAAATGGATTCTGAGGGAACAGCTGTAGTTACCTGCAATACTTGTGCCATGTTTGCGTTCTTGCCAAAGCATATGGAGAACTGCACTTGCAGCAAGTGCAATCTGGTTGCACTACTAGAAGAGAAGGTCCAGCAGCTAGAGGCCCGCATATCTAACCATTAACAAATTAAGGAGCTTGAGCTGTTATTGGACAGAGCGGAGCAGACTATGCTGGACAAAGAAGAGACAGGGCACAGTTCTGAGGGAGAAGGCCCTTCACTAACTCAGGAGGGAGATGTTTGGAGGAATGTGACTCAAAGGAGGAGAAGAGTAGGGGATCACTCTGAGAGTCTGAAATTACAGAATAAGTTTGAGGCTCTTTCCCTCATCACACCTGATGAGGAACACACAGAGGAACAACTGGTTCCACCTGATGATATCTCCTTCATCACACTTGATGAGATCCAGGAAGATAAACAACAGGAACAAACTGAGTTTTTCTCCCTTAATATGGTTGATGAGGTGCATGTAGATGAACAGATTGCAGGAGAGAGGCTCCTTGTACTAGGCAATTCAATAATTAGAAATACAGAGAAATGGATTTGTGATGCACATGATAACCGTATGGTGACTTGCCTGCCAGGTGCAAAATTGCAGACATCACAAGAAATCTAGATAGATTGTTAGAGAGAACTGGGAATGAGCCAGTTGTCATGGTACACGTTGGTACCAATGATGTTGGGAAGGCCAAGTGGTCTGTCCTGGAAGCCAAATTCAGGTTGTTAGGAAGAAGATTGAAGTCCCGGACTTCCAAAGTAGCATTTTCAGAAGTGCTGCCTGTCCCTTGCGCAGGACCTACCAGGCAGGCAGAGCTCAGAAGCCTCAATGCGTGGATGAGACGGTGGTGTCAAGAGGAGGGTTTCAGATTTGTCAGGAACTGGAGAACATTTTGGGACAAGCCAAATTTGTTCAGGAGGGATGGGCTGCATTTGAACCATGATGGGACCAGATTGCTGGCACTCAACATCAAAAAGGCTGCAGAGCAGCTTTTAAACTGATAACTGGGGGAAAGCCGACAGGAGCTGAGCAGCATCCGGTTCGGGAAAGTGTGTACTTGAGTAGTGAGGACGATGCAAAAATTACTGAGCAGAGCAAGGAGCTAGTCACCAGCACTCTAGCAGAAGGATGCAAGTCTAACAATGCAACTGGACTCAAAAGACTGTATCAGGAAAGCATATATAAATGCTTGTATACAAATGCCAGAAGCCTCCGGAACAAAATAGGGGAGCTGGAATACTTAGCAATAGATAAGAATATTGATATTATTGGTATCACTGAAACCTGGTGGACAGATGATAACCAATGGGATACAGTTATCCCAGGCTACAAACTGTACAGGAAGGATAGGAAGGAGCAAACGGGAGGTGGTGTAGCCGTGTATGTCAAAGAAGTGATAAAATCGTATGAATTGGAATATCTAGGTGATTTGGAGTCACCATTAGAAGCTCTGTGGGTAAGAGTACCAGACCACAAGGATGGTCTAACAGTAGACATATACTATCGGCCTCTGACCCAAACTCTTGAGGGAGACTGGCAGTTGGAGAATGTTGTAAAGGAGGCATCCAAGAAGGGAAGCCTGGTTATAATGGGGGACTTCAATTACCCTCACATAGACTGGGTGAACTGTTGTTCAGCACATGATAAAGAGATAAAGTTCCTAGATATGCTAAACGATTGTTCCCTGGGACAGATGGTTGAAGACCCAACTAGAGGTACAAGAATCCTTGTACATCTGGTGCAAGATGTTAATGTGACTGATCCAATAGGGAACAGTGACCACAACTCAATTATGTTTAACTTGATCATAGATCGCAAGTCACTGATAAAATCTAACACAGAGACCTTAAATTTTCAAAAAGGAAATTTCCCAAAGGTGAGGAAACTAGTAAAAAAGAAGCTGAAAGGGAAAATTGAGAGAGTCCAAACACTCCAAGAGGCATGGAGTCTGTTTACAAAAACAATAACAGAGGCCCAATTGGAATGCATACCCAAAAGGAAAAAGGGCACTGCCAGGTCCAAGAGGTTTCCAATGTGGCTTACAGGAGCTGTTCGGGAAGTGATCAAGAGCAAGAAAAGCTCATTTAGAAGATGGAAGGCTTGTCTGAATGAGGACAGCAGGCAGAAACATAAATTCTGGCAGAACAAATGCAAGGCAACAATCAGGAAAGCCAAGCAAGACTTTGAGGAGCGTATAGCTAAAAATACTCAGAGAAATAACAAAGACTTCTTTAAGTACATTAGAGGTAAGAACCCAACTAGGAAGGCCATTGGACCATTAGATGACAATGGAAGGCAAGGGGTTATTAAAGAGGAAACAGAGATTGCAGAGAGACTCAATGAATTCTTAGCTTCAGTATTCACTGAAGAAGACAGAGACCACATGCCCAAAACAGAGCCTATCGTCGTAGGGAGGGAAAGCGAAGAATTAAGCCAGATAGAAATAACCAGGGAGGAGGTCCTTGCATGTCTTGTTAAACTAAACACTAACAAATCACCAGGACCAGATGGCATCCATCCACGAGTTCTCAGGGAACTTAAAGATGAAATTGCTGATCTCCTAGCCAAAATATATAATCTTTCACTCAAATCAGGCTTTGTGTCTGATGACTGGAAGGTAGCGAATGTAACACCAATTTTCAAAAAAGGAACCAGGGGTGATCCAGGAAATTACCGACCTGTCAGTTTGACATGTGTCCCAGGTAAAGTGATGGAAACCATCCTAAAAGATAGAATTTATAGGCACATAGAAGAGAAGGCGCTGCTAAAGGAGAGCCAACATGGCTTTTACAAGGGCAAATCATGCCTCACTAATCTGTTGGAATTTTTTGAGAGTGTCAACAAGCATGTGGATAAGGGGGATCCAGTTGACATTGTTTATCTGGACTTTCAGAAGGCTTTTGACAAGGTCCCACACCAAAGGCTCTTGAATAAACTTACCAGTCATGGAATAAAGGGACAGGTCTTGTCCTGGATCAGCAACTGGCTAAGGGACAGGAAACAGAGGGTAGCACTCAATAAACACTTCTCCAAGTGGAGGGAAGTAAAGAGTGGGGTCCCCCAAGGTTCAGTACTGGGACCCCTGCTTTTCAACCTCTTCATAAATGATCTAGAGGTAGGAGTAAAAAGCAAGGTAGCCAAATTTGCTGACGACATTAAATTATACAGGGTAGTGAAAACTGTGAGAGATTGTGAGGAGCTCCAGAGGGATCTCTTGACACTGGGGGAGTGGGCAAAACAGTGGCAAATGAGCTTCAACATTAGTAATTGCAGAGTGATGCATGTTGGGGCAAAGAACCCCAATTACATTTATAAACTGATGGGGTCTGAACTCTCTGCGACAAACCAGGAAAGGGACCTTGGCGTCCTGGTGGACAACTCAATGAAGGTGTCAACCCAGTGTGCCTCAGCAGTGAAAAAAGCAAACTCAATGCTAGGGATCATTAGGAAGGGTATAGAAAATAAGTCAGCAAGTGTCATTTTGCCTCTTTATAAATCTATGGTGAGGCCCCATCTGGAATACTGTGTACAGTTCTGGTCGCCATACCTCAGAAGGATATTATGGAGCTGGAAAAAGTGCAGAGGAGGGCAACCAGAATGATTAGGGGACTGGAACACCTTCCTTACCATCTGAGGCTGCAACGGTTGGGCCTCTTCACTCTTGAACGACGGCGTCTAAGAGGTGACCTGATTGAAGTTTATAAAATCATGCACGGTGTGGACAAAGTAGATAAGGAAAAACTGTTTTCCCTATCGCATAACACTAGAACTAGGGGACACTCCATGAAACTTTTGGGTACTAGTTCTCAAACAAATAAGAGAAAGTACTTTTTCACCCAGAGGATTACTGGTCTATGGAACTCCCTGCCAGAAGAAGTGGTGACAGCTGTCAGTCTTGACAGCTTTAAGAAAGGATTAGACAAGTTCATGGAGGACAAGTGTATCAATGGCTATAATTATGGATACTTAAGGACAACCTCCGGGTTGGAGAGATAAGCAGGATATCTCTCAATGCCATTTCCAGGGAATCCTAAGCAGGTGAAGGCATCTGCTTGGGAAAACCCTGAAGGAAATGGTGAGCCACTGTGTGAGACAGAATGCTGGACTGGATGGGCTCCTGTGGCCTGTTCCAGCAAGGCTGTTCTTATGTTCTTATGAAGCATAGCTTCTTATTATAACTCCATCCAGCCCCTAATATTTACAGATGGTATTCAAAGGCATACCAGCTATGAACATAGATGTTTCACTCCTAACTGTCCTGACTAATAAAGGCAATGTTGCTTTCAGAAGCATTCATTCATTTACTTAGTACATTTACAAAAAGCATCTCCTGTCTAATAGGCGCCCTGAGGGTGGTTGAGTGATGGACAGTAAAAGTGCCATTAAAAACATGAACAAATAAACACAGAAGCACTACCAAATTGAGATTACTTCCGAGAGTTACAATTAAAATGTTAATTAAAGAGGGAGGCAAAACAACATTGAACAGCATTAAAAGCCCAAACGAAATGCTTGGCCAGTTCAGCATCTTGTTCTTGAAAGTGGCCGACTCACTTTTCCCTATGACACTCCCTTGTTACACATTTTCACTCTTTTTTTTAACTGTGTTGTTGTTGCCATCATCATCCTAAATGCTTCTCCTCGAAAGGGACAGGAGAAATTCCTTAGATCCTGCATGGAGCTTCAAGAAGGGAGTAGAGATTGGCAGATTTTCCATGCAATTCTGAGGGAATTCCATGCAATTCTGAGGTGGAGAAAGGTGCTACAATGATACCTCAAGATACAAAACTAATTCATTCCTCAAGGTTTTTTGTATCTTGAAAAATTCATATTTCAAAATGCGATTTCCCATAGGAATGCATTGAAAATCAAGTAATATGTTCTGGAGCTCAGAAAAAAACAAAAATCATATTTTTTCCCTGTTCAAAACTCTTTCTAAAGTGGCAAAAACATGGTGCAAAATTTCCAATGTGCACTTTAGAAAGAGTTTTGAACAGATAAAAGAAATTTCCCCCCACTTTTTCTGAGCTCCAGGTTTTCAATGCATTTCAATGCATATCCAGCCCTCTAGTGGCCAGCTCTGGCATTTGCAGGGCTAGTTCCCAATGACCAGTGTTGAGGGGAAGGGGGAATTCTCCACACTTCCTGGTTGCAGGGAGAGGTTCTGGTGGTGTCAAAACACGATAAAAATTCCAAACTTGGAGCAGAAATGCTCCAAACACCCTCCTGCCATTGTGGGAAGCATTGGAAGACCCCAAAACTTTTTCGTATATCAAAAAAATCTGTATCTCGAAACAATTTCCCCCTGAGATTTCCTTTCGTATTGCAAGGTTTTACTGTAGTTCTAATTGTGTTTTAAAAATATGCTTAATTCTAATGATGAGTCCTGATCAGGTGGGGACATGCACTCACCTGGGTATCCCATTCAAAAGGGTACACAGAAAGAGCCTTCTTGAAGATTGTGGTATTTTTGAACCACAGGCGGGCATATCCTGGTAGTGGCAAACTTGTGTTGCTGGCTAATCTTTCTCACACTAGTTCAGGCGAAGGGAACTTCACAATAAACTCACCAAAAGGTGCCTTTACTTTGGCAGTTTCATGTATGGCCTCAACATGGAAGAATCCAATTTAAAGCAACAAAGTGCAGATCAGCTTTTAGACACACTATCTGGAGTATGTTTGGATGTTCGTTAGGCTCACCACCATAGTGTGTGATCTAGCAAATGATATACACACTGAAGCCCAGAGCTGGCTGCTTCCAAAATCTCCTATGCCAATCTCCTTACCTGTGCTGACCTACCCCAGTGGACAGGGTCGCCACACAGTGGCACTACACATAGAGTCCTGGCAGCAGTCTATTCAAGGAGAATCCAAATAGCAAAGTCCAAAGAGCAAGCTGAGGTCTGGTTACTGTTAGTTCAAGCGAGCATCTAGTCCAAAGGATGTCCAGGGGCATTGTCAGGGTTGGCAGAGAAGTCAGGTCAGGCAATCAATTACAAGATATATCCAAAGTCAAGTTGGGTGTCAGTCTTTGCATGGAGGAAAATTGTACCAACACTTGTCTGGTGAGACAAGGTTGCTTAAGAAGTCTCCCAGCTAATTGGTATCAGCTGGGAGCCTCCTCTGATAATGGCACCATTACTTGGCTGAGGGCTAATTGCTGTCAGAGTCAGATCTCTAATTAGACAGGTCATTTGCCTGATCAGTCAGAGTTAGGCCAGAAGCAGGCTGTGGTTCCTGGTTCAAGACATCCTCTGGTTCATCTGTAGGCTGGGGTTCAGGTTCAGATGCAGGCTAGGGAGGCAGAAATGAGTTGGGCATAGGAAGTACCTCCTGATCCAGGTCGTCTTCAGAGTCTAATGTGGCCTGGATCACAACATTACCTGGTGCAGGGTGTTAATTTTTGAATGTGAGTAAGGTGATCTCTGCAATGTGGTCTTGTGTATGTATGAAACACAGAAACAGATTGAATCAGAAGGTTCCTTGAATATCTGCTTTCCTTCAGGTTTTCCTTTGCCTGGAAAGTCTACCTATAACATCCATTTTCTATTCCAGTGCAGCCCGTGCTGAACTGTGAAATCTAGGCCATAAAAACATGGTATGGAAACCCAACCAACTGTGCTATTTGTCATTCTGCAAAAGGCAGTTTTTCTTATTTGTCGGAACAGGAGAAACTCACAAGAGATGCCAATATTTTACAAGCAATTTTAAAGCCAATGCTCTGTCACGGTATTTTGGTATTAAAAATCTCATATACACCTGGAGGCAATGGGTGATTTCTCTTTATAGATCCTAGATCTGACTTGCCCGATTACAGACAAAGCAACTGCCTTATACTTGCTTCATATTCCCCTTGTATATTTTATTAACATTGGAAATGTAGTATTGTTTTTCTTCTTTAGATAGCTGCTCAATTTGCAACTACCGCACGTACAGATGTTCCTGAAATGAAAACTCACTCCAACAAAGAATCTCTAGATGCAGCAGATAAGGCAATAGAAAGCTCTTGCTAGTTTGACCAGTGCTGGATTAAGCCAGTGCAAGAAATAGTGCAGTTGAAAAAAGAACACAATACATTAGCTTTTGCAGGCGCACCCCCCAAAGAAAGACTCAGACATCGGTATATGGATAAAGGCATCGGGCCACTTTTATTGAATAATGCCCTAGTCTGAATTATAACTTTCAATTGGTGTAATCATCCAATTGTAATTCTTTAAGGCAAGCAGGCCGCAGTAACACTGGTAAGGTTCCTCCCAAAATGCCAATGGCAATTGGCTACATGTAACTATTTGTATCAATTTGTTTGTTGACACAAACAAATTGTTGACCGGAGTCAATAAACTATCTACTGACCCCACCCTATGACGTGTATCCGTTAAATATCAAGGTGATGCAGGCTGTGAAGCTCCTGCCATCACCCCTTGCCTGGTTCGCCCTTGACCGGCCAAACCTATTTCCCCTGTACCTGTCTACGTGTTGGCCAGTCAATTGTGAACCTGCCGGATACCTATGGGTCATAAATCTTTACCTTACCAGTGCTTCCCGCCACACGGGGAGGCGTCCATGATGACTCACCGCCCCCCCCAGACCGTCAGCTCGGTCACCAGGCCTGCTTGCATATCCTCAAGAAAGAGGTTCATACCTCTGGCCGACAAGTGGACCCCATCTCCTGCATAGAGATCATAATCCTGCAAGTCTATCCTAGGGTGCCGGATGGCTGTCCCCAAGCCCTTGTCTGCCAGGAACCGGGCAACAGCCCTGTTCACCGAGCGGCGAGCGTGGTCAAGGGCACGGAGGTCAACGCCTCCCATGTAAGTATGTCGCGGCACCATGTCTGACCATAGCAGCTGCATGGATGGCCATATGTAATGCAAATAGGCTAGGTCCCTGCAAATCGTGAACTTTAAAGAGAGGCCAGTGACCTGGGCAAGGTCATTGCCACCAAGATGCAGGATGAGGACATCAGGCGGTCCAGCATCCCTGATGGAAAACAGGAATGGCAACAGTTCCCGCCATTTGATACCGCGCTTACCGTACCATCGCAAACGTGCGGTTGCACGTAGCCCGAGATGGGGTCCTCACTCTGTCGCCGCAGCATACTGCGCTGCCCAGTGCATGTAACTGTGGCCCACCAGCCATACTGCCACCGGTGTGCGGGGACACACAGGGTCTGTAAAAGAAGGAAAAAAGGAATAATGACATAACTGGTACTCATGCATGGAGGGGGCGTACGTGCAATGCAATGCGCATGGATCCCCACCTACCCATCCTGGGTATATCAGCCTCAGAGTACCCAAACGCAGCCGCAGTAGAGGCGGCGCCTATCCTAAATGAATGGGTGCCGTAATGAGCCCCAGGGAGGCCCACACTGGTAAGTGCCATGCCGGTCACCCTCCAAAACTGGAATTTAGTAAGGGGAGACCCATCCTGGTGGCAGAAAAACGGGCCAGAGTACGTACCACACACTGCCAAAAACTCATGTAGGGCACCAACCGGACAGATGTCTTCAATGGAACATTGTAGCAGTCTGACTCCACTGCCTACGCCTTGCTGATCAACCTTTGAGGACTGTATCCTCAACTGACCCCACTCTTGTGTAACATAGACATCGTCGAGTTCCAGTGCCCTACGAGACGGATCCGCCTTAGACAGTGGTACCAACTCACTGATGCGGAGCGCTCCGAAGAAGGCTACAGTGGTAGCTGCATGAAAAAGAGCCACCTCATACCTATCATAGCATAAGTTATGCCAGTCTCGTGCAAGGTGGGTAAGAACCTCTGGTGAAATCGGGAGACGTGTGTCCGGGCGGCGGCCACGTTCACGTGTCCACCCTTCCAAAACATGACATATGCGGAAATCATTCACGCAGTCAGTGAAGCCCCGCACCTTGGCCATAAATGCCAGTGCCGAAAGCCTAGAGGCTATAGTACGGGGGGCCAGCCCATGACCGTGAAGATAAACCATGTATTGTAAAATCTGGTCCACAGGTATTGGCCACACTTCGGGTAACCGTAGTTGCCCACAAAAGGTTCTAAATTGTATGTAAGCATGTTGATACGCCTTACGCGTGCGAGGTGCCAAAGACATGCCGATCGCCCGGTTCACCTCTCCTCGCCAAATGTCCAAATCTTGGCCGGGAGTGGTGAGGGGAATTCCTCTGCTTCTGGAGCCAAGGCTCGGAACCGGGAGATCTGCAGGTGGGATAAAGCATCAGCAATATCGTTATTAATGCCTGGTACATGTCTGGCCCTGAACAGCACATTGATTTGGATGTCTGAGCGTTAACAATGTGCACCACTGCAGCATTGTCACACCAAAAATGGACCACTGAGTTGACCCACTTATCACCCCATAGCATTAGTGCCCCCAAAATGGGAAAAAATTCCAGGAAAGTAAGATTGCGGAGACGATTCGTGCCCTGCCATGCGTGAGGCCATCGGCTATATGCCCACCACCCCTCGAAATAAATCCCATAACCCAGAGAGCCGGAGGCATCCAACTGTACTTGAAATTTAGGGCAGACCATAAGGTCCGATCTCCAAAAAGAGACCCCGTTAAATTCCTGGAGGAATGTGAGCCAAACCGATAGGTCTGACCGTATACCCCTGGTGAGCTGGACCCTGTGATGGTGTTTTAATAGGCCAGCCTGGCATCACACAGATGCCTGGCGAAAGCTCTGCCCGGTGTCACCACCCTACAGGCAAAGTTGAGGTGGCCGTGAAGTACCTGTAGCTCACGAAGGGACACCTTACGTTTAGAAATCAGTGCCCGAATCGCCGCAGAGATCCGAGCCACCTTGTCCATGGGTAACCTGGATGCCTGTGCGACAGTGTCAATTTCGATGCCTAAAAAGGTGAGCTTGGTGGCTGGGCCCTCGGTCTTTTCAGGCGCTAAGGGGACACCCAGTTCCCGCATAAGGGCCTGAAATGTAGTAAGGAGACACGTACACGTGTCTGAGCCCCGTTCACCCCCGAACAAAAAGTCCTCGAGGTAATGGGCTACAGACCGGGACCCTGACCTGCGAACAAAGGCCCATTGGAGGAAAGTGCTAAATCGTTTGAATGCCGAACATGAAATAGAGCAGCCAAAAGGCATGGCCTTATCTACATAGAATTTCCCCCGAAAACGGAAACCCAACAGCTCAAAGTCCTCGAGGTGTACTGGCGGTAATCGGAATGCCGATTTGATATCACACTTTGCCAGGAGGGCCCCGGGACTACAGGCGCGTACCATCTGTAGGGCCTGATCAAACGACGTGTACTTGACTCAGCAAAGGTAATCAGGGATAGCATCATTGACCGAGGAACCCGCAGGGTAAGAGAGATGGTGGATTAAGCGAAATTCACTTGGGGTCTTTTTCGGGACTAGCCCCAGAGGAGAGACCTTCAAGTTAGGGAATGGTGGTTCAGTAAAGGGTCCCGCAACTCTCATAGCCTGCAACTCCTTAGCTATGCTTTGTGCAGCGACCTCCTCATTGCCCTTTAGAGAAAGTAAGTTCGGGGTGTCCTGCGGTCCCCGAACACCCCTAAATGGTATACGAAAGCCAAACTGGAAGCCTTCTAGCAGGTACCTCGCATCATCCCGTCTAGGATAAGCGGAAAGCCATTGTCCTAGCATGGGGATATCAATTGGGGAGGGGGCCTTTTGCGTGGCCAGCACCATCAGATGGAGCTCTGACCGCCCCCTGCCCAGCCCTACCTCTGCCTCGTGACCCACCAGCCCGCAGGCACGCGGAGGCGGCGTGAGGGCCAGAGCAAGAGGGACACTCGTGCCAGAAATGACACTGACGCTTGTTGCACATGCCACTAGCTGAGAAGCTCCAACACAGCAGGCGGGCTGGAACCACCTGCCCCGCCAGCTGGCAGGGAACCTGCGTCGCAGCCGCCTGCTGCATGGCATGGCCACAATGGTACCTATCCCCAGGCGCCGGACGCATGGGAGTCATATACAAAAGCCACAATTGCTGGCAGGGCTCATCCCACCTCATTTCAGGATGAAGGGCCACCCTCATCCTAAATTCCTCATCATAAGCCAACCACAACGGGCCAGGAAAATCAACCATTGCCCTATAAATATTGTTGAGGTATTGCACCATCGGAATGGCCAAATCAGGCCGGGCCCTCAGGTATACCGCCATATATATAAGATATGCCAGCAACCAATTGGGCCAGGTCCGCGGTGGCTTACGGCGACGGGACAATTCCTTGTCCCGGTCATCCTGTCCCTCCCTCTCCTCCTTGGTGGGCTCAAGATTCAGGAGGGAGAAAATATCAACATACTCCCCTCACCAAATCTTATCCTTCGTGGCCTTTGAAAGATGATCACCCAGGGGCAAGGAATAACCAGCCGTTGGCAGAGCCACTGTTGGCACCTGTTGGATGAAGGGTATGTGCAGCGGGCCCTGAATAGCCCATGCGACGCTTGGCATACCCCCGGGGGCGGACACCCCTGTCCTAACCGAGGGGCCATTTGGCAACCAGGAATTAACAGGGCAGTGTGGAAGGAACTGCCCACCCACAGTAACCTGGCGTGGCCATGGCCACTGTACCCCCCAGTGTGACTGGACAGTGTCGGTGCACTAAATTGAACCGGACACTCACTAGTCACACCCTCGTGAGCCGCCCCCACTGGGGGTTCCGGCCCACGGCGGGTGTTGGAGCTCGCGACAGGCATCGAGCTCTGGGGCCACACCTGACTGCTCCCCACTGGCAAATCCGAATGTGCGGGGAGCTGTGAGGCACCAGCCTGGGCTGGCCTGACGGCCTCAAGCAGCTTGACCCTGTTGGTGGCCCGCTGGAGAGTCACGGCTGATGTGTCTGCCAGGACCGACGAAGGGGCCGTAATAGAAGCAGCAGCTAAACCCCCATCGGGAGGTGGTTGGGCAATGCCCAGTGATGCCTCTAGCACCGAAATACGTGCAAGAAGCGCATTGACAGTCTCCGAGCCCCCAGTATAAGGTGGGCTGGATGGGCCGGACAGCCCTGTGGCCACTTGCTGGACGGGAAACCCGAATGGGGATCCAGGGCTCGAGTAGGGCATGCCCAAAACTCCAGCCCGTGGGGGGCCGGAAAAATGGTGGGGCGGAAACCGCCACCAAGTCCAAGTGGGCCACCCTGTCCTGAATCAAGAAAATGCCGTCCAGGGGCAGGGATCCCTGAGGAGCCAGCCTGTGCCAGCCCAGCCTGGAGGCCTGTGCCGGGCTGACCAGTGGAAGCCTGATCAGCCCCACTGGCAGCGGTGGGCAAGGCCGTCCCGCTGCCCAGCTGGGGGGGGGGTGCAGCCCGAGTCCTCCGACCTGATGGCTGCCCCCAGAGGGAGGGGTAGGGAAAGCCCTTCCCCTCGGCCGCGGCTTGACCTCCGGGGCCTTGCGCTTGGGAGCCATGTCTCCCGAAGAAGCTACCGACGTATCCCTGGCCAGGGATCAGTTCCTGTGCCCTGAGTACCACAGTAGTGAAGAGAAGCGAACTCCGTTCAAAGGCAAAGGTACGAAGGGCGAAGAGAGCAAGAAACGTGGCAGAGAAAACTTCTCCGCTCCGTCGCGTTTCTAAAATAGCAGCTCGGCTGCCTCGTGGCCACCCCTTTTATAGAGGCGTGGCCACGCCCCCTAACTCACCCCGATGTCTGAGTCCGGGTGGGGGGGCTGCAAAGAGCGCGGCGGCTATTTTGGCGCCGTGCTTTCATTCTCACTGTAGGGAAAACTGCATGCTTAGACCGCTAATAGGTGGGGAAATTTTTAGCTCCTCCTTGGTTCTTGTTTCTCTTGACTGTTCATGGAATATGAGAGGTCTTTAAGGGATTTGCATCCAAACTGCACTTCTTCTTTCATGTCCCAATCAAACCTCAAACTGCCAAAATAAAGCCACTTTCTTGGCTATGTCATTAGCTAAACTTAAGTCCTCATCAGTGCATGTTCCTTGCAGTAATCGGCAGACCAGTAAATGAGATGGATTCACACTGCGTGTTGTTGTCCGCCAGCAACCTCCACATGAACAAGTTGTCTTGCATTTAGGGACTCAGCCCTCAGCCTATTCAGGGTCCTCCAAATGATATAGGGAAAGTTGAGTTCCTTTAATGCTGTTCCTTGCCCAGTGAACTCCTTCTTCCTTCTTTTAACTCGGTTTTGCTCTTGTGTACCCTCAAGAGTGTTTGCTCTTGCCATAAAGCTCTTCCTGGATATGAGCCGATGAACTAGAGGCTCCTATCCATTCAGGGTATGTCAAGGGTCAATCTCTTGTTTAGTTTTCTAAGAGTCCATTGCTACTTCTCTCCTTAACTTAGGTGGAGTGATACCAACAAGAGGATTTTCTCAACTGGTGAAGGTTTGAGGCATCCTGTCACTATACGCATGGTTTCATTAACATCAATCAAACTGTACTGTAAACATATGTATTTTCAAAAAGTTGCTTCTCTTTGCTTTACTGCAGGAGATTATAAAAATCCTTTGGAAATGTTGGAAATCAACTTTTCTACTTTTCCTCTGGAACTTTTGAAAAGAATATGTAATAGTGTGCTAATTAGAAACTTCTCAGTGGGAAGCTCTGGCATGTAAAAGAACTTCATTGTAAACACTCTTGTGCTAAATTCTACTCCTAGAATAAACCCAAGGGGAAAAATAAACAATTTTTCAGAAGGGAGAAAAAGTATTGAACATATTGGATCAAGCATGGCATCATATGGATGGAGGGAAAAATAACAAAGTCAACAGTTCAGAAAGCAGTACTTTAACAAGAATAAATGTTAGATCTGGATAAGTCCTCAGCTTTATTTCCAAGTGTCAGTATTTAATGGGCAAATTCAAATGTCCTTCTCTCCTTTCTTTGGGTCCTTTATTTTGAAACATTAATGGTCTGAGTTCTGGGTAGGCCACTCTGACAGTGTAGGAAAAGTGGACCTTGCACTCACCTTATGAGCCTTTCACAACAATGGGGAAAGTCACTTTTCTAGACCAGGGGTCAGCAAACTTGACTCTCCAGATGTTCTTGAACTTCAATTCCCAAAGGCCCTGATCAGCAGGTGTACTGACTTGAACCTCTGGTAATTGAAGTCCAAGATCACCTGAAAAGCCAAGTTTGCTGACCCCTGTTCTAGACAATAGGCCACAGTGGTCATACTAGCTGCAATATTCTGGTAGTTTGTAAAAGTGATTTTTCCTTTCTTTGATCTTTAAACCAAATTTGGGTAGACAGCCATTCAGACAGAGACTTTTACTGCCTTCATATGAAGAGTTCCTTCCTATATTCTTTACAATTCTCCTTCTCATCTAGATTTGCACATTTCTTGATGCCAAGAGTAACAGTTAAATGTTCTAGAATCAATGGTAACTGGGCACAGTCAGTCCTTATTTGCTTCCTGTTTCTAATTTTTTTAATTCTGAATGATTTTTTTACTTCTTAAAACTTTGCAATTTCTCCAGCTTCTAATAACTCTGTTTTGTGTGAACAGTGCTACTTTAACTATTTAGATGAAAATTGATGATCTCCTATGATCTTGAAACCAAAGATAATGATGTGTGTGCATCACTGTTGTGTCCAAAGGTTTATTCCTTTTCAAAAGTCAAACCGCGCCAAAAATAACTGTATATATAGAGGCCACCCCTGTACATAGTCCCCAGTCCGAAGTATGAGCTGAATAATGAATCACTGAGTTTAACCCGACATTGCTGGTTAGAATACTTCTTGCCTCGGACTCAACATTGGTGACGAAGGTGGGATGGCAGCCACCACCACATTCTCCATTGAGCCGTTCGACATCTCCAACCCGGATAAATGGCCTATGTACGAGATCCAGTTCGAAAACTTCGTAGTCACAGAGAAAATCGAGGGGGATGAGCGGCAGAAGGCATCGTTCCTGGCCCGGTGCGGGTTGCCCACGTTGGAGTTGATCGTGCACCTGCTGCTACCACATGCTCTAAAGGACGTCCTGCTGATGGACATCCTAGCTATCCTCCGGAACCACGTCAGGCCCAAAGTCTCCATTTCCCCAGCAAGACTAGCATTTTACCGACGAGACCAGAAGGTTGGAGAACCGGTCACTGACTATGCTGCAGCCCTCCACCACACTGCCGTGCTATGCCAGTGGCACAACTTGGATAAGGCCCCCCGGGACCAGCTTCTCCTGGGCCTAAGAGACGAGGCAGCTCAGCGTAGGCTGGTAAAGAGGGACACATTGACTTTTGCCCAAGTTCTAAAAGAGGCCCTGGCATCGGAAGCTCTGGATGCTGGGGTGAAAATTTTCCAGTCCAGGCCAGCTGCGCCTGCCCACAAAGAGTCATCCGTCCAAAAGCAATGCTGTTCCAGTTTATCGTCATTTTCAGATGGCAGCGAGGAGGGGGACGACATTGGTAAAGTTCACCAGAAACCTGCTAAGACTTCCAAGGGTATCGTCTCTCCGTGTCAAGGCTGCAGGAGCAGACATTTATGCACCCAATGCCCCTTCAAGACCGTTGAGTACCACAACTGCAGAAAGAAGAGCCACATTGCAAAAGTGTGCCGCCAATGGTCAGAGGGTCATCCGGTCAACAAGGGTCATTGCTGGTGGGAGTACCTGATTTCCAAAGTCTGCACGAGGTGGAGAGCATCTACTGGTGTCCGGGCAGTGTCCGAAAGGTTCTTCATTGACATCTGCCTACAAGGGTGCCCCATCAAGATGGAAATCAACTCGGGTACCTTGTACTCTATTATTTCACATAAAGAATTCCTGCAGATCCCACCTGCTGCCCGTCTGAAGTTGTGGGCTCTCCAGGTCCTGTTGAGCGATGTGCAAAGCTAGCACATTCCTGTCCTAGGGATCAGCACGTTTGACGTGTGCTTCAAAGGCATTTCAGTGAAACTTCCTCTGGTCATGGTGAAGGCCGGTGCCACACAAACCTACTCTGCAAATCCTGTCACCGCGTATGCTGCACTGGGCAATGTTCCTACAGGCATACCAGTTTGACCTACAGCATTGCCCAGGTGCAGGTATCAGTAATGCGGATGCACTGTCCAGGTCTCCAGTAGCGATTGTGGGCAAAATTGAAATGGACCATCAGGTCCTCATGTTAGAGGTATTAGACTCCCCGGCAGTGTCCGCTGTGGACATCGCAGCTGAAACAAGGAAAGATCCCCTCCTGTCAAAGGTTTCAATGTGGGTTTAGAAAGGGTGGCCATCACCACCAGTCTCTGAAGAGTTCAAGGTGTTTTACAGTAAATGTAATGAGTTGTCCCTAGAGTGAGGTTGCTTGGTATGGGGGCACAGAGTAGTCATTGCATCGGTGCTACGGAACAAGGTTCTTTGTACACTACATGTTAGCCACTTGGGGTTTGTCCGGTCGAAGGCACTAGCACATAGTTACTTCTGGTGGCCCAGATTAGACCTCCACATCGAGGTTGGGTTGGGCATTGTTGGGAGCCCGAGGGTGGCAGCAGCAAAGTCCTACCGTTCACCGCCAAAGCAGCCTTTCTACCCTGTCCATAGTGAAAGTTCGAAGGTTTGGATAGGCAGAGATGTATCTCCTGGCTAGGTGGATAGTGTGCGGCGGGGGGGGGGGGAGAAAGATGTCCTTGGCTTCCCGCATCACTGGGTCTGTGGCAGCAGCCGCCCACATGGCTGGGGCAGTGTCCTTGGCCATGGCTCTATCCGGTGGCCCTTTTATCCCTCCAGACAGGTGGATAGTTTCTGGGGGGCAGCAACGTCCTTGGGTGCCTGCACGGCCAGGGCAGTGTCTTCGGCCATGGCTCTGTCTGGTGGCCCTTTTATCCCTCTGGACAGGTGGAGAGAGTCTGGGGGCAGGGAGGGGGGGGACGTCCTTGGCCGCCTGCAAAGCCGTGACAGCAGCAGCAGCTGCCTGCATGGCTGGGGCAACATCTTCCGGGTATGATTCCATCTCTTGCATTTTGTCCTTGTGACATTCATGTTACACAAGTCAGCCTACTGGCTTGCAGCTTATGAATCATACACAGCAATCACTACCCACAAACTGTAACCAACGGAAGAGTGTTCTGCAGAAGCGTGCAATACTGTGTTCCCAAAATTATAAGCTATCCAGTTCTCATAGGCATAAATAAACAGAAACTTTGTGCCGTCAAAGCTAATCTCCTTTCCAAACGCTTGTTAAGCCACAAATTGGCTACCCATCCTATCATCTTGAAGATCATATTATGCACTGGAACACTGGAGATGGATTCTCTAAACTTTCACTTTGCAATGACTCTGTTTACAATAACATTTTTTTAAAAAAAATGTTTCATCCTGTTCTCCTTCATCTTTGTAATACATTTCAGCTTTTTTGGTGTCAAATGGAGAACACAGTGACCAAGCTGTGTTTGCTTGTTGGAATGCGGTGAGTCCTTATTCCCAAGAAATAGAAGCTTGTAAAGGTAATAATAATTGCCATTGAACTCAAAAAGGACAAACCTCCAGCAATAAAAAGCATATCAAAATTTCATGTTGTCTTTTCTCTTTCCCAAGGATAGGGGCAATTGTGACCTTTCGGGAGTTGTTGGGTTGAACTTTCCATGGTTTCTTATTACTCTCTGTGTTGGCTAGGAGTGATGTGAATTGCAAATGCCAATATTTGGAGAACCCCATATTCTCCACTTCTGTGCCAAGGGATTTCTTTAATGCAAGATTGATTTTTAGCATTAGAAGACCATTATGGACTTAGCATTACGTGTAGTGGGCCCCTTGGACTAGATGGACTAACATGAAAAAATACAATTGAAAATATATCAGTCACTATTCTGGATACGATTCCCTTGAGCACCACCCCCTAGAGTCGGATAGGACTGGCTTTTGTGGCTTAAGTATCTGGCTGTCTACTCCACAGTTCTCTGAGGATTCCAGTTCTTGTCAGAGTTCAGCATGACATCTAGCAGATCCACAAAGCAGTTTAATTATGCATTATGACAAGGACATTGGGTGCTTGCTGAACACTTTATGAATTACTTGCAAACTGATAGTTTGCCTCAAGTTTGGATGACATCTGAAAACATGCTACTTATGAAGAAAAGAGATACAGAAGATCTGGGAAATTACCACCCCATCACCCTCCTTTCTGAACTGTTTACTAGAATTCTTCTGCAAAGAATATTCAAAGATATGGAATTCAGCAGAGATTAAGCGGGCTTTAATGGAGGCTATTCCACCCTCAACTACATTCATGCAGTCAGACAACTACTAGAGAAAAACCGAGGATGCAGGGTGCCAGTATGCCTATGCATTTGTAGATTACCGAAAGGCATTTGACTCATTGGAGAAAAATGCTACTCTCAACATAGTACATGAAGCCAGGATAAATTCAACATATGTGAATGTCGTGAGAAGTATGCACTACTGATATAAAGGATGCACTACTGATATAAAATGTCTATCTGAAATATGTCATATTAGAATCAGCAAAGGTGTTCGTCAAAGAGACACAATAATACCGAAGCTTTTTACAATAACTTTGGAAAGTCTCTTTCGTAAAATCAAATTTAAAGGTGGTATTAAGGTCAATGGAGAAAGTCTAAACCATCTTCTGTTTACTGATGACTGCATCCTTTTTGAAAACAGCCCTGATGATCTACAACCAGTGCTTCTCAACCTTTGGTTTTTGAACTTCAATTCCCCGAAGGCTAAGTCAATTCCCCAAAACACTGATCAGCCTAAGTACTGGCTTAAGCTTCTGGGAATTGGAGTCCAAAAACCAAAGGTTGAGAAGCACTGATCTACACTATTACCTTCAGCATTTAGTGAATTCTTCCAAATGTGTTGGGTTGGAGATAAATTTAATGAAAACAAAATGGATGAGAAATTGCCAATGTACTCGGCGTTCCATCACCATAAATGAAACCGAGATTGAAGAAGTAGCTGATTATGTCTACCTTGGTCAGCAAATCCAACCAGATAACATACCATGTGATGAGTGGATAAGAAGACACAAAGCAGCTTGCATTGTCTTTAATATAAACCAAACAGTGCTGACAGATGACAGTCTGCCAACGAATATCAGGGCAAATGTATTCAATACAACAGTGTTAACAGCCATGTTGTATGCATCCAAAATGTGGGCAATAATAAAATCAGAGGAAGAAAAACTGGCAGTAACCCAAAGAGCAATGGAAAGATGGATGTGCAGAGTAACAATTAGGGATAAGATCAGCAAAAAGGAATTACGCCACAGAACCGGACTGCGTGATGTGGTCAATGAACTATATGTGGCAAAAAGAAGATGGGCAGGCCATATTACCCATTTAAAGAATAATAGATGGACCTGTCGGCTAACAGACTGAATACCAAGGGACCAAAAATACCACTAGGCAGACCCCAAAAACAATGGGATGAGCCGATGGCAAAGCTGTTCAGCCAGAGATTGAAACAGAAGACAAAGGATAGAACATTTTGTTTGATTTGCATTTAAAGAGATAAGCAAAGACAATTCAATATTGGATATTGGATGAATATGGAGCTATGTGGAGGTTATGTGAGGTGTGACTTTGATAAAGGAAATGTGTTGATCTGACTATCCTGATGCACTCAGAAATGTCAGGTTTGCCTTGTATTGTACTATAGACTGAAGTATGACTGGATAGTCATATCCCTACACCTAACCCCTGTTTCTCGAAGACCTTGCTTAACAGCCAAATTTTGTTAGATCCATGAATTGGGATGATCAGATCTCTTACTTCAGGAAAGAAAACTTAACCAATGTCTCTTATTTCAAAGATAATGTCATCAAAAGTATACGTCAATAATGAAAATATGAGCCAGGCAATCTTAGATTAGAGATCGGGCCTCCAGGTAAATCAACTCATTTCTGTACTGATTGCAGACAAAGTAGAGGCAATTCAGAGGAAAGTGACCAAGGATTCATGTTTATGAATGGAAGAAGACTGATTTATGGCTAGAGCTAACGTTTGGCTCATTAATGGTTATTTGTTTGTTTGATTAATATCCCACCACTATTCTGGGTGACTTACAATAAACGTTAGACATAATAAGGCAGTAGGGGAGCCTTGGATAATTTCCAGGTAAGTGAAAGGAGAAATTACAGCAAAGTGAGAGGAATGATAACTATCTGGATTTTTTCAAAGCTTTAGTAAAGTTTGAGTGGGTGAGCAAATGTCCATCATTATCCAATATTACATGAAAAGAATACTTGCAATCTAGAATGCAGGAGATCTGGTTCAACTGAATATTTTGAAACAAAAACAATGATTTACCTCCTGCTTTCTCCTGAAACTATCCTTAAGGCAGCTTGTCCAGTTAACTTCAAGGTGCTCACTGTTATGTATGTACATTGCAGGCGCACCCCCCAATAAAGGACTCAGACACCAATGAAAGTGGATAACGGCATTGGGCTACATTTATTGATTCATGCCCTAGTCCGAATTATAAATTTCTATTGGTAATTGACCAATTATAATTCTTAAGGCAAGCAGGCCGAAGTAACACTGGTAAGGTACCACCCAAAATTGCCAACGGCAATTGTTACAATGTATCTATTTGTATCAATTTGTTTGTTGACAACAAACAAATTGTTGACCGTAGTCAATATCTAACTAATGACCCCACCCTCTGACGTGTATCCGTAAAATCACGGGGTGATGCATGCTGTCTAGCTGTAGCCATCACCCCGTCGCCTGGTTCGTCGTTGACCGGACAACGTTTAACCAACTTATACCTGTCTAGTGTTGTCCAGTCAATTGCGAACCTGCCGGATACCTGTGGGTCATAAATGTTTACCTTACCAGTGCTACCCGCCACACGGAGGGGCTTCAAAGAAGTCTCGACGCCCCCCCCCAGACCGTCAGCTCGGTCAACAGGCCTGCTCGCCAATCACCCAACAGGAGGTCCATACCTCCTCGTGACAGATGGACCCCATCCCCTGCATACAGGCAGACTAATGGAGGGGTGACGACTGACCCGCCCCCAACCCCTGCTGACAATAAACTGGGCAACAGCCCTGTTCACCATGCGTCTAGCCCGGTCCAGGGCCTGGAGGTCGAACCCTCCCCTATACGCGTGCCGCGGCACCATGTCTGACCAAACGAGGGTTGTGGCGGGCCACACGTAATGCAGGTAGGCGAGGTCGCCGCAAATCGCATGCTTGAGCGATAGGCCGGTGACCTGACCTAAATCATTGCCCCCAAGGTGTATGATCAGGATGTCAGGCGGGTCAGCACTCCGGCCCGAGAAAAGGAATGGCAACAGCTCCCCCCACAACATCCCGGGCTTACCATACCATGTGAGTCTTGCGTATGCACCCAGTCCCAGTCGGGGTCCCCACTCTGTCGCCGCAGCGTAACGCGCTGCCCTGTGCACGTAGCTATGGCCCACCAGCCATACTGTCACCGGCGTAATACGACACCCAGGGTCTGTCAAGGAAAAAACAAGTAGAGAAAAGGTACGGTGACTCGACTGGTACTCACGGTGAAAGAGGGCGGACATAAAATTGAAAACATTGCGATCCCCACCGCCCCATACGGCGTATCTCAGCCCTGGAGTACCCAAAAGCAGCCGCCGTGGAAGCCGCCCCTATTCTGAATGAATGGGTGCCATAACGGGCCCCTGGGAGGCCAACACCGGCCAGCGCTTTGCCGGTCACCTTCCAAAATTGAAATTTAGTAAGGGGAGACCCATCTTGGTGACAGAAAAACGGGCCATGGTGCGTGCCACGCAGTGCAAGGAACTCCTGTAGGCCACCAACCGGACAGATGTCTGCCAAAGAACACCGTAGCAGTCTTACTCCACTGCCTACGCCATGCTGATCCGTCTTAGAGGAGCGTATCCTCAACTGAGCCCAGTCTTTGGCCACATAGACATCTTCGAGTTCCAGTGCCCTACGACTAGCATCTGCCTTAGACAGCATCACAAGCTCGCTGATGCGGAGCGCTCCAAAAAAGGCCACCGTTGTAGCCACATGAAACAGGGCTGCCTCATACCTATCAAAACATAGGTCCTGCCAGCCCCGTGCCAGTTGGGTAAGAACCCCTGGGGAAATTGGGTGGCGGTCATCCGGGCTACGCCAACGCTCCCGCACCCACCCCTCCAAAACGTGTCTCACACGGAAGTCAGCGGTACTGTCCGCATGTCCGCCTACTTTGGCCATCAAAGCCAGTGCTGACAGCCTGGATGCTATAGTTCGAGGTGCAAGGCCCTGGGAATGCAGGTCAACCATGAATTGAAGTATATGGGCCACCGGGATAGGCCAGGTATCTGGCAGCCGGAATTGGGCACAGAATGCCCTGAAAGAATTGAATGCGTGTTGATACGCCTTACGCGTGCGTGGCGCTAGCGGCATGCCGATCGCCCGGTTCACCTCTCCTTGCCAAAGGTCCATATCTCGTCCGGGAGTGGCGAGGGAAATTCCTCTGCATCCGGGGCCAAGGCGCGGAACCGGGAGATCTGCAGGCGGGACAAAGCATCAGCGATATCATTATTGACCCCCGGGACATGCCTGGCCCGGAACAGTACATTAAGGTGCAGGCTGCGCAATACAAACTGGCGCACCAGGTCCATCACCCTGGGTGATTTGGAAGTCTGTGAGTTGACAATGTGGACAACGGCCGCATTGTCACACCAGAAATGAATGACCAAGTTGGCCCACTCATCACCCCATAGCATCAAGGCCCCCAGGATGGGAAAAAATTCCAGGTCCATGAGGTACCTGACCAGTCTGGTGGCCACCCACCATAGGTCCACTTCCCATTGAAGTACATCCCATAACCCAGGGACCCAGGGGCATCGGACTGTATCTGGAAACGAGGGGAAGCCAGAAGGTCAGACCTCCAAAATGACACCCCATTGAACTCCTTCAGGAACTGGAGCCAGATAAGCATATCTGCCTTAATGCCCTGGGTTAGTCTGACCCTATGGTGGGGCCTGGACAAGCCTGTCATTGCGTCGCACAAGCGCCGGGCAAATGCCCTGCCCGGTGTGACCACCCTGCAAGCGAAATTGAGATGACCATGCAACACCTGCAGGTCCCGCAGTGATGCCTTGCGTTTAGCAAGCAAGTCCGAGATAAGGGCCACTATCCTTGACACCTTATCCCCTGGTAACCTAGAAGCCTGCGCTACCATGTCAATCTCCACCCCCAGGAAGACTAGCTGTGTAGATGGGCCCTCGGTCTTTTTGGGCGCTAAAGGGACACCCAGTTCCTCCATTAGCGTCTGAAATGTGTTGAGGAGATGTGTGCACGTGTCCCAGCCCCGTTCACCCCCGAATAAAAAATCATCCAGGTAATGGGCTACAGACCGGGACCCTGACCTGCGGACAAAAGCCCACTGTAGGAAGGTGCTAAAACGCTCGAAGGCCGAGCACGATATGGAACAGCCAAAAGGCATTGCCTTATCGAAATAATATTCACCCCTGAACTTAAAACCCAGCAACTCAAAGTCACCCGGGTGAACCGGCAGGAGGCGAAAGGCAGACTTAATGTCGCACTTAGCCAACAGTGCACCCGGGCCACATGAGCGCACCATGCGCAGCGCCTGGTCAAAAGATGCATACCTGACCGAGCAAAAGTCATCAGGGATAGCATCATTGACCGATCGGCCGGCTGGGTAGGACAAGTGATGGATCAGGCGGAACTCGCCCGGTGACTTCTTGGGCACCAAGCCCAAGGGTGACACTTTAAGGTTGGGGAACGGGGGTGCAGGGAAAGGGCCAGCGACCCTGCCCACATCAACCTCCTTAGAAATGCTGGCGGCAGCCACCTCCTCCCTCCCCTTAAGGGACAAAAGGTTGGGGGCATCTTGGGGGGACCTATCACCCTGGAAAGGAATACGGAACCCCAGTCGAAAACCTTGAAGCAGGTAAACCGCATCTGCCCCCCTTGGGTACGATGCGAGCCAACGCTCCAGCATGTCCACATTAATTGGGGAGGGGGCCTTTCGGTGGACCAGCTCCCTCTGCGGCAGTCTTGCCAGCCCCTTGTCCGCCCCTACCTTTGCCCCGCACCCCTCCAGGCCTGGGGCAAGCGGAGGCCGCATGGGGGCCAGCGCAAGAGGGACACTCATGCCTGTACCGGCAATTCTTCCTACTGCAGGAACCATTGGGTGAGAAAGTCCAGCACAGCAGGCGGGCTGGAACCCCCTGCCCCGCCACCTGGCGGGGTGTCTGTGCTGGGGCCACTCGCTGGACCGCATGTCCACAATGGTATCTGTCCCCAGGCGCAGGGCGCGTGGGAGTCATATACAGAAGCCACAGCTTCTGGCAGGGCTCATCCCACCTCATCTCAGGGTGCAGGGGAATCCGCATACAGAATTCCTCGTTGTAAGCCAACCATGACGGGCCCGGGAAGTCGACCATCGCCCGGTAAATGTTGTCCAAATACTGGATCATCGGAATTGCCAAATCTGGCCGGGCCCTGAGGTAGACCGCCATGTATATAAGGTACGCCGGCAACCAATTGGCCCACGTATGTGGCGGCTTACGACGACGTGCCTGTTCCTTATCCTTCTCATCCTGCCCCTCCCTCTCCTCTTTGGTGGGCTCTCTGTTAAGAAGGGAGAAGATGTCGACATACTCCCCACGCCAGATCTTCTCTTTGGTGGCCTGGGCCAAATGGTCCCCCAGGGGCAAGGAATACCCCGCTGTCGGCAATGCTGACACCGGCACAGTGGGAACCACGGGGATCTGAAAAGGAGCCTGGACCAACCCAGCCACCCCTAACACATTTCCAACTGAATAAGAGGTACCACCCAAAACTGGGCCCTGGGTGAGCGGTGAAGTCGCCGGGTGGGACGTCAGCGACTGAACCGTCGCACCACCCATGCGAGGCCACGGCCACTGGAATGCCCCCCCAACGTTGGTAGGTGTGTGGGTGCACTAGATTGAACCGCATACTCACATGCAGCACCCCCGCGGGCCGCCCCCACCGGGGGTTCCGGCCCGCTGGGGGCGTCGGAGCTCACGACCGCAATTGAGCTTGTCGACGGGGCCTGACTAGCATCAGCCTGTTGAGTGGGGAGCTGCGAGGCAGTGGCCGAAGCCAGCCCACGCGCCTCAGGCAGCTCGACCCGTCCTGCCGCCTGCCGCTGACCGGCAGACAATGGATCAACCTGCACCCCAAAAGGCACCCCCGGGTGGCTGACCATCGCGAGGGATGCCTCGAGGGCCGCAACGCGGGCCAGAAGGGCCTCAACACTAACGTAGCCCCCTAAGCCAAGTGGGGGCAAAGGGCCAGCCGGCCCACTGGGTGCAGGCGCCGGTCCAGGTCCCTGGACCCCGGGGCCCATATACGGCCACGACCCCAGGCCCGGCCCCTGCAGGGCCGGGGGGGTACCCTGCCAGGGGAGGGAACCCAGCCATCCCCCATGGCTGAAACTCCCCGCAGGAAGCTGCGGACCCATTGAAGAAGGCCCCGCAGAATGGGCCGTGCCAGAGGCAGTGGCCACTGCTTGCGGGCCAGGGACCGCGGCCCCAGCTGGGCCGGTACGCAGACCCCCGCCTCGGGCCAAGGGGTAATTAACCCCATCCCACCGGTCCCAGTGGGCTCAGGCAAAGGAGGCTGCTGGGGAGGCGCAGCCGCGGTCCTCCGACCCGGCTGGCGCCTCCGCGCAGAATGAGCCGCGCTCGCAGTCGCCCTCTTCTTCGAGGGCATAGCAGCTAACGATGGGGAGCCTAAAAGTCAAGAAAATCAGCAGCCAGAGGCTTCCCCGAGCAAGGCAAGAGCGACAGAGGTAAGAGAGAAAAACTTCTCCGCTCCGTCGCTTCACAAAATGGCAGCTCGGCTGCCTCGTGGCCCCCCTAACTACCCGGATGTCTTCGTCCGGTGGGGGGGGGGGGCCCGCAAAGGGCGCGGCTGCCATTTTGGCGCCGCGCTTGCAATGTTGCTTTAAGAAATGTATGAATGTAACCTGACCACAATTACAATGTAGCTCTGCTGTTAAGGAACGCGAGTAAGCTGCCTATAGAGGGCAGCTGCGAGCGTTCAGCTCACATGGTTCGCATTCCCCAAATCACCGGCAGCTGTGGGAATCCTTCCCGCGCAAGGATCACCTGGAGAAGATGGGCGTGATGCAGAATGACGTCACGCTGGTAGCAGCCAATAAGCTACCGTGCAACGAGATTCAAATGTATGTCCCACAGTATATAATGAGCTGTACCTCCACCATTACCACATGTTCATCCTGATCATCAATCAATAAACCTGTGTTAGTCCTCACTGCGACTCCTTCTTTGTCTTCCATGCAAGACACCAAATTGGCGACGAAGGTGGGATAAATGGCGAATCCCAAGGTCAAGCCTTACCAATTCGATGTCAGCGAGCCCGAACAATGGGAGCTCTACGAGTGCCAGTTCCGGCACGCGATGGAAACCGCGGGCGTCGACGATGACGCGAAAATGCGCTCCTACTTCCTGGCCCAGGTGGGGCCGGCCACGCTGCGTATCCTGATGAGCCTGGTGGCCCCCTGGAAGGTGGACGAGGTGCCCATCGACCGCATTCTGGAGCTGTTGGGTGAGCATTTCCAGCCTCCCGTGTCGATCTTCCCTGCCCGGGTCACGTTCCACAGGCGAGACCAGCGACCGGGCGAATCCGTGTCCGCCTACGCGGCAGCCCTCAGGCTTGCAGCGGTGCACTGCCAGTGGGACGACCCGGACCAGGCCCTCCGAGACCGCATGCTGTGCGGTCTGAGGGACGAGGAGCTTCAGCGGAAGTTCATGACCCGCGACTACCGCCTCACGTTCAACGAGGTACTGCGGGAGGCCCAAGCGGCCGAGGCAGCCAGGAGTGGGGTCAGGGTGTTCAAGTCTCGTGGGGCCACGTCCGAAAGTGCCAAGTCACCAGTACAGGCGTCCCGGCGGACACCAGCGAAAGTGGCCTGGCGGGCCACCAAGCCACCTGCCGGCACACCAACGGCGTCCGTGGAGTCGTCCACGACGGCAGACCCCTGCTCCAGCAAGGACGACGACGTCCAGCGGGTCAAGAAACGAGGAGAGAAGCGGCAGACCCGCGAACGGCAAGACCGCCGCTGCGACAGTTGTGGGGCATCCCACGACCGCACGAGGTGTCTGTTCCGAAAGGCCGAATGTCACAACTGCGGCCGAAAGGGACACATCGCCCAAATGTGCAGGCGCGGGCGAGTCGAGGACAAGGGCAATTCGAGCCATTCCCAGATGCACCAACGGAAGGCGGCCGGCACCAGGAAGGTCTCAGCCAGCTACAGCGAGGAAGGCGTGAACCGTGTGGGCCTGGAGCACCGGCGTTTTTTCGTAGAGGTACAGTTACAGGGGCTCCCAGTGAGGATGGAGATAGACTCGGGGTCGTCCTATTCCATCCTGTCCCAAAAAGAGTTTATGCGCATTCCCCCAGATGCGCGGCCCAAGCTGCGGGCCATGAAGTCACACCTACGGGACGTGCAAGGGAACGGGATCCCAGTGTTGGGGGTGGGGAACTTCAAGGTGAAGTTCAAGAATTACTCCGAGAAACTGCCCCTAGTGGTCCTCAAGGGGGGGAGGTGCTGCCTTTTGGGAACGCAGTGGTTCGCTCCCCTAGGAACCGAACTGTCCGGCATTAACGCCATAGAGACTGACCCAATGCGGGACGTGTGCAACGCACACCCGGACGTTTTCAAGAAGGGGCTCGGGACTTACAAGGGGCCCTCAGTTTCCTTTGACTTGGATCCAGAAATCCGACCCATACGCCTCAAGCCAAGAAGAGTGCCTTTCGCCCTCAAGGACAAGATCGAGGCGGAACTGGACAAATTGGTGGGGCAGGGGATTTTGGTTCCAGTTGATTCGGCGGAGTGGGAAACGCCGATTGTGACAGCCCTTAAATCAAACAGGGAGGTTAGGATTTGTGCGGACTATAAATGTACGATTAATAAGGCCATTCGGCCAAATGCATATCCGGTACCCATGGTCAGCCATTTACTAGCCACGCTTCATGGGGGGAGGTGTTTTGCCAAGCTAGATCTGGCGCAGGCATATCAGCAGCTCTCTGTAACCCCGGCTGCTGCCGCTGCGCAAACGATCGTAACGCACAAGGGGGCATTTAAGGTAACGCGCCTTCAGTTCGGCGTGAATTCGGCCCCCGGAATTTTCCAATCCCTCGTGGAATGCCTTTTAAAGGGGCTTCCAGGCATCCTCCCATACTTCGACGATGTGTTGATAACAGCGGGGGGCGAATCAGAATTAGCGCAAAGGCTAGACAGGGTCCTTTCAATATTCGAGAAAGCGGGCATCCGACTGAGATGGGACAAATGTGTTTTCTTTGCGAGGGAGGTTGAGTTCCTCGGGTTCAAGATAACCCCGGAAGGCATCAAGCCCTCCGAGTCCAAGGTTGCGGCTGTGCAAAACGCCCCTCGCCCCACCGTGAAACCGGAGCTGCAGTCATTTCTGGGGCTCTTAAATTTTTACCATTCCTTCCTGCCGAGGAAGGCATCCGTTGCAGAGCCACTGCACGCGCTATTGAAGAAAGAGGCGGTTTGGCGGTGGGGAGATAGGCAAGAGAGAGCGTTCAGGGAGCTAAAGGCACTTCTATCCTCGAATGCTCTCCTGACCCACTTTGACCCGAGGAGACCAGTAGTTTTAGTCTGTGATGCGTCCCCAGTGGGGGTGGGGGCGGTGCTATGCCATGTGTTGGAGAGCGGGTGGGAAGCCCTGGTAGCGTACTACTCAAGGTCCCTCTCGAAGGCCGAGCACAATTACGCGCAAACAGATAGGGAGGCCCTGGCCATAATCGCAGGAATGAAGAAGTTCCACGATTTTCTATACGGCCGCGAGTTTACGGTGGTGACGGATCACAAGCCACTTCTGGGGATCTTCACCACCGGCAAACCCACCCCACAAATTCTTTCCCCCAGGATGCTGCGTTGGGCCATCTTCCTCAACGCCTACCAATACGAGTTAGTCTATCGCCCAGGGAAAGAGATCTCCCATGCAGACGCACTGTCCCGGTCCCCCCTCCCGAGTTTAGGGGACCCGGCATGCTAGGTAGAGCAGGACCACCAAGTCCTACTGATCGAGTCCCTCGACTCACCCCCCATTGTCGCGGCCGACCTCGCCAAGGCCACGGCGGCCGACAAGATGCTGGCCCAAGTTAGTTCCTGGGTTAGGAAAGGGTGGCCCACCCTTCCCCCCGAGGAGCTTTTCAAGCCATTTTTCAGGCGTAGAGTAGAGCTTTTGCTGGAAAGGGGCTGCTTACTCTGGGGCCAGCGGGTAGTTATCCCAGAGAAGCTGAGGGCCAAGGTACTGAAGCTACTGCATACCAGTCACCCCGGGATCGTGCGCTCCAAGGCTCTGGTCACGAGTTTCTTTTGGTGGCCCCAGATAGATGCGGATATAGAACGTTTAGTGGGCACGTGCGAGAAATGCCAGAGCTCTCGGCCCAAGGAGTCCCGGTTACCTCATAGGGAATGGGACACGGCCCGCGGGCCATGGTCCCGGATTCATGTCGACTTCGCTGGCCCTTTCCGAGGGGCCATGTTTCTGCTGGTAGTCGACTCCTACTCCAAGTGGTTGGAGGTAATCCCCATGAACAGCACCTCCTCTGCACCATTAAACAGTTGCGCAAGCTTTTTGCCTGTTTCGGCCTGCCAGACGCCCTTGTTAGTGATAACGCTAGTACCTTCACGTCTGTGGAGTTCAAGACGTTTATTGAGCGGAACGCCATCAGGCACATTACCGCTGTCCCATTCCACCCCACCACAAACGGTCAGGTAGAGCGCCAAGTGCGCACTACGAAAGATGCACTGTGGCGCATGGGTCCCGGCGAGTTGAACCTTCATCTGTGTCAGTTCCTCATCTGCTACAGGACAACCCCCCTAGCTTCAGGATTCTCCCCAGCCGAACTCCTCATGAGGAGGCGTCCGGTAACACTCTTTGACCGGATGGATCCGTCCAGGGTGGAGGATGAAGGGAGAAATATAAACATAGGGGGAGAGAGCTCCAAAAGTTTTTTGGTAGGGGACCCGGTTCACTGCAGGAACTACGTGGCCTCGGGGCCAGCGTGGGTACCGGGGACAATCATTGAGCAGACGGGGCCAGTATCCTACAGGGTCGAGACGAGCTCGGGTCTACTCTGGAGAAGGCACGCCGACCAACTCAGAAGGCGAGTCACCAGTGAAGGGCAATCAGCGTTAGGGTCCTCCCCCACCCGCATTACCCAAGGGGGAGACACGGCGGCACCCGCCGATACAAATGCATATCCTGGGTTCTCAACCACAGAGGAGGATACTTTGAGAGAGAGGGATGAGCTTGATTATGATTATGAGTTGCAGTACCAGGGGGGTGTAGCGGAGTGGTCCCCCACCCGTCCTAGCGAAAAGAGGGGTTTCAGTTCAGCCCCTGGTACCTCCAGTCCCCCCAGTCCTTTTGTTTTAGAATATACCATAGCTCCAGCTCCCCGGAGACCAACACCCCCAAGACAGGCAACGGGGGGGAGCCCGCCCACCACAGTCTCTAGAACTCCCGGGCAGGTAACGGGGGGGGGGGGGGGGTGGCGGGACCATGAGGGCCTCCTCATCAGTCCCGAGGTTCATACTGGGGGGAACCCCAAGCTCCCCAAGCGGTAGGCAGGGGTTCACGTCCCAACTATTCATTCCATTCCCGTCCCCCAATGCAAGGTTGTCGCAGAGTCCCCACCGAACCACTAATGAGTCCCCACTTTCCGTTGCAGGACAGGACTCTGCGGAACCAGGAGCCTCCGGCTCCCCTGTGTTAAGTCAAGCGGCCGCACGCCCCAGACGCACGTGCGGCAAGCCACAATGGTTGAGGGACTTCGTCCCATCCTAGGGGGGAGGGGTGTTATGTATGTACAATGTTGCTTTAAGAAATGTATGAATGTAACCTGACCACAATTACAATGTAGCTCTGCTGTTAAGGAACGCGAGTAAGCTGCCTATAGAGGGCAGCTGCGAGCGTTCAGCTCACATGGTTCGCATTCCCCAAATCACCGGCAGCCGCGGGGGTATCCTTCCCGCGCAAGGATCACCTGGAGAAGATGGGTGTGACGCAGAATGATGTCACGCCGGTAGCAGCCAATAAGCTACCGTGCGACGAGATTCAAATGTATGTCCCACAGTATATAATGAGCTGTACCTCCGCCATTACCACATGTTCATCCTGATCATCAACCAATAAACCTGTGTTAGTCCTCACTGCGACTCCTTCTTTGTCTTCCGTGCAAGACACCAAACTCACAGAGGGATCATTTTGAAATCTGCTCCAGAAATTTTCCTGGGATTGACGTCAGGTGAACTGGTCTGTAGTTCTCCATTTCTTTGTTTTTGGTCATTTTTAAGATAGGGACAACATTAGCCCTCCTCCAATCTTCTGGCACTTTGTCTGTCCTCCATGATAGCTAGAAAATGAGTGGCTCTGAGGTCTATTCAGGCAGTTCCCTCTATATCCTTGGATGCAGTTCATCTGGTCCTGGGGATTTGAACTCATTCAAGGTAATAGATATTCTTTGACTGTTTGTTTATCAATCTCAAGATGCAATCCTTCCCCTTGTACTTCACACTTGTTTGGAGGATTGTATGCTACCTTTTGTGTGGGGGAAGCCGAAAACTGAACTGAAGTAGGAATTGAGCACTTCTGCCTTTTCTTTGTCATCTGTTACCATTTTCTCGTCCCCACTGAGCAGCGGAACTACTGTTTTCTCTCTCTGTGTTAGGTTCTCACGTAACCACGTGTTCTCTGGGACTTCAGGCAGAAATCTTCCCTGGCCCTTTAAGAAGATTACTCATTGCAGGTGTCTGTCTGGGGGGACTTTGGAAGGGCAGTTGTTTATATTACTCTTCTCAGGCCTCTTGCTTCAGCACCATCCATGAAGAAATAGGCTACATAGCAGAGCAATCAGGGTGGTTGTGGGATTCTGGCTATTCCACTTTGAAAAAGCTAACATTTCCCATATTTGGCCAGGCTCCAGAATATATATGTATTGCTGCATATACGTTCCGAGGCACACAACCATTTTTATAAACCATGATTTCAAATGGTTTTCATTGCGAGCAAATTCTTGTCGATTGGATTTATTATTATACATTTAAACGAACACTTAAAAACTCCCAACCAAAATGTGTTTTTTCTCCTTTTGTCAGCTGCTGTCTCTCTCAACAGGGGAAATCAAAGCCTTTTTGTTTGGCACTGGGAGAGAAGGAGGTGGGCATGAAAAGAATTTGCTCTCGTCAAGCGCTCTAGCACTTGGTTCAAGCTGAGCTGCTGTGCAGAGTGCTGGGTTTTCTTTGTCAGCTCTTCGAAGTGTTGTGATTTAAAGGAATAACATGGGGCATATATGTCTATATATGGAAGCTGGAACTGGAACAAATAAGGCTGGCCTCTGCCAATGCAAACAAGTGCAAGTCTGATGGATTCAAAAGCAATGGGAACTACACAACATCCAAGCCTGTTGAATCATAGCTTGACTTTTAGCTTTAAACTTCATTTGAAGCCTGCATAAACTCAAGCATCTTATTAATAACAAAGGCAGCTTGTTAGTATGAAGGTCTTCTGGGAAGCTCATCCTTTTCAACTGGATTAAGGGAAATGGCTTCTCCCACAGATGGTTGCCATGTGATTACTAAACTCCCACATTAGAATTCATTAATCTTTACATTCTTTGCCTCCCAAACATAAAGACATTTGTTTTGGTCGAAACTTCTATAACAAATGAAAATAAAATTATCCCATTGTTGCACTGGCTTAATTTGGTGGGTATAGTTATTCCCAGCATGGAGGGGACCTTGCTGTAGTTGTCCATTGTGTAGCTGTTAAAGATGAGCCTCCCAAAAGACAGAGGTTGTAACCATAATGTACAAATGCACTAACGTAGTTGAATATGTATGGATTCCAACCCAGACTTTTAAGAGCTGAGCTTTCTTATTAAATGCTGAGCTTGGAGGGCTGAATCTACTAGTTTTCGTTTCTCTCATACTGGAATGTTCAAACCTCAGGGTTTTTTCCATCTCTAATATGAAAAAAACCCAACAAACTATCAATTTTAGTAAATCTTATGAAGAGCAAAATGAAAATTTTAACCATACCTATTACTGGAACAGTTATAGTATGGCAAGCATGGCAAGGAGGCAAAATAGATGCTACTGTTAATTAGAGTTGTATAGCTTAGTGCTATGAATATTTACTCAATTTTATGTTCTTTTTTTAAAAAATCTGATGGAGGTTATTCCCCAGTAAGTTTGTATAGGATCTCAGCTTTAGAGCTCTTCTCAGTTTTATTATACCTCTGATAGGGCTGGTTAAATGCAATATATGGTAAAGGTAAATAACAACCAGGCAAAAAGTCAACCTGAGTGCGGAATTATGATATATTGTATATTGCACATTGGCTGGAATCCTATTGGTATAAGTTATACTGTAACTTAGTATATAAGTTACACTACACCAGGGGTTCTCAACCTATGGCCCATGGCACCAACTCATCCAGCCCCCGACCTTGCTCCAGCTACCACTTCCAACTTCCGCCACTTTCGCTGCCACATCAATCCTTGTCTCCTCTGCTTGGCTTGGCATATCCCTAACAGTGCTCCATAGCAGGGTGGATGTTGTAAGGCTTACAACATCCACCCTGCTATGGCTCACCATTAGGGATATGCCAAGCCAAGGGGAGGAGACAAGGATTGAGGCAGTGGCAGCGGTGGCTGGAGTGAAGTTGTGGGCCAGACGAGTTGGTGCCATGCAGCTCCTCCAGGCTGGTAAGTAGGGAAGCAGCATGGGAAGTGGGGGGTGACTCTGGGTGGTCCTGCTGCCACCACCACCAGTGGTGTGGGTGGGGGCTCAGGGTGGTCCCACTGCTGCTGCTGCCACCAGCACCAACAGTCTGAGGGGGCGTGATCTGGCCCCCAGCTTAAATAGGTTGAGGAATCTTGCACTACATTATCACCAGGTACACTGCACTGGTGATATCACCACCACTGTTGGGGACATCCCTCCTTGTTGTGTATGGAAATGTGTTTGCCATTTTGTCTTGTTGTGAAAGAGTTTAATATTTATTTGCTTAACTATGGTCCGAAGTCTCGCGAGATTTCTGGAGGGTTCTGAATGAGAACAGAGCTGGACTCAGCTATCAAAGGTTCTAACGGTTTTTCCCAACTGTCAGTTTTGATCAGAGATAGCTAAGGAATGTGAGGGTGTGTTGTTAGCTCTGGGCAACTATCCTTATTCCAAATAAAGTTGTGTGTTTGGCCCATATTGCTGGCTGCTGCCTATTATTTCCAGAACACCAAATTGGCAACAAGGATGGGATTGCTTTCCAACAGAATTCCATTGGCCCTTTCGATATCTCAGCACCAGAGAAATGGGTTCCCTATGAAAAGCAGTTCACGCACGCCATGGCAGCTGACAACATAGTAGAGGAGGACCAGAAGCATTCGTGTTTCCTTGCATGATGTGGCCTGCCTACACTTGAGCTGACAATTCACTTGGTGCTACTGAGGGATATCGATGATGTTCCCCTCACAGATATCCTGATGGCCCTGTGAAGCCATTTCCATCTGAGGGTCTCCATATTTCCTGCCCCGGTGGCATTTCACCACCATGACCAACACCCTGGGGAGTCTGTAGCTGACTATGCTGCTGCCCTTTGACTCACTGCTGCCCCGTGCCAGTGGCCGAACATCAAGGACGCTCTCCGTGACCACCTGCTAACCAGACTTCGAGATGAAGAGGCCCAACACAGGCTGATGACCCGGGACATGCTTACATTCAAGTCTGTGCTGAAGGAAGCATTGGCGTCTGAGGTGGCCAGGTCAGGGGTAAAGTCCTTCAAGCTATGGCCTGTCGCCTCCAGGGCTCTGGAGTCTGCTTTACAGGCCCACCACTGCTCCTCACCATTATGCTCATCTTTGACAGCATCACCGGCATTATTGTCCATGTCTGGGTTCAGCGATGAGGATGGAGGGGTCAGGAATGTCCGAAGGAAAAAGGAGAAGCATGCCCCAAAAGTCTTGAAAAGGTGCAATGGCTGTGGAAGCAAGCACAACCGTCGAAAGTGCCCCTTTCGAAATGCAGATTGCCAGCATTGTGGCAAGCGAGGGCACATTGCAAAGGAGCAGGCAAATCCCAGCGTCGGACCAGCACCTGAGGAAGCCAGAAGCGCATATCTCCAAGATCTCCACATCAGAGACTTCATACAGCAACGTGGCAAATGTGTCTGGCCAGTTCTATGCTGACTTGCAATTGCAAGGCGTACCATTTCGCATGGAGGTGGACTTGGGTATGTCTTATTCCATTCTTCCCCAAAAAGAATTCTTAAAATTTCCACCTGTCTCATCATCCTAAGTTGTGGGCATTGAAGACGTCCCTCCGAGATGATCAAGGGTGCCACATACCAATTCTGGGGGTGGGGGATTTCACTGTACGTTCCAAGAACATTTCCACCAAATTGCCTCTTGTGGTGGTGAAGCAAGGAACTAACTGTGCTGGGAATAAGACTGTCCGGAATCAATGCTGTGAGTTTTGACCCAGTGCTGAACATTTGCAACGTGCACTGGGAGGTTTTCAAGAAAGTACTTGGCATTTGTGTGGGGTCCCGGTCTCATTTGAACTTGACCTGGATGTACGGCCTATCCGCCTTAAGCCTTGCCATGTTCCCTTTGCTCTTATGGACAAGATAGAGGCGGAAATTGATAAGCTTGTGGGTCAAGGAATTCTGGTCCCTGTTGATTCTGCCAAATGGGAAACTCTTATTGTAACAGCCATTAAGTCAAATGGGGAGGTTAGGATCTGTGCAGACTACAAGTGCACTATCAACAAAGCCATTCAGCCCAACTCATATCCAGTCCCTATTGTCAGCCACCTGCTGGCTAACTTAAACAGGGGGAGGTGTTTTGCTAAATTTGATTTAGCCCAAGCATACCAGCAGCTAACGGTCACACCTGCTGCTGCAGTCATGCAAATGATTGTCACTCATAGAGGGCTTTCAAAGCCACCCGTTTGCAGTTCGGGGTAAATGCAGCCCCTGGTATATTTCAGTCACCCGTAGGGTGTCTACTTAAGGGTCTCCCTGGGGTCTTCCCCTATTTCAATGATGTTTTAATCACTGCGGGGGATGAATTTGAACTGGCAGAAAGGTTGGACTGGGTTTTGCGGAGGTTCAAACAGGCAGGGCTCATGTTACGTAAGGACAAATGTGTATTCTTTGCCAGGGATGTTGAGTTTCTGGGATTGAAAATAACTCCCAAGGGGGTCAAACCCTCTGATTCTAAGGTCTCTGCTGTACGTAATGACCCCAGCCATCTTCTAAGTCCGAGTTGAAGTCTTTTCTGGGTTTGCTTAACTTTTACCACTCCTTCCTGTCTAGGAAGGCATCTGTAGCCAAGCTGCTGCATCATCTTCTCAAGAAAGACATGGTTTGGAGGTGGGGGAAGAGCCAAGAAAAGGCTTTCAGAGAGTTAAAGGAGCTGCTGTCCTCTGAAGGCAGTCCTCACCCATTTTGATCCCCGAAAATCTGTGTTATTAGTTTGTAATACATCTCCAGTAGGGGTGGGGGCTGACCTTTGCCATACATTGGATAGTTGAGCAGAGGCCCCAATCACTTTTTATTCAAGGTACCTTTCCAAAGCCAAGAGAAAATGCACAGACTGATCATGAGGTTCTGGCCATAGTTGCAGGAACGAAAAAGTTTCATGATTTTCTGTATGGGGGAGACTTTACAATTGTGATGGACCACAAGCCCCTGTTAGGAATCTTTGTTACTTCAAAGCCCACTCCACAAATACTTTCTCCCCGAATGCTGAGATGGGCTATATTTCTAAACACATACCAGTTTACATTAATTCATCACCCAGGGAAGGACATAGGCCATGCCAATACCCTCTCAAGGTCCCCATTGCCTGACCTTGGGGAACCAAACTGTGAGATAGAGCAAGATCATCAGGTGCTGATGATCGAATCTCTCGATTCACCCCCCATAGTTCCCTCAGACATCGCTAAGGCTATGGCTAAGGATAAGCTGTTGTCCCAAGTGGTTACTTGGGTCCAGAAGGGTTGGCCCATGGCTCCCCCTTCAGAGGAGCTCAGAGCATTCTATAGGAAGCGGTTCGAGCTGTCGCTCAAGAGGGGTTGTCTATGATGGGGTCAGCAGGTAGTGATTCCTGCTGTGTTGTGGCCAAAAGTCCTGAAGCTTCTGCATATTAGCCATCCAGGAATCGTGTGCTCCAAAGCTTTGGCATGGAACTATTTCTGGTGGTCACAAGTAGATTCAGACATAGAGCAGTTAGTAGGCACTTGCAATAGCTGCCAGAGTTCTCACCCTGAGGAGTCCCAACTTCCCTCCCAGGAATGGGACACGGCTCGCAGACCATGGTCACGAATCCACATGGATTTTGCTGGCCCATTCCAAGGCACCTTATTCATTTTTGTGGTAGATTCTTTTTCAAAGTGGTTGGAAGTAATTCCTGTTCCAAATACTTCATCTGCTGTGACAATTAAGCAACTACATAAACTTTTCAGTTGTTTTGGTTTGCCAGATGTGCTTGTCTCCGACAACGGCACTACATACACATCTGCCGAATTTCAAGCATTTCTCAAGAGAAATGTCATCCGACATATCACGTCTGTCCCATTTCACCCTGCCACCAATGGTTGGGTTGAGCGCCAGGTTCGCATGACTAAGGAGGCTTTATGCCGCATGGGGCAGGGGGACATTGAGCTGCAGCTCTGTCAGTTTCTTTTGTGCTATTGTGTCACTCCCCTGGCCTCGGGTCTATCTCCTGCTGACCTCCTCATATGTCAGAAACCTACCACCCTGCTGGACAGGTTAGATCCTTCCAGGGTGCAGGATGGGGGGTAAATTTGGAAGTGAGACAGAAGAAAGTTTTTGCAGCAGGAGATCCTGTGCACTGCAGGAATTACATTGCCAGGAGGCCAGCCTGGGTTCCAGGAACTGTATTAGAACAAATGGGGCCAATCTCCTAACGGGTGAAACTAGGGAACAGCCTACTTTGGCAGAGACATGCAGACCAACTGGGGCATAGGGTAACATACCCATCACTGAAAGAACCGGGAGAATCTTTTGATTTTGGGGTACCCTCAGCCACTGAAACGCGTAATAATTCTATGTTAGAGTCCCCCCACACTCATTTATTCCAAGGGGAAGTCAAAGAAGCATCATCCCTGTTTTTAAATGCTGAGTGAGCACCTTTGCCCCTTGCACAGGGCTCACAGCAGTCTGATATTTCCTCCAGTCAGTTGGAGGATCGGGGGGAGTTTTTTGAATTTTCTCCTAGGACCCCTCATCCTCCTGTGTTAGGGTTTACCCAGTCTACACCCACTCGTAACCAAAAGAGGGACTTTTGTGTTGAGTTGTCTCCTACTGAAATGGGCAATGGTGCTGAATTTGAAACAGGTAATTGTCTGCACCATGCTATGAGTTCTGAGGTGCTCCCCCTGTGAGGACTTTGCCAGCTACCTCAACTAGCCCCAGGGTTTCACTGGCTGACCAGGCACCAGAAAAGATGTTTTAGTCCTCCTAAATGTTTGCGGGATTTTTTTCAATCCTAGGGGGGAGGGGTGTTGTGTATTTAAGGAAATGTGTTTGCCATTTTGTCTTGTTGTGATAGAGTTTAATATGTATTTGCTTTACTATGGTCTGAAGTCTCACGAGACTTTGGGAGGGTTCTGAACAAAAACAGAGCTGTCAACAGTTCTAAGGTTTTTTTTCCCAACTGTCAGTTCTGATCAGAGATAGCTAAGGAATGTGAGGGTGTGTTGTTAGCTCTGGCCACCTATTCTTATTCCAAATAAAATTGTGTGTTTGGCCCGTATTTCTGCCGAATTTCAAGCATTTCTCAAGAGAAATGTCATCCAACATATCATGTCTGCCCCATTTCACCGTGCCACCAATCATGAGGTTGAGCGCCAGGTCCGCATGACTAAGGAGGCTTTATGCTGCATGGGGCAGGTGGACATTGAGCTGCAGCTCTGTCAGTTTCTTTTGTGCTATAGTGTCACTCCCCTGGCCTATTATTTCCAGAACACTAAACTCCTCCACTCTAGTTTCCGTTGATGCCTAATGCTCTCTTTCATCCTAGCAAGTCTTTGGGATCTGTGGAATGGGTAAGGGAATGATTTAAAGCCATTAAAATTACTGTTCCTGGTCCTTCTGCCAGAATCAGTGGGATAAATTTCCTGGCTTTAAATTACTCCTCATCATTTTCTGTGCTTCTTGAAGGCTTCCTAAGATGAAGGGGATTCCTTCCTAAGATAAACGAGATGCTTGCCCTGGAACTGGGAGATAGCAGAAATGGAAAGAGTTTAATTTTCCTGATATGGGCTAAGCATGGCTGCAGCTGATGACATCGCTGGAGTTGCCCAATTTAACTTATGCCAACAGGATTCTGGCCATCATTTGGTAAAATAATTCTGTTCAAAATACTTTCAAATGAATGCAGAGGCAGAAACTATCATGCCCAGCTGGAGGAGACTGCCCTGTGGGGTCATGAGGAGCAGTTGATGAGTAAATCCTTTCATGTCCCCAAGATCTTTTCCCACCCAAGTGGTCCCTATTTATCTACTTGCAATTTCTTGCTTTCGAACTGCTAGGTTGGCAGGAGCTGGGGCAGAGATGGGAGCTCTTTCTGTCATGTGGAACTCGGGACTTGAGTTCAGTGTCTTAACCACTTGAACCACCGCAAGCTCCACAAAAGAGAGGTAGGTGCAAAAAGGTAGGTTAATTAGTTTCCCCCCAGATATTTTCACCCATGAGAATTAGCAACTTTCCAACTGAATACTAAACCTCTCAATAAATAAGAATAGCTGCAACTAGAACATTGCGTGCTCAGATAGCAGCCAGGATGCCTAAAAGTCAAAGAGTTTGACAAAGATGTAAATGCTGTGCTGTTGTCACTGCTGAAGAAATTGCTGATTTTTTTCCCATCCCTCTAGAAAAGTTGGTTGAACAGGTCTCTCCCCAGTCCCCACCCTCAAACCTCATTTACTTTGCCCAGAAATAGGATGGAATATTTTAAGAGGCCATTTGTTCATAGCGCTGGTTTAGTTATACAGTTGCTGATGAGAATGTCACAGTTAAAAGCACACGAGGAGCTCTGCCAGGAAAAGAAAGATAGCTTGTTTGGAAAAGCAGGACACAAAGGTTTGGGATAAACAAAAATAAAACCAAAATTAAAAAAATATAAAACCTTAGGCAATCAGCTGCTGCAGGCTATCGACAAGAAAGGTTGAATAAGCAGATGTGATATGTTTTCTTGAATTGTTCAAGACATCAAGAATTAAAATAAGTGATTGTAGGAACAGAAGTGGAAAAGAGACTGTTTTAGATAAAATGAAAAGGAGGATGGGGGGAGAGGAAGGAAAGATGGACAAAGTAAAAATTAATCCATTGTTTACCCAGCACCACTAATCATCTACCATAGGGACTGCAGTGGCTCAGTGGCTAAGAAGTTCGCCTTGTTAGCTGGAAGGTCAGCAAGTTCAAGACCTGGGTACAGGGCATTTGGTTCCCTTCAATATAAACGGGCATACAATCAGAAGGGAGGGGCAAGCCTTCTACTTGCAGTTCCACTTGGAGCGCCTTTAGTTGGAGCAGTTCAAAGAAGCAGCATTAGGTAGTTTTTCCTTCCTCAATACTGTATCTTAGTTTGCCAGCAGTAGTTTGTGAAGCTGTTAACAAAACTGTGGTAGCTGAAGTGGTTAAGGCACTGAGTGGAAGGCCAGCAGGTCAGCAGTTTGAGACCCAAATACTGCATGACAGCAGGGGTGTGGAGGCCACCATGGGAAGGCACTGGACAGGGAGTGGTGGGGGTGCCTATTTTGGGGGTTGGGGGTGATCCCATACATTGCTATTGGCACCCCAGGGCACCAGAGGTGAGGGCAGGGTGGGACAAAGCCCGATTGCCCGATATACCAGCACACACTTACATGACAGAATGAGCTCCTGTCTCTGTCCCTGCTCCTGCCAACCTAGCAGTTCGAAAGCAAGAAATTGCAAGTAGATGAATAGGGACCACTTGGGTGGGAAAAGTTCTTGGAGACATGAAAGGAGCCCCATTTGGACATCCCCTGTGCACTCTGGTGTCTAGTCATGCCTGCCACATGACCACGGAAACGTCTGCAGAAGCAGACAATGCTGGCTCTTCGGCTTTGAAACAGAGATGAGTACTGACCCCTAGAGTCAGATACGACTGGCTTTCGAGCAAGGCTGACCTTTACCTTACTACTTGTTTAAAGCCATTGCTTCCCTAACCTATTAACCTGTTTTGATTTTCAAAATCTTTCAATATTTTTTTGAAAGAAATCTTTCATTTCTTGATCTCAACCAGCATGCAGTAACCAGAGACACATGAAAGAATTCCCTGACCTAAGGGAGGTTGTTTTGCATTCTTTGCCTGTAATTACAATTAGAAAATTCTTTCCTACCTCAGAGATCACCTGACCTAATTTGTATGTGTTAAGGCCTTTGTTTTGCTCTGGTCTTCTATCTCTCTCTCTCTCTTGCTTTCTGCCTTGGAAGAGGAAATATGTCCTTATGAGCTCTTCCATCTTCCAGGCCACATGGCTGGAAGAAAGACTTTACTTTTTTCTAAACCAACTTCATTAAGACTCCTGACCACATGTTATCTTCTGATCTCATTTAGTGAGTAAGTTATATTTTTCTTTCTCTTAAGTATCTAGTCTTAAGTATGCTTATTAGCTGGGCTAAAAGGTGGTGAACTGGGAGACTTGCATTCGAACATTAAATTGCCTAAAACAGTGATGATGAACCTATGGCCCTACCTGTCAAGTTTCGGGAAATTCCTGTCAAATAAGGGAAATTTCCCATCCAAAATGGGAAACTAGACAGCTATGCTTATCCTGTGCTGGCCTCCAGTCTAACTCCAGTCTAACTGCAGTCTAACTAATATGGGATGATGGCAGGAAAGAGTGTAAAATATGTGGGTTTGATAGAAATTTCCCGAAACTTGACACGTATGCCTATGGCACACGTGCCAGAGGTGGCACTCAGAGCCCTCTCTGTGGGCACCTGTGAAGTCACCCCAGCACAGCGTTTGCTCTGCCCCTCTGCCCAGCAACCCAATGTGAGTGCTTCCCCTCTCCACCAGCACAGAGTTTACCCCACCCCTTTGCCCAGCAGCCCAATGAGAGCACTTCTTCCCTCCCCCAGCACATTCACCCCGCCCTTCTGCCAAGCAGCACAATGGAAGTTTTTTCTTCCTCCCTTGTTGCTGTGTTGGCATTTTGCGATAAATAAGTGGCTTTTAGGTTGCAGTCAGTCTCTAAAAGGATTGCCATCAGTGGCCTAAAACCTGCCCCACTTTGCTATGCTGCTGCTACAAGTAACAAAGATCAGGTTGTATTGGCACAAATCTCTTTTTCCACGGCCCTTCCAGATAGAAGAGGACAAAAGGCAAGATTTAGGAAGAGCAGCAGCCCTATTTAGGTATTAGAAATGTGGAGAACACAGGGGTATAATACCAGTACTGTCTCCCCTCTGCTCCTCATCCTAGTTTTGGTGTCATTCAAAACATGGGCCAGAACTATATGCTTGCTTGAAACCAGTTTCAATGCAAACTGACATTATGTACACATGACATAAAGCAGAGGTCCTCAAACTATGGCCCAAAGGCTGGATCAAGCCCACTGCATCAACATTCCAGCCCTTGCTGCCACCACCACCTCAATCCTTGCCCCCTCCACTTGGCTTGGTGTGTCCCTGAAAGTGTTCCATAGCAGGATGGATGTTGTAAGGAGCTGCTGCCAGAAGGACTGGGTGAGCGAGGCAGGCAGGCAGGCAGACATGTGTATAGAAGCTCCTTACAATATCTACCCTGCTATGGAATGCTGGCAGAGACACACCAAGCCAAGTGGAAGGGACAAGGATTGAGGAGGCGGAGGCAGTGGAAGCGGAAGCAGAGGTGGAAGTGGAAGCAGCAGCAGAGGTGGCAGCAGAGATGGTGGTGGTCGAGTCTGGCCCCTCAACAGTCTGACGGACTGTGAACTGGCCCCTGGCTTAAAAAGTTTAAGGAGCCCTGACATAATGTGTGCATTGGACATTGTTTCAAAGTGCAGTAGGGCTTTGGTGAGTGTGTCCTTCTTTCCCCCCAGATCTTGCTTGTCCTATGGGTGGTTGGATAGGGATGGCCAGATAGCAGCAGGAGCAGAGGATGGTGTTCCTCACTGTTGCTATCAACTGTGGATTTCCTGCAACATGTAGTTCCAGCCATGGTGGCGGATGAGTCTGAAGATGGAGATCTCCTGGTTTTTTTTAAGGTTCTGACTCCATGATACTCTCATCCCTTGCACTTCCCACCTTCCATACAGAGAAGGGCAATAGGCATGATGGTGGACAGGGCAGAGACAAGATGTTCTGCTGTATACCTGACTATCCCTCATGCATTACCTGGTACAATGGCAGGACCGAGCCCTCTATTAGGCAAAGGAGAGGCAGCTGCCTCAGGCAGAAATTTATGGTTGTCATGAATGGACAGAAAAATGTTAATTCTTTTATTATTTTTACTGCCAGAACTGAAAATAAAAGGTTCCAGGCCCTGGAGCTTCCACATAAGGTAGGGTTTTCCAAACGTGGACCCCCAGGTGTTCTTGGACTTCAATTACCAGAAACCCAAGTCAGTACACTTGCTGATCAGGGCTACTTGGAATAGAAGTCCAGGAACATCTGGGAGTCCAAGGTTGGCAAACTCTGATATAAAGGCCTTATTCACCCTATTTCTCTTATTGTACTTCACACTTGCACTCAAAAGATCCATTTGTAGCACAAAGACACTGATAAATAGTCATTATGTCATCACTTCAGGTATAGACCTAGAGGCCTGTAAGCAGCAGTTTTGCAGTCAGAGACTCGAGGTAGCCTCATATGGGATCTGTAAGCAACTCGAGAGCATACCTGTCAAGTATCTCGTATTGGCCGGGAAATACCGCTTTTTGCCCCTCTTTCCCGCTCTTTCCCACCATCATCCCTTATTGGAGCGGCTGGAAAAGGGGTTACTGCACATGTGTGCCTGTCAGAGGCAGTGGTGTGCATGTGCGAAGGGATTGTGCACATGTGCAAAGGGGTTGTGCGCATGTGCGAAGGTGTTGTGCACATGCACAAAGGGGTTGTGCACATGCGTGCCCATGCCAGGAGAATTTCCCATATTTTTACAGGCAACACTTGGCAGGTATGCTCCAGAGGGCCTGGTGTCTGCCCTGAAATGAAATTCCTTTGAGGGAAAAAAAGTTCCCAAAATACAATCCAAGCCTGCCTTAGCTGGTCCTGAAAATGTCTCTAATAGGTGGGAAAGAAGTCTTGAGACAATCACTGGGGACAACTGTCAACATCAGGACTTTGTTTTATTTTCCCTGAATAGACCTCGTCTGAAGGCATACGGATAATTCCAAGCTGTTGGCTCCCCCAGTTGCAGCATTCCTTCTTACCAAAAGAGCCATGGTACTTTCAGACACTGCATAAAAAAGGGTCCCATGATATATATCACAGCAAAATCAGCATTGACTCAAGCAGAAGATGAGAAGGTTATTTTTTGTAGAAGATATGTCTGTTCCCAACCCAAAATTCAGGTCACAGTAACACTGTAACCACAATGTCCTTTCTCTGCCTGCTATAGGAAAAACATCCAGCACAATAATGCTGTAACTTAATAATACAAGTCAACGACCGGGAATTCAAAAGCCTCAAGTGGAAATCAAATTATGTTTTGTTGGATGAGTTAGCCAAGATTTTGCAAAATATGCTTGTGGAGAGGCTCAGAATTGCCACTGGGAATAATTAATGTTAATTATAATTAGTACTTATTAATTTAATTAGCCAGGCTGCCTTTGATGAGAACTTTCTTCATAAGCTACATCCTCTCCCCTCCCTCTCATTCAGCCATCCATCTTCCATTCACTGATTCCAGGGAGATGAATATAAGTTTGAAGAGGGAAAACATCCAGTCACCAACACAAGCTGATCATTCTCCTTCACTCCAAGCCAATGACATTCATATTTATACTGCTTAATTTTAAGTCCCTGATATGGTTTGTTGACATCTAATGTATTAACCTATCTTTCCTAATGAACCATATTGAACAGCCAAAAGCTACCATGTGAAGCCAAGGTAGCTGTTGGCTTATGTACTCTGGCTTTTTTAAAACTATGGATATTGTCATGACATGCAAAAGGTGCTCTCTGGAGAGCTTTTGTTTTCACCTGTGTCACATCTTTGCCAAATATGATTGACCACGTTGCATTGTGACACCACTGTGTTGCATTGTGACACCACAGGTGCCCACAGAGAGGGCTCTGAGTGCCACCTCTGGTACGCATGTCATAGGTTCATCATCACTGTTTTAGGCAATTTAATGTTCGAATGCAAGTCTCCCAGTTCACCACCTTTTAGCCCAGCTAATAAACACAATTAAGACTAGATACTTAAGAGAAAGAAAAATATAACTTACTAAATTTACAATATAAAACATTCATACTAAAAACATTTAAAACCCCTATTAAAAGACCCAATTAAAAAACCATTAAAAAGCCCACCCACCCCATCTGCAATGAGGGAAGTTCAAATTAGCCAGCGGGCAGGTGCCATCTCCCCAGCAGCACCCCACACCTACCGAGCCAGCCAGGTTTTGAGTTCTTTCCTGAAGGGCATCAATTCTGTCTGTAACCGTAATTCTGCCGACAGGAGGTTCCATAGGGCCGGGGCGGACACGGAGAAAGCCCTCCTTCTTGTGCTAGAGAGGTGAGCCCCTCTAGCCAATGGTACAATTAGAGAGCCCCTCTGGTCCACTCTAGAATTCATCTGCCTTTTGTGGCAACCACTTGACACAAATTAGCAAATAAAGGCTTTCCTGGTATGAAGGTAAGTAGTTTGGGGGTGGGGAGAGAAACCCTCTTATGCTAAGAAAAGGAGACAGATTAGGAAAAGCCTCATGTGGAGGGGTTGGCTGGAGGATTCTGGGAGCTGACATTTTAGAAGGTAACTTCAGAAAAGTGTTATGTCATGCTTGGCTATTTGCTCATGAATCCAAGTATTGCATGCAACTTGTAGAGATTTAGCCAGATTAGTTAATTTCCAAACTAGGAAACAAACAGTATTGCAGCACCTTTAGGGTTAATCCATTTGTTTCATTGAGAGTTAACATACGTTTGTCCGAAGAAGGACATTTTAATCCATGAAAGCTACTGCTGAAAAAGTGTTGCTAAATCTTTTAAGTTGCTACAGTATTTTTGCTTTTGGTATTGTGGACAGGCACTGGTGTTAGGTCATCCACAGGCTAGAGTTTGGGGAGGAGGGCTTTCCTTAATTTCGATTTAATTTAATTGTTGGATTTCTATACCACCCACTTGACCGAGGCCGACTCAGGGTGGTTCACAATCATAGGTAAAAACAGATAAAAACAGAATTAAGAACCCGCCCCCTAAAAAAGTGCAGGTACCGAAGGGACTGTGGGGAAAGGAATAATCCTCTATACCAATGACCCAACGGAGGCCACCCTTCCACCTGCACCCTACACTTGGCCAGTCAATTAGGTTTTTAATTCTTTTTAAAGGGCAGCAACTCCGTTTGGAGGTGCAGTCCTGTTGGCAGGAGGTTCCAAAGGGCCGGTGTGGACACGGAGAAGGCCCTCCTCCTTGTGCCAGAGAGGCGAGCCCCTCTGGCTGATGGAACAACTAGAGAGCCCCTCCAGTCTGCTCTGGTTGGATGGACAGACGTCCTTAGGGCAATGCGGTCTCTTAGGTAACCTGGCCAATTACCATATAGCAAGAAGAAGAAGGGTCAAATGGTGTGTATCAGCAAGAACAGGAAAACCGCTCAGAGCAGGCAAAAATGCAATAAAGAAATGTTTATTCAAAATCCAAACGTGTCATTCCGTAATCCAGAATAGTAGATATCATAGTCCAAAGAAACAGATCCAAAATCCTTCCGGTAAATGGAATTTTCAATGTAAAAACCTTCCTCAGGGATCTATGAAAATAAAAGACTAATCACTACTTATATATACATATATACATATTTACAATATTTACAATACTTCAATCTCGGATTCGTTATTAACAGACCACAGAACACAAAGACAATTACCTGTATCATCCACAGATATTCTTTAAGTAGTAGAATAACAAGTTTTAATTTAATTTAATTTAATAGTCATATTTATATATGCCGCCCACTCAGGCAGAACCCGACTCAGGGCGGCATTACAACAAATTCTAAAAACACATAAAAACACTTTAAAAGACCCATATCCCACCCACTTTAAAAGACCCATATCCCACCCACCCACTATAAAAAGAAGAAGAGAGAGTTCTTAATGGTTTACATAAGCCAGCAGGCAGGGACTGTGTTCCCATTCGGGCCCCACACCTGCCCTGCCAGCCAGGTCTTCAATCCTTATAGTTACATATATAAGATTTTTTCTTTCTTATTTTTCTTACGTTTTCAATCGCGTCCCTGACCTCACTAGTTAATTCTTTCAGTGTTGACAGATGTCAAAAGAATGACTAAGCAAAGTCCATATAAAGCCTTTTACGAACAAGAGAACAGCTGTACCGGAACAGTGAAATTACAGAAAGCATGTGTAATCCATTTCAATATTAAGACCATGAGGGTATAATGTGTTAAAGCAGTATATATAATAACATTCCCGTTGCCTTAGTATTTGCTCGATATTGTTGCGAGAATAGAGATCAGGTTTATAACACTCTAGTACAACGAACTTAAATTCGCGATCACTGTGCCTAATGTCTAGAAAGTGGCTAACTAAGGGTGCTGAGATGTTCCCTGCCTGAATTTTAGAGCGATGTTCCCCCGCCCTGGTCCTCATTTGCTGGGTGGTTAGTCCCACGTAACCTAAACCACATTTACACGTAAATAAGTACACGCAATTGGTACTTTTGCAGTTTGAAAAATGACAGAGTTTTAAGGTAAAGGTACTACTTGCAATGGAAACTTCCTTAGTTTGCCAAGACTGGGAACATTGAACACGGTAACCACAATGGTAGTTGCCAATGACGGTTGGATGAACAGAGCATAAGCGTGACTCATGGTCAGAAGATGTAAAGATCTGTCTAATAGATCTGGTCTTCCTTAGACCAATCATCGGAGTCTGCGAACAATCAGGTAAGTGTTGGACAATATGCCAGTGCCTGTTAATAATGGATCTGATCTTGCCTGCCATTGGAGAATACTGAAATGAGCAGTATATTTTACCCACATTCAATCTATCTTTCTTGGTGAATAATTGACGCCTAGGCAATACCAGTGCTTTCCTAAAATTAGAAGTAACAACCTGGTCCAGATATCCTTTTTGATATAGAAATTTGCTAATAGTCTTGGCTGAAGGTATAAAATCAGCCTCAGTGGTTGAATTGCGCTTGGCTCTCAAAAAAAGTCCAAATGGTAAGTTCTGTTTAAGGTGATGTGGATGGTAGGATGCAAAGTTCAAGTATGCATTTCTGTCTGTAGGTTTTCTAAAGCACCTAACCCTGACATCACATGTAAAAGACACATATGTGGTTACGTCAAGAAAAGGAATGGCAGTATTGCTGGTGCTATGGGTAAATCTCAAGTTCACATTAAGGCTATTGATCCACGGTACAAAATCAGGTGCAAGTGACAAATCATCCAAATTGAAATAAAGATAATCAATAAATCATTTGTAAAAAATAACATGAGAAAAGAACGGATTGATTTGTGGATCAAAAACGAATTCCTCCTCAAAACAAATCATGTATACATTGGCTAAACTTGGAGCTACTGAACTGCCCATAGCCACTCCGCAGATCTGTAAACAAAAATTTCAACCAAATCTAAAAAAATATTATCCAAAACTATGTCTAAAAGCTCCAACAAAAAATGTGTGGGTGGGTGTAAGTCCTGTCGAGTGTCTAAACATTTATGTACAATGGTTCTGATGTCATCCAGGGGTATATTGGTATACAAGGCTTGAACATCTAGCGTAATGAACCCACCCCCAACCGGAACATGAAAACCCTCCACCTGTGATACAAAATCAGTGGTATTCTGTATATAAGAAGGTGTTTTCTGAGAAAAAGGGTTGATAAAATGGTCCAAATATTGTGAAATGGGCTCTAATAAGGAATCAATAGATGCTATAATAGATCTTCCTGGGGTTAAACCATCGGGAGTTCGATCTTTATGGATTTTTGGAAGGAGGTGAAACAGGGGCACCTTAGAAGAAAGATTAAGAAGAAAGTCATGCATTTTGTCTGGGATATACCCCATAGCTACCCCCTCATAAAGCACAATTCTGATAAGACTAGCAAACTAAGGAAGTTTCCATTGCGAGTAGTACCTTTACCTTAAAACTCTGTCATTTTTCAAACTGCAAAAGTACCAATTGTGTGTACTTACTTACGTGTAAATGTCGTTTAGGTTACGTGGGAGTAACCACCTGGCAAATGAGGACCAGGGTGGGGGAACATCGCTCTAAAATTCGGGCAGGGAATATCTCAGCCCCCTTAGTTAGCCACTTTCTAGACACTAGGCACAGTGATCGCAAATTTAAGTTCGTTGTACTAGAGTGTTATAAACCTGATCTCTATTCTCGCAACAATATCGAACAAATACTTAAGCAACAGGAATGTTATTATATATACCACTTTAACACATTATACCCTCATGATCTTAATATGGAAATGGATTACTCATGCTTTCTGTAATTTCACTGTTCCAGTACAGCTATTCTCTTGTTCATAAAAGGTTTTATATGGACTTTACTTAGTCATTCTTTTGACATCTGTCGACACTGAAAGAATTAACTAGTGAGGTCAGGGACGCGATTGAAAACATAAGAAAAATAAGAAAGAAAAAATCTTATATATGTAACTTGTTATTCTACTACTTAAAGAATATCTGTGGATGATACAGGTAATTGTCTTTGTGTTCTGTGGTCTGTTAATAACGAATCTGAGATTGAAGTATTGTAAATATTGTAAATATGTATATATGTATATATTAGTAGTGATTAGTCTTTTATTTTCATAGATCCCTGAGGAAGGTTTTTACATTGAAAATTCCATTTACCGGAAGGATTTTGGATCTGTTTCTTTGGACTATGATATCTACTATTCTGGATTACGGAATGACACGTTTGGATTTTGAATAAACATTTCTTTATTGCATTTTTGCCTGCTCTGAGCGGTTTTCCTGTTCTTGCTGATACACACCATTCGACCCTTCTTCTTCTTGCTATATGGTAATTGGCCAGGTTACCTAAGAGACCGCATTGCCCTAAGGACGTCTGTCCATCCAACCAGAGCAGACTGGAGGGGCTCTCTAGTTGTTCCATCAGCCAGAGGGGCTCGCCTCTCTGGCACAAGGAGGAGGGCCTTCTCCGTGTCCACACCGGCCCTTTGGAACTTCCTGCCAACAGGACTGCACCTCCAAACGGAGTTGCTGCCCGGGCGATTTTCCTTTTTCTGCAATTACCATTTAGGGTTTTAAAGGTCAAAACCAGCACCTTGAATTGCACCTGGAGGCAAACTGGTAACCAAAGCAGTTGTGAGGCATAGGCATAACATCCACACCCCATCACCACCTGGGCCGCAGCATTCTGGACCAGCTGCTGCCTCCGAATGGTCATCAAGGGCAGCCCCATGTAGAGCGCATTACAGTAGTCTAGTCTGGAGGTCACCAGAGCATGAGTGACCATGATCAAGGAGTCCTGGTCCATGAGCGGGCGCAACTGGCAAATCACCCGAAGTTGGGTGAAAGCCCTCCTGGCCACAGCCGCCACCTGTTCTTCTAGCAGCAGCCGTGAGTCCAGGAGGACCCCCAAGTGGTGCACCAGGTCAGTCTGGGGCAAAATAGCCCCATCCAGAACTAAAGATGGTAGCTCCTGGGATAGCTCAGGACCCCTTATCCATAGCCACTCGGTCTTGCTGGGATTCAGTTGTAGCCCGTTAGCCCCCATCCAGACCCCAACAGCCTTGAGACATCTGGAAAGGACTTTGACTGCATCACTGGGGTCCCCACAGGCCGAGATGTACCACTGCATGTCATCCACGTACTGATGGTACTGCATCCCGTGTGAATGGATTATCTCAGCCAGCAGCTTCATGTAGATGTTAAGTAGGAGAGGAGAGAGTACCAAGCCCTGAGGCACCCCATATTTTAGGGGCCTAGGACTAGACCTCTCACTCTCCAACCACACCGACTGGGTCCGACCCCTCAGAAATGAGGAAAACTAGGACCACACTGCCCTGGATCCCCAATCCTTGGAGCCATTCCAGAAGGATACCATGGTCAACAGTATCGAGGGCCGCTGAGAGGTCAAGAAGAGCAAGGACGGACGGATGACCACTGTCCCACTCTTGCCAGAGATCATCCATCAGCGCAACCAATGCAGTCTTGGTAGCATATCCAGGTCTGAATCCTGACTGGAAGGGGTCCAGATATTCCACTTCATCCAGTACTCCATGTAACTGACATGCCACTGCTTTCTCCAATACCTTCCCCAGAAAGGGAAGGTTGGAGACAGGTCTGTAGTTGGTTAGGACTGCTGGATCGAGGGATGGCTTCTTCAGGAGGGGGCACACCAAAGCATGTTTTAACGGTGCAGGAAACATCCCCTTCTGAAAGACACATTAATTATAGCCCCGACCCAGCCACCTGTCACCGTCTTGGAGGATTTTACCAGCCAGGTGGGACAGGAGTCCAATGGACAAGTAGTGGCGCAGACAGCCACAAGGAGCCTTCCACTTCCTCTGGGGCAACTGGATCAAACCGATCCCAGATAACATAGCAAAAATGTGCACTGGCTCCCTCCAGACCCTCCCCGTCCACGTCAAGATTTAACCCCGAGCAAATCCGATCTATTTTCTCCACCAAATGGTCAGCAAAGTCCTCAGCTGACCCCTGAGGCACAGCCCCTCTCCTACCAAGGAGGGACCTGGTCACCCAAAACAGGGTGACTGGGCGATTATCAGCAGAGGCAATAAGGGTGGTGAAGTATTGCCACCTCACCACCCCCGTCGCCACTTGGTAGGCCCTAATAGCGGTTCTAGCTAGTGTCCTATTGGAATCGCTCTGGGTCTTCACCCAGTGGTGCTCTAGGCATCTCTTTGTCCGTTTGAGCTCCCACAGTTCTTCTGTGAACCACAGGGATGACCTTGCTCCATGGGCTCTGAGAGGCCGTAGTGGAGCCATTTCATCCAAGGTAGCTGTCGTCGTCCTGTACCACAGGTCAATGAGCGCCTTGGGCGAATCATGTAGCTGATCCAGAGGAAAATCCCCCAGTTCCCTCTGGAATCCATCTGGATCCATCAGTTGCTGGGGGCAGGCCACTTTAATAGGCCCTGCCTCTGTATGATGAAGCGTCGCCCCCAGAAAGTCTAGAGCCACCAGATAGTGATCTGACCATGGCACAGGTGTTATGTCTAGCTTCTGTAATCTCAGATCACTCTGCCACTGCTCTGACAACAAAACTAAATCTGGCATGTGGCCACTGCCCCTGGTTGGGCTCTGAATTACCTGAGCCAGGAGTCCATAGCTATCATGGAAGCCATGAACTCCTGTGTAACCTCAGAGCCAGACCCCAGCGAAGGCAAATTGAAGTCCCCCAGAACCATCTGCCTAGTGAACTCCAATGCCAATGCCGAGATGGCCTCAAGGAGCTCAGGCAGGGAGTACCTTAGCCTGCAAGGGGGCAGGTACAGGAGTAAGACCCCCAACTGACCCTTAGGGCCCAACTGCAGGAGCAGGGCCTCACAGCCAGAAATTTGAGGAGCGGTAGCCCTGGTGACTCCCAGTGTCTCCCTGGCTATAATGGCAACACCACCGCCCTTACCCTCATCCCTAGGCTGGTGCCAAATACCGAACCGGGCCGGACACATTTCTGGTAGCGGAACCCCATCCTCTGGTCTCAGCCAGGTCTCAGTGATGCATGCCAGGTCGGCCCGCTCCCCCAGAATGAAATCTTGTATTAGGGGCACCTTATTACAGACCAACCTGGCATTCATCATCAGCAGCCTAAGGTTGGGGCCTAAGGACCTAGAGGTGTAACCAGGGGGCCAAAATGTGAGACCGATACTAAACATTGGTCCCATGTTCCCCAAGTGCGGCACGCCCCTCGGTACCTGCTATAACACCCCATGCCCATCACAACCCCTATATGGGCCCCTGGAGCCTCCCCAATTGGCCCAGATGGAGTGCCGCCCCCTCTTCCTGGCTGGCAAGGCAATCTTAGGCATGAAGAAGTTATTTATGGATTGTAACCCCCAGAATCCCCTTGGTCAACATGGAGATGCTGGCCAGGAAATTCTGGGAATTGGGGGCAAAAGTTACATTTCCAAAACTGTCCTTCTGACCACAGCTTACCATCTGTGGCAGGAGACTTTATAAACTCTCAAAAATACTCTGAAATGGAGGCACTCAGCATTTGATTCTTGCAACAATAAAAACATGCCATGGATAAAAATTGGAATTTTTAATGTGCTCCCCATTTGCCCTGTACCCTTGAGTTATCCTCCTTCTCCTGCTAAATGCCCATACATCAAGCTGCTATTATAGCTAGGCCAGCTAAAAAGGCCATTGACTTAGTTTCTCATTTCCCAGTGTCCATCTTGAATTCCAAGAGCCCATTTGTGCTGTGAAGATGGGACAGTCTCATCCACATCAAGGCCCAGGAACCAATTTCCCAAGAGGGAAACAGGGTAGTTAGTGGTTTGAGGAGCAAGTGCGGGTAACAGATGGTTATCCACATGGGGGCTTATCATGTGGCAGTACTATAGGATGTTTAATACAAGAAGGAAGGGGAGTGTTGGCCTCTCCCCAAAGGATGCGGGATGCTTTGGAGTGTGTCTACAATATGGCAGAGGTCCAACAGATCATGTTTGGCATTTAATATTATGCTGAAAGGAAGGGGAGAAGGGAGTGAGGAAAGTGAAAATGAAGCATAGGATAGAGTGGGAAATTATTTAAAAGCAGACTGTGGGCCAAATAGAAATACTGTTTTTAACACTCCATAAAACTTTACCTTTACTAAACTAACCAAGCTGAATGGCTAGGCATCTGTGAGGCCACTTGCAGTCTTTCTTTATTCGTGTCAGAGGCACCACCAGCATATAATAACATACAAAGCTAAAACTAATACATCTTTTAAAAAAATACAGTAGAATTAAAAAGGGCTAGATGACATCTGCCCAATATCGGGCCACATCAACAGCATCTCCTCTTGCCAACATAAGGTCCTCCTCAGTGCACGTTGAGGGGCATTGTGTGTATTGTATCATATGGGGGATGGTTTGTACTTCTCCACATCCACACAGGCTGTCATCTACAGGGAAACCCCACTTTCTCAGATCAGCCTTTGATCTTCCTACCCCTGCACACAATCTGTTTAAAGCTTTCCACACAGGCTATGGTCATTCTTAGCCAGGTGGTAGAGAGTCATGTGGTTATGCCCAGTTATCTGTTAGTTCCTTGCTCTCCTTCTATAGTTCTAAGGTGGTCTGTGGTTGTTTGGAGGGGCAGAAGTTGTGAGGAAGCTATGCCTTGATTTCAGGCTCTGCTTTAGTGGTTGGTAATCAAATAGCAGGTGTGATTCCAAGGATCTTGCTTTGACCCACTCTTTCTGAGCAGCACATTCTCGATGGAATTTTGATGGAGGGTTGCCAGCTAAATAATGCACTTTTTGTATTGGGTTTGGTTTTAAACATCCTGTGACCAGTCTCACTGTTTCATTTAAGGTCGCATCCAACTGTTTTGCATGTTTTAATCTGTACCACACTGGACTAGCGTACTCTCCTGCAGAGTACCATAAAGCTAGTGCAGACGTTCCTAATGTGTGTGGTTGGGCACCACATCTTGTCCCTGTTATTTTCCTCAGAATATTGTTTCTGGCAAAAATCTGCTGTTTGGTATTAAGGCAGCCCAGCAGTGGATCATCATACTAATTAGACAAGCTTGTGAAAACTTACATGTTATCCATAGCGTCACAGGTGGCTTTCATGTAGTTTTGCAGCTTGTCTAATCAGTATGATGATCCACAGCTGGGCTGATTTCAATTCCTTATAATGAAGTGGGTTACTGTTAGGAATAACGTCTATGAGCACCGATAAGATTAGATAAGGAGGCTCGAGGGATGCGCCATTAAGGTAATGTTGTTGCAGGTTTTCTCTGGAGTGTGGTTTCATGTAGTTATAATGTATTTTTGTGGAGAGAGTAACGAAAAATATTTTGTTTATTAATTCCACAGATGAAAATATTATATGTATTCTCCTGAAGAAACAAAATTGTGAAAAGCCTCCAAACCGGGTGGGCTTCGAGACAAATTTACTACATTCGAAATTAGAAGAATTGAGTGGGTGGAGTGCACACTATTCTAATTACTTTCTACTTAATTTCATGAACACATCGCTGACCTGAAGTGACCATTATAAGTATTATTTGGGCTAAGCACTGCACCACATTGAAAACGTTTGGTTCTTATTTTGTGGATATTATTCCATTGTTTACTCTGCAGCCCCTATATCTTTATGTTGTTCGATACTTGATACTTTATGAAATATTGATAAACTTTGATTTTGGACTATGAAGACAATACTTGCATGAAGAGAAGCTATCTGATTTTTGGTTTAAATTTTGAGAAAAAAGAAAATTTATAGATTATAAAGACAATTTTGGATTTAAAGACTTGATTATTGCTGAAGAATTTATGGTACTGTGGCTACCACGCCTTTCGCCTCAAACGGTTGTTCCTCTCATCGTGTATCATTTTCCCATTTGGCCTCTACTTTGTAATTGATGAGTATTTGGCAATTTCTTTTAATCTCAGTGATTTGTTATTTTTTGTCCTGGTAGAGAATCCTTATGGGACTCCTGTAGAGACCATGAGAACTCCTAGAGCAGCAGGAGGGAAAGATGCTGAGCTTTGTTTTACATTTTCTTTTTAAATACCTCTTGTGATGTCTTTCTGCACTAGATTAAGTTTGACAGTTCTATTTTGTTTGTGCCTCCGCAATATTTTTGTACCTCTTTTTGGTTTTAGCTATTTTAGGTCATTATCTGTATCAATTTCAGGTGGTTTTTATTAAACAGTATGGGATGTACACAACCATATGAAGCTGAGCAAGGTAAAAGCCTGAAATTGGTAAGTGTAAGAGCTCAACCACAGGGGAAAAGCAGCTTCAGCAAAGCCTCTCCTTTCCCTACAGGTTGCTCTTGCTCAAAAGCCAGTTGTATCTGACTCAAGGGTTCAGTGCTCATCTCTGTTTATAGCCAAAGAGCCAGCACTGTCTGCATCTGCAGACGTTTGCATGGACATGTGGCAGCCATGCTTAGACACCCAAGTGAATGGAACATTGTTTACTTTCCCACCAATGTGGTACCTATTTCTCCACTTGCAATTTTTTGCTTTCTAACTGCTAGGTTGGCATGAGCTGGGACAGAGATGGGAACTCAATTCTGTCATGCAGTACTTGGGTCTCAAACTGCTGACCTGCTGGCCTTCCAGTCAGTGTCTTAACAACTTGAGCCACCACAGTTTTGTTAAGAGCTTCACAAACTACTGCTGGCAAACTAAGATACAGAATTGAGGAAGGAAAAGCTACTTAATGCAGTTTCTTTGAACTGCACCAACTGAAGGCGCTTCAAGTGGAACTGCAAGTAGAAGGCTTGCCCCTCCCTTCTGCTTGTATGGCCGTTTATATTGAAGGGAACCAAATGCCCTTTTGGCACTTCACCTTGACAGAGTGCAGGTTAAATCACATTTCCCTGCCTGTGTAGTTACACCCTAGCACCAAAATAAAACCCTCCAGAGGATAATACTTCAGGCATAAAGCCGAGCAGGTATGACAGACTTAATGTTATGCATGAAGTCTGTGCAATGAAGGGCAAAATGCTTCTGTTTTGAAGCCCAGAGGGAAGGTCTGTCAAGTAACATCATCTGAAATTCAAATTGCTATGTGATGTAACAATTAGGAATGTGCCTTTCCTGTTTAAATGAAAGGGGAAAAAACAAGGCTTTTAAATTTTTGTATTCTTTCATTGACTGTTGAAAGAGAACCTTTTAAAACACAAATGACTCACATTAACAAAAGAAGAGTATACTAAGGTTTTGTGCTTTTTCACGTTTCCTTTTATGTATGACATTTCTCTCATCCTTTGTATGTCAAATTCCCCAGGAAATTTTTCATCCAATAGCTTTGTAAGAGCTGCTGTTAGCAGCTAATAAGAATGCCTGAGGGGAGCGGGAATTAGGAATCTGTAAATTGGCATGGGTTTGACCTTCTTTGCCTCAGTTTTTCCATGTGGGGGTGCAAGCTACTGGTGCTCTCCATCTTGAATTTAGCTGCCTTCCTCCTTGCTTCTATCATGGGTCATTTCCTTTTTTTGTCTTTTTCCTTTGATTTTTTTTTTGGGGGGTGGGGGATTTCTTCCCATTTCTTTGGATTATTATTATTTTCTATTTCTTTTGGGATTCCCTCTTTAGTGTTCTGGAAATTATAGGAAGCAGCCAGCAATACGGGACAAACACACAACTTTTTTTTGGAATAAGAATAGGTGGCCAGATCTAACAACACACCCTCACATTCCTTAGCTATCTCTGATCAGAACTGACAGTTGGGGAAAAAACCCGTTAGAACCATTGACAGCACAGTTCTTGTTCAGAACCCTCCTGAAGTCTTGTGAGACTTCAGACCATAGTAAAGCAAATACATATTAAACTCTTTCACAACAAGACGAAATGGCAAACACATTTCCTTAAATACACAACACCCTCTTTCATTTTTTTCCCTTTGTTAAATCATTTTTGGTACCACACTAACAAGAGTTAGGGGTAAGAGTATTCTAATCAGTTTTGATTGGGAAGGAGAATTTGATTGTAGTTTTGTTTTAATTGCTTGCTTGTTTTAGTTGGGTTTTGGCATGGGTCTAGTTTTATTATTTTGCTTTGTTTTCCCTGTTTGCTTGTTTTTAAAAAATATTATTTGGTTAATTTACTGTGTATCTATTACATTAAACATGCATATTTTGGTGGAGGGGGTTGGGGAAAACTGTGGGACTGAGAAGCACCTAGATTCACAGCCCTAGTGGCAGCTATAGGGACTATCATGAGCACCTATACCTCCAAATTTACAATTACACTATTGCCTTTGAAAGACATAAGTACTCCCTCAAGTACATGTAGGTTATGCAGGCTTTTATAGATTTTTGCTGGTAAGTTTTAATCTAAGTCTGGACAGGTTATCCTGCAATGGTAATAGAGTAGACTATACTGCCAGAGACTCAACGCTGAGTGTCACGTGGCGGTTAACTAACCTGATCACCCTGAGGACTAACAGCCTTGGGTGCCAAAGTCCACAGGCAAGGGTGATGGTCACCAAGTGGGTTAAATCCCACTTGAATCCATCTTGATGGAAGATAGCAGCTTCATCAATACTGGTCTGGGGCTGATGGTGACTTTGTGGGCCAAAAGGGCTCAGGACCAGAAAGTGACTTGCGGACAGTGGTGGGCATCAGCAGGTTTGCATGTTCGCCAGAACCGGTAGCAGAAATTCTGGCTGGCCCCGCCCACCCAAGTTTTGAAATAAAGTAGTCTTTATTCAGGTGCAACACAGCGCTTTCCCCCTGGCTACACCCACTATACCACGCCCACAGTGTGGTAGTAATTTTTTTGGAGCCCACCACTGCTTGCACAAATGGATCACTGTGATGCGGCAGGCAGATGAAAGGCCACTGTATTGTATTCTCAGGACATTCTTCATGGCTGATTGGATTCAGATATGGCAGAAGTTTTAATACTATTTGTATTAGCTGATAGGTACATTGCTATATTTAAACTTTTATTGATAAATTATATAAGACATTTCTTATTTGAAAATGAATAGCCAGTTATATTAGTCCTAGTTAATTTTATTGATACACAGTAACTGTCATTAAATTAAGGGCAGAACTAGATACTACAGGTAAGAATTCATTTGAAACAAAGCTCTGTTAAGAAGAAAACACACTCTGGCTGAAGTCCTGTGAAATGCTAATGTCAACATTAGTGGCAAACTGCTAGTATTTAAAGGCATATCACCACTGGTTAAAGTGATTTCAGGATTTATGCAGTTCTTACACAATACAGCTAAGTTGCATATACTCTGAAATTGCCAAAATAAATTTTTAATTTGCTGCTGCTAGTGACATCATCACTATTGCACAGATGGAGTTGCACATGGAGATAATTCTAATACAAACTTGCGACCCTCAAATTAACTTGCTTTTGTTTTGCAACTGGTCACAGCTTCATTGAATGTCTGATGTGTGTGTCTGGAGGGAAGATGTTAAAAGGGGAAAATTGACTTTAATGTGGAATCTAACCCCCTAAGTGTAGTCAGTTTTGAGCATACACTATATCTATATGTCTGCAGCATATTTCATGTTTCCTCACTTCAAAAGAATATGCAATTAAAGTAACAATGGAAATCTGGTTTGGTGACTTGTCTTTTCTGTCTTCTGCTTCAGCTACTGTGTGTGTCTGTCTGAAAGAGGGAGAGACAGAGGGAGGGAAGAAACTTTTTCAAAGTGAATTATAGCATTTCATCTTTATGTATAGTTTCCATATGACCATCTTTTTGGATCTAGTGTTTTCCCTTGCTGAATAAACCCGATAAAAATCTTAGAAACTCTTATATCTGGAATTCACATATGCATCAGCCCTACAATTTAAGGACCATAATACCACAAAGAAGCTGTGAATAATGCTAGGGGACAAGAGGAATGTGTCACAAAAGCCCATTGGGAGAATTTGAACTAAATAGCCTTGCTTTCCAGGAATTAGTGTTGCCAAACATCTTCAGACAATCTGAAGCTATCTGTACATAGCTTCCCTGACAATTCTTTCTTTATTGTTTAGAAAGAAGAACAGGCCTGGATAGAGATGATCCTGCATCAAAAGTACAGCCTACCTTTATTAATGGATGTCCCACTTCCTGAGACTGTTTTGTCAGAAGTTGTTTAGAACCAATCCAGCATGTGTCTCCGCAAAATATATGGGTCCATAATGCTGTGATAAGATCATGGGGAAAACAACAACAACAACAATAAAAACATGCAAAGATGTCTACTGGAATAATGAAAGATAATATGATATAGAAAACCAAAGAGACTGGAAAGGCCTCTGGGGTCTGAATGGATCTTTAATAATAATTGCATGCCATCAAGTCAATTCTGACTTATGGCAATCCTTTTTAGGGTTTTCTAGGTAGGGAATACACAGAGATGGTTTCCCATTCTCTTCTTCGGGGGCACCCATACTGGCTTGCCCTTCTATCATGAGGCACAGTGTGGAATCAAATTCCCAAGCATACCTAAACCACTGAGCTATCCAGCCAGCTGAATGGATCTTTTTTAGAGGTGATCAAATATTTTCTGATTTTAATCTGCTCAAAAGGACAAAGGTACATGGCCTGACAAAGGAACAACAGAAAGTACAGATGAGGACAGTGCCTGCCTAGAATCAGAAACATTTCAAAGTGGTTTTACCAGCATTGGTCTCTCATGGCATCTACACACATTGGCCAGAACTCTATTGCTTAGGTATGCTGGCAATAAGTGCAACAGCATAAATCACTGTGGCAAATGTCTGCTAGTTATGGAATCACCCCCGGGATTCTTCATGCTGGTTGCATGACTTGGTTATAGACAGGAATGTAAGTGCTGACTTCTTAATTAATGACAATTCACCTGTGTGATTTACACCATTGCACTTATGTTGGTGTATGTAAGCAAGGTGATTCTGGTCATTTTCTTGTGTTCCACCTACCTCGTTAGTGGTCAATCAGGCTTTACAGAATGGGGATAAATAAATAAAAACTCCCAAAATGTGGGTATCAGAGGTAAAAACAGGTCAAATGTATATGGCAGAAACACCAATCACAAGCTTGGAAGTAATTAGTTTCAAATAATCAGCTATTTGAAGGCAAAGGTGAAGGCAGCCTGATGGCACATAACATAAAAACCCCTAAAATGACATCTATGAATGAATCACCTCCAAAATGTCCTATCATCCAACAGCCCTGCTCAGTTCTTTCAAAGATCTAATCCTGCAAATCCTAGAGCTGCCTTCCAGGTGAGGAGCCTAATCCTGCCAGCATCAAAGCAACCTCTGGGGAACTCATCCTGCAAATATGTCTGGTTCTGCAGTTTTGATTTGCCCTGGTTTCCACATCCTTTGGGAAATCTTGTCCAAATGAGTTTCTTTTAAAACCCTGCAGCCAATGTTGCAAAGCACCCTCCCAATTTCCCTTTTCCTTTTTGGTTCTGTTATGTCTGGCCCTTATAAGCATTAGTCCAGACAACTATGAACAAAACAGCAACAAGTCTTTATTCAACAGTCTTTTAGAGATGAGCTTACAAGGAGCTCTGGACACAGAGTTGGCTATACAATCCCAGTGGAATCAGTCCCTCCAGACTCTTGCCATGTACAAGGCAATAATTAGCTACCATAGAAGTGTAGCATAATGGAGGAGACCCAGGCTTAGCACTCTCTGGCTACCTGTACGGAGTGGGAAGTGTAGATCCGGTCTGGCCCCACTCTTGTTTACTCATGGGGCTTATATAGTGTCTTCTCGGCAGTGGCTCCTTGATGCAAAGTAGCGACCTGCCAGATAACCATGACTAACCAATCATAACAGGGTATATATGTAATTAACCAATGGAAAACAGGATCCAAAACTGTAACCAATCACAGGGCTTGGATTAGTATAATGAGTGTGCCCTGTGTGCAGGGGTTTTTCGTGCCACTTTAGGCTTCTAATTTGGATGGTGGTGGGAAACCACCATTTTCCTCTTGGAAGGTGCTGCCTGCGCTACTTGCAATTGTGCCTTAATACACAACAGGTTCCTCATAAGATTTTTTCTTTTCTTTTTAATTACCCCTATTGCATCCATCTCTGCCTCTGTTTCAGAGCCATTCAGGTGCAGCCACTGCTCCACACCTGACACATGGTGCCAATGTTTAAAATTATATTTTACTGTTATAGTGTTTCAACAGTTCGTTTCCATGATAGCTGGCTGTTGAAATGTCATAATGGTATGACCTTAAAGATTGAGGGGAGAAAACATTTTCAGGCTGTGAGGAATCCTGCAAACTTTATTGGGTAAGCGGTACGATACACTATATGCACCAACATGCATATAGTTCACAGAAGAATATAGCAGTTTAAAGGTAAAGGTTTCCCTTGCTCGAAAGCCAGTTTTATCCGACTCTAGGGTTCAGTGCTCATCTCTGTTTCAAAGCCAAAGAGCCAGCATTGTCTGCTTCTGCAGACATTTCTGTGGTCATGTGGCAGGCATGACTAGACACCGGAGTGCACAGAATGCTGTTACCTTTCCACCAAAGTGGTCCCTATTTATCTACTTGCAATTTCAATAAAAAATAAATTACCCTCTGCTGAGTGCTTTAAAATAAACTTTGCTTTGGCAACATAATGAACACCCCAACTGTGTGACATTTATTTGAATCAATTCTGAACCTGGCAAAAACAATGCAAATGTAGAACTTTTTGCTAATGAAGATACATCCAAATATGGAAAACAAAACAATGACCTACATATAGGATATGTTCAGTATATATTCCAGTTTTAAAGAATGGAGATGCCAAGGAGTAGAATAATTAAATGATCATTGCTTTAATTTCCTATGGCATTTAGATGATCTTCAAAGTGTTGGCAATGAAAGTTTTTATTTTATATGGATTGAGAAATGTTTGATGGATTCAAGCTGGATTCGGAAAAAAGAAGAGGCACTCAAGAGCATATTGCAAATACCTGTTGACTACTGAAATGCTCCAAACACCACAGAAGAAGACCAGTGTATACGTCATAGATTACAGCAAAGCCTTTGACTATGTGGACCATGAGAAACTATGCAGCATTTTGAAATAAATGGGTGTGCTTCAGCACTTGATAGCTAGATGTGTATTCTGTATTGTGGACAAGAAGCTACCATTAGGGTAGAATATGGAGAGGTAGAATAGTTTCCTATTGGCAAAGGTGTCATATAAGGATACATTTTATCCCCTTATCTTTTATAGGCAAAACATATACAGAAAGCATGACTAGATCCAGATGAAGACAGAGTTGCCATAAGTCAGAGGCAACTTGATGATGTTACAACAATTGCCTCTGCCATTTTAATTATTTTTATATTCTTATTCTTTCTTACTTACTTACTTTCTTTTCACTTGGCCATTGGTGCAATCTTTCTGTGAGACAAGGTTGGAATTTTCCTTTGAGCAGTCAACTAATTAATTGATGTGTGCATGTTTGTGAAGAGTGCTTTAGGCTCTCAATGTCTCATGTGAGAGCTAATTATTATCATGAGTTAAGACCTCAAAGCATGAAACCTGATTACCCCTATCTTATGGCTGCAGAAAAGCTGCTCTGCAAACCTTATTACTGGTCATAAAATTATCTAGACAGCTTTAAATGTGTCTTTGCACTACTGAACTCTAACATCTGCTGTGCTCCTAGTCAGTCAACCACACCCTGGGAGAAGAGGTCTGTCTCCTTGTTTAACAGCAGTGTGTTTTAATGAGTTGCAGATCTAAAGCACAAAATCTTGTGAAATTATCAAATAGAGAGTTGTGGCTTTTATTAAACAATTAAATTTCTTGCCTTGGCGCTTGGCTACAGAGTAGTCACCTAACTGAGAATGTAAGGTACCAAATATGAAAAAGTAGTTTAACTTAGCCAGCTTCTGTTAATGAGAGTGAGTTAGTGTTCAGTTTCCACAAATACTTTGAAAGAGGATGGGGGAATGGAAAGTTATTAAGATTATGGTTCTCCCAGCTATAAATCAAACCTGTTTTTTCAGGAGTATAAATGGCTCTAAGGACTTTAGAGTGACTGCGTTATAACCACTAACATGTAGCATTTAATGTGGGCACTATAACTCCTGTGAGTAACAACCAAAACTGCTAACAGTTCAGGGGAAATATAGCTTCCATTGAATCAAATCTTCACATGAAACTTTAGATCAGGGGTGTCCAAACTACGGCCCAGAGGCCGGATCTGGCCCCCAACACCAATTTATCCGCCCCACGAAGCCCTCGTCGCTCCTGGAAGCATGAAAAGCTGCTCTGCAAACCTTATTACTGCAAACGTTACGGGGGCATTTTACTTCTACTTCCAGGAGCGATGAGGGCTTTGTGGGCTGGATGAATTGGCATAAGGGGCTGGATCCGGCCCCTGGGCCATAGCGACCGACTCCCTGAACCATGTGACCAGCCTGTGGCCTGAAAGGTTTGGGCACCCCTGCTTTAGATGAAGTTAAGCAATCTGCCCAATTTACCTAAATTAATTTGTATATGAAAAGTCTACAAAATATGTATATGATAAATAAAGCATTTCTGAAATGACAATTACAAAAAATGGCTGTTATTCAGAAAATGAAATTCTTTTTTCTACTCAGGATACCTTTCAAACCACTGAATGATGTACCTACTACAAGTCTATTCTCTTCAGATAATCTTCTGTAAATATGAGGAGAATTTTAATAAAATACATTTCCTTCATATTTGTGGCAGATTTTCATCTAGCTTAGGGTGCATCTTGATTAGCACAAAGTACTATATTTGCATCCGTTTCTCCAGGTTCAAAATGGATTCAGAGACCAAGGAATACACAAAACAATAGGAGAGGCATGCCTTAACTTGACAAAATGTGGGTTATTTTAAACCACCGGTCATGGGTTGTTTATTTTGCATCAATTTCTTAACAGCTGTATTCTTCTGTGTGTACCTGTCTGTTGGTGCATATAGTTTACCCCATGAAGTTTGCAAGATTCCCCACAGTCCAAAAATGCCCTCCCCCAATCTGTTGGGATGCAGCAAGTTATTGGAACTGTGGCCAGTTTTCCCTGCAGAGCCAGCCCATGAGCAAGCAGGGCTAGAACAACATTGTGCAGATCCGCACTCATGACTTGGCAACAGATCCCCTCTTTCGAAACTGAGGCTAGCCACCTAAAAATTCGGATAAGTAAAACAATAAAATGAAAACCATATGGGGGCTTGAAGAGTAAGAGGGAAATTGGAAGGCTACTTGGTGGTGGCAGCTGTAGTGTTAAAAAAAAATGTTTGAGCAAAGTTTCACAAAGAATGTGCAAACTAACACAAGCAGCGTGTGACTGTACCCTGAATAAAAAAGAATGGAAATCTAGTTCTTTTGACAGTTAAGCCACACCTTCCATCATACTACAAAGATGGCTGAAATGCCCTGGAGCAGAGCAGCTTTATCTGGAACCAAAGCAATATCTGGCATCCACAGATAAGCCTTCTGAGAGAGGAGATTCCAAATATGGGATTCAACTGTAGAAAAGGCCTTGTTTCATATTACTATCCATCCTACATCCCAAAGTACAGAGTCTCAGAAGAGAACCTCAGAAATAAACCTCCTTTATAGGTTCATCTGGCAGTACTAGCACTTCATAACTCTTTGAACATCTCAGTCTCACCTGATTTCAAAAGTCAAGTAGTATCAGACCTGGCTAGTATTGGATCAGAGAACACCAAATAAATACCAGAGATCTTTAAGTAGGATTGGGGGGTGGGATCCTATTTGAAGCCCTGATAACCTACTGGCATTTATAGATTTGATTAAAGCAGGGCTTTGTGGAACAATTGTTCAAAGATTTTTCCTAGATTTCTATTTTAATTCTGATGAGTGTAATTTTTCAGAGAAAATATCTAATACTGAGATCTAGATGCCTGAGAGAACATCTGGATATACAAATGAAATATTCTGGCATGCCACAGACTTTTCTTGAAGGTTAGCACAGAAAATGTCTATGTGCTTAATTCTTTAAATTGTTTTTCTTCTTACTGTGTCATGGCAGCTCATACATCTGATCATGGAATTAGATTATCTTTGAGTATGGTAGCCTATTGCTTGGCTTCACTGTGATCCAGATTCATTCTTTTGTTCCCTCTCCCTATTGATAATACAGACATGTGTTTCTAGAAACAGTTGATTCAGTAACTATCGCTGACAATAGATTTGCACTGAATCCAACATTCTCCGAGAAATCAATTGTTCTTTCATATTGGTGATGATCCTTTTTGGAAATAAGTAGGTCTTTTTAAGCCCAGCTTGAAGTAAGGAGCAGCTGTTACTGAGCTACTACAGCTCTGGCTTGTATACCTTTTTCTCCAGAAAAAAGGGTTTCACAAATTGCTAGACAGCATGAACAGGCAATCATTTCCTCCTCTTCCTCCTTTTTCTTCTTAGGAATTCTGCAAATGTGTGTTGCTGTGAACTGGGAAGTGAGGAAGATGGTCTAGTTTCCCACAGAAGAAAAGGAACAATGAAAAACATTTGCATTTCTTGGCTAGGGATGCCATATTTCCCTCCCCCCAAAATGAGACAGGCATAAAGGTTGCTCTTGCTCAAAAGCCAGTCATATCCGACTCTAGGGTTCCGTGCTCATCTCTGTTTCAAATCCGAAGAGCCAGTGCTGTCTGCTTCTGTAGATGTATTCCATGGTCATGTGGCAGGCATGACTAGACACCGGAGTGCACGGAACGCTGCTTATTTCTCCCCAAAGTGGACCCTATTTATCTACTTGCAATTTCTTGCCTTCGAACTGCTAGGTTTGCAGGAGCTGGGACAAAGACGGGAGCTCATTCTGCAAGCAACTTCAATAGAGGCGGCTGTGGATTCCCCATGCCCCAATGGCATGGAACGGCCCATGCAGAGGCCACCAGTGAGAATGCTCCTGGCCCGTGGGCACTGCGGGCAGAGAAATTAAGGGGGGTGGATTAATAATAGGGTTTGATTCACCCAATTATGACCTGACCGACGGTTCCGCTGAGGAGGCATTCCTCTAGACTCTGTTACCCATTAAGGTAATCACTCATCTCTGAGTTTAGCCTAATCCCAGGTGCAAATAGTGGCCATATTTACCCCGGTCTAAGCCCTAGACAATGGTGTTTCCCCTGTCAATGTTTGCCCACTCTAATTAACTTCCCCAAGAAAGATTCCCCATTAACCTGAGTAAATAGGTGATGTGATTTTCTGTCAGATGACAGTTTTTCCCTGTCTTGCCTTCTGATCTATATATGATGATGCTTTTCCTTCAATAAACCACTGATCTGATCTCGCTCCATACTGCCTCGTATCGTTACTTGATCAGTCTCCTCCGGGACACAACGGCCGTCCTAGCGGCCCCAATTCCTACATCTGGTGACCCCGAGACGTGATCTTACCCGTGAGTAAGCGATCACACGGTCCGGTTCTGCGCTTGAACCGCGTCCGATCGTCCCGGAGGACAGCGCGGCAGCCCGGTCGGTAAGCCAGCCGATCGGGCAGACGGCCCAAGCGGCGGGGCAGTACCAAAGAGGCATCCTACAGCTTGCTCCTGACTTTCGCGGAGGCTTGCGGTTACAGAAAAACGCGTTCCCCTCAGGGTCAGCTGTGAACCCCTGACAGCGCAGAGGCCGCCGAGGGCCCGTGGCACGGGGCCACGCTCCGAGGTCTACCCAGAGAATCATCGCCAAAACCTATTACTTGCCTGAGACGCGTCGACTCGCCCCGAGGAGGAAACTTCGGAGGACCCTTCGCAGGTAATATGGGGACTTGCCCTCAGCGGCAACGTCCGTCCGCTAGCCAAAGAACTCATGAAGAGGAGTTCAGAATCCTGGCCAGGGTGTTTCAGTTAAGGTTTCACAGCGGAGAACTAGCGAGACTTTTGGTGTACCTAAGGGAACACTGCCCACTTTACCCAGAAGTGGGTACATTAACCCTTCAGCTTTGGGATCAGATAGGAGGCTGCATTCAGCAACCCCCGAAAGCTCCAGAGCGCGTAATTCGCACATGGGGCAAATGTAGGAAGCTCTTAGCGGAGGTAGATTCAGTCCAGATAGAAGCCAAAGAACCCCCAGCGCCAGCCGAACCATCGGCGCCCACAGCGCTCTATCCGTCACTCCAGTTCAGGCAGAGTAGTGTAGGGAGCTTTCCCTCGGCGACAGCTGCAGACGTCACCGACGGAATGCATGGAATGAGGAGCGCAGGCGCTTCTCTGACAGTTACAGGCTCCCAGACCAAGAGTGCCCTTCAGCGCACAGTGGAGGAGGAAATTAAGAAGGGGGAATTGCCAGCAGAAGAACTAGCTGAGCTTAGTCAGATTTATCCAATTCGCTTGGAAATGGATGCCCTCACAGGGGCCCAGCAGGTAGTTCACTCACCAGTCCCGTATAAGCTTCTCATGGCTATACGGAAGGCCATCACGGAGACAGGACTCCAGAGTCGCTTTACTAGGGGCACACTTCAGCAAGTGTGCGAGAACACCATGTTCATCCCGCACGACTGGAAATCCGTCATGCGGATGATGCTCAACCCCAGCCAGTATTTGCTATGGGACAGCGAGTATCGCCTCGAGGCTCAGACTAGGGCTGCCAGGATGGGAGGCGCAGTACTTCCTGACCAGTTATATGGGTCAGGGGCCTTCGAATCCATCGATGTGCAGACCAACTTGCCACTCGCCACTCTCCAAATGTCAGCCGAGGCTGCCTTCAAGGCATTTCTCAAGGTTCCTGCAACTGGCAAAGCGGCAAAAAATTACACCGCAGTCAAGCAGGGAGCCCAGGAGCCCTACATGGACTTCATCAATCGCTTAGAGGAAGCGACCAGTAGGCAGATCGATAATGAGGAAGCCCAACAAGAGCTCATGATGAAGTTAGCCAAGGACAATGCCAATCTAGACTGCCGTAAAATCTTGCAGTCGCTGGGCAACCGTCCCGACTTGACTCTCACAGACATGATCAGGGCTTTCGCCGACGTTGGCACAGAATCCTACAAAATGGGTCTGTTGGCAGCGGCGGTGCAGGGAGGCAGGAAACCCAGACCCAAAGGAGCATGTCACAATTGTGGCAAGGTCGGTCACTTCGCTAGGGAGTGCCGATCCAAGGGAAGCGGACAAAATTCCGGCCGTCCCAAGGCTCCAAACACCGAAGTGTAAGAGAGGCTACCATTGGGCCAGGAATTGTCCGAGTTCGGGAAACCGGAACGCGGGCACGTCTCTGGCCCCGGTCCAAACAGAGACATCCCTTGCTCTGGGCGCGCCAGAGCTAGACTAGATTCCATTCACATTCCAGGCATTGCGAAGGCACAGGCCAGCCCCAAGAGTAACACAGGGCTAGAATTGACTTGCCAGGCAGACGTCACATGCGACTTGCCAGGCACAGTCTATCTGGTGGACTCCCAGTACATGGGTCCACTGCCCAAAGGCTTTATAGGTTTAGTTTTGCCTCGCAGTGTAGCAGGAGCACGCAGAATTCTTGTAATTCCGGGAGTCATTGACTCCAATTTTTCAGGCGTTCTCCAAGTTCAGCTTTGGACGCACTTACCCCAGACAATTCACAAAGGAGACACATTAGCGCAACTGATTATGATTCCTTGTCACACGCCAGCAGATAGCCAGGGAAGGCTCAGGGACAGCTCAGAGTCCCGGTCCGAGGACCGCTCGAGCGCCAGTGAGGCAGTACAAGGATACCAGGTCTTAGCGACAGTGGAGACCAACATTGAGTGGAAACAGCACCCAGTTATTGAGGTATTTCTGAATAAAAGATCATTTTCAGGGTTATTAGATACCAGAGCTGATGTGAGCGTGATAAGCAGGAGCCAGTGGCCACGGGAGTGGGCCATTGAGCCGGTCTCCGATGTGTGGGGGTAGGCGGCATCCAAGAGGCGTTTAGGAGCCGGGAGTGGGTGGAAGTCACGATCCCAAGGGTTGACGGCACAGCGGTCATTCGGCCGCACATTCTAGACGTGCACATCAACCTTTGGGGGCGAGACATTTTACAGCAGTACGGTGCTACGCTTACCTTCGGGTAATGGCGTTGCCACTTAAATGGCTCACCGATACGCCGGTCTGGGTGGAACAATGGCCGGTAGTGGGGGAGAAATTAGTCGCCCTAAAGCAACTGGTTAAAGAACAGCTAGATGCAGGACATATAGAGCAGTCCACTAGTCCTTGGAATTCGCCAATTTTTGTCATAAAGAAGAAGTCGGGGAAGTGGCGACTCCTCCACGATCTCAGGGAGATCAATAAATGCATACAGCCAATGGGTCCGCTTCAATGCGGCATCCCAAATCCAAATATGATTCCCGAGGGGTGGGAGATCCTAGTTGTAGATCTCAAGGATTGTTTTTACACAATTCCCTTAGACCCCAGGGACAGGGAAAGGTTCGCCTTTACGGTGCTGGTTGTGAACCACAGTGAGCCCACGCAGCGTTACGCGTGGAAATTCTTGCCACAGGGGATGCTCAATTCGCCCACCCTGTGCCAAATTTATGTTCACAACGCACTGGCAAAGTTTTGAAACCTTCACCCCAAAGCCTTAGTATGCCATTTCATGGATGACATCTTGGTCGCAGTGCCGCAACTCGGCAGCGAAATGTTTTCTGACCTCCAGGCCAGCCTGGGGGAGAAAGGTTTACTCATTGCCCCGGAGAAAGTGCAGAGAACCGAGCCCTTCTCATACCTGGGTCATCGGCTTCTCCGTTCTTTCGCAGCACCAGTTTTGCCCCAAATCAATTTGAAGGATTCGGTCACCTTGGTGGAATTGCAGCAGGTTTTAGGGAACATTAATTGGGCCAGACCGTATTTCCAATTGGATACGGATCTTTTGAAACCGCTCTTCTCGCTGCTAACATTAGGCAAGCAGCCGGCAGACCGGATACAGATTTCTCGAGAGGCGCGCTTGGCCCTCGAGAAAGTCAACCAAATTCTCAGCCAAAGGTGGGTGGACAGGATTGCTCAGGGGCCATATGCCCCGATCCTGAACTTGTACATAGTTCGGGCAGGATCCATGTTCACCGGAGCCCTAGGAATAGATTCTGAGAAGGGAGCGAGTATCGTGGAATGGGTGTACTTGCCAAACACCTCTTCCCAAAACATCGTTCCTCCCCAAGAGTTGGTCTCCGCAGTGGGCCACCGCGGAAGGCTGAGAGCTAGGGACATTTCAGGGCACGATTTAGCAAAGATCGTAGTCCCGTTCACCAAAGAACAGATTCAGCAATTGATGCAGCTCAGTGACTCGCTTCCAATTGCCTTGGAAGGATTCACCGGATGCTTGGCATACCACTTGCCGAAGGACCCCAGACTTGTCTCACTTCAGACGCAGAAAGTCAGCTTGTTCGAATTGCTTTCGCTGGTTCCACTTCAGGGGGCCAGGACAGTTTTTACGGATGGGGGTCGCACATATGGTGTCTTAACTTTGCAGGAGGGCCAGGCTTGGCGCACGCTGCTAACTCTTCCACAGAAGTCCGCGCAGCGGGCAGAGTTGGCAGTGGTGAACCTTGCCTTGCGCACCTTCGCCAAAGAGCGCCTAAACATCATTACTGACAGTCAGTATGTCAGGAATTTGCTTCACAGTCTACCGGGAGCATACATCACTCCCACGATAGACAAGAACTTGCTTAGTCGGTTCCTCACTGCTCAATTTCATTTGCGAAACCGCACGGAGCCGCTCTATATTGCCCACATCCGAAGTCACCAAGACCTACCGGGTCCGATTTCCGCGGGCAATAGTAGAGCGGATGCGGCGGCAAAGGAAATTCAGCAACGCTCAGTGTTAGGTGTTTTCACTACTCCAATTCAGAGTCATGCATTCTTTCATCAGAATGCCAAAGCGCTCGCCAGACAGTTCAATCTGCCACTTTCTCAAGCCCAAGGCATAGTTTGCTCTTGCCAGCATTGTGCAGGGGCACCGGGGGGCCCTCATGGGGGGTCAACCCCCGAGGGACAGAGGCTAATCAGGTGTGGCAGATGGATGTCATGCATGTTCCGCAGTTTGGCAGATGGCAGTACATGCACGTTTGCATTGACACCTTTTCTCAATTCGTTTGGGCAACGGCGCAGAAAGGGGAGACTGCTTCCCATGTGGAGCAGCACCTCCTTTCCTGCATCGCGGCAATGGGCAAGCCGCGGCACGTAAAAACCGATAACACGCCGTCCTACAGCTCCAGGCAGCTGGCGGCCTTCATGGCCACCTGGGACATTAAGCATACTTTTGGCATTCCTTACAATCCGCAGGGGCAAGCGATTGTGGAACGGGTCAATCGGACACTCAAGTCCTATATTGACAAACAAACAGAAAGGGGGGAGCCACCAGCCCCCCCCAAGTCACAGGGTCAGGCACAGCATTGTCTGAATAAGGTATTGTTCACACACAATCACCTTAATGTTTTTCCGATTGCACACCGCAGGAAAAGCACTTCCGTCGTTCGGAGGCTCTCCCGTGACCGATGGTCCAATACCGGGTGCCACCGGACCCTTCCTGGAGGGGCCCGGTGCAACTCGTAACCTGGGGGAGAGGGCATGCTGCAATTATGTCTCCTACAGGTGTCGTTTGGATTCCAGCTCGGTGTGTCAAGCCTCACTTGGAACCACATGGCGTGGACCCAGACCGACCCGAGTCCGATCCCGGAGATGGAGGACCTCACTCTGACCAAGAGGACCCGTCGGAGGAAGCGGCCACAGATGACAGCACCGAAGATCACCTGGGGAATGGTCAAGGCTCTTTGCAATGAGGCCCAGAACGTCATCCAGCGTGAGGAGAAGGAGCCAACGCTGGAGAACCTCACGGCTGCAATCTTTGCCCGAATTCATGCCAACACCATGGCAGTCACCAACATCCTGACTCTCTCCCTACTTGCGGGGGGAGGCGTTCAGGCTGCCTCATTGAAGGCCAGCGATTTGATGCCAGGCGGAGACCTTTCTGCCAGGATGCATTACAACATATGGGAAAGGTTGGCGGGTCTCGTCAACCAGTCCGATTTTTGCCTGAGACAGGACATTGGTTCTGCCTCAATCTTGAGCACCTGCCTCATCCCAGTGTGCCACTCCCCAGGCGCGCACCCCAGGGATGGGGACTGGCTAGTGAAACAGATTTTCAGCCCGTACAACCCAGCAAGCTCCTCGGAATACGCCCGCTGGGAGATGCGTCTGACAATGACTTTGCCGGCTGACGCAGCCACTCTCCACACTCCTCGAGTGGCGGTCAGCCCGAACTCTACTTGTGCTCGGATGACCGGCTGCTCCGCAGTCGGCCGAAGGCGCCATTGCCTTGAAGTTGACAGCGGCAACTGGACTTGCAACAACCCACAGACACTCGGTTCGATGTATGCTCATGTTACCCTACCATCTGGTTGGTTCTTCACGTGTAATCAGTACACTTGGAACTACATTCCCGCAAATGTATCAGATGCTATATGTTGTATCAGTCGTTTGACACTGTTACTCCCTACTAAGGATATGGTCACCACAAGCACAAATGTTACAAATGTTCCAGCACCCATACGACACACTCGCACCACCCAGTTAGACAGCTCATGTGAGAGCAGCTTTAGAGTAATGAGTTCAGCTGAATATCTCTCGTTGGCAGTCAGCATTCTTGGCGTGCCAGGCTTAGCCATCAGCAACGCTCGGAGGATTGGTCGACTGGCTTGCGGACTAGCTAAAGCCATTAACCATACCTCCTCGGCGATAGCGCTGCTCAACCAAGAGCAGGCAGAGCTTCGCCATGCCATACTTGACAATCAAGCGGCTATAGACTATCTCTTATTGCTACATCATCTGGGTTGCGAATCTTTTCATGGTATGTGTTGCTTTAATGTCACTGATAACTCCCGTAAGGTTCAGAGTCAGCTCACAGACCTCCACACCATAGTCGAGGGCATCAGGGAGGGTTCTGCATGGGGGACTTGGCTGAGTTCATTGTGGGACTGGATGTGGTCATGGATTCCGTGGGGATGGCTTCAGACAGTACTCAAGGTGATTGTGGGGGTGATTGTACTGGGCATAGCAATATGCTGTTTCGCGCAATACATTCCCTCACTAATATCAAGGTGCCGGTGCCTCTCCCGGAGGAAACCCCGAAGCGTCATTCCCGCTCATCAGCTGGCACCTCTCTTACGCAGAGTCGCCGGTCAGGCTCTTAAGTAAAACGAAAAGGGGAGATGTGGATTCCCCATGCCCCAATGGCATGGAACGGCCCGCGCAGAGGCCACTTCAGTGAGAACGCTCCTGGCCCGTGGGCTCTGCGGGCAGAGAAATTAAGGGGGGTGGATTAATAATAGGGTTTGATTCACCCAATTATGACCTGACCGATGGTTCCGCTGAGGAGGCATTCCTCTAGACTCTGTTACCCATTAAGGTAATCACTCATCTCCGAGTTTAGCCTAATCCCAGGTGCAAATAGTGGCCATATTTACCCTGGTCTAAGCCCTAGACAATGGTGTTTCCCCTGTCAATGTTTGCCCACGCTAATTAACTTCCCCAAGAAAGATTCCCCATTAACCTGAGTAAATAGGTGATGTGATTTTCTGTCAGATGACAGTTTTTCCCTGTCTTGCCTTCTGATCTATATATGATGATGCTTTTCCTTCAATAAACCACTGATCTGATCTCACTCCATACTGCCTCGTATCGTTACTTGATCAGTCTCCTCCGGGACCCAACGGCCGTCCTAGCGGCCCCGATTCCTACAGGCGACAATAAAATATAAAAAAGGTCCCAACCGGACGAAAAATAATAATAAAAAATTACAAAACCCACCAAAATATCCAAAAATTGTCAGACACGATCATCCCCCACCCCCACAAAGGGGAAACAGTCCCTACCAGACAAAAAAAATCCAAAAAAATGCCCAAAAAAGCCAAAAAATGCCAGACGTGATCATCCCCCAACCACACAAAAGCGACAAAGTTATCTCCCTACCTTTTTCATGTCACTGCTTCTTCCTGAGTGTTTTGTCCATCTGCCAGGGGAGCCCATTTTCTGTCCCTACCGGCACCGGGAGAGTCTGGGGACCTTATCCGCTCAGTTCTGACCTTCGTCTGAGCTCCTTGGGCAGCGCTACAGCTAAATATGCACACCTCCACCAGGCACCCGCCCAGGGGAGGCGCATGTTCCTGGCTGTAGTGCTGCCCAGGGAGGTCAGATGAAGGTTGGAACTGACTCTCCCAGTGCCAAAAGAGGCAGCGGACAGTGCCGAAATAGCGGCAAAAATGCTGCCAATGCCGCCAGCACCTCTGCAGCAGTAAACAATGAATTGCAACTTCTGGCAGAGGGTGCGGGTGCCATTTTAAACTCTAAAATGGCACTGGCTGCCATTTTAAGTTTAAAATAGCACGATTTTCCATCATAAACCAGAAAAATGTAACCCGGGGCATTAAGTTTATTAAATTTGCCATTGCAAACCACAGAAAATGTAAACCAGGACAATTGTAACCCAGGGTTTTACTGTATTTAAGGTTTTCCATGTCTTATAAGTGAATATTAATTTAATTCTTCCAACTTTTGCAGTGCCCTGACATGAGTAAATAAATAGGCAATAGGTCCTACATTGCAGAGGAATGGAGAAAGTAACATTTAGCGACAACAATTCCCAAACTGTACCTACCCTGACCCCATTCAGACCATGAGTTCTGCTTCCAAGCCCTGTTTTCCACATGCTGCTTCACCAATGGCTCAATCTCTCGTCTTGCTGCCTTGACTTTCTGAGAAGTTTAAGATGGAAAGCAAACACAGGGTGAGGGAGGCAAGTGAGGGCTGAGTGACCATTAGGTTTTTTTCTTCTATGGCAAAATGGAGCTACAGCAGCAAGCCCTGCAGAAGTAATTGTTTTAGGACTAATAGAGTGTTAAATCAAGCACTACATCATTAGTAGTAGTAGAAGAAAGCTCTTTAGTGTTTCAGCAACAAGGTTTCCTCTGGGCTCTTTGTTTGAGTAATCAGCATGCAAACAAAGCCCTTGTTTAATCCTGATGACCAATCATAAAAGACAAAGCAAATTAATTTGTAAGCTATGGGAGATCAGCAAAGCTTGGTCAATGACCATCAGATATCTTTTAACTTAAGGAACAGCTGGTTCTAATTAGGAGCTCTCTGCAGTGGCTTGTTTAATCAATAATGCTATCTGAAAGTACAACAGGAATTGCTTTTGCATAACAGGACAGGTTTTTGTTTTGAGTGGCAACACAATTTATGTAGCAAAGGAGTTGAATGGTGGATAGAACTGTTATCTTTTTCTAACTAGTAGGTTTAACTCCTCGATTTTGACTAGAACTTTCTACAGCCTACATTAAAATGTATAAATTAACACTTTGGTTGGTCCTGCTGAATCTTACTCTGATCCTGCCTGCGGCTGGAGAGAGCTGTGCCAAGACTGTTCCTAGACTGAAATATCAACATTCAGCTAAAAATGTTCTCCTACCCATGGTGGATTAAACAAAGGGAAAAGGGGAAGCCTTTAAAAAAAAAACCTGAACCATCCCCTGCACTCTGTAATGGCCTATAGCTGTTTTCTGGCTTTCGTGTTCAGGGAATGAAGAAGCAGACGAGTGAAGTAGTGAAATTCTGGTCTTTAATATTCGGGTTTGAACACAGTTTGGATGGGGCAAAACTCGGACTTATATACACTATAAACAGTAACAGTAACAGTAACAATAGTACAACAAGCTCATTGGCTAACAGAGTGTGTACATTTTTTGATCCACTTATTTGCATAAGAATAGATACATGAGAAAAAATACATTCCACTCCTATAAACAGTAACAGTAACAATAGTACAACAAGCTCATTGGCTAACAGAGTGTGCACATTTTCGATCCACTTATTTGCATAAGAATAGATACATGAGAAAAGAGACATTCCGCTCCTGTCAGAAAACACAGTTAACATACATAACGCTGGCTTCTAATTTGTAAGCATGGGAGCCACAGGAATGCTGAGGGCCCTCAAAACATGGCAAAATTGGAACTGGGACAGAGATGTGCGCACATTCTGTCATGCAGTACTTGAACTGCTGACCTTCCAGCTAACAAGACAAGCTTCTTAACCACTGAGCCACCACAGTCCTGGATAATATGGTGTCATGGCATGTTATAATTGTTGCATGGACTAGCAACTGGAAAATAGTTGTTATTTCTGCCATTGTCTCTGGAGGGGCTGTATGTGTAAATAAGAAGGGAGCCCTGGTGGTGCAGTGATTAAGCTGCTGTCCTGCAACCAAAATGTTGGGAGTTTGATTCTGCCCAGGGCTCAAGGTTGACTCAGCCTTCCATCCTTCCAAGGTTGGTAAAATGAGTACCCAGCATGTTGGGGGCAAAATGCTAATTAACTTGTGAACCACCCAGAGAGTACACTAAGTGCTATGGGGCAGTATATAAGTGTGATTGCTTTGCTTTAGGATGGAGTGGCAGCAACAGCATGCAGGAAGGTGAAGCATGGAGAAAGGTAGCTAGTGGTCCTCTGGGAATTATAAGCAGCTTAATTTGTTGCTTCTAGACTCCTCCCTCTTCCTAATGGAAAGTCTGGATCTGTGTTGTGTATTCACACCTGCTGCTTGTAAGGGTACAGTTCAGATTCTACTCAACTTTACCAGACAAACTACCTGCTAAGAAAGGACTCTCCACCCTGGGTCTCTCACTGTTTACCGCTTTGCCTGGGCATTAAAAATTAACTTATTCAAAGTCCATTAAACAACCAGGACTTGGGAAGTCTAATCTAGCCTTTCACTTGGCTGAGTTAAACTTCCAGCCCCTATTGAGGTACAGCTCTTTGCATTAAGCCACTTCTGTATGAAAGAAAAAGGTAAGGTAGCATGAGCCTTCCTCAAAAAGCATCTTTTGCATGGCATCACTCAAATCCTTCCCTTTCTTCAATAAGCACACTTGATGTTGAAATATTTCATTTATTAAAAATATAGGATAGTAGAAGCATAAAGATCTTCCAGAGGCACAAAGTTCCAATATCAAAGTTTGATATAAGTAATAATAACTAATAAATTTTAATTTAATTTAATTTAATTTTAATTTAATTTTTCAACTTGTTTGCCGCCCACTCAGGCAAGCCCAACTCAGGGCAGTTTACATAATCTAAAAACTCCACATAATAAAAAATGGTTAAAACCCCCACCCACATTAAAATCCCACCCACCCCAAGAAGCAAAGAGAAGGTGCATCTTATGATAAAAGCCAGAGAGCAGGAGCCACATTGCCCACAGGGCCCCACACCTGCCCCACCAGCCAGGTTTTAAGACCTTTCCTGAAGGGCAGCAACTCCATCTGTAACCGTAGCTCTTCTGGCAAGAGGTTCCAGAGGGCTGGTGTGGATATGGAGAAGGCCCTTTTTCTTGTGCCAGGGAGGCGAGCCCCACTGGCTGATGGAACAATTAGGGAGCCCCTCTGTTCCACTCTGGTTGGACAGACAGATGTCTTTAGGGAGATGCGGTCTCTTAGGTATCCTAGCCCACTACCATATAGGGCTGTAAAGGTCATAACTAGCAATTGCACTTGGAGGCAAACTGGTAATCAGTGCAGCTCCCGTAGCAGCAGCGTGGCATGGGCATAACGCCCGTACCCCATCACTACCCTGGTTTTGTGTATGAGAGTCAAGACACAAGGTACAGCCCAAGGCTGGGTTAACTCAGGTTTATTGCATGGTGGGCAGAGGGAACATGAGGTAATGGCGGACGAACAGCTCTATATATAAGGCAGTAACGTATTTGAATGTGGCTCCATGGTAGCCCGTTGGCTACTGGTCCGCGTGACGTCATGGCTGGTCACGCCCTTCTTGTCCAGGTGCAGGTAGCGGCGGGAAACTTCCCGCGCTGCGGTCTTTGATGGGTTTGGACCAAGAGAGCTTGGACGCTCGCTGCTGCCAGCTGGTGGTCATTAGCTCGCGTCCTATTACAGGGTTTATATGGTACAGCTGAAGGTTACATTGTTACTCATTGGCAATGGTTACATTGGTTCAGATACATTGATATCACATGTAGAAGGTTACACTATTAGGACACAACACTCCTCCCCCCTAGGATGAGACGAAGTCTCTCAACCAAGATGGCTTATTTCGAACACGCTGGGGTCTCGGCGCGGGCTGCCCTGCCCCGGCTTCGCTCCCTCCTCCTTGCTCCCTGGCTTCCTGCCCTGCAATCGGAGAGGATGACTCGTTAGTGGTTTGCCGCGGCTCTGCGGCTTTGTTGGGAGGTGTGTGCTTTGTTTGGGAAGAACCGGGGGCACTGGGGGCTAACGAAAAACCCCTCTTCTCGCTTGGATGGGTGGGGGAACACTCCGAAAACCCCCCCCGGCTCGCAAAATCAAAATCAAAATCGGATTCGGGGGAAGCGGCAGCGGCGGCCGCACACTCCTTTTCCCTCCCCACGGGCTCGGATAGAACTGGGGTATCAAAAGGATATGAGTCGGGCTCGCTGCTTTCCCCCTGTCTCCCCCTTGGGCTAAACGGGTGGGGGAGAACCCTATCGCTGAATCATGTCGCTGTGCTCCACTGGTCGGCCCCTCGCTCACTCGGTGCCTCAGTTGATCAGCGTGCCTCCTCCAGAGGAGGCCGGTGCTAGTTTCCACCCGATAGGACACTGGCCCCGTCTGTTCTATTATCGTCCCTGGCACCCAGGCTGGGCCTGCGTTGGCATAGTTCCTGCAATGTACCGGATCGCCTATGCCGAAACCTTTCGAGACCGCTAACCCTATGTTCTTCCCTTTGTCCTCGACCCTCGACGGGTCTAGCCTGGACAAAAGCGTGGTCAGTTTCCTCCGCATCAGCAGCTCGGCCGGCGAGTAACCGGACGCTAAGGGGGTCACTCTGTATGCTAATAGAAATTGACAAACCTGGTGATGTAGATCTCCCGAGCCCATGCGCCGCAGCGCATCTTTTGTGGTGCGCACCAACCGTTCCACTTGGCCATTCGTGGCCGGGTGAAACGGCGCGGATGTGACATGCCGAATTGCATTTGCCTCCATGAATGCCGCGAACTCAGCGGACGTGAAACAACTGGCGTTATCGCTGACCAAAGTGTCGGGTAAACCGAACGTGGAAAAGACCCTCCTTAGCTGGCGAATGGTAGTGGCGGAGGATGTGCTCTTTACCGGAATGACCTCCAGCCACTTTGAGTATGCATCCACCACCAGGAGAAACATGGTTCCCTGGAATGGGCCAGCAAAATCTACGTGCACCCTGGACCACGGTCCCCTCGCTGCGTCCCATTCCCTATGTGGTAGGCGGGCCACCTCCGGTCGAGAACATTGACATGCTTTGCAAGTGCCAACCATCTGCTCTATGTCGGCGTCCAGCTGGGGCCACCAGAAGTAACTCCGGGCCAACGCCTTGGAACGGACGATCCCCGGGTGGCTGACGTGCAACAGCTTTAGCACCTTCGGCCGCAGGGACGTAGGAACCACCACCCGTTGGCCCCACAACAGGCACCCCCTCTCTAAAGACAACTCCACTCGCTTTCGGAAGAATGGGTCGAATTCCGTGCCTGGGGATGACGCCGGCCACCCCTTCTGCACCCACGAGCATACCTTCTCTAGTGTTCTATCCTTTCCGGTCGCCCTGGCAATGTCGGCCGGTACTATCGGGGGTGACTCTAAAACCTCTATTAGCAATACCTGACGGTCTCTTCTTACCCCTGCCTTCTGGTCGTCCGACAATGGTAACGGCGACCGTGAGAGCGCGTCTGCATGGCTGATTTCCTTCCCTGGCCGGTATTCTAATTCATATTGATATGCGTTAAGAAAAATAGCCCACCGCAGCATCCTCGGGGACAGGATCTGTGGCGTGGGCTTATTTGCAGTGAAGATCCCTAACAGGGGCTTGTGATCAGTAACGATCTTGAACGGCCGACCATACAGAAAATCGTGAAATTTCTTGGTTCCCGCTACTATCGCTAGTGCCTCCCTATCGGTCTGTGCGTAATTCCGCTCTGCTTGGGACAGGGACCTTGAATAAAACGCTATCGGGGCCTCCCGTCCGTCGCCTAACACGTGGCAAAGCACCGCCCCCACCCCCACCGGGGATGCATCGCAGACCAAAACTATGGGCCGTTTGGGGTCGAAATGAGTCAGGATTGCCTCGGATGTGAGGAGTTGCTTTAACTCTGAGAACGCTCTTTCTTGCTCGTCACCCCACAGCCATTTTTCCTCTTTTTTTAGCAGCCGATGAAGCGGCTCGGCAACAGACGCCTTCCGTGGAAGGAAGGTATGGTAGAAATTGAGAAGCCCCAGAAATGACTGAAGCTCGGTTTTGGAAGTGGGGCGAGGGGCTTTCTTAATGGCGGCTACCTTAGATTTGGACGGCCTAATTCCCTCGGGTGTGACACGGAACCCTAAAAACTCAACCTCTGTTTCGTAAAATACACATTTGTCTTTTCTCAGTCGCAGCCCCGCTTTCTCGAACACGGCCAGGACCTTATCCAATCTGTGGGCCAGCTAGGCCTTACTCCCCCCCCGTTATCAACACGTCATCAAAATATGGCAACACCCCCTCCAGCCCCTTCAGGAGGCGTTCCACTAGCGACTGAAAAATGCCAGGTGCCGAGTTCACGCCGAACTGTAACCTTGACACCTGGAACGCCCCCTTATGTGTGACTATTGTTTGTGCCGCCGCTGTGGCGGGGGTTACTGGGAGTTGCTGGTAGGCCTGTGCTAAATCGAGTTTAGCGAAACACTTTCCCCCATTCAGCCTGGCCAGAAGGTGGCTGACCACTGGCACCGGGTATGCATTAGGGCGGATTGCCTTATTAATGGTACACTTATAATCAGCGCAAATGCGCACCTCCCCGTTAGCCTTCAGTGCTGTTACAATTGGAGTCTCCCACTCCGCGGAATCCACAGGAACGAGAATTCCTTGACCCACCAGTTTGTCCAGTTCCGCCTCTATTTTGTCCTTAAGCGCGAACGGTACCCTGCGCGGTTTAAGTCTTATCGGGCGGACCTCCGGGTCTAAGTCGAAGGCTACAGGGGGTCCCTTGAACTTTCCCAGTCCACTTTTAAAAACGGCGGGGTGTGCGTCACACACTGCTTGTATTGGGTCCTCGCCTACGGCATGCACCCCCCCTATGAACAGGCCTAAGGGCTGAAACCACTGTGTTCCGAGGAGGCTACAACTCCCCCCTTTTAGCACCACTAGGGGAAGTTCCGCAGAATGTCTCTTAAAGCGAACCCGGAACGTTCCGACCCCCAACACTGGAATGCTGTTCCCCTGAACGTCCCGTAGTGTGGCCCTCAACGCTTTAAGTTTGGGCCGCACGTGGGGGTCGATTTTCAAGAACTCTCTCTGGGGAATTATAGAATAGGAGGACCCCGAGTCAACTTCCATCCTAATAGGGGTCCCTTGTACTAGTACCTCAACAAAGTAATGGGGCTGTCCCGCAGACACGTTGAACACAGGAGCATCGCCCTCGCTGTCGTCCGAGATGCGGCCCACGCCGTCCTGCTTCCTCGTGGCCCGGGCGCCATCTTTGGGCCTCGCTGGACGGTCCGGTCTGGCTGAACGGTCTTGCGAATGTCTCCGGCCCTCTTTCCATTTCCTGCACGCCTTGGCGATGTGCCCCCGACGTCCGCAGTTGAAGCACTCGGCTTTCCTGAATGGGCACTTCACGCGCTCATGGGCCGCTCCGCAACCATCGCAGCGGCGCCCGCCTCTCCGGACCTTCTGGACCTCCTCGCCATCGCTACTCTCTGACGCCGATTTCGAGGTCGGTCGGGTTGCATGCACCGACTGACCGGACTTCCCGTGCGATGAGTTTTCCGCCTTGCCGGCCCTCGGACGCCACTCACGCCACTTGTGCATCTCGTCTACTCCAGCATTCGTGGACTCCGCGGCTTCCGCGGCCTCTACAACCTCTTCCAGTGTGGGTGGTGGCTCCCTGTTCATCAAGCTGCGCTGTACTTCCTTGTCCTTCAGGCCACACAGCACTCCGTCCCTGAGGGCCATCTCTAGGATGTGGTCCCATTTGCAGGGGGCGGCGGCTACCCTCATAGCCGTTACGAAGGCTTCTACCGACTCGTCCGGCGCTTGAACTCGCCTCCAAAACGCACTCCGAGCGGGAAACATTGCCCTCGAGGGTCGGAAACGCTCACGCAGCATTTTCATGATGTCACCGGCTTTGAAATCGCTCATCTTCTTCGGTGCAAGGATGCCCACCAGCGTCCGCTTGGTTTCCATCCCAAGCATGCGAGTGAGGATGGCCCTCTTCCTTTCCTCGTCGTCTTCTTTGACTTTGAGCTCCACCAGTGCCGCCTGGAAGTCCATCTCAAAGAGCTCCCAGTCTTGCGGTTTGGTGATGTTGAACCCGCTCTGTGTCCTGGCTCCGTGGGGATCCATTATCCCATCCTCGTCGCCAATTTTGTGTATGAGAGTCAAGACACAAGGTACAGCCCAAGGCTGGGTTAACTCAGGTTTATTGCATGGTGGGCAGAGGGAACATGAGGTAATGGCGGACGAACAGCTCTATATATAAGGCAGTAACGTATTTGAATGTGGCTCCACGGTAGCCCGTTGGCTACTGGTCCGCGTGACGTCATGGCTGGTCACGCCCTTCTTGTCCAGGTGCAGGTAGCGGCGGGAAACTTCCCGCGCTGCGGTCTTTGATGGGTTTGGACCAAGAGAGCTTGGACGCTCGCTGCTGCCAGCTGGTGGTCATTAGCTCGCGTCCTATTACAGGGTTTATATGGTACAGCTGAAGGTTACATTGTTACTCATTGGCAATGGTTACATTGGTTCAGATACATTGATATCACATGTAGAAGGTTACACTATTAGGACACAACACCTGGCCACCCCATTCTGGACCAGCTGCAGCCTCCGAATGGTCGTCAAGGGCAGCCCCATGTACAGCACATTTTAGAGTAAATCAATAGAGTTCCCCATAAAATATTAAAACCTATCTAAGTTATTTGGCCTAGATTCCTAATCCATTTTTAGCAAGCTTACATGACTACATTTCCTCTCCGGGTCGAAACTCAAACTCACCCAAAAACCCACCTTTTACTACTCTAACCCCCATAACATTTGAATTAACCAGTCAAAACATTTCTAAAACTTACCAATTCCTTCAACCCCCATAACATTTGAATTAACCTATCAGAGCGTTTCTTTGGCAACACTTTAGTCAGGTCATTAACCTCTTCCTCTCACAAGTTCAACCATTTTCCTGACACACAAACAGGCTTCATATGTTACATACCTTACACTGCTACAAGCTGTATTGTTGGACCTGTGATCTGGTTTGTTGCAATATAGCTTCCTGTGTATATTTAGTGGCATGATCAGGCTCATACTTCTAATTAGAAAATTGCATTCATAATGTCGTAATGAAGTACAGTATAATAAACGAACGTACAAACCCATCCCAAATTCCAGGTGTATGAGTCTCTGGGGCAAGAATGGGTATTTTGTAGCCCAGGCCTCATGCACCCCCCTTCAAGCCATTTTTATGGCCCCCAAACCATTCAAATATATATTTTAAAGTCCCTGAGATCTAGAGACACCGCTTTCTAGAGGCTGTCTGGGCATGCAGTGGCTCAGTGCTGTTTATCTTCTCCCTTCCCATTTTTAAAGTCGTTGAGTGAAGAAAAAAGCTTCATCTGAAAAAGCTTTTATCTCCCCCTTAATTGTCTCATATAGATGGGGTGGTTTCAACTGGAGCATTATCTCTTGATTTGCAGCCATTCGTTATTGCCTATTGCCAGTCTCAATAGCTATCAACTGTTTGGGGACAGGAGGGAAGCTAAATCACTGAATTTCATTGGTTTACACTGCAGATCCGAGGTGCTTCAGGAGGAGATTACAGTCCCTAGGATGCCAGCCAAATGGAAAATCACCTACTGCTGCTTGAGGGGAAAAAAATTCCAGAATTGAAATGAACCACCAAGAAGAATGTAAGAATGTTTCTCACATGTTTTTGTTAGCAAACTCAAGAGGGCATTTGAAGTTGAGCATGACATCCACCATGCTCTTGTGAAACACAGGCAAATGAAGCCCATTGTCTGATGCATATATTGTAAGTTTAGTCATACCTGTGCCTTTTGTAGATTAATAGGATGGCCCATTAGAACTAAACTGAACCTCCACACCAGGAGTAAGGAGAGAAACAATCAAGTTCAGCAGTTGCATTAATCTCAGTATTGTGTGCTGCCCATGGCTGACGACAACTTGTTGTCAGTTGGATGCTGTTGAGCTTAAGAAATCATCACCAGTCTCTGCTTCTTGTACAACACAGTAAGTGACAAACATGAACCCTATTTGGTTGTGACATCCTTGGTTCTCTCTAGGATGCTTTGAGGGGGGAGCACTTAGTCTCTCCAATCTTTGTTCTCTTTTTCTCTGCAAGGAGAGAAATATGTTCATAGAGATGCTTGTTTATTCCTGCTTGCATTTGGGTTCACTACATAACTAGGAGCTAGAATTAGTGACAGAAGGATGTCACAGCCAAAAATTAGCTACCTCTCTCCTTTTCTGCCCCCTCAAATTCTCTTTGTCACCCTTTCTCCATCCCCTTATCTCACTATTTCTCCAACTTCCGTCAATCAATCAATCAATCAATTTAATTTGTACCCCACCCTCCTCAGCACAAGGCCGACTCAGGGCGACCTCACAACATCTCACAAAAATTACACATTTTCAAAATTATACATTACAGAATACAATTCAGAAAATATAACATACAATTAAGCAAAATTCATAGCAAAAACAAAGTTAAACCCACAACCTCAAACACAGCCAGGGCTCCATGTCCAAAAAAGTACTCCAAAGAAAACAATATTGTCTTCTTTTGGGGGAGCCCTCCGCGAAGCACCAGCCTCGTGTCTCCGGGGCCACTGGAGTAGATCCCAGAGCAGGCAATGCAGCAGCGGTGGCAGCAGCTTTGGCGTCTGCTCCCTTTTATCCCCCCTGGCAACAGGCACGAGAGGGCAAGGGCGACGCAGCTGGCCGCATCTCCAGGGCCAATGGAGTGGGTCCTAAACCAGTTAACCCTGCGGCGGTGGCAGCTTTGGTGTCTGCTCCTTTTATCCCACCCCCGGCAGCAGGCATGGGAGGGCGAGGGCAACACAGCTGTCCCGCATCTCCGGGGCTGATGGAATGCGTACCGGAGCAGGCAACGCAGCGGCGGTGGTGGCAGCTTTGGCGTCTGCTCCTTTTATCCCTCCCTGGCAACAGGCACGGGAGGGTGAGGGTGACACAGCTATCCTGCATCTCCAGGGCCGATGGAGTGGGTCCCAGAGCAGGCAACGTGGCGGCGGCGGCAGCTTCAGTTTCTGCTCCTTTTATCCCCCCCTGGCAACAGGCATGGGAGGGCGAGGGCAACGCAGCTGTCCCACACCTCCCGGACTGATGGAGTGGGTCCCGGAGTAGGCAATGCAGCTGCGTTGGCTGCGTTGGCTGTGGTGGCTGCGGCAGCTGCGGCAGCTGCATTGGCTGCAGTGGCTGCAGCGGCTGCGGTGGCAGCAGCTTCGGCATCTGCTCCTTTTACCACCCCCCGGCAACAGGCACGAGAGGGTGAGAGTGACGCAGCTGTCCTGCATCTCCAGGGCCAATGGAGTGGGTCCCGGAGCAGGCAACACCCACCTACTGGGCTGCTAAAGGAAGGCCAAATCTACCAGCAGAGATCTGAAGTGATCACTTGCAGTTAGCTTTTGACATTCAGTTGTGGGTCACATGAGATCAGCCTGAGGACCTTCATATTGTATTGAAGATCCATTGTACAAAATACAGTTAACGGGCCTCAGATATAGTCTCAAAGATTTATTCTTCTTCTTTAGGTGTCCAGGCAGAGAGACAAAATCTCACGGAACACATAGAACAGGGGTTCCCAACCTTTTCAAGCCAAGGGCCAGGTCACACTCTCTCAGTCAGCCTGCATGATGGGAGTGGCCATTTTGTCCCAGGAGCTTCAAAGGGGTGGCCATTTTGTTCCTTGAATGCCATTGGAAGGGTGTAGGGGTCACATGAAAAGGCCCCGTAGGCTGGATCTGGCCCACAGGCCTTAGGTTGGGAACCCCTGACATAGAACATGAGCAGAAAATGTTTTATTTTCTTAATGTGAGGTGTCTTTAAAATCTTTTGTTGTTGTTCAGTCGCACAGTCGACTCCGACCCTTTGCGACCCCATGGACCATTTTCCTCCAGGCGCCTCTGTCCTCTACCATCCCCCTCAGCCCTCCCAGCTCTGTGCCCATTGCGTCTACAATACCATCTAGCCATTTCATCCTTGGCCTCCCCCTTCTTCTTTTGCCCTCCACCTTTCCCAACATCAATGCCTTCTCAAGTGAATCCTCCCTTCTCATTTGATGTCCAAAGTATTTCAGCTTCATCTTTACTATTTGACCTTCCAGTGAGCATTCAGGGTTAATTTCTTCTAAGATTGACCTATTTGTTCTCCTCGCTGTCCAGGGGACTCTCAAAACCCTCCTCCAACACCACATTTCAAAGGCATCTATTCTTCTGCGTTCAGCCTTCCTAATTGTCCAGCTCTCACATCCGTACATTACTACTGGGAAGACCATTGCTTTGACTATTCTAATTTTTGTTTTCAATGTGATGTCTCTGCTTTTCACTATGTTCCCCAGGTTTCTCATTGCTTGTCTCCCAAGAATCAGTCGCCTTTTTATTTCATGGCTACAATCCCCATCTGCAGTGATCTTTGATCCTAAGAAAGTAAAATCTGTTACTGCTTCTACTTCTTCCCCGTCTATTTTCCAGGAACTGATGGGGCCTGTTGCCATTATCTTGGTTTTCTTGATATTGAGTCTCAAGCCAGCTTTTGCACTCTCCTCCTTCAGCCCAATCAAGAGATTCTTTAGGTCTTCCTCACTTTCTGCCATTAGGGTGGTATCGTCTGCATATCTCAGATTGTTGATGTTTCTCCCAGCAATTTTGATCCCAACCTACCCCATTTCCACTAGGGTTGCCATAATTCTCTCCCACCAAACTGGGACAGCCACGTGATGTCATTGCATTCTTTAAACTGTGCATGCATCAGATGGGGCTGTCAGAGAGACCATGACTCTAAGACCCCGCAGAATCCCCAACTGGGGCATACAGCCTTCATCAGTTTAAAATAAACTGTAGTCAAGAGGTTTTTCCCCATGTGATTCTTCTTGCAAAAAACTATTCTTGATATTTCTATTTCTATTTTTAGTTTTTTGAATAGCATTTCTTGGGCCACTCTTGAAACCACCCTTCTTCCCCATGAGATCACCCCCTCCCCTTCACCCCCCCTGAAGTAGACACCCTCAAACCCCACATGAGGATCCCTTGGAAGAAAGTTCTAAAAAGGGGTCGGGAATGGCAATGCAGTCCATGGCGCCTCTGTTTCCCTCAGGAAGGAGAAAAGCAGGAGACAGGACTCATTTTGGAGAAGGACCTTTGTGATGGAGGACTCTTCACTTTCTGTCCACCCTGTTCCCTTCGACTCTAGGAATACCGACCCTATGCAATTCACCCTTTGTGGTCATGTGAAGAAGGAATCCTCTGTCTCAGTGTATGGTGAAGGTTTGGCTTCTTAGATACGGGTAATTCTTGCTCCCTCCTGGCTTTTGAGGAAAAGGGCTGAGGACGACTCCTTGTCCCCCAAACTTCAAGGTGAGCCAAGGAATTTTTGCAAAGAGTTATTTCACTGCCTCCATGCCTTTCCTTCAATTATCTCACTTGCAAGTGTCTCTCCTCCCCGGCTGGCTTCTCAGGGTGCTGTTTTGCCTTTGCTGCTTTCAAGCAGGATAATTGAAAGAAAGGCAGGGAGGCAGTGAATAAACTCTTTGCAAAAATCCCTTTGTGTGGGGTGATCTTGCTTCTTTTGTTCAAATTTAGAAATCCGGGACCTTTACATGTTTTTCTTGAACCAGCTGGGACAGCTGGAATCCAGGAAAATCCTGGAAAACCAGGACATATGGCAACCCTAGTTCCCACCCATTTCCAGCTGCTGAATTATCAGTAGTTAGGTTCTAGATTTTCTTTCTTTAAACAGATGGAGAGAGAAACACAATTAGTATTAAGCAAAAATCTGGAAGTATTTTCCTCCCTGGAAATGCTTTGCTGCTAAGCTGCCCCTTTGCATGAGCAACAAATCCCCACCTTTTTTGTGAGAGAGAAAACATACAATGAAAACTCCTTTTTATGTAAAGTATGGCTGTGGACGATCTGATAAAGTATGGCTTAGCCAATACTAGTGATGATAGGCAAGTGACTAATCAAGCTTTATGAGTTTTTGGAGAGTCTTTATCAGGGATAGGCAGCTGCTAGGCTGCAGGCCTAATCTGGTCCATGAGGCTCTCCAGTCCAGTTTACAAAGCATACCAAGATAGTCCTGGCTTCTTTCTGCTGCCTTCCCCATTTCCAGAGCTTTGAGGCATTACATTTTTAGACTATTATGGTGACTATTCTGGCTAGGAGATTTTAAGAGATTGGGTGGGTGGGTGGTGTCTTTGTTTTTTACCAGATTATACTTGATACCTGATTTCCAAATGCTATTTATTCAGTGGTGATCCACATTTTCTGGTATTCACATATTGAGGTGAAGCTTTGTAAAGTATTTAGATTCAGTGATGGGAAATCTTCTATCTGACCAATTTCTCCTGGATATTTCACTGCCAAAAGTGCAAGGTCCTGCCAGAATAATGAGAGATGAATGAAAGATGTCCATGTCGCTATGGTACTCTTCTTAATTCCATTCAAGCAGTGTTTTGACTCTGCAGTCGAGGATTGTGCCACCAACTGGCAAGTGTGCATATGTGGCTTGTTTGTGTGTAACAAAGATGAGATGTAGCAATTAGCATTTTCACTTATGACTCTTCCTTGATTCCAAGTAAAATCCCAGCCTGGTAGAATAATACAGACAGCTCAGAATATCTTTATTTAGTGTATGAGAGTCAAGACACAAAGCACAGCCAACGGCTGGGTTAACTCAGGTTTATTGCATGGTGGACAGAGGGGACATGAGGTAATGGCGGACGAACAGCTCTATATATATGGCAGTAACGTATTTGAATGTGGCTCCACGGTAGCCCGTTGGCTACTGGTCCGCGTGACGTCATGGCTGGTCACGCCCTTCTTGTCCAGGTGTAGGTAGCGGCGGGAAACCTCCCGCGCTGCGGTCTTTGATGGGTTTGGACCAAGAGAGCTTGGACGCTCGCTGCTGCCAGCTGGTGGTCATTAGCTCGCGTCCTATTACAGGGTTTATATGGTACAGCTGAAGGTTACATTGTTACTCTTGGCAAGGTTACATTGGTTCAGATACATTGACATCACATGTAGAAGGTTACACTATTAGGACACAACACTTTAACAGTTGTACATTTTTTCTATCTGATAGGATTACTACTGACAAGGCTAAAATAGCTTTCTTTCTTTCTTTCCCCTGTTTCTGCTGTGGTGCTCTAGGATGCTGGCTTTTGCCTTTGCCTGTGGAATAATTTCTACCTTATCAGGATCCTCATCTCACACATGGACTCTGTGACCGAGATACATTAGAGCAGGCGGTGGTACTTGGTCTGCATCAACAATTGCTTATCTCTAGGGGGAATCTCTGTAACTTCATGGGAGTGTGTGCATGTGTGTGCGCGTGCATGAGCATGAGAGAGCGAGTGAGCATACAGCCTACTTATCTTTCAAATATTTCCTTCAGAGCCAGTGGGTCTGAAAAACATCAGTAGGAAAAGCTAAGTTTTAAGACACACTCAGCAGTGCAGGAAAGATTAGAAATGTGACTTTTTTAGACTGAAATCATAAATTTAGTGGCATGTAATTCTGAAACTTTTAGTCATCTCACCCATTTAACTTTTCTTATTTGCAGGAACAACATAAATTTTGTATTTCATATCCAAGTTTGAAAAAAAAAAAGGATTGAAGTTCTGTCTGTGTAATTTCTCCCATGTCAGTCCTACCTACCTTGTCGTCATTTTGTCTTCACAGTAGCTCTGTGAACTAGGCTAGACTGAAAGAGGATGACTGGCCCGGCCAAAGCCACCCAGTGAGTTTTATGGCCCAGTGAAGGTAAAGGCCTGGGCCTCTTGGCCTGGCAGTCTAACCAGTATGTCACATTGATTCTTTTCATTAACAACAACAACAACAACAGTTTTATTTATACCCCGCCCTTATGGTGCAAGCACCACTCAGGGCGGCCAAACAGCATAGCAAAACAATATACAATACTCCAATGCAATATACAATGCAATAAACAAGATATACAAATACAGCCAATATAATATAACTCAAAATACCCCCCAATACACAGCACAATGAAAAATACAAACAGGCATATGGAGTCCAGCTCACGCTCCCTGAAAAATCCAAAACTCAGTTCCACAAACGGGACCAAAGCTCAACGTCCAAACGTCCAAAGTTTCCTCAGGAGGCACAACACTGTCCCTTTCAAAGTCCTCCGAGTGAGCACCTGCCTCCCATTCCCGAGCCAGGTGGCAAGGGCCCCGGGAAGAGGCAATGTGGCGGGGGCTCTGGCGTCATTTCTTTTTGAGCCCTCCGAGCAGGCGAGGCTCAGAAGATGGAGGCGACGCACCTGCCTCCCATTCCCGGGCCTGGTGGTGAGGGCCCTGGGAAGAGGCAATGTGGCGGCAGTGGGGAAGGAGCCTCCGGTGTCGTCTCTTTTTGAGCCCTCTGAGCAGATGAGGCTCGGAGGGTGGAGGCAACACACCTGCCTCCTATTCCCAGGCCAGGTGGCGAGGGCCCCAGGAAGAGACAAGGTGGCTGTGGCGGCCATGTGAATAAAGGGTGCCAGTTTAGTGCAGGCCTCAGACTTATGACATAGACTTATGACACCATCCCAGTCCAATTCTTAGTTCTTCCTTGTGAATATCCCTTAATATCTTATTTATTTCATCTTCTTTTGGGAACACTAAGCTAGGACTGGAACTATTCTTTCTTGACAGGAATTTAGGATGGATAATCTTTGGTTTTGTTTTAGCAATCCAGGGTTTGATCGGGACATGAAAGAGGAAGAATCTTTGAATGAGTGGCTGCAAAGAAACAGGTGGACTTGATGTTACGGTAATCCCACCATTGCAGAAATCTGCATCTGTTGAATTTCTGCCTTTTTTAAAATTATAAAAGTGAATACAGAGAAAGGCAAAAAAGACATCTGCTTTATCTTACATTAATGTTTACAGTCTGTGTTTAGCAGAATCCCCCGCAGACCTGATCTTTACTAACCTTTGTTTACTTATTCTGAGATTAGAAATACAGAAAATCCTTTAAAAGGTTAATAGGAGTGATAATATTTCTTTCCTCCCCTCCCCAAACCATGTCATCATGATTCAGGTCTTCAAAATTTCTCTTTTCTCATCTCCTGTTGCTGATGCCCAGCCAATTTTCTAGGCAATGTTTCCCAGAAAAGAAAGGCTAGAAGCATGCTATTTTCCCCCAGATGGTCATTCTCCCTTTTAAATAGTTCTTTCCTTTCTGTATATTCAGAGAGGAAAATAGTTTACTGTCATAAATCCTGTGCTTTGTGTTTGTGAGATTTCCCAAAGCACCTGCTCCCAAACTGGCCAACATTATCTTCTTTTATATCTCTGGAAGAACTGAGGGGGGAGGAAATAGGTGGTTTTCTTGATGGATGTTGACTCAGCATCCATCAGCCTTTATCCCTGACTGTCTTGGCTGGGGCTGATAGGAGATGCCATACAAAAACTCTTGATGGAACTCATGTTAGACCAGTGATGGTGAACCTTTTAGAGACTGAGTGCCCAGGCTGCCATCTGTGCCACAAAGGGGTGGGGTGAACTCTGTCCTGGGGGGAGGGAGGAAGCACTCCCATTGGGTAGCTGGGTAGAAGGCCATGGTAGACTCTGTGCTGGGGCAATGGCATGCATGCTCACAGAGAGGGCTCTGCGTGCACCCTAGGTTTGCCACCACTGTGTTAGACTGTTCTGCTACAGAACAAGAATACTTCCTTTGGTAATGGTCTGCCGCACTGTCTGTTTAAAAAGGAATTTTAGTGTATGGGACCAAAGACAACAGGACAACCGAAGGGTTGGTTTAACACAGGTTTATTGCATGGTGTTCCGGTGAAGCATGGGGGTAATGGTGGTGGTACATCTCATTATATACTGAGGACTATACATTTGAATCTTGCAGCACGGTAGCTCATTGGCTACTGTCGGCGTGGCCTCGCCCAGGCACGCCTTACTCTCGCAGTTGTATCTTCTTCCTGCTGAATGCGAGTATCTTCATTCTGCTGAATGCGAGTATCTTCATTCTGCTGAATGCGGAGGCATTTCCCGCGGCTGTCCGTGATTGAGCAATGTGAACCATGTGAGGCTGAACGCTCGCAGCTGCCCCAAGGGGTTGCTTGCTCGCGTTCCTTTCAGCTGAGATACATTGTAATTGTGATGGAACATTTATATCTTGATAGCTTTACAGTACATTGATATGCATACATAACACCCCTCCCCCCTAGGATGGGACGAAGTCCCGCAACCATTGTGGCTTGCCGCACGTGCGCTTGGGGCGTGCTTGCGCCTGACCTAGTACCGGAGAGCCTGTGATCCCTGACTCCGTGGGAGCTTGTCCTGCTACGGGAAACGGGGATTCGTTAGTGGCTCTGTGGGGCGTCCGTGCCTGCCTTGCGCCCGGGGATGGGAATGGAATGAATAGTTGGGAGGTGAACCCCTGCCTGTTGCTCTCGGACCCCGGGGACCCTCCTATTGTGAACCGCGGAACCGATGAGGTCGCCCTTGAGGTTCTGCTACCTTCTGATCCCCGCTCGGGGGACCTTGAGACTGTGGTGGGCGGACTCGCTGCTGCCTCCTGTCTTGGGGGTGTCGGTCTCCGGGAAATTGGCGCTATATTGCATTCTAACTCACAGGGGCTACTGGGACTGGAAGTACCAGGGGCTGAACTGAAACCCCTCTTTTCGCTAGGACGGGTGGGGGACCACTCCGCTAACTCCCCCTGGTACTGTAAATCAACGTCTAAACTTCTATGGGCATCTGTGTTTCGGGGAAAATTCCGGGGGGTATGTGTGTGGTCGGGGCTCTTCCTTTCTGCCGCGAACTCCCGCAAAAGATCTCTGTGGATCGATTCCCTTTCCTCCCCCCTTGGTGGGGGCCCATGTTCCCCTTTCCCTCCCCCTTGGGCTAAACGGGTGGGGGAGTACCCTAACGCTGATTCAATGCTTGTTTCGTCTCCGTCCTGCTCTCCGGGGACCCTGCGCCTGAGTTGGTCCACGTGTCGCCTCCACAGGAAACCTGTACTGGTCTCCACGCGGTATGAGACGGGGCCGGTTCGTTCTATTACGGTGCCCGGCACCCAGGCTGGCCCCGCGCTGGCGTAGTTCCTGCAATGCACCGGGGCGCCTACGCTGAAACTCTTTGTGGGTTCCACCCCTATGTTCTGCCCTTTGTCCTCTACTCTCGTGGGGTCTAGCTTGGAGATTCCCGTGGCCAGCTTCCTGCGCATCAACAGCTCCGCGGGGGAGTACCCAGACGCCAATGGGGTGACCCTGTACCTTAGCAGGAATTGGCACAATTTCAGGTCGAGGTCTCCAGGGCCCATGCGCAGCAGCGCGTCTTTCGTGGTGCGTACGAGGCGCTCTACTTGGCCGTTGGTGGCCGGGTGAAAGGGGGCGGAGGTGATGTGCCGAATGGCGTTTCGCTCCATGAACGCCCCGAACTCGGCGGACGTGAAACAGCTAGCGTTATCGCTGACGAGGGTGTCGGGTAAACCGAATGTGGAAAAGAGCCTCCGTAACTGCTTAATTGTTATGGCCGAGGAGGTGCTCGAGACTGGGATGACCTCCAACCACTTGGAGAACGCGTCCACCACAAGGAGGAAAAGCGTTCCCCTGAACGGGCCAGCAAAGTCTACGTGTACCCGGGACCAGGGCCCCCTTGCTGCGTCCCACTCCCTATGTGGCGAGCGGGCCTTTTCTGGCCTGGAGCTTTGGCACGCTTCGCAAGTGCCGACCATGTGTTCGATGTCGGCGTCTAGCTGGGGCCACCAAAAGTAACTGCGGGCCAGTGCCTTAGAGCGGACGATCCCCGGGTGGCTGACGTGCAGCAGTTTAAGCACCCTCGGCCGGAGCGACGTGGGGATCACTACCCGCTGTCCCCACAAAAGGCAACCCCTCTCTAGGGACAATTCTAGTTTCTTTTTGAAAAATGTGTCGAATTCCGCTGCTGGGGAAGACACGGGCCACCCTTTCTGTACCCAGGAGCAAACTGTAGCTAGCGTTTTGTCCTTGCCGGTCGCTTTGGCGATGTCGGCCGGTACTACTGGAGGGGAGTCTAGGACCTCTATCATTAAGACCTGGTGGTCCCCCTCTTCCTCGCCCACGTGGCAGCAATCCCGGGGAATGGGGGACCTCGACAGGGCGTCCGCATGGCTGATCTCCTTTCCGGGCCGGTATACCAACGCGTGCTGATACGCGTTGAGAAAAATGGCCCACCTGAGCATCCTCGGGGACAGGATTTGGGGTGTGGGCTTATCTGCGGTGAAAATGCCTAGCAAGGGCTTGTGGTCAGTCACTATGGTGAAGGGGCGGCCGTACACAAAATCATGAAATTTCTTGGTCCCCGCAATTATCGCTAGTGCTTCCCTGTCTGTCTGGGCATAGTTTCTCTCCGCTTGGGACAAGGACCTAGAGTAGAACGCTATCGGGGCCTCCCTCCCGTTCTCCAGTACGTGGCATAACACCGCCCCCACCCCCACCGGGGATGCATCGCATATCAGGACCACTGGGCGTTTGGGATTGAAGTGGGTCAGTACTGCATCTGATGCCAGGAGTCGCTTCAGGTCATTGAAAGCCGTCTCCTGGTCGTCGCCCCACTTCCATGCCCCGTCCTTTTTTAACAATTTGTGTAGCGGTTCCGCCACTGCTGCCTTCCGCGGAAGGAAGGAGTGGTAAAAGTTGAGCAGTCCAAGGAACGACTGCAACTCGGGCTTGGAGGTGGGGCGAGGGGCCTTCTTGATGGCGGCCACCTTGGATTGGGATGGCCTGATTCCCTCGGGAGTAACACGGAACCCTAGGAACTCAACCTCAGTTGCGAAGAAAACGCATTTGTCCTTCCGCAACCGCAACCCCGCTTTCTCGAATATTGTCAGGACCCTTCCCAACCTGCTTGCTAATTCGGCCCGGCTCCCCCCTGTAATCAATACGTCATCAAAGTAGGGTAACACCCCCTCTAACCCCTTCAGGAGGCGTTCCACGAGTGACTGGAAAATCCCGGGCGCCGAATTCACGCCGAATTGGAGGCGCGATACCTGGAACGCCCCTTTGTGGGTGACTATGGTCTGTGCAGCAGCTGCGGCGGGGGTCACCGGGAGTTGCTGGTAGGCTTGGGCCAGGTCGAGTTTAGCGAAACACCTCCCCCCGTGTAACCTGGCCAACAAGTGGCTGACTACCGGCACCGGATAAGCATTAGGGCGGATCGCCTTATTGATGGTGCACTTGTAATCAGCGCATATGCGGACCTCCCCGTTGGCCTTGAGCGCTGTTACAATTGGAGTTTCCCACTCCGCAGAATCAACAGGAACAAGAATCCCCTGGCCCACCAATTTGTCCAACTCCGCCTCTATTTTGTCCTTTAGTGCGAAAGGCACTCTGCGCGGTTTAAGTCTGATTGGACGTACTCCAGGGTCCAGGTCGAAAGCCACTGGGGGGCCCTTGAATTTTCCGAGCCCCTTTTTGAAAACCTCGGGGTGCGCGTCGCACACGCTCTGTATTGGATCAGTCCCGGTGGCGTGTGCTCCCACGGCGTGCACCCCCCCAATGAACAACCCCAGGGGCTGGAACCATTGAGTCCCGAGGAGGCTGCATTTTCCCCCCTTGAGGACGACTAGGGGAAGCGTTGCGGTGTGCTTTTTAAACTGGACCTGGAACTTCCCGACCCCCAACACTGGGATGCGGTTCCCTTGCACGTCCTTCAGTGTGGCCCTCAACGCTTTGAGCTTGGGCTGCACGCGGGGGGCGATTTTCATGAACTCCCCCTGGGAAATAATAGAGTATGACGAACCCGAGTCCACCTCCATTCTAACAGGGGCCCCTTGTATTACTACCTCAACGAAGTAACGGGGGTGCTCCGTGGAAACGCTGCAAACCGGAGCGTCGTCCTCGCTGTCGTCGGAGATGCGCCCTACGCCGTCCCGCGTCCTCGTGGTCCGGGTGCCATCCTTTGGCCTCGTGGTGCGGTCCTGCCTCGCCGAGCGGTCTGGAGAACTCCTTGTGGCCTCGCGCCGTTTCCGGCAGACCTTGGCGATGTGCCCGCGCCGGCCGCAGTTATGGCACTCGGCCTTGCGGAATGGGCATTTGGCGCGGGCGTGGGCGGCGCCGCAGCCGTCGCAGCGCCGGCCCTCTCTCTGGACCCTCCGGACATCCTCGTCGTCGCTGCTCTCCGCAGACGAGTTCGAAGCTCGCCAGGCCGCGCGCACCGAGCTCTCTGCCTTGGCGGGCTTCGGGCGCCAGTCCTGAAGCTCTTGCACCCCGGCAGTCGTGGCCTCCGCGGCCTGCGCCGTGTCGAGGACTTGTTGCCACGTGGGAGGCGGCTCCTTTTTCATCAGCGCGCGCTGAGTCTCGGTATCCCTCAGACCGCAGAGCAGGCAGTCCCGGAGGGTGACTTCTGGGGTCTCCCACTTGCATGGGCCGGCGGCCAGCCGCAGGGCCGCGGCGAACTCGGCGACCGATTCCCCGGGCGCCTGGACTCGCCTCCAGAACGCGCTCCGAGCGGGGAACATCGCTATCGCTGGCCGGAGATGGGCGCGCAGCGCCGCCAGGAGCTCTGTGGCTTTGAGGTCGCCCACCTTCCTCGGCGCGATCAGGTCCACCAAGGTCCTCTTGGTCTCGTGTCCGAGCATGCGGACGAAAATGGCCCTCTTCTTGGCCTCATCTGAGACTTCGAGCTCCACCAGCGCTGCGTTGAAGTCTATCTCAAACAGCTCCAAGTCTCCCGGCTTCCTGATCTCGTAGCCGGCGCATGTCTTGGTCCCGTGGGCAGCCATATCCCACCTTCGTCGCCAATTTAGTGTATGGGACCAAAGACAACAGGACAACCGAAGGGTTGGTTTAACACAGGTTTATTGCATGGTGTTCCGGTGAAGCATGGGGGTAATGGTGGTGGTACATCTCATTATATACTGAGGACTATACATTTGAATCTTGCAGCACGGTAGCTCATTGGCTACTGTCGGCGTGGCCTCGCCCAGGCACGCCTTACTCTCGCAGTTGTATCTTCTTCCTGCTGAATGCGAGTATCTTCATTCTGCTGAATGCGGAGGCATTTCCCGCGGCTGTCCGTGATTGAGCAATGTGAACCATGTGAGGCTGAACGCTCGCAGCTGCCCCAAGGGGTTGCTTGCTCGCGTTCCTTTCACCTGAGATACATTGTAATTGTGATGGAAGATTTATATCTTGATAGCTTTACAGTACATTGATATGCATACATAACAGGAATCCTCCCCACTTCTATCTCCATATAAGCTCAATAGTTCCCTTGATCTCTCTTGTCCAGTCTCTTTGAGAGTGGCATTTGCTATTTGGCCTCAGGCATTAAAAGATCATGGGCCATCTTTGAATACAAAAGCAGAATGAGTATGTAGGGGGAAAGGGAACCCTTTTTCTCTGGCCCCTCTACCTACGAGTTTTGCTTTTGCGTTCAGGGATGGCCCATGACTTTTTATGGCCTAAGGTGAAATAGCAAATGACATCCTCTGCCCACCAAGTCAAGGGTTATAATATCCAAAAACCTACCAAATCTATGTTTGCATGTGGCAGATGATCCACAAGTACTAGCACTCCTCCCTTGTTAAGAAAAATACAACTACAGGGTAGCCCATGTCCCTACCCGGTCTGTAAGTCCCTATCCATCCTCTCCATGGGCACGTGAAAGCTGAACAGTAAGGAAAACTGAGTGCAGAAGAATAGACACCTTTGAACTGTGGTGCTGGAGAAGACTTTTGAGAGTTCCCTGGACTGCAAGGAGATCAAATCAGTCAATCCTAAAGGAAATCAATCCTGACTGCTCCTTGGAAGGACAAATACTGAAGCTAAAACTCATGTACTTTGGCCACCGAATGAGAAGAGAAGGCTCACTGGAGAAGGCCCTGATGCTGGGAAAGGTAAAAGGAGAAGGGGAATTTAATTTTTTAATTTAATAGTCATATTTATATATGCCACCCACTCAGGCAGAACCCGACTCAGGACAGCATTACAACAAGTTTTAAAAACACACAAAAACACTTTAAAAGACCCATATCCCAGCCACTTTAAAAGACCCATATCCCACCCACCCATCCCACCCACTATGAAAAGAAGAAGAGAGAGTTCTAATTCTTTACATAAGCCAGCAGGCGGGGACCGTGTTCCCATTCGGGCCCCACACCTGCCCTGCCAGCCAGGTCTTCAATCCTTTCCTGAAAGGCAGCAATTCTCTTTGAAGTCTTAGATCTGTTGGCAGGAGGTTCCAGAGAGTTGGTGCGAACACGGATAAGGCCCTCCTTCGGGTGCTGGACAGATGTGCACCCCTAACTGATGGCACCATTAGAGAGCCCCTCCGGTCCACTCTGGTTGGATGGGCAGACACTCTTGGGATGATGCGGTCTCTAAGGTATCCTGGCTCACTGCCATATAGGGCTTTAAAGGTCAAAACCAGCACCTTGAATTGCACCCGGAGACAAACTGGTAACCAGTGCAGCTCCCGAAGTAGCGGTGAGGCATGGGCATATCACCCACATCCCATCACCACCCAGGCTGCCGCATTCTGGACCAGCTGCAGCCTCCAAATGGTCATCAAGGGCAGCCCCATGTAGAGCGCATTACAATAATCTAGTCGGGAAGTGACCAGAGCATGGGTGACCATAAGCAAGGAGCCCCGGTCCAGGAGCGTGCGCAACTGGCGAATCACCCGAAGTTGGGCAAAAGCCCTCCTGGCCACAGCCGCTACCTGTTCTTCTAGCAGCACCCGCGAGTCCAGAAGGACCCCCAGGTTGCGCACTGGGTCTGTCTGGGGCAAAACAGCCCCATCCAGTACCAAAGATGGTAACTCCCTGGATAACATGGGGCCCCTTATCCACAGCCACTCTGTCTTGCTGGGATTCAGCTGAAGCCCATTGGCCCCCATCCAGACCCCAATGGCCTCCAGGCATCCGGATAGGATTTCAACAGCATCACTGGGGTCCCCACGGGCCGAGATGTACAACTGAGTGTCATCCGCGTACTGATGGTACCGCACCCCATGGGAATGAATGATCTCACCCAGCGGCTTCATGTAGATGTTAAATAGGAGAGGAGAGAGCACCGAACCCTGAGGCACCCCATACTTGAGAAGCCTAGGGCTGGACCTCTCACTCTCTAACCACACCGACTGGGTACGGCCCTCCAGAAAAGAGGAAAACCAGGACAACACGGTGCCCTGGATCCCCAGTCCTTTGAGCCGTTCCAGAAGGATACCGTGGTTGACGGTATCGAAGGCCGCTGAGAGATCAAGAAGAGCAAGGACGGATGGATAACCCCCGTCCCGCTCCCACCAGAGATCATCCATCAGTGCGACCAATGCCGTTTCCATACCATACCCGTGCCTGAATCCTGATTGAAAGGAAGCAGAGGATGAGATGGTTAGACAGCATCATTGATGCAGTGGGCATACATCTGGGTGGACTGCGAAGGATGGCAGATAACAGAGAAACCTGGCATGCTGTGGTTCATGGAGTCACACAAAGTCACACTCAACTGTGTGACTGAACAACAAATGTGGCCCTTATCTCAAAGATAACTGAATGGCCTGGTGCCATTTCCCAGAGAAAGAGAATGTGAGTTAATTTGGATTTCCCTCATTGTGTTGCCACACCTTGAGAAATTAACCTTTAGCAACTGGTCCCTTATCACTCTCTTCTCTTAGCTGTTGAAGAGAAAATGTAAGAATATTGTAGCTTGATCCACACATGACAGTTCAACAATATTGAGTTGAACCCCTTTTTCTTCAACTGAGGTTCATTTTATAATTATTTTTTCTAATTTATGATCCACAGGCAATTCACACATTTAGATCCACAGACAATTCACACATTAAGAAATTTGGACACAGGCTAAACTGATGCATGGAGAATCATGAACAGCAGAATATGAATGCACTCACATTGTGGCCCATGATTTCAACAACCTATATACCCTAAAGTAGAAAAGCATCCTCAGTGCTATAAATATACCCAGACCTTTCTGATCCCATTGATTCCAGTTGACATGTCTCTGTTTTTTTTAAAAAAGCACCAGCTGTTAAACAGAAATCTCTTCTCTTTCTACTTTTCTCTCCCCCCCCCCCCAATAAAAGAAAGTTCTTTTGAAGACTGATTAGGGAGACTTCACTGCACAAACTGTAATTTATAGAGTTTTATGAAGGAACTAAAATACAAAACCTTTGCCAAGACTTTTATGGGTACCACATTAGATGATCGAGCCAATGCAGTATTTGTTCAGTCAAGGACATTAAATTCTGCTGAACAAATGGGTGGATTGTTGACAGAGCCTTATGTACATGAGGGAAGGAGAAACTATAATATTGTTCACTGTAAACAGAGAAGAGAAAACTATTTAATTTGTATTTCTTAGTTGTAGTTTGTGATTCTCTCTTATACTCACCCAACAGGGTTATGCTCAACAGTCAAAGATGCAAGCCAGAGATAATATTAAATGCATATCTGCATTTCACTTGCAGATTTTTTAAAATGCAAGTAGTAATAATTAGATTATTACTGTATGCGTTGTCAAGTTGCACATTTCATCAACCTTAACAGGGATTTTATAGTAAGTGAGATATTTAAATAATGGCTTTACCAGTTATACTCCCCCAGTGAGTTTACATTACCAAGTGAGAAGGGGTACACAGACAGAGCCTGCTTGAAGATTGTAGCATTTTTTGAACCACAATCGGGCATACCCCAGTAACAGCAACCTTGTGCTGCCAGCTAATCTCCAAAAGGTACCTTCATTTTGGCAGTTTCATATCTGGCCTAGACAAGGAAAAAGGAGACCAAATGAGAATTTGAATCATGGTCTCTAAAGAATGTTCAAATTATCGAACAATTGCACTCATCCCACATGCTAGCAAAGTTATGCTCAAGATAATACAGGATAGACTTCAGCAGCACACAGGGATGTAGCCAGGGGATGGCCAGGGTGGGCCTGCCCAACTTCAAACTCCTGGCTGCTTATATATATGACATTGTTGCCCATCTTGAAAAAATATTTGCCTAGCCACATCTAGAATCCTGGCTATGGCCCTGGCAGCACATGGAGAGAGAATTACCAGAAGTGCAGGTTGGGTTCAGAAGCGGCAGGGGAACTAGACACCACATTGCCAACATACGTTGGATCATGGAGAAAACAAAAGAATATCAGAAACAAGTCTACTTCTGTTTAATTGACTACACCAAAGCCTTTGACTGTGTGGACCACAACAAAATGTGGCAAGTAATCATAGAGGTGGGAATACCAGAATACCTTATATGCCTCATGAGAAATCTGAACATACATCAAGAAGCAACAGTTAGGACAGAATATGGAATGATGAAAGGGTTTTGAATAGGAAAAGGAGTAAGACAAGGCTGCATTTTGTACCCTGTTTATTCAACTTATATACGGAGCACATAATGTGTAATGCAGGGATGGATGAATCACAATTTGGGATTAAAATTTGCGGGGAGAAACATCAACAAATTGAGATATGGATGATACTACCCTAATGTCAGAAAGTGAGGAAGACATAAAGAAGCTCCTGATTAGGTTGAAAGAAGAGAGTGCAAAAGCTGGCTTGAGACTCAACATCAAGAAAACAAAGATAATGGCAACAGGCCCTATCACTCCCTGGAAAATAGATGGGGAAGAAGTAGAAGCAGTGACAGACTTTACTTTCCTAGGATCAAAGATCACTGCATATGGTGATTGTATCCATGTAATAAAAAGGCGACTGATTTTTGGGAGACAAGCAATGAGAAACCTGGGGAACATAGTGAAAAGCAGAGACATCACCTTGCAAACAAAAATTTGCATAGTCAAAGCAATGGTATTTCTGATGGTGATGTATGGTTGTGCGAGCTGTATCATAAGGAAAGCTTAGCGCAGAGGAATAGATGCCTTTGAAATGTGGTGTTGGAGGAGATTTTTGAGAGTACCCTGGACAGCAAGGAGAACAAATATGTTGATCTTAGAAGAAATCAACCCTGACTTCTCCTTAGAATGTCAAATAGTAAAGATGAAGCTAAAGTACTTTGGATATCAAATGAGAAGAGAGGATTCACTTGAGAAAGCCTTGATGCTGGGAAAGGTGGAGGACAAAAGAATAAGGGGTGGCTAAAAATGAGATGGCTAGATGGTATTGTAGATGCAATGGGCACAGAGCTGGGTGGGTTAAGGAAGATGGTGGTGTAAGGGATTTCATAGCCGGGAAGAATTTATTTTATTCTTTGCCATGTTCATTTAAAGCTTAATATCTCTATATTATTATTCTGCTTTCATTTTGCTAGTTTGTTTAACTTTGCTTGGCATGATCGGATCCATTTTGAAAGGCTTCAGTATGCAGAAGCTAATTTCTGATCAGTTAAACACGGCAGGTCAGTCTGACCTCTGTTCACAGACAGCAAAGCTGAGAAAATGTCTGTTCTTGGGATAATTACCTGGGAAGAGCACGATTCTCAGACAAGCCACCTTTCGGAGTGCGTGAGTCTCACATCGAGAGATGAGAACTTAGATTAAATGTTCTGGTCTCAGACCGGACTTCAAAAAAGAGTTGTCTGTCACTCACTATAACACTGCACACGTTTTCACCAAGAAACATATAAAAACTGAGGCTTCGAGCCCAGGAGAGGAGGACAGAAGGCAGTTATCTCGATTCCATCAGAGATGCTGCCCCTTTGCTTCTACCCTGGATCTGAACTGTGAACCCAGATGGGTGGCTTTGCTGCACTCTTTTAGAAATGTATTCTTCTAGAAACTTAAGTTTTCTTTCTTAGAAAAATGTCCTTTATTTAGATTAGTTGAGAGAGGATTTTATTCTATATTTTGGAACTGACTTTTTACTTCATTAAATCTTTAAAATTGACTTATTTTGTCAAGAGCAGTTTTTTCACTCCTTTCAGACAGAAAGGAGCTGAAATGGAATTTTTCAGATAAGGCCTTGTTTCTTTACAAAGACAGACTCTTTGTTATTTGGCTTAGAAGTGCAACTGAGCCGAATAAACATCGAAGGTAATGGGGAGAGAGATTTCAGCGCCTCGCATTCTCAGGCACTGAAACATCGAAGGCCAAGTTCCCAAAGAAAGTCGAGATAAGGGTGGATGGGTCTAATGGGGGAAAATAGCTACCCATCCCAGAGGGCTTTGCAGAAATAATCTATCTGTTGGTAGGAGGTTCCATAGGGCCGGTGCAGACACAGAGAAGGCCCCTCTTCTTGTGCTAGAGAGATGAGCCCCTCTAGCTGATGGTACAATTCGAGAGCCTCTCCGGTCCGCTCTAGTGGGATGGGCAGATGTCCTTGGGGTGATGCGGTCTCTTAAGTATCCTGGCCCACTACCATGTAGGACTTTAAAGGTCATAACCAGCACCTTGAATTGCACCCGGAAGCATACCGGTAACCAGTGCAGCCCCCGGAGCAGCGGTGAGACACAGGCATAATGCCCGCACCCCTTCACCCCCTGCGCAGTCAGGCTCTTTAGGTCTTCTTCACTTTTTGCCATTAGGGTAGTATCTCTGCGTATCTCAGGTTGTTGATGTTTCTCCCAGCAATCTTTATTCCCATTTGTGCTTCATCCAGCTCTGCTGAAATTAAAAAAATGCAGCTGCAGTGAACTTGTTAGGCACCTCCCAGCAGGAAGAACTATATTGCAGCTTATAATAACTTACAAGGGAAGAAAGGAGAGGGAAAAGAATAGAGAAGAGAGATCAACCTGACAATAACAGAACAATATATTGGCAAAAATAATAATCCTATGAGTAGTCATACCAAAGTAATGGAATTAGTGTAAATCTTGTTAGCAAATTGCAGCAAGTTAAGAAGTTAACACAAGCATTTGCTATTGTATAATTGGCCACACAATGCAAGCACGGCGCCAAAATGGCCGCCGCGCTCTTTGCGGGGACCCCCCACAGGACGAAGGCATCCGGGTAGTTAGGGGAGTGGCCAGCTCCCTTATAAAAGGGGTGGCCACGAGGCAGCCGAGCTGCCATTTTGCGAAGCGACGGAGCGGAGAAGTTTTTCCTCTTACTCCGTCGCTTTTACCTTCCGCGGCTGCGCCTTCCCACCAGCCGCCTTTGCCGGCTCCCACCGGGACCGGTGGGATGGGGTCTATTACCCCCTGGCCGGAGGCAGGGGACCCGAGCAGGGGTCCAGCTTGGGCTGCGGCCCGCGGCCCGCAAGCGGCGGACACTGCTCCTGCCCTTCCAGCCTTGGGGTGGTGGTGTGGTCCCCTCCCTTGGCAGGTGCCTACGCCGGCCCTGCCGGGCCTGGGTGTGGGGTCATGGCCATATTCGGGCCCCGGGGTGCAAGGACCTGTACCCACGCCCATAACGGGCGGGTCGGCTGGCCCGTGGCCCCACGCCAGTGTGGAGGCCTTACTGGCCCGCGTGGCGGCACTCGAGGCTTCCCTTGCTCGGGCCAGCCACGCTGGGGCTCCTTTTGGGGTGCACTTTGACGCGTCGTCTGCTGGGCAGCGGCAGGCGACGGGATGGGTCGAGCAGCTTGAGGCGCGTGGCGCGACTTCGGCCACTGCCTCGCAGCTCCCCAACCAACAGGCCAGCGTGGGTCAGGCCCCGGCGGCGAGCTCTACGGCGGTCATGAGCTCCGACGCCCCCAGTGGGCCGGAACCCCCGGTGGGGGCGGCCCGCGGGGGTGCAGCATGTGAGTATGCGGTACAAACTAGTGCACCTACACATGTGGCTACGTTGGGGGGGCTTTCCAATGGCCTTGGCCTCGCATGGGTGGAGCGGCGGTACAGCCGCTGACGCACCACCAGGCGACGTCAACCACCACCCAGGGCCCCGGGGTGGGGAGCGTTTCCTACCCTGTGGGGAATGTTTTGGGGGTGGCGGGGCTAGTCCAAGCCCCTTTCCAGATGCCCGCAGTTTCTGCTGTGCCTGTCTCGGCCTTGCCGACAGCGGGCTATTCCTTGCCACTGGGTGACCACTTGGCACAGGCCACCAGAGAGAAAATATGGCGAGGGGAGTATGTTGATATCTTCTCACTCCTAAACAGGGAGCCCACCAAGGAAGAGAGGGAGGGGCAGGATGAGAAGGATAAGGAACAGGCACGTCGTCGCAAGCCACCACGAACGTGGGCCAACTGGCTGCCGGCTTACCTCATCTACATGGCGGTGTACCTGAGGGCCCAGCCGGATCTGGCAATTCCGATGGTCCAGTATTTGCACAATATCTATCGGGCGATGGTTGATTTTCTGGGCCCGTCGTGGTTGGCTTATGACGAGGAATTCCGTATGCGAATTCCCCTGCACCCTGAGATGAGGTGGGATGAGCCATGCCAGAGGCTTTGGCTTCTGTACATGACGCCCACGCGCCCTGCGCCAGGGGAAAGATACCATTGTGGACATGCGGTCCAGCGAGTGGCTCCAGCACAGGTTCCCCGCCAAGTGGCGGGGCAGGGGGTTCCAGACCGCCTGCTGTGCTGGACTTTCTCGTCTAATGGTTCATGTAATAAGAAGAATTGCAAGTACAGACATGAGTGTCCCACCTGTGCGGGCCCCCATGCAGCCTCTGCCTGTCCCAGGCCTGGAGGGACGCGGGGCAGAGGGAGGGGCGGACAGTGGGCTGGCAAGACTGCCGCAGATGGAGCTGGTTCACCGAAAGGCTCCCTCCCCAATTAATGTGGACATGTTGGAGCGTTGGCTCGCATTGTACCCGAAGGGGCAGGATGCAGATTATCTCCTTCAGGGCTTTAGACAGGGGTTCCGTATTCCTTTCATGGGTGATAGGTCCCCTCAGGATGCCCCCAACCTTTTGTCCCTTAGAGGGAGGGAGGAGGTGGCTGCCGCCAGCATCAATAAGGAGGTCAATGCGGGCAGGGTCGCTGGCCCTTTCCCTGCACCCCCGTTCACTAACCTAAAGGTATCGCCCCTGGGCTTGGTTCCCAAGAAGTCCCCAGGCGAGTTTCGCCTTATCCATCACTTGTCCTACCCAGCCGGCCGATCGGTCAACGATGCTATCCCTGACGACCTTTGCTCAGTCAGGTATACATCTTTTGACCATGCACTGCGCATGGTGCGCTCATGTGGCCCGGGTGCGCTGCTGGCTAAGTGCGACATTAAGTCGGCTTTTCGGCGCTTGCCAGTGCACCCGGGCGACTTTGAATTGCTGGGTTTCAAATTTCGGGGCGAATATTATTTTGATAAGGCCATGCCTTTTGGCTGTTCCATATCATGCTCGGCTTTCGAGCGTTTCAGTACCTTCCTAGAGTGGGCTTTCGTCCGCAGGTCAGGGTCCCGGTCTGTAGCCCATTACCTGGATGACTTTTTATTCGGGGGTGAACGGGGCTGGGACACGTGCACACGTCTCCTCAACACATTTCAGACGCTAATGGAGGAACTCGGTGTCCCTTTAGCGCCCGAAAAGACCGAGGGCCCATCTACACAGCTAGTCTTCCTGGGGGTGGAGATTGACACGATAGCGCAGGCGTCTAGGTTACCGCGGGATAAGGTGTCAAGAATAGTGGCCCTTATCTCGGAATTGTTGGCCAAGCGCAAGGCATCACTGAGGGAACTGCAGGTGCTGCATGGTCACCTTAATTTCGCCTGCAGAGTGGTCGCACCGGGCAGGGCTTTTGCCCGGCGTTTGTGCGACGCTATGGCAGGATTATCCAGGCCTCACCATAGGGTTAGGCTTACCCGGGGTATCAGGGCAGACATGCTTGTCTGGTTACAGTTCCTGAGGGACTTCAATGGGGTCTCATTTTGGAGGCATGACCTCCTGGCTTCCCCTCAATTTCAGATTCAGTCTGATGCCTCGGGATCCCTCGGTTATGGGATGTACTTCAATGGGAAGTGGGCCTATGGTGGGTGGCCACCGGCCTGGGCAGGCACGGGTCGCCTGCGTGATCTCACATATCTGGAATTTTTCCCTATCCTGGGTGCTTTGATGCTATGGGGCCAGGAGTGGTCCAACTCGGTCGTGCATTTCTTTTGTGACAATGCGGCTGTGGTCCACATTGTAAATGCACAGACTTCCAAATCGCCCAGGGTTATGGATCTAGTGCGCCAATTTGTGTTGCGCAGCCTGCGCCTCAACGTACTGTTCAGGGCCAGGCATGTCCCAGGGGTTAATAATGATATTGCTGACGCTTTGTCCCGCCTACAGATCTCCCGGTTCCGTACCTTGGCCCCGGATGCGGAGGAATTTCCCTCGCCACTCCCAGAGGGGATATGGACCATTGGCAAGGAGAGGTGAACCGGGCGATTGGCCTGTCACTAGCGCCACGCACCCGTAAGGCGTATCACCACGCAATTAATTCTTTCAGGGCATTCTGTACTCAATTTCAATTGCCAGGAACCTGGCCGATCCCGGTAACCCATGTTCTGCGGTTCATGGTTTACCTGCATTCTCAGGGCCTTGCACCTCGCACCATAGCATCTAAGCTTTCAGCGTTGGCTTTTATGGCCAAGGTGGGGGGTCATGTGGACAGCACCTCTGACTTCCGTGTGAGACATGTTTTGGAGGGGTGGGTGCATGAGCGCGGGCGTTGCCCGGACGACCGCCACCCGATTTCCCCAGGGGTCCTTACCCAGTTGGCCCGGGGCTGGCCTTGCCTCTGTTTTGATGCATATGAGGCAGCCCTGTTCCATGCAGCCACAACAGTGGCATTTTTTGGAGCGCTCCGCATCAGCGAGCTTGTGATGCTGTCTAAGGCGGATGCAAGTCGTAGGGCACTGGAACTCGAGGATGTCTGTGTAGCCAAAGACTGGGCTCAGCTGAGGATACGTTCCTCTAAGACCGATCAGCATGGCGTCGGCAGTGGTGTGCGACTGCTACGGTGTTCTTTGGCAGACATCTGTCCGGTTGGTGGCCTACAGGAATTCCTGGCACTGCGTGGCACGCACCATGGCCCATTTTTCTGTCACCAAGATGGGTCTCCCCTTACTAAATTTCAATTTTGGAAGGTGACGGTCAAAGCGCTGGCCAGTGTGGGCCTCCCAGGCGCCCGCTATGGCACTCATTCATTCCGTATAGGGGCGGCCTTGACCGCAGCTGCTTTTGGGTACTCAGGGGCTGACATACGTAGCATGGGACGGTGGGGTTCGCAATGTTTTCAATTTTATGTGTGCCCACTCCCGCCGTGAGTACCAACCCAGTCACCTTACCTACTTTCCCTCATTTTTCCTTTACAGACCCGGGGTGTCGTATTACACCGGTGACAGTATGGCTGGTGGGCCATAGCTACGTGCACAGGGCAGCGCGTTATGCTGCGGCGACAGAGTGGGGACCCCGACTGGGACTGGGTGCATACGCAAGTCTCACATGGCATGGTAAGCCCGGGATGTTATGGCGGGAGCTGCTGCCTTTCCTTTTTTCAGGCCAGAATGCTGACCCGCCTGACATTCTGATCATACACCTGGGGGGCAATGATTTGGGCCAGGTCACCGGCTTGTCGCTGAAGCATGCGATTTGCGAGGACCTCGCCTACCTGCATTACGTCTGGCCCGCCACAACCCTTGTTTGGTCGGACATGGTTCCGCGCCATTCCTACAGAGGGGGTGTTGACCTCCTGGCCCTTGACCGCGCTAGACGCATGGTGAATAGGGCAGTGGCGCATTTCCTTGTCGACAGGGCTTGGGGGAGGGTCAGTCGTCACCCCGCTATTAGCCTCCAAAGTTATGACTTGTATGCAGGGGATGGGGTCCATCTGTCGCGAGGAGGTATGGACCACCTGTTGGGTGATTGGCGAGCAGGCCTGTTGACCGAGCTGACGGTCTGGGGGGGGATCGAGCCTTCTTTGAAGCCCCTCCGTGTGGCGGGTAGCACTGGTAAGGTAAACATTATGACCCACAGGTATCCGGCAAGTTCGCAATTGACTGGACAACACTAGACAGGCATAAGTTGGTTAAACGTTGTCCGGTCAACGACGAACTAGGCGACGGGGTGATGGCTATAGCTAGACAGCATGCATCACCCCGTGATTTTACGGATACGCGTCAGAGGGTGGGGTCATTAGTTAGATATTGACTACGGTCAACAATTTGTTTGTGGTCAACAAACAAATTGATACAAATGGATACATTGTAGCAATTGCCGTTGGCAATTTTGGGTGGTACCTTACCAGTGTTACTTCGGCCTGCTTGCCTTAAGAATTATGATTGGTCAATTACCAATAGAAATTTATAATTCGGACTAGGGCATGAATCAATAAATGTGGCCCAATGCCGTTATCCACTTTCATTGGTGTCTGAGTCCTTTATTGGGGGGTGCGCCTGCAATGCAAGCGCGGCGCCAAAATGGCCGCCGCGCTCTTTGCGGCCCCCCCACACAGGACGAAGGCATCCGGGTAGTTAGGGGCGTGGCCAGCTCCCTTATAAAAGGGGTGGCCACGAGGCAGCCGAGCTGCGATTTTGTGAAGCGACGGAGCGGAGAAGTTTTTCCCCTCCACCCCCTCCCTAGTTAACAGTGTGATATTTTGGTCACTTCGGGGCCGGGTGGGAATTTTTGGCTGGGACCCATATTGGCTTCCGGGTCCTGGTTTTTTCGCCCATCCCACACTGTTGCTATGGTTTGACATAGGGGTTTTTCTGTTGCTGCTGTTGACTTTGGTCACATGGGCGGGTAGCACTGTTAAGGTAAACATTATGACCCACAGGTATCTGGCAAGTTCGCAATTGACTGGACAACACTAGACAGGCATAAGTTGGTTAAACGTTGTCCGGTATCTGGCATCCGGAATTGGGCACAGAATGCTCTGAAAGAATTGAATGCGTGTTGATACGCCTTACGCGTGCGTGGCGCTAGCGACATGCCGATCGCCCGGTTCACCTCTCCTTGCCAAGGGTCCATATCTCGTCCGGGAGTGGCGAGGGAAATTCCTCCGCATCCGGGGCCAAGGCGCGGAACCGGGAGATCTGCAGGCAGGACAAAGCGTCAGCGATATCATTATTGACCCCCGGGACATGCCTGGCCCGGAACAGCACATTAAGGCGCAGGCTGCGCAATACAAACTGGCGCACCAGGTCCATGACCCTGGGTGATTTGGAAGTCTGTGAGTTGACAATGTGGACAACGGCCGCATTGTCACACCAGAAATGAACGACCGAGTTGGCCCACTCCTCACCCCATAGCATCAAGGCCCCCAGGATGGGAAAAAATTCCAGATACGTAAGATCACGCAGGCGACCCGTACCTGACCAGGCTGGTGGCCACCCACCATAGGCCCACTTCCCATTGAAGTACATCCCATAACCCAGGGACCCAGAGGCATCGGACTGTATCTGGAAACGAGGGGAAGCCAGAAGGTCAGACCTCCAAAATGACACCCCATTGAACTCCCTCAGGAACTGGAGCCAGATAAGCATATCTGCCTTAATGCCCTGGGTTAGTCTCACCCTATGGTGGGGCCTGGATAAGCCTGTCATGGCGTCGCACAAGCGCCGAGCAAATGCCCTGCCCGGTGCGACCACCCTGCAAGCGAAATTGAGGTGACCATGCAGCACCTGCAGTTCCCGCAGTGATGCCTTGCGTTTAGCAAACAAGTCCGAGATAAGGGCCACTATCCTTGACACCTTATCCCCTGGTAACCTAGAAGCCTGCGCTACCGTGTCAATCTCCACCCCCAGGAAGACTAGCTGTGTAGATGGGCCCTCGGTCTTTTCGGGCGCCAAAGGGACACCAAGTTCCTCCATTAGCATCTGAAATGTGTTGAGGAGGCGTGTGCACGTGTCCCAGCCCCGTTCACCCCCGAATAAAAAATCATCCAGGTAATGGGCTACAGACCGGGACCCAGACCTGCGGACAAAAGCCCACTGTAGGAAGGTGCTAAAACGCTCGAAGGCCGAGCATGATATGGAACAGCCAAAAGGCATGGCCTTATCGAAATAATATTCACCCCGGAACTTGAAACCCAGCAACTCAAAGTCACCCGGGTGAACCGGCAGGAGGCGAAAGGCAGACTTAATGTCGCACTTAGCCAACAGCGCACCCGGGCCACATGAGCGCACCATGCGCAGCGCTTGGTCAAAAGATGTATACCTGACTGAGCAAAGGTCATCAGGGATAGCATTATTGACCGATCGGCCGGCTGGGTAGGACAAGTGATGGATCAGGCGGAACTCGCCCGGTGACTTCTTGGGCACCAAGCCCAAGGGTGACACTTTAAGGTTGGGGAACGGGGGTGCAGGGAAAGGGCCAGCGACCCTGCCCGCATCAACCTCCTTAGAAATGCTGGTGGCAGCCACCTCCTCCCTCCCCTTAAGGGACAAAAGGTTGGGGGCATCTTGGGGGGACCTATCACCCAAGAAAGGAATACGGAACCCCAGTCGAAAACCTTGAAGCAGGTAAACCGCATCTGCCTCCCTCGGGTACGATGCGAGCCAACGCTCCAACATGTCCACATTAAGTGGGGAGGGGGCCTTTCGGTGGACCAGCTCCCTCTGCGGCAGTCTTGCCAGCCCCTTGTCCGCCCCTACCTTTGCCCTGCATCCCTCCAGGCCTGGGGCAGGCGGAGGCCGCATGGGGGCCAGCGCAAGAGGGACACTCATGCCTGTACCGGCAATTCTTCCTACTGCAGGAACCGTTGGACGAGAAAGTCCAGCACAGCAGGCGGGCTGGAACCCCCTGCCCCGCCACCTGGCGGGGTGTCTGTGCTGGGGCCGCTTGCTGGACCGCATGTCCACAATGGTACCTTTCCCCAGGCGCAGGGCGCGTGGGAGTCATGTACAGAAGCCACAGCTTCTGGCAGGGCTCGTCCCACCTCATCTCAGGGTGCAGGGGAATCCGCATACGGAATTCCTCGTCGTAAGCCAACCACGACGGGCCCGGGAAGTCGACCATCGCCCGGTAAATGTTGTCCAAACACTGGACCATCGGAATTGCCAAATCCGGCCGGGCCCTGGGTAGACCGCCATGTATATGAGGTACGCCGGCAACCAGTTGGCCCACGTACGTGGCAGCTTACGACGACGTGCCTGTTCCTTATCCTTCTCATCCTGCCCCTCCCTCTCCTCTTTGGTGGGCTCTCTGTTAAGAAGGGAGAAGAGGTCCACATACTCCCCACGCCAGATCTTCTCTTTGGTGGCCTGGGCCAAATGGTCCCCCAGGGGCAAGGAATACCCCGCTGTCGGCAATGCCGACACCGGCACGGTGGGAACCACGGGGATCTGGAAAGGAGCCTGAACCAACCCGGTCACCCCTAACACATTCCCGACTGAGTAAGAGGTACCACCCAAAACGGGGCCCTGGGTGAGAGGTGAAGTCACCGGGTGGGACGTCGGCGACTGAACCGTCGCATCACCCGTGCGAGGCCACGTCCACTGGAATGCCCCCCCAACGTGGCTAGGTGTGTGGGTGCACTAGATTGAACCGCATACTCACATGCTGCACCCCCATGGGCCGCCCCCACCGGGGGTTCCGTCCCGCTGGGGGCGTCGGAGCTCACGACCACAATTGAGCTCGTCGACGGGGCCTGACCAGCATCAGCCTGTTGAGTGGGGAGCTGCGAGGCAGTGGCCGAGGCCGGCCCACGCGCCTCGGGCAGCTCGACCCGTTCTGCCGCCTGCCGCTGACCGGCAGACGAAGGATCAAACTGCACCCCAAAAGGCACCCCCGGGTGGTTAACCCTCGCGAGGGATGCCTCGAGGGCCGCAACGCGGGCCAGAAGGGCCTCAACCTTAACGTAGCCCCCTAAGCCAAGTGGGGGCAAAGGGCCGGCCGGCCCACTGGCTGCAGGCGCCGGTCCAGGTCCCTGGACCCCGGGGCCCATATACGGCCACGACCCCATGCCCGGCCCCTGCAGGGCCGGGGGGGTACCCTGCCAGGGGTGGGAACCCAGCCACCCCCCATGGCTGAAACCCCCCGCAGGAAGCTGCGCACCAATGGAAGAAGGCCGCGCAGAATGGGCCATGCTAGGGGCAGTGGCCACTGCTTGCGGGCCGGGGGCCGCGGCCCCTGCTGGGCCGGTACGCGGACACCCCGCCTGGGGCCAAGGGGCAATTAACCCCATCCCACTGGTCCCGGTGGGCTCAGGCAAAGGAGGCTGCTGGGGAGGCGCAGCCACAGTCCTCCGACCCGGCTGGCTCCTCCGCGCAGAACGAGCCGCGTTCGCAGTCGCCTTCTTCTTAGAGGGCATAGCAGCTAACCGATGGGAAGCTGGAAAAAGTCAAGAAAATTAGCAGCCAGAGGCTTCCCGATGAAAGGCAAGAGCGACGGAGGTAAGAGGGAAAAACTTCTCCGCTCCGTCGCTTCGCAAAATGGCAGCTCGGCTGCCTCGTGGCCGCCCCTTATATAAGGGTGCTGGCCACGCCCCCTAACTACCCGGATGCCTTCGTCCGGTGGGGGGGGGGGCGCAAAGAGCGCGGCGGCCATTTTGGCGCCGCACTTGCATTTGTTGAAAGTGCAACTTTCTCCTGACCTTTCATATAAAGCTTTCTCTCTTCTGTCAAGGGAAATGTTGGTTGAGATTGTCTCTTGGTTCTGGATTGCCAGACTGGGAGGAGGGTGGGGAGAGGTATTTCTGCAGCAATGGTCCTCTGTCCTTGATATAACATCTTTTTAGTTTAGCTTTCTCTATGCTAGCCAGTATTGTTTCTGCTGAAGACAAATTTCATATTTCCTGGCAGTTTTCTTTGCTCCATGCTAAACATGCCCATCTCTAACTGCTTTTCCATTGTCCTTCAACTACTTCATTTCCAGGTCCTCTATCATTTTGGTGTCCACCCTCTGGAACTTTCCAGCATGTCAATGTCCTTCTTAAATGGAGGTGTTCAGGCCACACACTACTGCCAAACTAGTTGTCATCCATTTTATATCTGTGTGTTTGGGTGGGTGAATGTTTTCCTCTGATCTGTTGCTTCATGTGAACAACGGGATAAGAACATAAGAACAGCCTTGCTGGAACAGGCCACAGCCCATCCAGTCCAGCATTCTGTCTCACACAGTGGCTCACCATTTCCTTCAGGGTATTCCCAAGCAGATGCCTTCACCTGCTTAGGTTTCCCTGGAAATGATATTGAGAGATATCCTGCCTATCTCTCCAACCCGGAGGTTGTCCTTAAGTATCCATAATTATAGCCATTGATACTCTTGTCCTCCATGAACGTGTCTAATCCTTTCTTAAAGCTATCAAGACTGACAGCTGTCACCACTTCTTCTGGCAGGGAGTTCCATAGACCAGTAATCCTCTGGGTGAAAAAGTACTTTCTCTTATTTGTTTGAGAACTAGTACCCAAAAGTTTCATGGAGTGTCCCCTAGTTCTAGTGTTATGCGATAGGGAAAACAGTTTTTCCTTATCTACTTTGTCCACACCGTGCATGATTTTATAAACTTCAATGAGGTCACCTCTTAGACGTCGTCGTTCAAGAGTGAAGAGGCCCAACCGTTGCAGCCTCAGATGGTAAGGAAGGTGTTCCAGTCCCCTAATCATTCTGGTTGCCCTCCTCTGCACTTTTTCCAGTTCCTTAATATCCTTCTGGAGGTATGGCGACCAGAACTGTACACAGTATTCCAGATGGGGCCTCACCATAGATTTATAAAGAGGCAAAATGGCACTTGCTGACTTATTTTCTATACCCTTCCTAATGATCCCTAGCATTGAGTTTGCTTTTTTCACTGCTGAGGCACACTGGGTTGACACCTTCATTGAGTTGTCCACCAGGACACCAAGGTCCCTTTCCTGGTTTGTCGCAGAGAGTTCAGACCCCATCAGTTTATAAGTGTAATTGGGGTTCTTTGCCCCAACATGCATCACTCTGCACTTACTAATGTTGAAACTCATTTGCCACTGTTTTGCCCACTCCCCCAGTGTCGAGAGATCCCTCTGGAGCTCCTCACAATCTCTCACAGTTTTCACTACCCTGTATAATTTAGTGTCGTCAGCAAATTTGGCTACATTGCTTTTTATTCCTACTTCTAGATCATTTATGAAGAGGTTGAAAAGCAGGGGTCCCAGTACTGAACCTTGGGGGACCCCACTCTTTACTTCCCTCCACTTGGAGAAGTGTCCATTTAGTGCTACCCTCTGTTTCCTGTCCCTTAGCCAGTTGCTGATCCAGGACAAGACCTGTCCCTTTATTCCATGACTGGTAAGTTTATTCAAGAGCCTTTGGTGTGGGACCTTGTCAAAAGCCTTCTGAAAGTCCAGATAAACAATGTCAACTGGATCCCCCTTATCCACATGCTTGTTGACACTCTCAAAAAATTCCAACAGATTAGTGAGGCATGATTTGCCCTTGCAAAAGCCATGTTGGCTCTCCTTTAGCAGCACCTTCTCTTCTATGTGCCTATTAATTCTATCTTTTAGGATGGTTTCCATCACTTTACCTGGGACACATGTCAAACTGACAGGTAGGTAATTTCCTGGATCACCCCTGGATCCTTTTTTGAAAATTGGTGTTACATTCGCTACCTTCCAGTCATCAGGCACAAAGCCTGATTTGAGGGAAAGATTATATATTTTGGCTAGGAGATCAGCAATTTCATCTTTAAGTTCCCTGAGAACTCGTGGATGGATGCCATCAGGTCCTGGTGATTTGTTAGTGTTTAGTTTAACAAGACATGCAAGGACCTCCTCCCTGGTTATTTCTATCTGGCTTAATTCTTCGGTTTCCCTCCCTACGAAGATAGGCTCTGTTTTGGGCATGTGGCCTCTGTCTTCTTCAGTGAATACTGAAGCAAAGAATTCATTGAGTCTCTCTGCAATCTCTGTTTCCTCTTTAATAACCCCTTGCCTTCCATTGACATCTAATGGTCCAATGGCCTTCCTAGTTGGGTTCTTACTTCTAATGTACTTAAAGAAGTCTTTGTTATTTCTCTGAGTATTTTTAGCTATACGCTCCTCAAAGTCTTGCTTTCCTTTCCTGATTGTTGCCTTGCATTTGTTCTGCCAGAATTTATGTTGCTGCCTGCTGTCCTCATTCGGACAAGCCTTCCATCTTCTAAATGAGCTTTTCTTGCTCTTGATCACTTCCCGAACAGCTCCTGTAAGCCACATTGGAGTCCTCTTGGACCTGGCAGTGCCCTTTTTCCTTTTGGGTATGCATTCCAATTGAGCCTCTGTTATTGTTTTTGTAAACAGCCTCCATGCCTCTTGGAGTGTTTGGACTCTCTCAATTTTCCCTTTCAGCTTCTTTTTTACTAGTTTCCTCAACTTTGGGAAATTTCCTTTTTGAAAATTTAAGGTCTCTGTGTTAGATTTTATCAGTGACTTGCGGTCTATGATCAAGTTAAACATAATTGAGTTGTGGTCACTGTTCCCTATTGGATCTGTCACATTAACATCTTGCACCAGATCCTGAGTATTACTCAGGATCAAGTCAAGGATTCTTGTACCTCTAGTTGGGTCTTCAACCATCTGTCCCAGGGAACAATCATTTAGCATATCTAGGAACTTTATCTCTTTATCATGTGCTGAACAACAGTTCACCCAGTCTATGTGAGGGTAATTGAAGTCCCCCATTATAACCAGGCTTCCCTTCTTGGATGCCTCCTTTACAACATTCTCCAACTGCCAGTCTCCCTCAAGAGTTTGGGTCGGAGGCCGATAGTATATGCCTACTGTTAGACCATCCTTGTGGCCTGGTACTCTTACCCACAGAGCTTCTAATGGTGACTTCAAATCACCTAGATATTCCAATTCATACGATTTTATCACTTCTTTGACATACAAGGCTACACCACCTCCTGTTTGCCCCTTCCTATCCTTCCTGTATAGTTTGTAGCCTGGGATAACTGTATCCCATTGGTTATCATCCGTCCACTAGGTTTCAGTGATACCAATTATATCAATATTCTTATCTATTGCTAAGTATTCCAGCTCCCCTATTTTGTTCCGGAGGCTTCTGGCATTTGTATACAAGCATTTATATATGCTTTTCTGACACAGTCTTTTGTGTCCAGTTGCATTGTTAGACTGCCTCTTGCATCCTTCTGCTAGAATGCTAGTGACTAGCTCCTCGCTCTGCTCAGTAATTTTTGCATCCTCCTTACTACTCAAGTACACACTTTCCCGAACCGGATGCTGCCCAGCTCCTCTCGGCTTTCCCCCAGTTATCAGTTTAAAAGCTGCTCTGCAGCCTTTTTGAGGTTGAGTACCAGCAATCTGGTCCCATCATGGTTCAAATGCAACCCATCCCTCCTGAACAGATTTGGCTTGTCCCAAAATGTTCTCCAGTTCCTGACAAATCTGAAACCCTCCTCTCGACACCACCGCCTCATCCACGCATTGAGGCTTCTGAGCTCTGCCTGCCTGGTAGGTCCTGCGCGAGGGACAGGCAGCACTTCTGAAAATGCTACCTTGGAAGTCTGGGACTTCAATCTTCTTCCTAACAACCTGAATTTGGCTTCCAGGACAGACCGCTTGGCCTTCCCAACATCATTGGTACCAACGTGTACCATGACAACTGGCTCGTCCCCAGTTCTCTCTAACAATCTATCTAGATTTCTTGTGATGTCTGCAACTTTTGCACCTGGCAGGCAAGTCACCATACGGTTATCATGTGCATCACAAATCCATTTCTCTGTATTTCTAATTATTGAATCGCCTAGTACAAGGAGCCTCTCTCCTGCAATCTGTTCATCTACATGCACCTCATCAACCATATTAAGGGAGAGAACCTCAGTTTGTTCCTGTTGTTTATCTTCCTGGATCTCATCAAGTGTGATGAAGGAGAGATCATCAGGTGGAACCAGTGGTTCCTCTGTGTGTTCCTCATCAGGTGTGATGAGGGAAAGAGCCTCAAATTTATTCTGCAATTTCAGACTCTCAGAGTGATCCCCTACTCTTCTCCTCCTTTGAGTCACATTCCTCCAAATATCTCCCTCCTGAGTTAGTGAAGGGCCTTCTCCCTCAGAACTGTGCCCTGTCTCTTCTTTGTCTAGCATAGTCTGCTCCGCTCTGTCAAGCTCCTTAATTTGTTGATGGTTAGATATGTGGGCCTCTAGCTGCTGGACCTTCTCTTCTAGTAGTGCAACCAGCTTGCACTTGCTGCAAGTGTAGTTCTCCATATGCTTTGGCAAGAACACAAACATGGCACAAGTATTGCAGGTAACTACAACTGTTCCCTCAGAATCCATTTTAACAAGTGCAGTATTATGGGCCTCAAAAATGTACACGTTTACTACCTTTCTACCTAGTAAGACTATATTCTTCCTTTGTTACTAGTTCGCAATCTCGCGCGAACCTCTAAAGCAGCTCTACTCCAACTGCAAAACTTACCAGTGCTCACTTCCTTTGTTTGGCTCTCCTCAGCAGCAGCTCTGCTTAAGAGCACATGCAGAGTCAAAAGGGCTGACCCTGAAAGAGCTCAGAGCTTTTAAAGGCTAGTGTGGCTCCGCCCCTATGAGTCACAGTTCAGGGAAGGGCCTGGTGTGGCTCTGCCCCCTGCTTCTGGAAGCTTCAAACTGCTTCCTCTGTTTGAACAAGGGAATGACAAAGGGAATGTAGTAGCTCATTCTCCTTTTTCATGGGTTTAGCACAACTTTCACATACTTAGTGCTGCCGTTGCTGCCCTTTCTCTTCCTCTACCACCACCACCACCACCACCACCAGCACCACTACAAGGTAGTGCTTAATTCAACTTAATAATAGTAATAAAATAGATATGATTTAAAAACAATTTAAATTAAAATATACAAACAAATTCATCACAACAAATTAAACAATATATATCATGGCAATTTAAAAAGATATGTCTTCATACTGATCTTACAAGCCTCAGGAGTGAAAATCTATCAGGTAGGCATATGGTACAGTCTGGGAGCCATGCAGAAGAAAGCGCTCTTTTATGTTCCTGTTGGAGTAGGCCTCTGTAGCTGTAATTTCAGGAAGACCTCTCCATAATTCTGCAGCCATCATTTGCTGACACCTCCTGGACTGAAAAGCTTCTCTGGGAAGATTTCCTTCAAGATGCCTTTCACTAGTCCTTGTGGTCAGCAAACTTGGCTTTCCAGAAGTTCTTGGACTTCAGTCCCCAGAAGCCCAAGCCAGTATACCTGCTAATCAGGGCTTCTGGGAACTGAAGTCCAAGAACATCTGGAAAGCCATGTTTGCTATCCCCTGTTCTAGCCTTTGGAGATCAAGGTAGCTGCAGATTGCTGGAGAGAGTGTCACACAGAAATGTTTTCTCTCCTTGTAAATAAGATAAGGGCAAGACTCTTACAAACCAGTTATAAGATTTTTCACCCATATTTTCTTGCCTTTCAAATATTGCTTTCACCAGCAATTGGTTAAGAATGAACAGGAAAATAATTAAATTGAAGAATCTTCTCCTGTAATGTCATCTTTTGAAGTCTGATTGATTATATGCACAGGACACTGGATGGATTACAAGCTTTTTCCTCCTTTGTTCTGACAGCAGCAGATTCAGCCTGATAGCCTAGCAAGGATTTATGTAATCATTTTATTTCTATTTGTTATGTTTAACAAAAGGGAAATTCTCTGAGTTAGGATAGCGTGAGTTCAAAAGGTTGTCATTTTTCAAAGGAGCAAACAAACAAACAGTGGGCCCAATGGAGAATTCTGTTTCACCAATTGTTCTGTTGATCTCTCATGGAAGATTAAGCACACTGAGACAGGCTCTTGGTCACAGTCCACAAAGAAGGAGGAAGGTTTACTTTTCTGCATCCCAATACTTTGATCACAACCCAAAGGTCTACTGAGGTGCTTGTGGCTTACTGAGCGAGCACTAAGTTTATTCCATGAAATCGGAAACTCTCCAGAAAGGCTCTCCCCCTCTTGACGAGATCATGTCCAAAGACAGCTACGGGAAAGCTGACATTAACATTCCTCTAGACTCATGGTTCCTAACATGGGGTACACACCCCACAAGGGTGCAATTTGATTTTTAAGGGGGGATTTGTTAATGAGTTATTAACAGCTAATGGCATTTTAGGCTCCCTCTGTGAAACGGAGTCAACTTTTTGAATAATAAGAATTATATGTCACAGAGGGGCGTCATCAGGATTTTAGAGATGCTTAGGCCAAAAAAAGGTTGGGAACCACGCTCTAGAGCAATTGTCCTCAACCTTTGGTGCTCCAGAAGCTCTGGCCATTAACTCTGTGAGCATCCGGCATGTTGATGAGGGCTTCTGGGAGATTATAAATCCTAAACATCTGGAAAATCAAACCATGATAAACACTGCTCTTCAGGTCACTGTTGCAACACAAAGAGAACAGAAAATTGCCTTTTCATATGCCACAGTGGCCTGCAGTGTCTACATCAGGGGTTCTTAACCTATGGGCCGGATCTGGCCCATGGCACCAAATCATCCAACCCGCACCCTCATTCCAGCTGCCACTTCCACCGCTGCCGCACCAGCTCAGTTGTTGTCTCCTCTGCTTGGCTTGCCATGTCCATAATGGTGCTCTGTAGCAGGGCGGAGGTAGTAAAGCTTACAACAAGCCAAGCAAAGCAGAGGAGACAAGGTTGGAGGTGGTGGCAGTGGAAGCTGAAGTGGCGGTTGAAGTGAGGTCGTGGTCCAGATGATTTGGTGCCATGCAGTTCCTCCAGGCTGGTAAGCAGGGAAGCAGCAGGGGGTGGGGGAAGTGGTGGGTGGCTGGGGGTGGTCACCAGTGGTGGTAGTGTGGGTGGAGTGGTGGGTGGTTCAGGGGTGATCCTGCTGCCAGCAACAGTGGTGGGAGTGGTGGGACTACCCTGAGCCCCCATCACTCCCCCACCACCAGTGGTGCTGCTCACACCTATCCAGCCCACCAACAGTCTGAGGGGCTGTGATCTGGCCCCTGGCTTAAAAAGGTTGAGTACCCCTGGTCTACATAATCAGATATAGGGGGAGTTACTTTTTTGGACTACAGCTGCCAGAACTTCATAGCTACATGCTGACTGTACATCTTGTAAAGTAGTTGTCCCCCCAAAAATGTAGTTTTCCTATCTTTGGCCAGCAAGAGCTGGCCAGAAATGGTAACAAACATGACAATGCCTAGCAATATTTACAAGGAATGCACAAACAGCCAGAGTCTTCCCCACAACAGGTGTTGGGAAAGGATAGGAAAGTGTGGCACTTCTGCTTTCATCCACACCTAGATTTTGGATATTTCAAATTCTATTTGTCCTGAATACAATTGGATAAGTTCTTCAAAGAAGAACTGAAATGAAATTTTCCTTCTTTGTGCCCACCAACTTCAACATTTATTCCCAGTGTGCAAAAGACCATTTTGTATCTGCTTTTCCTATAGGTTTTAAAGCGGAGGAATATCTGAATATGATCACATAGCAAACCCATTCTAATAACTTTGTTTCAGCCTTCATAAACTGCTCCCAATTTATGTATTTCATTCATAGCTTTGATTTGGCGCGCACACATGCACACACATCAGAAATAAATCATGTGCAGGTCTGTATGTGTTCACATTCATAAATGCAATAAAATCCCATGATGTAGGGACAGTGATCAATTAGCTAAAAGGAAACAAAGTTGAGGGAATCCATAATATGTTATTTGAATTATCTAGGACCTCTTTAATTCTTCTCTTGTTGTATTCCACAGTCATCAGCAGGATGGTTTTCTTTACGATAAGAATTAACTGCTGCCTCCACTGGCTTCTATAGGTCATCTTGATAACTTGGCCAATTTGAGGAAGTCACAAAGTTAGCGCTCCCAGATAAAAATAGCATTGAACTCCTTATCCTCAGTTATTGCTGATGTCTTTCCTTTTCCTCTGATGCAATCAAGTCAACATTGCATGAAAATCTAAAAATAAAGTCCCTGTTTATCTCACAATCAAATGTAAGATCTTCCTGGTCCCATAGCAACCTGTTAAATAAATGTCCACTAGAAACTCATGTTAATGGTATGATTACTCCATATGAATTGATTAGGACCATGGAGTGTTTTTTATTTTATTTTAAAAAAACCTTACTAATGGAAGTAAGTATTAGTTGATGTGCTTAATGTTTAGATCAGGTGTTCCCAATCTTTTCAAGCTGGGAGCCAGGTCATGGTGGGGGTGGCATTTTGTCCCAACAGCTATTTTGTTTCTCAAATGCCCTTGGAGGGGTGGGGGGACACATGAAATTGCACCATGGGCCAGATCTGGTCCACAGTCCTTAGGTTGGGAACCCCTATTTTAGATTTATGGCTGTGAATGCCAAGGCTAGTATTCTCTATGCATTAAGGATTCTCTATGCATAGTATTCTCTATGCATTAAGCTCCGCCATTGGCTGGGTTGAAAAGAGCCTCCATGACCTGGCAGGAGGTAGGACGCACCACCATTGACCCAGTCCCCACCACTGGCTGGGGAGATGAGGAGCCGCTGAGCTTACCAACTGTTTTGGTGTGGGCTGCGATGTGAGCTATGTTATGATTATTGTGTATGATTATATGGACTTTTTATTGATTAATTTCCTTTTCACTATGTTTTTGATGTTTTGTAATGATTGTAACTTTGATGTGGTAATTTATTGTTGTGAGTCACCCTGAGTCATGTGGCAATTGTGTGGCATACAAATGTAAATATGAAATTAAGGACATTGTGTGGTTTTATTATAAAAAATAATGGAGAGCTGGTGTTATTGAGAAGTTATTTATTATTAATTTTATAGCTGATCTTTAGTGGGGCAACAACAAAATGACTCCCACCACATTCATTTAACATTGAGCTTGATACTGTACTTCCAGAGGGCCTGAATGTCCTTGTTACATTTGGCTGGTCTGTAGCTCAGTGGTGTGAAACATTTGTGTTATGGAGGGTAGAGCTCCCATTATACCACAACCAGAAGGGCCATTATGGAATTCTGGGAGGTGTCGCCCAAAACCAAACATTTCCCATCTCAACTGTGGTTTGGTTTTTACCTTGAACTTTATGAAGAGCATCCAAGAGATCCAAGCTGCACACAAGCTGCTCTTTGCCTTTCTAGTTTCTTTGGGTGTTTCAGCAATGTGCATGGCTTATCACAACCTTTTCTTTTGTGGCACTCACTTGACACAGTTTGGTAGACAGCTCTCATAATCTCCAGCATTACCTGAATGTGTATTATTCAGTGGGACATGATTATCTAGCACAGGGTTCCTCAAACTTGGCTCTATAGATGTTCTTGTATTCAATTCCCAGAAGCCCTGATCAGCAGGTGTGCTGACTTGGGCTTCTGGTAATTGATGTCCACAAACACCTGGAGAGCCAAGTTTTAGGAACCCTGATCTAGCACATCTATTTATTTATTCACATTTATACCTCACCCTTTTGGTACAAGCACCACACATTCTAACTGCACAGTCCTTACTTAACTGTGCAACACTCTCTTGTACTATTTGTTAAGTTGACACATTTCCCAGGAAAGGGAGTGTAGAAACACAGCCCTAACCTAACCATTATTTATCAGACAGAAATCTGATAAATTATCTATGCTTTGCTTTCAGAACCTAAATGGCACTGGAACAGATATTTTATACTTTTTGCTCATATAGTACATCCAATTCGAACCCAGTGGATTCAGTTTAGGTCTCCATTAGTTCCTAACCTTAGATCCCCAGGTACTGTTGGACTCTATTACTCCCCATTCCTGACCATTGTCCATGTTGTATGGGGATGGTGTGAACAGTGGTCACCCCATCATAATATTTTCTTCATAAAGTACAGTAATACCTCATACAAAGTCTGCTTCATACAACATCGGATTCAAACAACATCACCTAATTCCTTGGAAAAAGTTGCCTCATACAAAGTTGTGTGACTTTGTATGAGGCATTGGGGTTTTCCCAGGTTGCATCGTGCCTGGGCAGTATAAAAGGCAGGACACATGCATGCATTGCAAGCGCGGCGCCAAAATGGCCGCCGCGCCCTTTGCGGGCCCCCCCCACAGGACAGAGAATCCGGGTAGTTAGGGGCGTGGCCAGCTCCCTTATAAAAGGGGTGGCCACGAGGCAGCCAAGCTGCCATTTTACCTCAGCGACGGAGCGGAGAAGTTTTTTCCCCTGCGTCTCCGTCGCTCGTTAGCTTACCGGGAAGCCTTTTGGTAGCGGTTCTGCCTTTCCGGCTTCCCTTTTTGCTCCGGTGGAGATGCCTTCGAAGAAGAAGGCAGCTTCGAGCTCAGCTCGCGTTGTTAGGAGGCGCAACCCAGGTCGGAGGACCGCGGTGCCGCCTCCTCTGCAGCCACCTTTGCCAGCCCCGGCCGGGGCCGGCGGAATGGGGTCTATTGCCCCTTGGCCCGGGGTGGGTGATCAGAGTGCGGGCGCGGAAGGGGTTCCGGCCCGCGGCCCACGAGCGGTGGACACCGCTCCTGCTCCTGCCCACTCTGTCGGGCCTACTCCTCTTGGGCTGCAGCCTCTCCCGGGGCCCTCTAGCCTTGGGGGGTGGTGCGGCCCCCTGCCTTGGCAGGTTTCTCCACCAACCCTGCCGGGATTCGGTGCTGGCCAATGGCCATATGTGGGTCCCGGGGTACAGGGACCTGTACCCATGCCTGGGCCAGGCGGGCCGGCCGGCCCTTTGCCCATGGTCAACGTGGACACCTTGCTGGCCCGCATTGCGGCCCTGGAGGCGTCGATGGCGCGGGCCAGTCAGGCGGGCGCCCCTTTCGGGGTTCCTTTTGAGACGCTGTCGGCTGGAGGACAACAGCCGGCGGGGAGGGTCGAGCTGCTGCAGGCGTGTGGCGCGGTTTCGGCCACTGCCTCGCAGCTCCCCAGCCAGCAACCAGGTGCGGGTCAAGCCCCGGTGATGACCTCTACGTCGGTCGTGAGCTCTGACGCCCCCAGTGGGCCGGAACCCCCGGTGGGGGCGGCCCACGGGGGTGCAGCGTGTGAGTATACGGTGCAAGCGAGTACATCCACACACATTCCCAATCTAGGGGGGGCCTTTCAATGGCCTTGGCCTCGCGCGGGTGGTGCGGGGGCCACGCTGTCGGCGACCCACCCGGCGACGACGACTGCCACCTTGGGCACTGGGGTGGGCATGGGTCCTTACAATACAGGGAATGTTCTGGGGGTGGCTGGATTAGTTCAGGCCCCTTTTACCAGGCCGGCTGTCCCTTTTTCGGCCTTGCCGACGGCAGGGTATTCCTTGCCATTGGGTGATCACCTGGCACAGGCTACTAGGGATAAGATATGGCAAGGGGAGTATGTAGATATCTTCTCACTCCTGAACAGAGAGCCCACCAAGGAGGAACGGGAGGGTCAGGATGAGAAGGACAAGGAGCAGGCACGCCGCCGTAAGCCGCCGCGTACCTGGGCCAACTGGCTCCCCGCTTATTTAATATACATGGCGGTATATCTGAGGGCGCGGCCGGATTTAGCTATTCCCATGGTCCAATATTTGGACAACATATATAGGGCGATGGTCGATTTCCCGGGCCCCTCATGGCTAGCATATGACGAGGAATTCCGTATGAGGATTCCCCTTCACCCCGAGATGAGATGGGATGAGCTGTGCCAGAGGCTTTGGCTTTTGTATATGACACCCACACGCCCTGCCCCGGGGGATAGATACCATTGCGGACATGCGGTCCAGCGAGTGGCTCCAGCGCAGTTTAGCCGCCAGGCGGCGGGGCAGGGGGTTCCAGCCCGCCTGCGGTGCTGGACTTTCTCGTCAATTGGTTCCTGCAATCGAAAGAACTGCAGGTATAAGCATGAGTGTCCCACATGCTCTGGCCCCCACGCAGCCTCTGCTTGCCCCAAGCCTGGGGGGGCGCGAGGCAGAGGGAAGGGTGGACAGTGGGCTGGCAAGGATGCCACGGATGGAGCTAGTTCTCCAAAAGGCCCCCTCCCCAATTAAGGTGGACATGCTGGAGCGCTGGCTCGCATCGTACCCGAAGGGGGAGGCAGGGAGTATATCTTCAAGGTTTTAAGCAGGGATTTCGTATCCCTTTTGTGGGTGATAGGTCCCCTCAGGATGCTCCCAACCTTTTATCCCTTAGAGGAAGGGAGGAGGTGGCTGCGGCCAGCATTCAAAAGGAGTTAGTCGCGGGCAGGGTCGCTGGACCTTTCCCCGTACCCCCGTTTCTCAATCTTAAGGTCTCGCCACTGGGTTTGGTCCCCAAAAAGTCCCTAGGTGAGTTTCGCCTTATTCATCATTTGTCCTACCCAGCCGGCCGGTCGGTCAATGATGCTATCCCTGATGACCTTTGTTCAGTCAGGTATACATCGTTTGACCATGCGTTGCGCATGGCGCGCTCGTGTGGCCCGGGTGCCCTGCTGGCCAAGTGTGACATTAAGTCAGCTTTTCGCCTCTTGCCAGTGCACCCGGGCGACTTTGAGTTGCTGGGTTTTAAATTTAAGGGGGAATATTATTTGGATAAGGCCATGCCTTTTGGCTGCTCCATATCATGCTCGGCTTTCGAGCGTTTTAGTACCTTCCTAGAGTGGGCTTTCGCCCGCAGGTCAGGGACCCGGTCTGTAGCCCATTACCTGGATGACTTTTTATTCGGGGGTGAACGGGGCTGGGACACGTGCGCACGTCTCCTCAACACATTTCAGACGCTAATGGAGGAACTTGGTGTCCCTTTAGCGCCCGAAATAGACCGTGGGCCCATCGACCAAGCTAGTATTCCTGGGGGTTGAGATTGACACAGTAGTGCAGGCTCCTAGGTTGCCGGGTGATAAGGTGTCCAGGATCGTGGCCCTTATCTCGGAATTGCTGGCCAAGCGTAAGGCATCACTGAGAGAACTTCAGGTGCTACATGGGCACCTTAATTTTGCTTGCAGGGTGGTCGCACCGGGCAGGGCTTTTGCCCGGCGCTTATGCGACGCCATGGCAGGGTTATCCAGGCCCCACCACAGAGTCAGGCTCACCCGGGGTATCAGGGCAGACATGTTCGTCTGGTTGCAATTCCTGAGGGAGTTTAATGGGGTCTCATTTTGGAGGTCTGACCTCCTGGCGTCCCCCAATTTCCAGATCCAGTCTGATGCCTCAGGATCCCTGGGTTATGGGATGTACTTCAATGTGAAGTGGGGCCTGTGGTGGGTGGCCACCGGCATGGGCAGGCACAGGTCGCCTGCGGGATCTCACATACCTGGAATTTTTCCCCATTCTGGGGGCTTTGATGCTATGGGGCGAACTGTGGGCTAATTCGGTGGTGCATTTCTGGTGTGACAATGCTGCTGTTGCCCACATTGTCAGTGCACAGACTTCCAAATTGCCCAGGGTCATGGACCTAGTGCGCCATTTTGTGCTGCGCTGCCTGCGCCTCAACGTTTTGTTCAGGGCCAGGCATGTACCAGGGATTAATAATGATATTGCTGACGCTTTGTCCCGCCTGCAGATCTCCCGGTTCCGCGCCTTGGCCCCGGATGCGGAGGAATTTCCCTCGCCACTCCCGGACGAGATGTGGACTATTGGCAAGGAGAGGTGAACCGGGCGATTGGCCTGTCACTAGCGCCACGCACGCGTAAGGCGTATCAACAAGCATTCAATTCTTACAGGGCATTTGCTACTCAATTTCTTTTGCCAGAGACCTGGCCTATCCCGGTGGACCATGTTCTGCGGTTCATGGTTCACCTGCATGCACAGGGCCTTGCACCTCGCACCATAGCATCCAAGCTCTCGGCGTTGGTTTTTGTGGCCAAAGTGGGAGGTCATGTGGATACCACCTCTGACTTCCGTGTGCGACATGTTTTGGAGGGGTGGGTGCGCGAGCGCGGGCGTTGCCCGGATGACCGGCACCCTATTTCCCCAGGGGTTCTTACCCAGTTGGCCCGGGGCTGGCCAGGCCTCTGTTTTGATCATTATGAGGCAGCCCTTTTTCACGCAGCCACAACGGTGGCATTTTTTGGAGCGCTCCGCGTCAGCGAACTCGAGATGCTGTCTAAGGCGGATGCAAGTGGTAGGGCACTGGAACTCGAAGATGTCTACGTAGCCAAAGACTGGGCCCAGTTGAGGATACGCTCCTCTAAAACAGATCAGCATGGAGTAGGCAGTGGTGTAAGGCTGCTACGTTGTTCTTTGGCAGACATCTGTCCGGTTGGTGCCCTACAGGAATTCCTGGCACTGCGTGGCGTGCACCACGGCCCGTTTTTCTGTCACCAAGATGGGTCTCCCCTTACTAAATTTCAGTTTTGGAAGGTGACAGCCAGAGCCCTCACCAGGGTGGGCCTACCAGGTGCCCGTTATGGCACACATTCGTTCCGGAATGGTGCAGCCTCTACAGCAGCTGCTTTTGGGTACTCTGGGGCTGACATACGCAGCATGGGGAGGTGGGGCTCGCAATGTTTTCAGTTTTATGTGCGCCCACTCCCGCCATGAGTACCAATCCAGTCACCTTACCGCCTTTTTTCTCAATTTTCTTACAGACCCTGGGTGTCGTTTTACACCGGTGACAGTATGGCTGGTGGGCCACAGCTATGTGCACAGGGCAGCGCGTTACGCTGCGGCGACAGAATGGGGACCCCGACTGGGACTGGGTGACCACGCCAGTCTCGCATGGCATGGTAAGCCTGGGATGTTATGGCGGGAGCTGCGGCCTTTCCTTTTTTCTGGCCTGGGTGCTGACCCGCCTGACATTCTAATCATCCACCTGGGGGGCAATGATTTGGGCCAGGTCACCGGCTTATCGCTTAAGCATGCGATTTGCGAGGACCTCGCCCACTTGCATTATGTCTGGCCTGCCACAACCCTGGTTTGGTCGGACATTGTCCCGCGCCATTCTTACAGAGGGGGTGTTAACCTCCTGGCCCTTGACCGTGCTAGGCGCGCGGTCAATAAGGCAATGGCGCGGTTTCTTGCCAACGGGGCTTGGGGACGGGTTAGTCATCACCCCGATATTAGTCTACAAAATTATGACTTGTACGCAGGGGATGGGGTCCATCTGTCGCGAGGAGGTATGGACCTCCTGTTGGGTGATTGGCGAGCAGGCCTGTTGACCGAGCTGACGGTCGGGGGGGGGGCGTCAGGTCTTCTTTGAAGCCCCTCCGTGTGGCGGGTAGCACTGGTAAGGTAAACAGTATGACCCACAAGTATCCGGCAGGTTCGCAATTGACTGGACAACACTAGACAGGAATAAATTAGTTAAACGTTGTCCGGTCAACGACGAACCAGGCGATGGGGTGATGACGATTGCTAACCAGCATGCATCACCCCTGTGATTTCACGGATACGCGTCAGAGGGTGGGGTCATAAGTTAGTTATTGACTACGGTCAACAATTTGTTTGTTGTCAACAAACAAATTGATACAAATTGATACATTGTAACCAATTGCCGTTGGCAATTTTGGGGTGGTACCTTACCAGTGTTACTTCGGCCTGCTTGCCTTAGGAATTACGATTGGTCGTTTTACCAATGCAAATTTATAATTCAGACTAGGGCATTGAATCAATAAATGTGGCCCTATGCTGTTATCCACTTTCAATGTTGTCTGTGTCCGTTATTGGGGGGGTGCGCCTGCAATGCAAGCGCGGCGCCAAAATGGCCGCCGCGCCCTTTGCGGCCCCCCCCCACAGGACAGAGAATCCGGGTAGTTAGGGGCGTGGCCAGCTCCCTTATAAAAGGGGTGGCCACGAGGCAGCCAAGCTGCCATTTTACCTCAGCGATGGAGCGGAGAAGTTTTTTCCCCTCCACCCCCTCCCTAGTTAACAGTGTGATATTATGGTCGCTTCGGGGCCGGGTGGGAATTTTTGGTTGGGACCCATATTGGCTCTGGGTCCTGGCTTTTTTGCCCATCCCACACTGTTGCTATGGTTTGATATAGGGGGCTTTATGTGTTCCTACTGTTGACTTTGGTCACATTGGCGGGTAGCACTGGTAAGGTAAACAGTATGACCCACAAGTATCCGGCAGGTTCGCAATTGACTGGACAACACTAGACAGGAATAAATTAGTTAAACGTTGTCCGGTCAACGACGAACCAGGCGATGGGGTGATGACGATTGCTAACCAGCATGCATCACCCCTGTGATTTCACGGATACGCGTCAGAGGGTGGGGTCATAAGTTAGTTATTGACTACGGTCAACAATTTGTTTGTTGTCAACAAACAAATTGATACAAATTGATACATTGTAACCAATTGCCGTTGGCAATTTTGGGGTGGTACCTTACCAGTGTTACTTCGGCCTGCTTGCCTTAGGAATTACGATTGGTCGTTTTACCAATGCAAATTTATAATTCGGACTAGGGCATTGAATCAATAAATGTGGCCCTATGCTGTTATCCACTTTCAATGTTGTCTGTGTCCGTTATTGGGGGGGTGCGCCTGCAATGCTCTAGTGGGTTTTGCATGAGGCAAAGAGTGTTTAGGAGTGGCTTTGAGCGCAATTTTGGATTTTTTTGATTTTTTTCGTCAGAATTTTTAGAAGCATTCCTGGGATTTTTTGCAGCATTCTTCAGGTTCTTGGGCAATCAGGGTTGTTTGACAAGTTTTTGTAATGTTTTTAGCCTTTTGACAATGATTTCTTAAAGTTCTGTCAGTTTCCTGTCTGTTTCCTTGACTTTGCCCTGAAGTCTGTGCTGTTACAGTACAATGTATCTCTATGGAAACAATATTGTATGAGGCATTGTGGCAAGGATTTGGACGTTGTATGAGGCATCGCGGCTAGGATTTTGCATGCCTCATACAAAGTCCAAATCCGTATAAAGTCCAAACTTGTGGAACCAAGTTTGGACGTTGTATGAGGTATCACTCAGACAATCCTTTGCCCCCAGATTGTTCTGAATTGGTGAGAACAACTTGAGATCAGGTCATTTGGTGGTTCCAGATGTGCCAGCCTAATCCAGTTTGCTTCAAAGCTGATTTAAAATGATCTGAATCAGCTCAGCTTAGTTCAGAGTTCAATATTTATCTCATATGGTCCTGTAGCTGAACAACATAAGAGGAACAACATAAGAGAAAGAAAAAAATATCTTTTTTTGGTAACTCATCTTCCATTTAATAGAACATCAATCATGCATAATGGTTTCTTGGGCTGCTCATTATCATAGTACCAACAGAAGATGTTTTCTGTTGCACTACAAGAAACAAGGAATGAAAACATTGCAGAATTTTTGCCAGAAAAGAAGCTTTTGTGTATGTGAAGCCAGAAGAAACTCAACAGAACACATTGCCACAGACCAGGTTTACTTAATGTGCATCTGGTCCCATGTTTTCCCTGTTCCCATTTATTGCAATGTTGGGGAGCTGGAGGAGTACAGGTCTTACCCAGTTTGGACTTTTTTTAAAGAGGTCACTGGAGGCTTGGAGGTATAGCTTAAATCAAGGGAAGGGAAACCTTTAGCCTTGCAAATGTTTTGGCTTACAACTCCCAGCATGAGGAATCAGATCAGTCTGCCCACCGAGCACAGCAGCTGTTTGAAATGGCTGAAATAAGACAGATGTAACTCCTCTGCTCACCTCTTTTTTTGTAGGAAAAGGAAGTGGCACCAAGCCATCATATTAAGATTTTAGGTCTTATGTGTCTCTTTTCCTCTCCCCATTCAGGTATCTCTACTCTTGCCATAATTTCTTTCTCAGGGCTGGGGGAAGGGAACTATGCCAATTTTGTTTTCATGATTTCATCTGATTGGCCATTGTTTTTCGAATTGAAAGCTATTATCCTGAAATGTCTGATGCATCTGTCCAGAATTGTAGTAGTTCTAAACAATTCACCATGACTAAAGCACTAAGCTCCCAAACTTGGTCCCTTAGATGTTCTTGGACTATAACTCCTACACGTCCTGACAATGGGAATTGTAGCCCAAGAACATCAGGAGCCCTAGGTTCATAACCGCTGGACACAAAAGTATTTGCACATATTTTCCAAAGTAATGAGCCTTTAGTTATGTCCAGTCATTCATTTGATTATAACTTGAAAGAAGGGAAATAATCTAATGCTCACAGCTTCTTCATGAGGACAAGTAATTCAAAAGCTAGGTGCATACATTTGCATGGTATTGTAGACGCAATGGGCAAGAGCTGGGAGGGTTGAGGAGGATGGTGGAGGACAGAGATGCCTGGAGGACAATGGTCCATAGGATCGCAAAGGGTCGGAATTGACTGTGCGACTGAACAATAAAATACATTACTGTTTGAAACTCCTGGACTACCTGAAATAAGTCAAGTGTTACCTAGTGACTAATCTACATCATGGTAGTACTTACACAGCATCCAAAATTATCTTGCATACCTCCCTATGGAAATGGCATCATCATTATTATTATCTGTACTGACAGATTGCCACTAATTAAAGAGTCCCTCACTTCAGTTCATCATTGTTACAATGTGGCTTCAAAAATGCTTGTAGCATACATAAATGCTTGTATGCAAATGCCAGAAGCCTTCAGAATAAAATAGGGGAGTTGGACTACTTAGCAACAGATAAAAATATTGATATCATTGGCATTACTGAAACCTGGTGGACGGATGATAACAAATGAGATAATGTTATCCCTGGCTACAAACTGTATAGGAAGGAGAGGAAGGGGCAAATGGGAGGTGGTGTAGCCTTGTATGGCAAAGAAGAGATAAAATTGTATGAACTAGAATATCTAGGTGATTTGGAGTCACCATTAGAGACTTTTTGGGAAAGAGTATTGGGCCACAAGGATAGTCTAACAGTAGGCATACATTACCATCCTCCGACCACAACCCCTGAGGGAGATTGGCTGTTGGAGAAAGTTGTAAAGGAGGTATCCAAGAAAGGTAGCCTGGTTCTAATGGGGGACTTTAATTACCCCATATAGACTGGGTGAACTGTTGTTCAGCATATGATAAGGAGATAAAGTTTCTAGATATGTTAAATGATTGTCCCCTGGAACAGATGGTTGAAGATACAACTAGAGGTATAAGAATTCTTGACTTGATCTTGAGTAATATTCAGGATCTGGTGCAAGATGTTAACATAACTGATTCGTTAGGGAACAGTGACCACAATACGATTATGTTTAGCTTAATTACAGATCGGAAATCATTTACAAAATATAACACAGAGACCTTGAACTTTCAAAAGGGAAATTTTCCAAAGATGAGGAAGTTAGTAAGAAAGTAGTTGAAAGGCAAAACTGAGAGAGTCCAAACACTCCAGGAGGCATGGAGGCTGCTTACAAAAACAATAGCTGAGGCCCAATTGGAATGCATACCTAAAAGGAATAAAGGCACAGCCAAGTCCAAGAGGACTCCAATGTGGCTCACGGGAGCTGTTCAGGATGTGATTAAAAGTAAGAGAAGCTCATTTAGAAGATGGAAGGCTTGCCCGAATGAGGATACCAGGCAGGAACATAAAATTTTGTAAAATAAATGCAAGGCAATAATTAGGAAGGCTAAGGAAGACTTTGAGGAGCATATAGCTAAAAACTCTCAGAGGAATAACAAAGACTTCTTTAAGTATATTAGAAGTAAGAATCTAACTAGTAAGGCCATTGGACCACTGGATGCCAATGGAAGGCAATGGGTTATTAAGGAGGAAACAGAGATTGCAGAGAGATTTAATGAATTCTTTGCTTCAATATTTATTGAAGAAGATAGAGATCACATGCCCGAAACAAAACCTATCTTTGTAGGGAGGGAAACTGAAGAACTAAGCCATATAGTTCTAGGGAGGAGGTCCTTGCATGTCTCGATAAGTTAAATGCTAACAAATCACCAGGACCAGATGGCATCCATCCACGAATGCTCAAGGAACAAGGATGAAATTGCTGATTTCCTAGCCAAAATATATAATATTTCCCTCAAATCAGGCTTTGTGCCTGATGACTGGAAGGTAGCAAATGTAACACCAATTTTTAAAAAATGATCTAGAGGTGATCCGGGTAATTACCAACAGGTCAGTTTGAGATGTGTCCCGGGTAAAGTGATGGAAACCATCCTAAAAGATAGAATTAATAGGCACATAAAAGAAAAGGAGCTGCTGAACAAGAGCCAGTATGGCTTTTGCAAGGGTAAATCATGCCTCACTAACCTGTTAGAATTTTTTGAGAGCGTTAACAAGCATGTGGATAAGGGTGATCCAGTTGATATTGTCTATCTGGATTTTCAGAAGGCTTTTGATAAGGTCCCACACCAAAGGTTACTGACTAAACTTGCCAGTCATGAAATAAAGGGCCAGGTTTTGTCTTGGATCAGTAACTGGCTAAGGGATAGGAAACAAGGGGTGGCATTAAATGGACACTTCTCCAAGTGGAAGGAAGTAAAGAGCGGAGTCCCCCAAGGTTCAGTATTGGGACCCCTGCTTTTCATCCTCTTCATAAATGATCTAGAAGTAGGAGTGAATAGCATGACAGCCAAGTTTGCCAATGACACTAAATTATACAGGGTAGTGAAAACTGTGAGAGATTGCATGGAGCTCCAGAGAGATCTCTCGACGTTGGGGGAATGGGCAAAAGAGTGGCAAATGATCTTTAATATTAGTAAATGTAGAGTGATGCACGTTGGGGTAAAAACCCCCAATTACAATTATAAGTTGATGGAGTCTGAACTCTCTGCGACAAATCAGGAAAGGGACCTTGGTGTCCTGGTGGACAGCTCAATGAAAATGTCAACCCAGTGTGCCTCAGCAGAAAAAAAAACTAACTCAATGTTAGGGATCATTAGGAAGGGTATTGAAAATAAGCCAGTAGGTGTCATCTTGCCTCTCTATAAATCCATGGTGATGCCCCATCTGGAATATTGTGTGCAGTTCTGGTCGCCATACCTCCAGAAGGACATTATGCAGTTGGAAAAGGTGCAGAGGAGGGCAACCAGAATGATCAGGGGACTGGAACACCTTCCCTATCATCTGAGGCTTCAACGGCTGGGCCTCTTCATCCTTGAGTGACGGCGACTAAGAGGTGATTTGATTGAGGTTTATAAAATCATGCATGGTGTGCATAGAGTAGATAAGTAAAAGTTGTTTTCTTTATCACATAATATTAGAACTAGGGGACACTCCATGAAACTCTTGGGTGCTAGATCTAAAACAAATAAGAGGAAGTTTTTTTTTTACCCAGAGGATTATTGGTCTATGGAACTCCCTGTCAGATGAAGTGGTGATAGCTGTCAGTCTTGACAGCTTTAAGAAGGGACTAGACAAGTTCATGGAGGATAAGGGTTTAAATGGTTATGATTATGGATACCTAAGAACAACCTTGGGTTAGAGAGACTGATAGGATATCTCCCAACACCATTTTCAGGGAATAATAGGCAAGTGAAGGCATTTTCTGGGAATACTCTGAGGCAAATGGAGAGCCACTGTGTAAGACAAAATGTTGGACTGGATGGGCCATGGCCTGTTCCAACAAGGCTGTTCTTATGTTCTTAAGGCCCACACTGTTTTAGGCTGCATTAACATTATCGTCTCCAAAACCCAAAAACCTACACTAGTTAGATCACATCTGTGTCCAATTCTGAACACTACACTTTAAGAAAGATGCAATCAAATTAGAGCAGATACAGAGAAGGGCAACAAGGATGATTAGAGGAATGGAAACCAAGTCCTTTGAGGAAAGACTGAAGGAACTGCGCATGTTTAGCCTTGAGAAAAGGAGACTGAGAGGGGATATGATAGGACTCTTCAAATACCTGAAAGATAATCATAAAGAGGAAGGGTAGGATCTGTTCTCAATCATCCCAGAATGCACTACATGTAATAATAACTCAAACTAAAGGAAGCCAGATATAGGCTGAATATGAGGAAAAACAGCTTAATGGTTAGAGCAGTATGACAGTGGAACTAACTGCCTTGAGAGGTTGTGAGTGCTCCAACACTGGAAGTATTCAAGAGAGAACTAGACAAACATCTGTCAGATCTGCTTTAATTTGGATTCTTGCTTTGAGCAGGGGGTTGACTCCTTCCAACGCAGACATTCTATGATATTATGATTGTTAAAAATCCTCTTTGAATGAACTGGATTGCCATCAATTAAAAATATTCCCACTTCAATTTCAGATTGCATTACAAGCATATGAGAAGTTACATGTACAATAATATTACAGTACTTCAAATAAATGAGGTTCTAATGTGACGAACTCTTTAATTAGCAACAATCTGATTTAGGTCATAGCATTTCTCTTAAGCTGAGGCTATCCATTAAAATGTAATATTGCATTGCTTGTTGTGTTGCAAATTGTAGATTTGTGAGGTCTGATTCATTTGTACAGAATCATCATCTTCAAGTGCTGTATCTGTTCCAGATATCGGCTATCATCATGGCAATTGTCTACCTGTTCTTAACTACTCGAAACAGTTCTTCCCAGGACATGCCACACCGCTCTCTCAGGTTCTTCAGCCATGAAGTCCATCTATGTTCAGGGCCTCTCTTCTCAGGGATCTTTCCTTGCAGAGCAAGTTGGAGAATTCTATAATTTATTTTTTTCCTCATGATATGGCCAAGGCATTGGAGCTTTCTTTGCTTAATGGTCTTAAACAGTTCTTGTTCTTTATCCATCCAGTGCAACAATTCTACATGAGTCACATGGTCAACACATGATATCCTTAGCAGCCATCTGTAGATCCAAATTTCAAAAGCTTCAATTCTCTTTTCAGATGCTTTAGTCAATGTCCAAGCTGTGACTCCATATAGCAACAGAATACAGTAGTACAGACTAGTAATGGTTTTTACACAAGGCAATTTCTTAATTTATCGCCATTAGCATTCTTAAGTTACAATGGATCATTTCTGGATAGCTCTAGGTGTCAAATTCTCCCGGATAAATAGAATAGGAATATTGGCACAAGGTACACTTTCACATACGTGCATGCAGGTAGCGAGAGGCCTTTGCCACATCTCCCCCCTTGCCTGGGTATGCCTCCGGCATGGAAATAAGGGATTGGTGGGGTTAGTGCAGGAGGCGGGGTTTGTGTTTTGTAAAGTGTCTGTTTCTGGTACTTTCTCTGAGGTGTTAGGGATCACAACAAAGAAGGTTGCGTTTGTTGGAGCTCTGTTGCGATAATCATTGTACATAAAGGATGTCCAGGAAGAGGGGGCAGGTTGTGGTTGGGGTAGTGGGGTAAGATCCTGCCCTGCCCAAGAAAGGAGCAGGCAGGGAGGCTATTTCAGAATCTTCAGATGAAGATATCGTGTCAGATTTGGCCCCTTTTGCTGAGAGGATGCAGGCTTTGGAGGGTGGGGAATGGGGGCTCTCCCTCTCCCACCGCTTTAAAGCCAAGGGTCCATCAGGAGGGGTGGAAAAGGTAGCAAAGGGGCTGCGCTAAAAGCTACCTTCAGAAGCTTGAGAATTTGCTTTCTCAGCTGGAAGCGGGGAGATCTATCATTCTCCCTTCTCAGCCTGAGGGTTTGGGCCAGTTTCTTCCTGGAGAAGTGGGAGATAGAGAGCTGGTGGAGGCTGTTGTTTTAGGGGAATCGGTCATGCAGATGGCTGAAGTGGTGGAGCCAGTGCAGGGGACCCGAGCGTGTGTGAATGGGAAATGGACAGGCCGGTCCAGGCCAGAGCAGCAGTGCAGCAGGTGTGGAGCCAAGTTGGGGGAGGACTGGACTGGCAGAAGGAATGGCAATTGGTGAGTGCTCGGGGATTCAATGGGGGTCTCAGGCCCAGTTGCCACCCTTTTGGCAGTGGCCTCTTTCCTTTCCTTGAGGGTGGCCACATGATTCAGGGCCCTTGCAGGCTTCGGAAGGGAGTCTTTCCTCTCAGGCCATGGGGACTGGGGTGGCTCAGCAGGCAGCGGGCTTGGCCTGGACTTGGTCTTTTGGCTTGCCGGGAGGGGGCGTTATTGTGGGCGCTTGGAGTAAGTGTGGCCTAGCCAGGCTGGGGTCTCAAATGATAGCCCGATCAGTGAACGGGTGGCTGGGGCTATGGACATGATGGCAGAGGAAAGGGGTTCAGTGGCAGTGCCATGCAGCCACGTGTTGGATGACGGAAGGGAGGCCCCGGTAGCGTTTTATTCAAGGTCCCTGTCCCAAGCGGAGCGCAATTACGCACAAACCGACAGGGAGGCGTTAGCAATAGTAGCGGGGACCAAAAAATTTCACGATTTTTTGTATGGCCGCCCGTTCAAAATCGTGACCGATCACAAGCCGCTGTTAGGGATTTTCACGGCAAGCAAGCCCACGCCGCAGATCCTGTCCCCGAGAATGCTGCGATGGGCTATTTTCCTCAACGCGTACCAACATGAGTTGGAGTACCGGCCCGGAAAGGAGATCAGCCATGCTGATGCGCTTTCGAGATCCCCTTTGCCCTTGTCGGACGACCAAAAGGCGAGAGCAGAAAGAGACCGCCAGTTGTTGCTAATTGAGGTTTTAGACGCACCCCCAATAGTACCAGCCGACATTGCTAGGGCGACAGGCAAGGACAGGACGCTGGAGAAAGTTAGTTCATGGGTGCAGAAGGGGTGGCCGGCTTCGTCCCCGAGTACAGAGTTCGACCCATTCTTTAGGAAAAAGCTAGAGTTGTCCCTAGAGAGGGGGTGCCTTCTGTGGGGCCAACGGGTGGTGGTCCCTGCGCCCCTGCGGACGAGGGTGCTCGAACTGCTGCACGTCAGCCACCCGGGCATAGTTCGTTCAAAGGCGCTGGCCCGGAGTTACTTCTGGTGGCCACAGCTGGACGCGGACATTGAGCACATGGTCGGCACTTGCGAGGCTTGCCAGGGATCCCGACCTGAGGCGGCCCGTCTCCCGCATAGGGAGTGGGACACAGCGAGGGGGCCATGGTCCAGAGTGCACGTGGATTTCGCTGGCCCATTCCGAGGAACCATGTTTCTCCTGGTGGTAGATGCGTTCTCCAAGTGGCTGGAGGTTATCCCAGTAAAGAGCACGTCCTCCGCCACGACAATTAGCCAGCTAAGGAGAGTCTTTTCCACATTCGGTTTACCCGACACTTTAGTCAGCAATAACGCTAGTTGTTTCACCTCCGCTGAGTTCGGAGCATTCATGGAGGCAAACGCCATTCGGCATGTCACATCCGCACCGTTTCACCCGGCCACGAATGGCCAAGTGGAACGGCTGGTGCGGACAACGAAGGAGGCGCTGCGGCGCATGGGCCCGGGGGACCTGAATCACCAAGTATGCCAGTTCCTCTTAGCGTATAGGGTAACCCCCTTAGCGTCAGGCTACTCGCCGGCGGAGCTCTTGATGCGGCGAAAACTGACCACGATCCTGTCCAGGCTAGACCCGACGAGAGTCGAGGATAAAGGGAAAAACATAGGGTTGGCAGTCTCGAAAGGTTTCGCCGCCGGGGACCCTGTTCACTGCAGGAACTATTCCAGCGCAGGGCCGGCCTGGGTACCAGGGACGGTTGTAGAACAGACGGGGCCAGTGTCGTACCGGGTCGAGACTAACACCGGCCTCCTCTGGAGGAGGCACGCAGACCAACTGAGGCACCGAGTGAGTGGGCCAGTCAGTGGAGCTCAGCAACAGGATTCAGCGTTAGGGTTCTCCCCCACCCGCTTAACCCAAGGGGGAGACAGCAGTGGACAACAGTCCCAAGCAAGGGGGGAAGGAAGCAGAAGCAGCGGCCCCGACTCATATCCTTTTGATACGCCAGTCCTATCAGGGGCCGGGGAAGGGGGAGAGGAGTTCGCGACCGCTGCCTCCGATGGTAATTTTGATTTTGATTTTGCGAGCCGGGGGGGTTTTCAGGAGTGTTCCCCCACCCATCCAAGCGAGAAGAGGGGTTTTTCGTTAGCCCCCAGTGCCCCCGGTTCCTCCCTAAGAAAGAGCACACCTCCCAACAACGCCGCGGAGCCGCGGCAAGTCACTAACGAGTCTCCCTCTCCAATTACAGGACAGGAAACCAGGGGACAAAGAGAAGGTAGCAAACCCGGGGAGAGGCAGCCCGCATCGAGACCCCAGCGTGTTCGAAATAAGCCATCTTGGCTGAGAGACTTTGTCTCCTAAGGGGGGGGGGAGTGTGTGTAAGTGTGGGCTCGAGACTTTGTCTCGTCCTAGGGGGGAGGGGTGTTGTGTTCTGATGGTTTTACCTTCCACATGGATTACAATGTATCTGAGCCAATGTAACCTTGCCTATAGCAACAATGTAACCTTCAGCTGTATCATATAAACCCTGTAATAGGACGCGAGCTAATGACCACCAGCTGGCAGCAGCGAGCGTCCAAGCTCTCTTGGTCCGAACTCATCAAAGGCAACAGCGCGGGAAGTTTTCCCGCCACCACCTACACCTGGACAAGAAGGACGTGACCCGCAATGACGTCACGCAGACAGTAGCCAATGGGCTACCATGGCACCACGTTCAAATGTATTACTACTGTATATAAAGAGCTATCGATCCGCCATTACCTCATGTTCCCTCTGTCCACGATGCAATAAACCTGAGTTAACCCAGCCCGAGGCTGTGTCCTGTGTCTTGGTTTGCATACACCAAATTGGCGACGAAGGTGGGATAATGGATCCCCACGGAACAGCCAGGGCACAGAGCGGGTTCAACATCACCAAACCGCAAGACTGGGAGCTGCTAGAGATGGACTTCCAGGCGGCACTGGTGGAACTCAGAGTCAAAGAAGACGACGAGGAGAGGAAGAGGGCCATCCTCACCAGAATGCTCGGGATGGAAACCAAGCGGACGCTGGTGGGCATAATCGCTCCGAAGAGGGTGAGCGAATTTAAGGCGGGCGACATCATGAAGCTGCTGCGAGAGCGGTTCTCCCCCTCGAGGGCAATGTTTCCCGCTCGGAGCGCGTTTTGGAGGCGAGTCCAAGCGCCGGATGAGTCGGTTGAGGCATTCGTGGCCGCCATGAGGATAGCCGCCGCCCCCTGTAAATGGGGCGACATCCTGGAGATGGCCCTCAGGGACGGCGTGTTGTGTGGCCTGAAAGACAAGGAGGTACAGCGCAGCTTGATGAATAAGGAACCGCCACCCACGCTGGCAGAGGTCGTAGAGGCCGCGGAAGCCGCAGAGTCCACGAATGCTGGAGTGGACGAGATGCACCAGTGGCGTGAGTGGCGTCCTAGAGCCGGCAAGGCGGAAAATTCGGTGCACGGGAAGTCCGGACAGTCGGTGCACGCAACTCGACGGGCCTCAAAGTCGTCTACGGAAGGCAGCGACGGCGAGGAGGTCCAGAAGGTCCGAAAGGGTGGTCGACGCTGCGAGGGTTGCGGAGCGGCCCATGAGCGCGCGAGATGCCCGTTCAGGAAGGCCGAGTGTTACACCTGCGGCCGTCGGGGGCACATCGCCAAGGCATGCAGAAAACGGAAGGAGGGCCGGAGGCAGTCACAAGACCGTGCGGCCAGACCGGACCGTCCAGCGAGGCCCAAAGATGGCGCCCAGACCACGAGGAAGCAGGATGGCGTGGGCCGCGTCTCGGACGACAGCGAGGACGACGCCCCAGTTTTCAGCGTGTCCGCGGGACAGTCCCATTACTTCGTTGAGGTATTAGTACAAGGGGCCCCTATTAAGATGGAAATTGACTCGGGGTCCTCCTATTCTATAATTCCCCAGAAAGAGTTTTTGAAAATCGACCCCCACGTGCGGCCCAAACTTAAAGCGTTGAGGTCCACGCTGCGAGACGTGCAGGGGAACAGCATTCCGGTGTTGGGGGTCGGGAAATTTCGGGTCAATTTTAAGAGACATTCTGCGGAACTGCCCCTAGTTGTCCTCAAGGGGGGAAGCTGTAGCCTCCTAGGGACACAGTGGTTTCAGCCCTTAGGTTTGTTCATAGGGGGAGTGCATACCGTGGGGGGGGACCCAATACAAGCGGTTTGCGATGCGCATCCCGCCGTTTTTAAGAAAGGACTCGGAAAGTTCAAGGGACCCCCTGTAGCTTTCGACATAGACCCGGAGGTCCGCCCGATAAGACTCAAACCGCGCAGGGTGCCGTTCGCACTCAAGGACAAGATAGAGGCGGAACTGGACAAACTGGTGGGCCAGGGGATTCTTATTCCTGTTGATTCCGCGGAGTGGGAAACTCCAATTGTAACGGCGCTAAAGGCTAACGGGGAGGTGCGCATTTGCGCTGATTATAAGTGCACAATTAACAAGGCGATCCGCCCTAATGCATACCCGGTGCCGGTGATCAGCCACCTTTTGGCCAGGCTGAATGGGGGAAGGTGTTTCGCCAAACTCGATTTGGCACAAGCCTATCAGCAACTTCCTGTGACCCCCGCCACGGCCGCAGCACAAACGATAGTTACACATAAAGGAGCGTTCCAGGTGTTGCGGTTACAGTTTGGCGTGAACTCGGCACCCGGCCTTTTTCAGTCGCTTGTGGAACGCCTCCTGAAGGGACTGGAGGGGGTGTTGCCTTATTTTGATGACGTGTTGATAACAGGGGGGAGTGAGGCTGAACTGGCTAAGAGGTTGGACAAAGTATTGACCGTGTTCGAGAAAGCGGGGCTGAGATTGAGGAAGGACAAATGTGTCTTTTTCGAAACCGAGGTCGAGTTTTTAGGGTTCCGGATCACACCCGAGGGGATTAAACCGTCTAAATCCAAAGTAGCAGCCATTAAAAAGGCCCCTCGCCCCACATCCAAAACCGAGCTACAGTCCTTCCTGGGGCTCCTCAATTTTTACCATACATTCCTCCCGCGGAAGGCGTCCGTGGCCGAACCGCTCCATCGGTTACTTAAAAAGGAGGAGACATGGATGTGGGGTGACGAGCACGAGAGGGCGTTCAAAGAGCTAAAGCAACTCCTAACATCTGAGGCAATCCTGACGCACTTCGACCCCAAACGGCCAGTGGTCCTAGTTTGTGATGCATCCCCGGTGGGGGTGGGGGCGGTGCTTTGCCATGTGTTGGAGGACGGAAGGGAGGCCCCGGTAGCGTTTTACTCAAGGTCCCTGTCCCAAGCGGAGCGAAATTACGCACAAACCGACAGGGAGGCGTTAGCAATAGTAGCGGGGACCAAAAAATTTCACGATTTTTTGTATGGCCGCCCGTTCAAAATCGTGACCGATCACAAGCCGCTGTTAGGGATTTTCACGGCAAGCAAGCCCACGCCGCAGATCCTGTCCCCGAGAATGCTGCGATGGGCTATTTTCCTCAACGCGTACCAACATGAGTTGGAGTACCGGCCCGGAAAGGAGATCAGCCATGCTGATGCGCTTTCGAGATCCCCTTTGCCCTTGTCGGACGACCAAAAGGCGAGAGCAGAAAGAGACCGCCAGGTGTTGCTAATTGAGGTTTTAGACGCACCCCCAATAGTACCAGCCGACATTGCTAGGGCGACAGGCAAGGACAGGACGCTGGAGAAAGTTAGTTCATGGGTGCAGAAGGGGTGGCCGGCTTCGTCCCCGAGTACAGAGTTCGACCCATTCTTTAGGAAAAAGCTAGAGTTGTCCCTAGAGAGGGGGTGCCTTCTGTGGGGCCAACGGGTGGTGGTCCCTGCGCCCCTGCGGACGAGGGTGCTCGAACTGCTGCACGTCAGCCACCCGGGCATAGTTCGTTCAAAGGCGCTGGCCCGGAGTTACTTCTGGTGGCCACAGCTGGACGCGGACATTGAGCACATGGTCGGCACTTGCGAGGCTTGCCAGGGATCCCGACCTGAGGCGGCCCGTCTCCCGCATAGGGAGTGGGACACAGCGAGGGGGCCATGGTCCAGAGTGCACGTGGATTTCGCTGGCCCATTCCGAGGAACCATGTTTCTCCTGGTGGTAGATGCGTTCTCCAAGTGGCTGGAGGTTATCCCAGTAAAGAGCACGTCCTCCGCCACGACAATTAGCCAGCTAAGGAGAGTCTTTTCCACATTCGGTTTACCCGACACTTTAGTCAGCGATAACGCTAGTTGTTTCACCTCCGCTGAGTTCGGAGCATTCATGGAGGCAAACGCCATTCGGCATGTCACATCCGCACCGTTTCACCCGGCCACGAATGGCCAAGTGGAACGGCTGGTGCGGACAACGAAGGAGGCGCTGCGGCGCATGGGCCCGGGGGACCTGAATCACCAAGTATGCCAGTTCCTCTTAGCGTATAGGGTAACCCCCTTAGCGTCAGGCTACTCGCCGGCGGAGCTCTTGATGCGGCGAAAACTGACCACGATCCTGTCCAGGCTAGACCCGACGAGAGTCGAGGATAAAGGGAAAAACATAGGGTTGGCAGTCTCGAAAGGTTTCGCCGCCGGGGACCCTGTTCACTGCAGGAACTATTCCAGCGCAGGGCCGGCCTGGGTACCAGGGACGGTTGTAGAACAGACGGGGCCAGTGTCGTACCGGGTCGAGACTAACACCGGCCTCCTCTGGAGGAGGCACGCAGACCAACTGAGGCACCGAGTGAGTGGGCCAGTCAGTGGAGCTCAGCAACAGGATTCAGCGTTAGGGTTCTCCCCCACCCGCTTAACCCAAGGGGGAGACAGCAGTGGACAACAGTCCCAAGCAAGGGGGGAAGGAAGCAGAAGCAGCGGCCCCGACTCATATCCTTTTGATACGCCAGTCCTATCAGGGGCCGGGGAAGGGGGAGAGGAGTTCGCGACCGCTGCCTCCGATGGTAATTTTGATTTTGATTTTGCGAGCCGGGGGGGTTTTCAGGAGTGTTCCCCCACCCATCCAAGCGAGAAGAGGGGTTTTTCGTTAGCCCCCAGTGCCCCCGGTTCCTCCCTAAGAAAGAGCACACCTCCCAACAACGCCGCGGAGCCGCGGCAAGTCACTAACGAGTCTCCCTCTCCAATTACAGGACAGGAAACCAGGGGACAAAGAGAAGGTAGCAAACCCGGGGAGAGGCAGCCCGCATCGAGACCCCAGCGTGTTCGAAATAAGCCATCTTGGCTGAGAGACTTTGTCTCCTAAGGGGGGGGGAGTGTGTGTAAGTGTGGGCTCGAGACTTTGTCTCGTCCTAGGGGGGAGGGGTGTTGTGTTCTGATGGTTTTACCTTCCACATGGATTACAATGTATCTGAGCCAATGTAACCTTGCCTATAGCAACAATGTAACCTTCAGCTGTATCATATAAACCCTGTAATAGGACGCGAGCTAATGACCACCAGCTGGCAGCAGCGAGCGTCCAAGCTCTCTTGGTCCGAACTCATCAAAGGCAACAGCGCGGGAAGTTTTCCCGCCACCACCTACACCTGGACAAGAAGGGCGTGACCCGCAATGACGTCACGCAGACAGTAGCCAATGGGCTACCATGGCACCACGTTCAAATGTATTACTACTGTATATAAAGAGCTATCGATCCGCCATTACCTCATGTTCCCTCTGTCCACGATGCAATAAACCTGAGTTAACCCAGCCCGAGGCTGTGTCCTGTGTCTTGGTTTGCATACACCAAAACGGGGCTGCCCAGTCAATGGAGAAGGGAGTGAAGGTAGGGGGTGAGGCCTCAATTTTGGAATCCTCTGCTCTGTGTGTCTCCAGCACTGCAACTAACACTGAAGGTACGGCTCCAGGGGGTTCCGGGAATGGGGGCGGAAACAAGCTTGGCATGGAAACAAGCTTGCAAAATTTCCTTGTGTGTCTCCATTTGGGGAGCACCTCTCCAAGGCCACAAAAGACAATATCTGAAAGGGAGAATTTGTGGATCTTTTTTTCTCTGCTGAACAAAGAGGTGGAGGTGAAAGATTTGGGAAAAATGGATGAGAGAAGAAGTTTATCAGGAAGAAAAACCTTTGAGAACCTGCGGAAGCTGGCTCCCAGTTTATCTAATGTATATTGGAGTAATAATCAATGATCTGCCTCACAGTGCTATGTCTTTGTTAAAGTATTTGGACCTGATGTATAAGCATATACTTACTTTGGGGGCGGGGCTTAGATGAGGTATGATGAGAGTTTCCAGGCCCGAGTGGAGCATCATGCTGACATCAGTTGGGAGGAGCCATATTCAACCCTTTGGCTACAATGCATAACCCTGGTTCGGCTACTTTCCAGGGAACGTCACGACAGTGGTCATTTCATTTTGAGAAGCAGCTCTGTGAGCAGTCCATACGTTGCCCCTCATTTAGGTGGGGAGCAGTCATTTCTTGTTCAGTCCCCACCCCATTGCTGTTTCTTGTCCCAGGGGTAGTAAAGGGAGGCCAAGGAGGGAAATGGGCAGAGGAGGCCAGGGGGCAGTGGAGCTCCTGGCAATAAATGGACCCAGCCCAATTAAGGTGGAGGCGTTGGAAAAGTGGTTAAAGTTTTATCTGAGGAGAAAATATACGGAGTTATTGTTAAATGGTTTCAAGTTTGGTTTCAGAATTCCAGTTGAGGGATTCTTGGGCAGGTCAGCAGGTAAGAATCTTAGCTCAGTGAAAGGGAATGAGGACAAGGTTAAAGAAAAGATTGAGGAGGAACTTAAGTTAGGCAGGACAGTCAGCCCTTTCTCGGAGATGCCTTTACTTAATCTGCATCTGTCACCATTGGGTTGTGTGCCAAAGAAAGTGGGTTCTGAATACAGGCTCATCCATCATTTGTCCTATGCTGAAGGTGGTTCTGTAAATGATGAAATCCCAGACAAACTATGTTCAGTCAGGTATGCTTCTCTGGATTCAGTGGTGGCGATGGTGCACAGGTGTGGTAAGGAGGCTTACATGGCCAAATGTGATGTCAAAGTGGCTTTTAAGTTGCTTCCTATACACCCAGAGGTGGGCTTCAAGTTTGAAGTAGGTTACTATGTTGACCGTGCTCTACCCATGGGCTGCTCCATAGCATGCTCTCTTTTTGAATGTTTCAGCACCTTTGTGTAGTGGGTTTTTGTTAAACAATCAGGTTCTAAGGACATCATTCATTATCTTGATGATTTCTTGATTTGTGTAGGTCAAGGAGAAACGGAGTGTAGGAGATGCTTGGATATTTTCCAGGCCACTTGTGAGGAGTTGGGCGTGCCATTGGCACATGATAAAATGGAAGGTCCAGCTAGGTGCCTGGTGTTCCTGGGTGTAGAACTTGATGCTGGAGAGCAAATTTCCAGGCTTCCATTGAATAAGCTAGAGGATGTAGTCAGGAGGGTTCAAGAAATGAGAGAGTGGAGGAAGGTGACTCTAAGGGAGTTACAGGTTCTGGTGGGGCACGTGAATTTTGCATGTAGGGTAGTAGCCCCAGGGAGATCCTTTCTCTGTAGGCTATGCAATGTCATGGTGGGTTTATGAAAGCCGTTTCACAGGAGATGGGTTTCGGTGGACATGAAGGCAGATGGGAAGTTAGGGAGGGATTTTTGGAATGATTCAATGACATCTCATTCTGGAGAAAAAAACTGTTGTTATGGTCGGGCCTGCAGTTACATACTGATGCATCAGGCACACTAGATTTTGGGATCTACTGCAATGGGGTATGGTGTAGAGGTGACTGTCCATCAAGCTGGGAGGAATTGGGTGTTACCAGTAACCTTACCTTCTTAGAACTGTTTTCAGTGGTGGGGCCTTTATGGATATGGGCAGAGGAGTGGAGGAACAGAACAATGGTTTTCTGGTGCAACAACCAAGCAGTGGTGCAGGTGGTAAATAAGCTCACGTCCAGGTCCAAGAGAGTTATGTATCTGTTAAGAGCCGTATAGGCGAATGTTTAGAAAGAAACATTCTTTTCATGGCCAAGCACATCCCCAGAGTAGACAATGCTATAGCTGATGCTTTGTCCTGGCAGCAAGTGGATCATTTCAAGGAACTGGCTCCGAATGCTCGCCGGGAACCAGTGCAGTTGCCATCAGAGGTGTGGGTTCTTGGAGAATGCAAGTAGCAGATGCCATTTGCTGCTCCATTGCTGCACCAGGAAGAGCTATGCAGCAGCATGTGAGGAATTCAGGGTTTTCAGAAGGGTGGAGGGTCTGGCTGATGTATGGTCCTTAATGGTGGAGCAGCTACTTGAATTCTGTGTCTTTTTCATCATCATCATCATAGTTTAATTTATATCCCACTTCCCTCAGCCCGAAGGTGACCCAAAGCGGCTAACATCAGCAAAATAAAACAATACAATAAATAGCCAAAATACAAAACAAACAGATATATAAAATGTGCACAAAATCCAAAAAATACAGCAAATACAATAATTACAAATTACAATAAAAATATAGTCAACAAAAATCAATACACCCCAGCCCCAAGAAAGTCCCAAAGTCATAAAACAAGGAGACCTGCTACCACTGTTGAGCCCACAATCCAGGCCAGCAACATGGAGATGGTGGTGAGGGAACCGAGCTGACAAAAATAAGCTCTTGTCGGCTCCCACCTGCCTCGAATCCCGGGAGCTGGTGGCGTGGGCTCCCAGGATGTGCAGGGAGCACTGGCGAGCCCCGGTGAGCTCCGGCGTTGGAGCCTCCTTTTCTGCCCTCCAGGTGGGGAGGCTCTGGAGGGCGGAGGTAGCAGCGATGGCTCCCACCTGCCTCGAATCCCAAAGGCCTGTTGGCACACACAAAGGCCTGTTGGCACACACCATCAAGATAAAATTGGTGTGTGCCAACAGGCCTTCTTCTCTAAATCCAGGGGCTTTCCAGATTTCTCAGGTGATTTTAGAATTAAAAAGTCTTTGGAAGGGTGAGACAGGGCAAGCAAGGCCCAGGGTGACAACAGGACCCCCTTTTCACTAGCAGTGCTAGTGAGGCTGGCTGAGGTTTGGGAAGCAGTTTGCAGTGATGCTTATATGACTTGTCTTTTCAGAGCAGTGTCCTTATTGGCCTTTTTTGCGGCACTCAGAATTAGCAAGCTGGTTGTTGCATCCATAGGTGACTCTAAGAATAGGTCGTGGCATTTGATGATGTTGTGGTTACTAACAAGCAACTGTCTGTGTTTGTTCATTGTTCCAAAACAAATCAAAAAGGAGCAGGTAAGTGTTTAGTCCTTGGGCAATGCACTATCAAGGACTGGACTGCTTCTCCGCCTGCCGGTTTGCTCCCCAGCCAGGTCGAGGCTCAGAGGAGCCAAGAAACACCTGAGAGCAGCCGGCATGGCTTTAAAACGCCAGCGCTGGGACTGCCCCCCCACCGGACTGCTTCTCTGCCTGCCGGTTCGCTCCACAGCTGTTCCCGGGGCTGCCTCCCACGCTCAGTCTGGAAGGGAAGAAGATACCGACGGGTTGCGGATAGCCGAAGACCTGCCACCACAGCTGTGCCTGGGCCGGGGTTGCCTTTCTTCCTATCAGGGACATCGATTTGGGCCATGTGGAGCATAGAACATGGGCTCCGACAGGTACATGGAGCCTTGGGTTCCGTTCATGGTTGTCGGGCCCTGGTTTCCGCTCTCTGGACCCTATGGACTGGTGAGGGTGTTTTGTTCTATTCTGTGGTCTAATTGTAATTACTCTATTATGGTATTTTATTATGTATAATTTTATTGTATTGGATGTTTTGATATTTTGTTTAAAACCTTTACCTTTACCGTATAGTATTTTGGTGTATTTATTATGTATAATGCTATTGTATTTTTGAATTGTATTTCTTGGACTTTTGGCATTTTATTGTCTATTTATTTATTTTGTATATTGATATGGGTTTTGGTATATTGGTATGGATTGTATTGTATTCTGCTTATGTACATGGTTTACTAATTTTGTATTGATTTGTAATTGTATACTATTGTTTTTTTGTGTGTTTATATTGTTTTCTCTTATTATATTCTATTTAATTTACTTGTTGTAAGCCACCCTGAGTTGGCCCTGGCCAAGTAGGGTGGGATATAAATCGAATAAATGAAATGAATGAAATTTGCCTGGTGGTGGCAGAGGCCTAGTTTGTGGAGGTCAGAGGTAGGAATCCAGGTGAGTTTCTAGTTCACCTCAATGGTGAGCCTCTCACTAAATATCAATTCTGGACAGTGCTGTCTGAGGTACTGGAGATGGCAGGTGTTCGGGAATGGAGGTTCATGTCTCATTCCTTCAGAATTGGGGCTATTTCAATGGTTGCAGCATTGGGTTACAGTGAGGAGTCAATTAAGAGGGTGGGCAGATGGACCTCGGACAGGTTCCTATCGTATGTCAGGGCTTTACCCGAGCTGGAGTAACTTTGGATTGTGTTAAAGTTTGTTCTTTGGTTAACATATTTTGTTTTACAGGTGGGCATTCATGCATGTGTGAATCAATTTGGATTGTGGGGGATGAGCACGTTGAGTGGGCTGCCTGTTGGGCTGTGGTTTCTTTCTTCAGATGGCACCTGGGGATGCTGTGACACAATGTGGGGTGGGGTGGCCAGCCCAGCTGGGTTTTTTGGCACATACAGGAGGAGTTGGAGGCTTTCAGAATGCACGGGGACCCACAGGTGGTTGTACTGCACTGGGGGGGGGGCATTGGTGGGGATAATGAGAAAAAAGGACATTGTGTGGTGGGCAGACCAAGCCATGGCCCAAATAAGGGCAGCTTGGCCCAGAGCACATTGTCTCTTTTCAGAGATTCTCCCAATACATGACAGAGCAGTCCCGAAGGAAAGGACGGAATCCATGTTCGGTTGTGTGGAAAGATCAAGAATTTACATCAACGCTAAGATTACAGAAACTATGTTTCATCTGGGAACAGGCGTCATTGGACACTCTGGAATCCAATGAAATTAGTTCACCTGTTTCAGTTGGGATGGGAGGAGGTTGAGCAAAAAAGGGCTAGACATCTTTCTTAAGGATCTCCAGAGAGGCATATGTAGGTGTCTTGGGGGGGAGGGGGGGCTGGTTCATGCCCATGGGCCATGGCAGAAAGTACGGAGGGGGTTGCTAAATTTGGTCAGTGGAGGGGCTACAAATCCGAGGGCTGGTGATGGGTTGCAGGAGTTTGCTTGACCCCAGCTGGGGTCAGGCCTTGGATGCAACTCCCTCCGGAGCTGCCTTACCTTCTCAGGTATAGAGTGGTAACACCCTGCATACTTCTGGCCCTTATGTTATGGCCTGCTTACTTGTTTGTTTAATAAAGTGGCCCTTATTTTCTCCACGTCAGAGTCTGTCTCTCTTTTGGGGGGGGCTTGATGGGGTGGCAAAGATTAGCAGCAATTATAATTATCTTAAATATTTCTAGGCCTGTATAAATCAGGGGTGCCCAAATTTTTTGGGCTGTGGGCCAGTCATGTGGTTCATAGGACTGGACATTTTCGCCCATGGGCCGGATCTGGCCCCTGATCCCAATTCACCCTGGTATAAATTAAGGGGGAGCACAGCACACCATGAGGAGGGCCATTGTGATGTCATGCTTCAGAGGAAGAATCACATCTATGTCATAATTGGTGGCTTAGAGATCACAAGGAAATGTTAGCCTTCAGCATATCACCTGAGGCAGATCAACACTAACCACCAAGCCAGGCACCTATCTCCATCTTGGGCAGAAATTTTGGATGCAGATGTAAGAGTCAAAGACCATGTCAAGATACCGTCGATATCACAGACATCGCAGCAGAAGAAGCCGTCGTGGTGGTTGTGGCCGTCGACACAGAGGGCGTAAGAGGAGAGGCAGGAGAAGATGCAAGGGAGGCCCAAGGCAACGTAATACCCTAGCTAGAAATTTACATTTAATTGAGAAGCTCCCCATCCCCGCCTCTTCTTTTGAAGTAAAAGAGCATATTGAAATTCCGCTTTAGTACAAAAAGTGACAACACAATAATACATTTTATTAACAAGAGGACAGGAGTGAGAAACACAATGTCTGTTGCTTTAGCTTTCTTCCATGTAGCCTGCCAGTGCCCTCCTAATGTTCATGCTGATGGGGTGTGAGAGCAAACATAGGGTAGCAGCATGGAGTAGTTCTGTTCTGATGAATTTTTAGCCACTTTACTCTAGGGCAAGAGTTGCCAACGTTTTTCAGTCGGGGGCCAGGTCATGGTCAGACAATTGAGTGAGCCAGACTGGTGCTCCCCCCACCCCCACTATTTATGGCGGTTGTAAATGCATTTGCAACAGCCGCTGACTCATTTACTGCTGTTGTAAATGCATTTGTGACAGCTGTGGACTCATTTATGGCTGTTATAAGCATGTTTACAATAGCCGTAAACCATACCTGTCAAGTTTTGAGAAATTTCTATCAAATAAGGGAAATTTCCTGGCCAAAACAGTAAACTGGACAGCGATGCTTATCCTGTGCTGGCCTCCAGTCTAACTCCAATTAACTAATCCAGGATGACAGCGGGAAAGAGTGTAAAATACGAGGGTTTACAGAAATTTCCCGAAACTTGACAGGTATGCCGTAAACAAATCTGGGGTCAATTCTGCTGGCAATGACAGTGGCTGGAGCAAAGCCGGGGGCAAGATTATTTGGTGCCATGGACCGGATTCAGTCTGCAGGCTGTAGGTTGCCTATTCCTGCTCTAGGGTTTGGCCTTTGGTGCCTTTTAGACCTTTATTAATAGCACTGCTTCATGCACCACTATAGGTATTCCTGCAGAAAGAACAGAAGGCATCAATAGGAAGGGAAGAAAGCAGGCAGACACAAGCATTTCTGGGACTACCTGCCAGCTTTCTCTCTCTCTCTCTCAGAGAACAGGAAAAAGAGAGCATTAGAATCAACATTTTAAAAATAATTTGATGAAGGTTAAGAATGGGCTAGTATTGTGCCATGATATTGACATTTTATTAATTCTTCACCACCACTCTCTGACTGCCTTAAATTGATAGGCACTTTGTTCTTGATATACACTACCCTTACTTTTATTCTTATGATGATCATGCCCTGCTGAATATCTTGTATACCATTGCTAAAATACCAGAACAGTTGAATGTTATCTTGCACTTGCATACCTTGGTGACTGGAGAACAGGATACAGCAGTTCCAGGAGTTTGGAAGAGAACTGGGAAGTAGCACAAAAAACTGCTCTCTCGGGTGATCTGGGGGTGGACTTGTCCTCTTTTATTTAAGGTGCCCATGCTTGTTCAACACCGGAGCAGTCCCAGTCCCCCTCAACTCATGCCTTTTGAGACCCAGCCAGGGGATTCCACTTTTTCAGTCCACTCCCATACTGTATATGCAATTCTCAGTGTCAATGGATTCTGGGAACAGCAGGGCCAGAATCAGAAATTTGTGGGCCCGGTACGCCCCCCTCCCATTTTAGCCATGCCCATGGTTTCCTGTGCATGCATGGTTTGTTTGTGCATGCGCATATCAGTAGTTTCCTGGCAGCGCCAGGCCCCCATCATCTCCGGGCTCGGGACAGGAGTCCTGATGGTCCCCCTTGATGGCGGCTCTGGTGAACAGCATATATGGGAGCCTTGCAGCTGTCTAAAACTGCTTATGGTGTAAGCACTTGGTATGCTGAAGGGGCTCCGTACCTCTTGTCTACAAGCAACACTGCCATAGAAGAGAACTGCTGTAAGGCAGTGGTGAACCACAAGCACTTGTGGGTCAGATTTATCCTTCATAGGTTTTTATACCTCCTGCTGCCTTCCGCCACCAAATGTGAGTGATTGATCAAAATATTGAATAAAACACTTCTCTCCTGAAAAGCAAAACACATGGACTGTGCCCTTTTACCTGGGGGGGGGGATTATTATTATTTTGCTACAGTAATTTTATTCTGGCAATATAATATACCACGTTCTGAGGTCTCTTGGGCTAGTTTTATGCATTATGTCAGCCCCTAAAGTGGTTCGTTTTTGCTATAACACTTCAGCTCCATTTTCATGGAGACAGCTCCATATGGTGTTTGGGACAAGAGTAGGGGGCAACACCCACAGAATTTTAGGATGAAGCATTTGCATGCTCAAGGCATGAAGGATGAGCAGACTGTAGGATTTCTCTAGCAAGCAGGACCAGGATGAATTGGGCAACTGAGAGAAAAAGTGATTCTGTTCTGTTATTGCTTGACTCTTCTCCTGTGTGTGGAGGGTGTAGGTCAGCAGCCTCAGAGTACTGAGAATAATCATGCACAAACACATCTGCCAGCTAAGGAAGAGCTAAAGATTATTTTTAAAAGAACATAACATAAAATACTGGGAAGAGTTACTGATAAGATTAAAACAGCTTCAAAAGTATGACACTCTAGATTGTAAGAAAAATGGGACAGGGTGAGCAAAAGGATATAAATATGAGAAGGTTCAAGAAAAAATAAGCACAGGAAGGTTTGTATAAACATGCAAGGAAGGAAGAAATGAAGAACAGTCAGGCATAAAAATGTATCTTTCTTTTTCAGTCTGAAAGAGGCATAAGTAATTCTACCCAGATTCTGTTATAGTTATAGAGTGTTAATTTCATAAATAAATAAATAAATAAATAAACCACCTTAATTTAGTGAATATTTTTTAAAAAAATTATGATGTCCATTGCAACATATCAGTTAATTTTTAACTTTTAAATTACCACTATCTTCCATATTACCTCCAAGTAGAGAATTAAAGTGAGTAGCTAATAGTTTGTCAATTGTTTGCTGCTGTTGAAACTATTAAAATAAACTTTTAAAATCATTACTAAAAATCATAACAAATTGCGGGCAACTAATTAATTTTTAATGACCTTATTCCAAACTCTGGCTGTACCATCTCATTCTTCATCTTATGCAATCCAACTCTCAACATGCATCTGAACTGGTCTTGTGATGATGCAAGATGTGTGAAGGAGGCTTTGATATTTTAATTTATAGTAATGGTAAAGTTCCAATGTAAAAATAAAAATCCTGACTGCTCCCCCAAACCAAAAATAATGCATGATCACCAACAGCATTTTAAACATCAGAACGGTGATTCTATAGCTGTCATAGAGACAAACCCATTTAACTCCTTAGTTGCAGTTTAACTCTAAAATTCTTGGGGTAGCAAAAATATATATATTTCATATAATAGACATTACTTGTTCATTTACTTACTTCCTATCCAAACATTGCGCACAGCTTAAAATTATGGACACATGAAATATAGGTGAAATTCAAAAGAAAGTAAAATGTTAAAAATGATTAGTCTTTTTGACTATAAGTAGGCTCCTTCAATGCTGTTTACTAGATCTTCTGTTGTACACAAGATGGGCCATAAATTGCATGATGATATGTCATAAGAAAAACAAGGTAGGTAGATAAGTAGGTAGGATGGAAGGAAGGAGTAACACCAATGGGATTGGTTAGATATTGCAGTGAGGATGTAGAGATTAAGTAATCTCAGTTTTTCCCTCCAATTGCTTGACTGCAAGTTAGGTCAGGACAGGATTGTGAAGATCACAAAGGATCTGATTTAATTAATGTTCTCCCTCTTCCTTCAAGATTTCCATGCCAGAAGGCGTGTCCAATACTAAGCTTGCCTAGGATGCCTGATGATGAACAGCTATGGCCTGAGCTGAACTGACATCTTTCTTTAAACAAAGCAGCAAGACATGGGACAGGAGATGGTGCAGATCATTTCCAATTAAAACTTCCTTAGTTGACATGTTTGTAGTTCTTCAGTTTTCTATTTATAATGGCAACCTCACCTCTGAAACTGTTTATCTCCTGGCTTAGTTTAGAGAGCTACTAGCAGGGGTGCCCGGCATTGCTCGGGGCAAATTTATTAACTGTGTTTGTTTGTAATGTTTCCCTTACTGAAAAGCCAGTCATATCCAACTCTAGGGTTCAGTGCTCATCTCTGTTTCAAAGCTGAGGAGCCAGCGCTGTCTGCTTCTGCAGACGTTTCCGTGGTCATGTGGCACGGAACACTGTTTACCTTCCCACCCAAGTGGTCCACTTTTCCCTACTTGCGTTGTCTTGCTTTTGAACTGCTAGGTTGGCAGGAGCTGGGACAAAAATGGGAGCTCATTTCGTGCTACAGTACTTGGGAATTGAACTGCTGGCCTTCCACCTCCCAGTCAGCAACGCCACAGGCAATCCTGGGAGCAGGGTGGGCTGGTGGATATTGGTGGTGGGGATGGACCACCCCATCCAGGGAGGAGATCCCCCACCCCACCCCAAGTGTCTGGGTTGGTTTCTCCACCCATGTAGCATCAGTAGGGTGGGGTGGGGGCCAGGCCTGGGAGAGAAGGGCATGCTCTGGCCTGGCAGTGTTTCCCGCATTGCCAGGCAATGCTCACAGCTCTTCCGGGTTGTGCTCGCAGGGTGGCTGTTCCCGAAGAGCCGGCCAGCGTGTGCAACCAGGAAGAGCCACGACCATTGCCTGGCAATGTGGAAAACATGGCCAGGCTGGGAGCACACCCTTATCTCCCAGATTCTCCCCCATGTGCCAGCATTCCCTGGGCATCTCCTCATGCCCCTGTGTGCTGCCGGCTCCTAGCCTGCCCCTCACCCCATGGGGGCAGTCCCTTTCCCCTCAGTCCCTGCCCCCTTGTGCTGCCAGGGCTGATGGGCCAAGGCAGGCCCACCTCACCCCCCTCGCCCCCTGCGGTGTCCCCATTCCCCCAGCCACCGGGCCTCCCCCTGGAGGCCTGCCCCCACCACATGCCCCTCTCCATGGTGTCAGACACATGGGGCCCACCCCATTGTACCCCGCTGCCTGGCCCACTCCTCCCTGGACCCTCCCTCCTCCCTGGCCACTCCTCCCAAGTGATGGATTTATCTGCGGGTTGCCCTCCTCGGTCCCCCACCTTGTCACCCCACTCTTTTTATGAGGCAGCCACCCGAGGTTCCACCACCACTATTTCGCCTGCTGCTGCTTCAGGCCGGCCACCCAAAGTTCTGCCACTGCAGGTTGTGCCTCTGCTGGTGTGGAGACCTCCAGAACTGCTGGTACTTCTGGGCTGCACACCCAGGTGGAGTGGAGACCTCTGGAAGTGCCAGCTGCCCAGAAGTGCCGGCTGTCCCTTGCTGCGCACGCACCAAGGTGGGCAGTATTTGCCCGTGTGCCTGTGCAGTCCCATGCTTCAGTGCTGGACTCACCGGTGGCTGGGGGTGCCCCTTCATGGCCCCTTTTTGGGGTGAAGGAACCTGCGGCAGGCTGCTGGTACCCTATGCTGACTCAGCTTAATGGGCAAGGTAAGTTTCGGGCGCAGTTCCAGGGCATTTGGCAGTCAGGTGTCATGGTGCATAAGCATCTCACGCCATGACACCTTGGGTTTATATATTAAGATCTGTCTAGTGGGATGTTTAAAGTGTGTGATGTGAATGCAGTATGGGGGGAAGCCTGCTAAAGTTGAATAAAGCTATATCAGTAATTAGGCCAATGACATAGTTCGTTATAACAAAAGGTGCTCTCTTAAATGATTTCAATTAACCTAGTCACAATGATAGTTTTGGATGGATTGGGCTCCATATTGTTCTGCCCTGATTTCAGATTTAGTGCTGGATACTATAAATTAATTAGTAATAGGAGCTATTAATCTTACTGTGATGTCCCAATGAACAGTTTTCTTGGACAAACATTTCACAACTATTTTCATCTGAGCCATAGTCTTATCTTTATATTGGCTTTTAATCTTTTTTGCTTATTCTCTTTTCCTGTCTCACTTTGGAAACACCCATCCATTTATGGATCTTCACAAAACACACCTACCTGAACTTGAAAAAGAATAACTTTGAACACTGGATTCCATTGGCACAGAATTATATATTTGCTTTCCCTCTGTAGTTTTTAGATTGCCGAAAATATTTTGAATTCAAATAAGAAGCTTTTTGCCATCAAATAGAATCAACTTGATCCTTAGCATGTGAGAAAAAAGTGGAAGTTTAGAAATTGGAATGAGTATAGGTCAAAAGGTGCAATTTCTGAAAACATTTTCCCTAGAAACAACAAAGAACAAACCATTAGAAAATAACAACAAAGTATAAATACCTTCCTTTTTTCAAAAACGTAAGAGTTGAGAACCAGGAAGTTATTGTCAAAGTCTCTGGTTGGCATTTTTAGCTTTTTCACGAAATTCTGCACATTTGGAAAAGAATAAATTAAACCCCATGTTTCTTTGATTTTAAATTTGACTTTTTGCTTTTTATTTATGATGCTCATATAATGAAAAAATGTTATCTTTGATCTATCTCTGAAATAAGGCTGCAGCTGTAGTACTAGACAGCATAATTCTCTCCTACAGCTTTTTAAATTGTGCTTTCTTTCTATCCTTGATTTTGCTAGTGGAAGTAATGCCACTGCTAGACCGTTTACCACTGGTTTTAGACTTTTATGTCCTAGCAGATGTTCTCTATTGTCTTCTAACAGAAAAAAAATAAAAGGTGTCTAAAATCTGAGCAAGAAAATGGTACTGTATATGATCCAGTATATACATAAATACATTTGTTATGCTTGTTAATGTTATGAAAGAAAAACTGGGACAATAGGATGCTGGACAATTTCACAATTAGTAAAAGCTTAAAATGTATCTGGATAGCTCAGTGAACTGGAGCCTCTGGTTGCTGAGCCAGAAGTTGAGAGTTGGCTTCCTTACAGTGTTTCCTGGAAGATGAGCCAGCATATGCAGCCTTGGGCAAGTTGCATAGTCCTAGCGTGCCTGCAGAAAAAGGGAAGATAATACCATTTCTGACTACTCTGTACATAGAAAACCCTGAAGAAAAGGATGTTGTAAGTTACAATTATTAATTATTATTTATTAGTTCAAATTTATATTGTCGCCCACTCGCTGAAGTGACTCAGGGTGGCTTACAAACAATACATTACAATACAATATGTTGATGTACTTGTTACAATTGTAATGGCATGTCATTAATATTTATTTAATTCTTATGATTTCTAATATTAGGACAATGGAAATAATTTGTGGCTAGACATTACATAACTAACTCAAGTTTTGTACCCTTGAAAGGTTTCATTAATTTTTTTATACATATAATTTTTAAATATTTTTATGTTCTACCTTCAAGAACATAAAAATATATATTTTTAAAATGTCTGCAGAAGCAGACAGCACTGGCTCTTCGGCTTTGAAACAGAGATGAGCGCTGCACCCTAGAGTCAGATACGACTGGCTTTTGAGCAAGGGAAACCTTTACCTTTACTAGTAGGATTTTCAAGGTATGTGACATGGTTAAGGAGTGGTTTTTTTACCAGTGCCAAGGACTGCAGTGGCTTAGTGATTAAGATGCTGGAAGGTTGGTAGGCCAGCAGTTTGAGACTCAAGTGTTGCATGGGAGTGAGCTCCCGTCTCTGTCCCAGCTCATGCCAACCTAGCAGTTCGAAAGCAAGAAATTGCAAGTAGATAAATAAGGACCTGGGGCTGCAGTGGCTCAAGTGGCTAAGACACTGACTGGAAGGCAAGAGGTCAGCAGTTCGATTCCTGAGTACTGCAAGACGAAATGAGCTCCCGTCTTTGTCCCAGCTCCTGCCAACCTAGCAGTTCAAAAGCAAGAAACTACAAGTAGATAAATAGGGACCACTTTGGTGGGAAGATAAACAGCATTCCATGCGCTCCGGTGTCTAGTCATGCCTGCCACATGACCATGGAAACATCTGTAGAAGCAGACAGCTGTGGCTCTTCGACTTTGTAATAGAGATGAGCACTGAAACCTAGAGTTGGATACAACTGGCTTTTGAGCAAGGGAAACCTTTATCTTTACCTAAATAGGGACCACTTTGGTGGGAAGGTAAACAGCATTCCATGCACTCCAGTGTTGATACCTGCCTGCCACATGTCCATGGAAATGTCTGCAGACACTCTTTACCTAGAAATGAGCACTGAACCCTTTTTGTTGTTGTTGTTCATTCGCACAGTCGATTCCGACCCTTTTTGACCCTATGGACCATTGCCCGCCAGGCACCTCTGTCCTACACCATCCTCCTCAATCTGCCCAGCTCTGTGCCCATTGGACCTACTACAATGCTTTAGTGTATGGGACCAAACACAACAGAACAACCGAAGGGTTGGTTTAACACAGGTTTATTGCATGGTGTTCCGGTGGAGAATGAGGTAATGGCGGTGATACATCTCAATATATACAGTAGCCCTCTACATTTGAATCTTGTAGCACGGTAGCTCATTGGCTGCTACCGGCGTGGCCTCGCCCAGGCATGCCTCTTTTCCTGCTGCTGAATGCAGGTCTTTCTTCTGCTGCTGAATGCGGGGAAGGTTTTCCCGCGGCTGTCCGTGATTGAGCAATGTGAACCATGTGAGACTGAACGCTCGCAGCTGCCCTCTATGGGCTGTCTGCTCGCGTTCCTTTACAGCTGAGATCGTTTGTATTTGGAGTGGTTACATTCTTGCCTTTACAGTACAATGAACATGCACACATACATACATAACATCCCTCCCCCCTAGGATGGGACGAAGTCTCGCAACCATTGTGGCTTGCCGCACGTGAGCTTGGGGCGTGCCTGCGTCTGACCTAGTACTGGAGAGCCTGTGATCCCTGATTCCGCGGGTGCTTGTCCTGCAACGGGAAACGGGGATTCGTTAGTGGCTCTGTGGGGCGTCCGTGCCTGCCTTGCGCCCGGGGATGGGAATGGAATGAATAGTTGGGAGGTGAACCCCTGCCTGTTGCTCTCGGACCCTGGGGACCCTCCTATTGTGAACCGCGGAACCGATGAGGCCGCCCTTGAGGTTCTGCTACCTTCTGATCCCCGCTCGGGGGACCTTGAGACTGTGGTGGGCGGACTCGCTGCTGCCTCCCGTCTTGGGGGTGTCGGTCTCCGGGAAATTGGCGCTATATTGCATTCTAACTCACAGGGGCTACTGGGACTGGAAGTACCAGGGGCTGAACTGAAACCCCTCTTTTCGCTAGGACGGGTGGGGGACCACTCCGCTAACTCCCCCTGGTACTGTAAATCAACGTCTAAACTTCTATGGGCGTCTGTGTCTCGGGGAAACTTCCAAGGGGTATGTGTGTGGTCGGGGCTCTTCCTTTCCGCCGCGGACTCCCGCAAAAGATCTCTGTGGATCGATTCCCTTTCCTCCCCCCTTGGTGGGGACCCATGTTCCCCTTTTCCTCCCCCTTGGGCTAAGCGGGTGGGGGAGTACCCTAACGCTGATTCGACGCTATTTTCGTCTCCGTCCTGCTCTCCGGGAACCCTGCGCCTGAGTTGGTCCACGTGTCGCCTCCACAGGAAACCTGTACTGGTCTCCACGCGGTATGAGACGGGGCCGGTTTGTGCTATTACGGTGCCCGGCACCCAGGCTGGCCCCGCGTTGGCGTAGTTCCTGCAGTGCACCGGGGCGCCTACGCTGAAACTCTTTGAGGGTTCCACCCCTATGTTCCACCCTTTGTCCTCTACTCTCGTGGGGTCTAGCTTGGAGATTCCCGTGGCCAGCTTCCTGCGCATCAACAGCTCTGCGGGGGAGTACCCTGACGCCAATGGGGTGACCCTGTACTTTAGCAGGAATTGGCACAATTTCAGGTCGAGGTCTCCGGGGCCCATGCGCAGCAGCGCGTCTTTCGTGGTGCGCACGAGGCGCTCTACTTGGCCGTTGGTGGCCGGGTGAAAGGGGGCGGAGGTGATGTGCCGAATGGCGTTGCGCTCCATGAACGCCCCGAACTCGGCGGACGTGAAACAGCTAGCGTTATCGCTGACGAGGGTGTCGGGTAAACCGAACGTGGAAAAGACCCTCCGTAACTGTTTAATTGTTGTGGCCGAGGAGGTGCTCGAGACTGGGATGACCTCCAACCACTTGGAGAACGCGTCCACCACAAGGAGGAAAAGCGTTCCCCTGAACGGGCCAGCAAAGTCTACGTGTACCCGGGACCAGGGCCCCCTTGCTGCGTCCCACTCCCTATGTGGCGAGCGGGCCTCTTCTGGCCTGGAGCTTTGGCACGCTTCGCAAGTGCCGACCATGTGTTCGATGTCGGCGTCTAGCTGGGGCCACCAAAAGTAACTGCGGGCCAGTGCCTTAGAGCGGACGATCCCCGGGTGGCTGACGTGCAGCAGTTTAAGCACCCTCAGCCGGAGAGACGTGGGGATCACTACCCGCTGTCCCCACAAAAGGCAACCCCTCTCTAGGGACAACTCTAGTTTCTTTTTGAAAAATGTGTCGAATTCCGCTGCTGGGGAAGACACGGGCCACCCTTTCTGTACCCAGGAGCAAACTGTGGCCAGCGTTTTGTCCTTGCCGGTTGCTTTAGCGATGTCGGCCGGTACTACTGGAGGGGAGTCTAGGACCTCTATCATTAAGACCTGGTGGTCCCTCTCTACCTCGCCCACGTGGCAGCAATCCCGGGGAATGGGGGACCTCGACAGGGCATCCGCATGGCTGATCTCCTTCCCGGGCCGGTATACCAACGCGTGCTGATACGCGTTGAGAAAAATGGCCCACCTGAGCATTCTCGGGGACAGGATTTGGGGTGTGGGCTTATCTGCGGTGAAAATGCCTAGCAAGGGCTTATGGTCAGTCACTATGGTGAAGGGGCGGCCGTACACAAAATCATGAAATTTCTTAGTCCCCGCAATTATCGCTAGCGCTTCCCTGTCTGTCCGGGCATAGTTCCTCTCTGCTTGGGACAAGGACCTAGAGTAGAACGCTATCGGGGCCTCCCTCCCGTTCTCCAGTACGTGGCATAACACCGCCCCCACCCCCACCGGGGATGCATCGCATATCAGGACCACTGGGCGTTTGGGATTGAAATGGGTCAGTACCGCATCTGATGCCAGGAGTCGCTTCAGGTCATTGAAAGCCCTCTCCTGGTCGTCGCCCCACTTCCATGCCTCGTCCTTTTTTAACAATTTGTGTAGCGGTTCCGCTACTGCTGCCTTCCGCGGAAGGAAGGAGTGGTAAAAGTTGAGCAGTCCAAGGAACGACTGCAACTCGGGCTTGGAGGTGGGGCGAGGGGCCTTCTTGATGGCGGCCACCTTGGATTGGGATGGCCTGATTCCCTCGGGAGTAACACGGAACCCTAGGAACTCAACCTCAGTTGCGAAGAAAACGCATTTGTCCTTCCGCAACCGCAACCCCGCTTTCTCGAATATTGTCAGGACCCTTCCCAACCTCCTTGCTAATTCGGCCCGGCTCCCCCCTGTAATCAATACGTCATCAAAGTAGGGTAACACCCCCTCTAACCCCTTCAGGAGGCGTTCCACGAGTGACTGGAAAATCCCGGGCGCCGAATTCACGCCGAATTGGAGGCGCGATACCTGGAACGCCCCTTTGTGGGTGACTATGGTCTGTGCAGCAGCTGCGGCGGGGGTCACCGGGAGTTGCTGGTAGGCTTGGGCCAGGTCGAGTTTAGCGAAGCACCTCCCCCCGTGTAACCTGGCCAACAAGTGGCTGACTACCGGCACCGGATAAGCATTAGGGCGGATCGCCTTATTGATGGTGCACTTGTAATCAGCGCATATGCGGACCTCCCCGTTGGCCTTGAGCGCTGTTACAATTGGAGTTTCCCACTCCGCAGAATCAACAGGAACAAGAATCCCCTGGCCCACCAATTTGTCCAACTCCGCCTCTATTTTGTCCTTTAATGCGAAAGGCACTCTGCGCGGTTTAAGTCTGATTGGACGTACTCCAGGGTCCAGGTCGAAAGTCACTGGGGGGCCCTTGAATTTTCCGAGCCCCTTTTTGAAAACCTCGGGGTGCGCGTCGCACACGCTCTGTATTGGATCAGTCCCGGTGGCGTGTGCTCCCACGGCGTGCACCCCCCCAATGAACAACCCCAGGGGCTGGAACCATTGAGTCCCGAGGAGGCTGCACTTTCCTCCCTTGAGGACGACTAGGGGAAGCGTTGCGGTGTGCTTTTTAAACTGGACCTGGAACTTCCCAACCCCCAACACTGGGATGCGGTTCCCTTGCACGTCCTTCAGTGTGGCCCTCAACGCTTTGAGCTTGGGCCGCACGCGGGGGGCGATTTTCATGAACTCTCCCTGGGAAATAATAGAGTATGACGAACCCGAGTCCACCTCCATTCTAACAGGGGCCCCTTGTATTACTACCTCAACGAAGTAACGGGGGTGCTCCGTGGACACGCTGCAAACCGGAGCGTCGTCCTCGCTGTCGTCGGAGATGCGCCCTACGCCGTCCCGCGTCCTCGTGGTCCGGGTGCCGTCCTTTGGCCTCGTGGTGCGGTCCTGCCTCGCCGAGCGGTCTGGAGAACTCCTTGTGGCCTCGCGCCGTTTCCGGCAGACCTTGGCGATGTGCCGGCGCCGGCCGCAGTTGTGGCACTCGGCCTTGCGGAATGGGCATTTGGTGCGGGCGTGGGCGGCGCCGCAGCCGTCGCAGCGCCGGCCCTCTCTCTGGACCCTCTGGACGTCCTCGTCGTCGCTGCTCTCCGCAGACGAGTTCGAAGCTCGCCGGGCCGCGCGCACCGAGCTCTCTGCCTTGGCGGTCTTCGGGCGCCAGTCCTGAAGCTCTTGCACCCCGGCAGTCGTGGCCTCCGCGGCCTGCGCCGTGTCAAGGACTTGTTGCCACGTGGGAGGCGGCTCCTTTTTCATCAGCGCGCGCTGAGTCTCGGTATCCCTCAGACCGCAGAGCAGGCAGTCCCGGAGGGTGACTTCTGGGGTCTCCCACTTGCATGGGCCGGCGGCCAGCCGCAGGGCCGCGGCGAACTCGGCGACCGATTCCCCGGGCGCCTGGACTCGCCTCCAGAACGCGCTCCGAGCGGGGAACATTGCTATCGCTGGCCGGAGATGGGCGCGCAGCGCCGCCAGGAGCTCTGTGGCTTTGAGGTCGCCCACCTTCCTCGGCGCGATCAGGTCCACCAAGGTCCTCTTGGTCTCGTGTCCGAGCATGCGGACGAAAATGGCCCTCTTCTTGGCCTCATCTGAGACTTCGAGCTCCACCAGCGCTGCGTTGAAGTCTATCTCAAACAGCTCCAAGTCTCCCGGCTTCCTGATCTCGTAGCCGGCGCATGTCTTGGTCCCGTGGGCAGCCATATCCCACCTTCGTCGCCAATTTAGTGTATGGGACCAAAGACAACAGAACAACCGAAGGGTTGGTTTAACACAGGTTTATTGCATGGTGTTCCGGTGGAGCATGAGGTAATGGCGGTGATACATCTCAATATATACAGTAGCCCTCTACATTTGAATCTTGTAGCACGGTAGCTCATTGGCTGCTACCGGCGTGGCCTCGCCCAGGCATGCCTCTTTTCCTGCTGCTGAATGCAGGTCTTTCTTCTGCTGCTGAATGCGGGGAAGGTTTTCCCGCGGCTGTCCGTGATTGAGCAATGTGAACCATGTGAGACTGAACGCTCGCAGCTGCCCTCTATGGGCTGTCTGCTCGCGTTCCTTTACAGCTGAGATCGTTTGTATTTGGAGTGGTTACATTCTTGCCTTTACAGTACAATGAACATGCACACATACATACATAACAAATGCCATCTAGCTATCTCATTTTTGGCCACCCCCTTCTTCTTTTGCCCTCCACCTTTCCCAGCATCAAGGCCTTTTCAAGTGAATTTTCCCTTCTCATTTGATGTCCAAAGTACTTTAGCTTCATCTTTACTATTTGACCATCTAAGGAGCAGTCAGGGTTGATTTCTTCTAAGATCGACCTATTTGTTCTCCTCGCTGTCTGGGGTACTCTCAAAATTGTCCTCCAGCACCACGTCTCAAAGGCATCTATTCTTCTGCTCTCAGCTTTCCTAATGGTCCAGCTCTCACAACCATACATTACCACTGGGAATACCATTGCTTTGACTATGCGAATTTTATTTGCATGGTGATGTCTCTACTTTTAACTATGTTCCCCAGGTTTCTTATCGCTTGTCTCCCAAGCATCAGTCGCCTTTTTATTTCATGGCTGCAGTCACCATCTGGAGTGATCTTTGATCCTAAGAAGGTAAAATCTGTCACTGCTTCTACTTCTTCCCCATCTATTTTACAGGGACTGATAGGGTCTGTTGCCATTATCTTGGTTTTCTTGATGTTGAGTCTCAAGCCAGCTTTTGCACTCTCTTCTCTCAAACTAAGTAGGCACTTCTATAAGTTTTCCTCAATTTCTGCCATTAGGGTAGTATCATCTGCATATCTCAAATTGTTGATGTTTCTCCCAGCAATTTTGATTCCAACTTGTGATTCGTCCATCCCTGCATTGCGCATTATGTACACTGTATATAAGTTAAATAAGCAGGGTGACAAAATGCAGCCTTGTCTTACTCCTTTTCCAAACCACTCCACCATTCCATATTCTGTCCTAACTGTTGCTTCTCATGAGGCATATATGAGTCTTCCCCATTTCAAAATCTGTGGTGCTAGGAAAGCCCCATGGCGTACCTGGGATGATTGTGCCTCATTCTGTCACCTGATTTTCTCACCTTCACCGGTATATCTCTGCCTGTTTTTCTCCCATCAGATGGATCGGCATAATATCAGCAATGACACACATAGCATTGTACGAGACCATTCGGAATGCTCGAGCTACCTGCAAGGCACTCCTATGGTATATCGAGGTTATTTGTTGTATGTATGATGTCCCTGCCGTGCCTTCCAACCAAATCAGGGCTGCATATAACAACATGGAACTAACAATGCTTGAGAGGAGGTGTGTGTGTGTTTGTGTGTCTGTGTGTCTGTGTGTGCCTGTCTGTCTCTCTCTCTGTGTCTATCTGGAAGGAGGAGCCACCAGGACACCGCTGCTGTATCTACTCCAGAGACATTGAGCCCAGGCTCGGTAATAGATGTTTATTGTTGTATTTGCTTCACACTGTAAGCTGCCCTGAGTGGTATTTGCACCAGTAGGGTGGGGTATAAATATAATAAATAAATAAAAATCTGTCTTTCTGTCCATCCATCCGTATTGGATACCACCTCACAAAAACAAAGGAGTCCTGGAGAGTAGGGGTATTCCCAATCCTAAAACATGAAAGATATTCTACCACATGTGGAGGAGGTGTGGCTGATTGACATGGAGGTTAAGTTGGCAGGGATGAGAGGGTGGGAATGATAAGGTGGAGGGGGGTTGTTCTCATCAGAGGAAGAGGAAGCATGGGGAGAGGCAGGGGAGAGCTGGGCACCTATATTCTGCATGGCTGCAGAGGTAAGAGGGGAGGTTCCTATTGGCAGAAGCACCTATCCTGACCCATCTGCAGCACTGGAGGGGCAAGATATGGCAGGCAAACTGAGGGAGGCACCAGGGAGAGCAGAACTATGAGGCCTAGTTTACTACATCTGCCTTTATTGACTGCCTCTTTAAGGAACACACTCTGGATTAGGATTCATCTGCCTTGCATGCTTCCAGCAACCTGGACTCTGAAAGACTCTAGTGAGAGCAATTGAAGCCCCATTAAGCAGACTATGCACAAGAGGCTAGTAAAGGGAACTGAGCAGTCATGAGCCTCAGGTGTGGCACTCTACTTTTAATAAACACTAAATGGAGCAATGACCTAAAGCTGGAACCCATGGAATTATTGTGGGAACTCCACCACTGCCAGCCCCATAGAAGAAAGGGTTAGGAGGCTCAACACCAGTGCATATTTCATCTTGAAATTTAACACCTGTTTCTACTGATATTTATCATTTGCTTTCCTGAAGAGGGGAATCTTTTCAGCAGTCTTTGTTTAGCCTTCATGCTGCCAACTTTAAACCTCTTTCTCTCAAGTCATCTCATTTACTTTAATAAGATTGCTCTAGAAAGAATGAGGCATCAGTTTCAGAATATTAGAGGCAGAACCTAGTAAAAATAATGAAAAGAGAAGTGTTAAGCAATTGTTTTATGCTTCCACCATGCCTGAGTTTTCTATCAGAAAGATGTACATGAGTTCAAAGGTGTAGAAAAGAGTTGATGGGTTGAGTTTGAAGAGTTCAGGGTTTGGAGGAGTTGACATAAAGTAACAAAAAAATCATCACTTTGTGTTTTAAGCAGATACCTTAAGGCTGCCTTCCTTAAGCCACGTTCTCTGGAATGCTCCCACAGACATTAATAAGGCTTTGTTCAGAATATATTTAAGAAAATCCTAGATTCTGCAGTAAACTGTTGAGCACTGAATCCCATGGCTGGATTTTACAACTCATTTCTCACATAATAATCTATGCCCATCCATTGCATCAAGGGTGAAGGTTGTGTCTGAATCTTTATTTGTAATGCACCCTATGAAACTCCTAAAACCACAGTAATTGAATCACTTATGCTTCAGGAGTAGAAGTCACAAAAGATCAGGTGGCATTAGAGAAGACTTGATGGTTTCAGCTCAATCCCATGTTGCTTAGCCACTCAGCTGATTGAATCTTTCACTGGCCTAGTTTCTCTTTCTTTGGGCATGTGTGGGCCCATTCAAATGTCAGGATTTCCTCGACTATGGTATCAATATCACATCATTAATTATCTACCAAGCTCAGCCAAATCCACCCAATAATGGAAGATATGTTCCAAGTTTTGTTACAGACTTGGTGTTCGTGGTTGCACATTATAAACACTGTTGAGCTGATGTCAGTCTTTCTTGCCCATGACTCAGTAAGTCCCTTTGTGCTGTTTAAATTCAGCCAGAAGTTGACCTCAGTTCTTGTTTTGTGATAATAAGGCCTTAATAATAAGTCTCTTGCAAAGATTCCTTGAAAACATGTTTGATTTGCAAGACAAGCATGCCAGCTTTTATCATTAATTAGCACATTGGAAAAGGGATTTGTAGTTAGTCTGAGAACCAGCAGCAAGAACATTCCTAGAGAACAAGGGCTGCGAATATGTGTGCTTCCTAAAATTGTTGGACTCCCAACTCCCATCAAACCCAATCTGCATGGGCAATGGTCAGAAGCAAGAGAAATTGTAGTCTGACATCATTGGGAAGACCACAAATTCCTCAGGATATTCTACATGCTTAAATTGATGAGGAATTATGAACTGGGTAGACCACCAGTGGACTTAAAAGTATTTGAAATGCTTTGTATCAGGACTTCTGCAAATTAACTTTATTTCTGTGGTCCTATTTGCTTGCATCATACAGTCTAGCTTCAGTATCTACTCTTTTTCTGCATAGAAACCTTGGGGCTATTGGTTAAAAAATGATACCTAAATTCATTGGAATAGAAGCCATGTTAGTATACCTAAATTCATGATTCTTAAGTTAAATATTGGCTAACTTTGGCACTCCAGGTGTTCTTGGACTTCAATTACCAGAAGCCCAAGTCAACTCTTGCTGATCAGGGCTTCTGGGAATTGAACAAGAGCACCTGGAGTGCCAAGGTTCACCATCACTGCCCTATGTGGTGTAGTATGTAGGGTGATGGGCTAGGATTCAGGAGACCTGGGTTGAAATCCCTGCTCAACCATGGAAACACACTGGGGATGGAACTGGTAAAACCAGCCCATATGTATCTCACTAACCTTGGAAGCCATTTTACAGTTGTTGTATAGCACATAACTTTGTGAGAATGTTAAGTTTTAACTCAAGATCTTTGCAGAATTAGGTTTATACAAAGGTTCAAGAAAAGGATGAATCTGTTTATGTCAGGTGGTAAACAGTTCTGGCCTTTCACACATTCTTGTCTGAATCATAAGCTTTCATACTTATTCATGGAGCAAACTCATTGAATTCAGTAGGTCTTACTTATGGTTAGAGACAACCCTGCCTTGTTAGCTGTTTTAGAAACAGAGTAAATTGCAGCAGATTGATTTGGCTTGAGTGACTCCCTTCACATAATTTTTAAGCTTCCCCAGATGAATGAAATGCACAATTAATTATCTTCAGTGTTATTCTTCCCCTTCCCCTGTACCTTGACACTGTGTAGAAAGGCCACTCTTGGTCTGACTTTTCCTTTTCAGTTCATCACCCCCTTGAATATTTTTCCAGGTCTTCCTGTTTGTCAGATTTCCGGAATCAGGGCTTACAAAACTGTTTCCTCTCATAAGTTCCTGTCTTCAATGAGCCCCAGTGGGTCAGTTTTCTGAAAGGTTTCCTTTACCTTCCTGTCATGAGGTTCAACAAGTGATTTTGTACAAGCGTTCAATTCCCTTGCCACAAACCACCAAACTGTTTTTTTAAGCTAGGGAGTGGGGAGCCTCTTAAAAACCAAAACACTAGGAATTATCTTTTTAATTGCAACAGAATTTCCTTAAGGCTGCTAAAACTTATGCTAATCTCATATTGTTAATAAATAAATAGATAGATAGATAGATAGACAGACAGACATATTTATGAGTTAAATAGTTCCATGCATTGGGTTGAGCCAGGGAAGGAGGGCAAAAGCCACCTGCCCCCATCCCCCAACCCTCAGAGGAAGAGACCAGTGGAGGCTCCCTGGAGGCACCGGGTTGAGTGAAGGACCGTGGCTCATTCATCCAGCTGTGGCTCATTCATCCAGCTGTGGCTTATTCCTTGGTGCCTTCACCTTCATCCACTGGGTGAGCCAAGAGGAGAGATGGGCCACCCCATTGCCACCCACATGAGCTAGACCCTGGCCATTGCCCAAGAGAGGAGACAGCCACAACATCGCTGAGTGCAATAAAACAACAGACTTCTGTTGCTTTTATCACAGACTCCTTGATGCACGCATTTGATAAGTACTGTATTTGAGTTATCACTATTTAGTTTGACTGCCTTCTAATTAGTTGACTTCTTGCCAATTATATGATAATTAGATACTGAGACACTTCTTTAACTTTTAACTACATATGGCCAGTACTAACAAAACCAAAGCTAGAACAATACTAAGTAGCAATGAATAGTATACTAACTTTCTTTATTATGTTGCACTTTGTTTAATTATGATAATACGTATCTCAGATCTGCTGCCATCGTGCATAGGGGCCAGCAAACCACGTCAAGAATTTTGCCAAGAAAACCCAGCAAAGATGAGACCTGGAGCAGACTGTGGCTCAGATCATAATCTACTGATTGCCAAATTCAGACTTAGATTAAAGAAAATAGGGAAAACAATTAGGACACAGTACAGCAGACTGGTGGAAGGCCAAACCCCTTGCACTTTCCATCAAGCCTGCCTATTGTAGCATCATAGATAATGGCAACCGCTTCTATTCTTGAACAAGGCTCTAGTGTGGGGGCATATAGAATCCCAGGTAACTTGCTAAGGCAAATCTCAGTCCCTCACTATATGGCACCAAATTAAGAAAAGTCAAGTCCACAGCCATCAGGATCACCCAATGACCTTCACAACTAAATGGAGAGTTGAACTGAGGCTCTCTTCTAGGAACTCTTTGTCACTTTATAGAATTTCAAGAACACAACATGTTGATTTTGAAAGCCACAAACTGTATAACAAATTTAAGGGAATAATTTGCTAGACTGTTTTCCAAGACAAGCCCATGGAAAGAAGGGAAGAAAACCATAACTTTATAAGAAGGACCAAAGCTGAATGGCAGAGGACATGTTTTACATACCAAAGGTCCAGGATACAATACCTGAAAGCTCATATGGTGAGCAAGGGGAAAGACCTCTGTCTCACAGTCCAGAGAGGTGCTGTTAAGAGTAATACAGATGACAGTGCTACATAGGGGCACACAAAAAGAGCCTCGTCAAAGATTGTGGTATTTTTGAACCACAATCGGGCATACATCAGGCAACGGCAACCTTGTGTTGCCAGCTAATCTTTCTTACACTAGGTCAGGTGAAGAGAACTGCAGAATGAACTCACCAAAGGGTGCCTTCATTTTGGCAGTTTCATGTCTGACCTAGATCCAGAAGAAGAAGTGCTACATAAATCTATGGTCTGGTTCCGTATAAGCAGGATAGGTAGAAGTTGTTATTGCACCTCAAAAACTTCCCTAGAGACCAGGAAAATTACGGCATTTGCAATGACCTACATGTAGGGATTTTAAATATCTTGCAAGATAAATGGAGTAGCAACATAGACTATACCAACTCTTTTTGAGACCATTGCAGAATGCACATGGTTGTTCCCAGTAGTTCAAAAGATAATTAGCTACACAGAGCTAACACTTGCTTTTATTATACTAAGCAAAATCACAGAAGTCCCTGATGTTCATTAACCAGATGTGAATTTCTAGCCAGCGATAAGAAAGCCTCCTTAATGGACCTTGAAGGTAGTATGATATTTAAATAAAGAGAATCCCACCAACCTTCCCACTTCAGAATAGCCAGTATACTTACTATCCCCTAAGTGAGTGCAAAAAGGTAGAGTGAATAAAAGTTAAGGAACTAACTATTTACAGCTATGGTGGTGGGGGAGGGGTGAATGTTTCCACAATCTGAAGCAAGGGATGCAAATCTTAGCTGGCAAACCAAGACATGTGCATAAATTCTCTTTCTTGGAAAGATTTTCTGTGTTGATCCCAGTAAATGCTCTGAGTACACAGGCAATGTTGCCAAGAGATGAGTGTTATATAAATGTGCACTGGAGAGGTTCCATCAAATGACCTTCTCATCAGTAAAGACCTACCACTGTTGCTTCTGCACTGTTGTTCTACAGCATTGCTAGATTATAAATGCAAATGGATCTGCCTTGTCTTCGATCAGTTGCCTTCATGCTATTTTCAAAGAAATGTGGCAATCTTCTGTTTTTTGCAGCCAGCTATCATATTATATTGTAAGAAATGGCTCATTGACAGACACCATTAGGAATGATGAAACTCAAAAGATAGGATATCTATTCCTTCATTGCAGTTTTGTCATAATCATTCATCCAAAATAGAATTCAAAGAGAGGTACATAGGGCTTCTGATGAAGTCTTCTCTCTAGGCACCAGTCTAATCAAAGTTCCTTCCCATCAATAAGGTGGTTGTATCATGGGTCTTCAGACCCCACTTTAGAACAAATATAGGAGACTGTCTTAGATGATGGGAAATGGAGGTTAACAACACCAGGAGAAACACAGATTCCCTGCCCCAAGCATAAACATTGCTCTGATCTGTTTGCTTGTACCATGTCTGCTTGCTCCTACTACCAATGTTCTTATAACTGCTGCCAAATTCTTGTTATGGCCAACTTCAGAATTCATAAAAATGCCATCATGCCTGATATCCTCTTTGTTGTAAGCATTTTTCTGCCATGGCATTTGCCAGTGAAATGACTAATTCATTTCTTTGCGACAGCTGCTGCTATTGCTACTACAACAAGCATGTATGTTTGCTGCCAAATTAATGGCCTACAAGTGGAATGGATAACACATACATGATGGCTATAGTTTAACAACTAAGTGAATGAAATATTTGGCCTTCCTCTAATAATTGTCCTATGCATACCAATGATAATGATAACTAGGAGATAGGCAGCAAGATAAAAACTGAAAAGATAGGAAACATTAATCTTAGAGTCTATAGCTCCCAAAATTTCCACAGCTATGCTGACTGAGGGAATTTGGGAGATTTCATCCAAAAATAACTTTTCTAAGTTCTGTTACTGACCACTGTGAGCTTTTCTCTAGAGTCCAGGAATTGTCAGAAATATCATGTTGCAAAGATGCAGAGAATCTTCTACTATGTTCAAAATGATATCTCTCAGGTTTACTTTGCAAAATCCAAAAGTGTTGACCTAATTTTCCAGCTGCTTTATGTAGTATAGAGGTGTCCTTAGGGTTTGTTAGGCCACTTACAAGCTTTTCTTACCATGTGTCAAGAGAGCATTTTCGATGACATAAGGAATTGTACTACAAGAAGCCTGAATGCAGTTGAAGGCAGCAACACTAACGTTTTGTTGTTGTGATGGTGGCGGTGGTAATGGTGGTGGTGGTATGCTGTCAAATTGTCTCCAACTTATGGCAACCCTATGAATGAGTGTTCTTCAAAATGTCCTGTCTTCAATAGTTCAGTTCAGCTCTTGCAAACTCAAGCCTATAGTTTCTTTAGGACAGTGGTGCCCAGACTAAAGCCTGTGGGCCCAATTAGGCCCACACATGTATTTAATCCAGCCCAGGCTGAGAACTCAGGCCCTCTCCAGACCACAACCACCACCCGCTCCCACTGCCTGATGTCAGCTGCAGTGGCGATCTTGCTACTTTTGGCACATCATGAGAAGGCAGGACTCTCTGGTGCTGAAAGAGCCCCTTGGTGTAGTGCACTGATGTCAGCCTTGGTGCACGAAGGGCTCTCACAGTGCCACGGATTTTGAAATGGGGAAAGCTCCGAAAATTTCCCCAAGGCAGCGATCCATGTTGCCAAAGGCTGCTGCAGCAATGGGACTGAGGCAGAGGCTGCTCGGAGCAGCGGTGACAAAGCGCTATTGCCACCACCGCCGCTGATGTTGAAATGGTAAGCAGTGGGAGCAGCCTGCCTCTGCCCCCCACAGCTGCATGTTGCGGGCGGGACCAGCCCACAGCAAAAAAAGTTTAGGCAACACTGCTTTAGGGAGTCAATCCATTTTGTATTTGGTCTTCCTCATCTCCTGCTGCTTTCCACCATTCCTAGCATTATTGTCCTTTCCAGAGAGTCTTGCCTTCTCATGATGTGCCCAAAGTAGGACAGCCTCAGCTTTGTCATTTTTTTGCCTCCAGAGACAGTTCAGGCCCAGTTTGCTCTATGACCCACTTGTTTGTTTTTCTGGCAACCCAGATTATCCACAGAGCTCTCCTCCAACATATTTCAAATGAATCCATTTTTTTCTTATTAAGAGTCTAATAACAAAAATATATATATTTGAAAACCGAGTATGGACTTGCCTGCCATCACAGTCTTCTTGAAGTCTGGCTGGAATCAAGAAATAGATACATGATAAATACTGAAACTGAAAGAGAAACAAAGTCAAGTGAGTTTGACTAAGGTTAATCAGCAGGTAAAAGTGCAGCTGTATGCAATTTCAGATGCTAAATTGCACTCCAGTGAAATCATTGGGTCACTCTGACTTGCCAATCCATGAAAACAACAGCCGTTTTCCAAATGAGCTGTTTGTATTGAGGAGCCTCAAGCATACTAAAACATCCTTAACAAAATGAGTATTTCCCTCTTCAGATTTCTTCCATGAAACTCTAATTCTCTTTCTGCCTTTTTTAAATAAAAAATTTAGATCACAAATAATTCCAACATACAACGTTTTACTTTGGGATACACCATGCCAGAAAGACAGATCTAAACTTATTCCTAGTTTTAATTTCCACACAGACTCATTTCCTGCGGTTACTTTGTTTTTTTATTTCTCTCATTGTGCTCACACTCTGACTCAGACATTTTTCATGCCTGTTGGATTAGGGGTGAAGATTCTTATTTGCTGGTAAAAGCATTCTCAAATCAGTCACTTTGAATGAAGAAATGCACTGTTCTTCATTTTATACTCAGCAATATACCCATGGTTCAGAGAAAAGGCTATATGCCCTTCATGCAGAAATCGGTCCTCAGAACTACTCACAGCACATTATCATTATGAATTTTAATGTAGTTTTGCACTAGCCGAGTTTTGGCAGAATATTTTGGCAAGAAATCAGGGTCTGTGCAGCCAGTGTGAAGCAAGGATATGACAGAGTTTTATAGCAACAGAAGAAACCAGTCTCCTCTTATATTTGGAGATCCAGTCATCCACATCCTGTCCAAAGGTTTGGAAAATGTCATCTGTACCCCTGAATGGTTTGGAAGCCTGGTATTTCATATTTATTGTCCTCTATTTCCACTGCAGTCATATGATTTGATAGTCAACCCCAGAGAATGTTTCAGCTATGAAATCTTCAAATTTTGGGCAAATCTAAGGAGTGGGTAACACTAAAAAAATTCTAAGGGATCAGAATAATTTTATCTTTGCTCATTAATTACTCATGTCCTGTAGAATTTTAAAACACCACCATCACTAAAAATTATTTAGAATATCAGCCACAAATTTTAGAAGCATCTTATTTCTATAGCCAAAATCTTCCCTAAAATGTGTCTGGTGGAGAGGAAAGGCTAAACTGGCATGCAATTTCATCTTCTAGTCTATTGTATGCTGCAGACTAACTTTCTTTGTGTCAGAAACATCACAGTACAATTAATAAATATATCAGATTTTTTTTGCCCAATGATGGCTACATCAAGAGCCTTTGGGGCTGTGAATCATGAAAACCATCAGAGAAATCAGAGATGTTTGGACAGCACATAAAACCCTTTCAAAGCATTGCTGTTGAATTGGCAACAATTAAAAAGTAACACAAAACATCAGCCCAGAGGAAGTTTCAAATTAAGTGGCTTTGACAGACAGATAGGCTTTGGTTTGATCACACTGACTAGAATCAAACTAAAATGGAGTTATTCTTCCAGAAACTAAGAAAACAGTAGGCACTGACAGAGAACCAGAAAGATGTGGATAGGAATTCTCTGGGGAACAGGCTGGTTCACACTGGCATTGTCATTGTATGGTTGCTGGCAAAAGGAGCTAACCAGTTGATCTCCAGAGTGGACCAAAAAGTAGGACAAATGGCTGTGTACTCAGGTACTTTGTTGGGTTCAGTTTAAGGTGATTTCCATCATAAATACATGCCACACTCTTCAAATGTGTCTGTTGAAAAATGCTCTACCATCTGAGAAGTGGACCCACTACATTCATTAGATGGTTAAGCATCATTCTTTCTAGGATGACAAAGCAACAAGATCAGCCTGGAGTTTTCTAGAACTATGGGTTCTTTACCAGCTGTTGTTTCTGATCTGGACATCTTGGCTGAAAGTTTACTGGGGGTGGGGGGGGTTTTAAGTCTGACAATACCAAGAGGGCCACAGATTCGGTCATCTGTTTGTTTGCCTGTTTTTTGCCTTCAATCCCAGGTTGCCATATGAGCAACTGGGGCTGGACGAATGTTGATCAGTCCTGGTATCATTTTTCAAGTTTACTGCTATGGGACCATGTGAGATTATAAACATGTGGATTTCCCCCTTATGCTTCCTGACTCTCTTAACAATGATAATAAATCACAGCTTTTGACTTTAAGGTATTCTTTCCCTGCTCATAGCTTATTGTAGAAAGACAGGATGACACTATGAGACTAAAGTGAAAGCCTATTTAGGAGACTCTCTGATACTTAAGTCCTGATTTATCAATTTTCATCTTTTTACTGTCCATCCTGAACTTTTCCTATTATATCTACAATTAGAAACTAGAAAAACACTCACATTGTTGTCTAGCAAAACAAACAATCTACAATCTGTAATAATTCTTTCTTTCTTTCTTTCTTTGCAATTCAGGGACATGATTGAGTCAGTTTGCCAACTTCTACATGTTAGCTACAGAATTCCTGGATTCATAACAGAAACATTGAAGGGGACAGAAGCTGTACTGTTTCACTTTCATGCTTTGATATTTCTACTATTTATGAATTTGGGCATATGTTAAATAGAGTGACTAAAGATGGAAATATTATGCAAAGGAGTTTCATCTTCTGTCTTCTTCAGTCTGCTTGAATAAAAGGTGTGCTGATTCCAAGGTAGCAGTTCTAGGACTTAGAGGACAGAGTTATTCCACAGTGGATGGATGATGTCGTATGTCATCCTCTAGATTCAGACCATGAGGTCCTAGGATACAAAGCCTGAAAAAGTTCTCCCTTTGGGCTAATGTACTCAGATCTGATTATACTGTATCTCTATCCCAAACCTAGATAGGGCAGTCCCTGATGAAACATTTGCGCCTTTTCTACCACTTGATGCCAGAGAAACAAATTGTATAACTGGATTGATGTTCAAACACAGGGGTACACAGAGAGAGCCTCCTCAAAGATTGTGGTATTTCTGAACCACAGTCAGGTATATCCTGATAATGGAAAACTTATGTTGCCAGCTAATCTTTCTCACACTAGGTCAGGCAAAAGGAACTGTGAATGAATTCACCAAAAGGTGCCTTCATTTTGGCAGTTTCACATCTGGCCTAGATGTGGAAGAAGAAGAAATTTCCAAACAAAACCACTTTTCTTCTATTTTAAGAAAAGATGGTTCTCTTTAAACAATCTTTTGAGGAAAAATTAAAATAACCCATGACCTGTTTGGAACTTCTCTGCTGGGGCTGTTTTTTGTTTTTCTGTGATAACTGAAAGCTTCCAGTTGGGACTTCTACCTTGGCCACAAGCTTCACTTGAATTCTACCTGGAGAAAGAAGAGAAACTTACATAGCCCTGCTCTCTTAGAAGAATGAGAAGTCCCAGAAAGCTGCTCCAAAATGCACTGAATGAAGTGTGAAGAATTAACTGTGGTTCAAAAAAGCTCTGAATTCTACCTGGAGAAAAAAGAGAAACTTACATAGCCCTGCTCTCTTAGAAGAATGAGAAGTCCTAGAAAGCTGCTCCAAAATATACTGAATGAAGTGACCTAAGCCTTAAGTAATTTGGATAGTGATCATAATGTCAGGCACATTTACTGGTGCAAAGGCTCCACTTGGATAAGAAAATAGATTTAGGTCAGTAGATGTGGGCTAGATAGCCACAGTGGTGGACTCAAAAAAAATTACTACCACATTGTGGGCGTGGTATGGTGGGTGTGGCCAGGGGAAAGCCCTGCATTGCACCCAAATTAGGACTACTTTATTTCAAAACTTGGATGGGCGGGGCCAGCCAGAATTTCTGCTACCAGTTCTGGCAAACTGGTGCAAACTTGCTGATGCCCACCACTGGATCTATACCTATAAATCTGTGCATTAATTATTGGAATGTGACAAAGGATCCTGCACCAGGCCCCACTAGCCCCGACTGAGCATTCGTGCACTTGCCCGACCGGGGTTCGCAGGTAACTGTCGGGTTAAGAAATGCGAGAGTGGGTCAGGAGACCCACGGACGCAGTCAAAGAAAACGAACTTCATGTTCCTTGCACTGCGCTGCAGCCAATCAGGCTGAGTGGTGCGAGCAAAAGGAATGTTCAGAAACGTGCCACGGCCAAAAAACCACTGCACAAATGGTAAACACAAACCGAAAGCTACAAGCCCCAGAGTCGTGTGCACTATGAGCGCTCAGAATGCTGAGAAGGCCACGGCACAAAAAATAAACAAACAAGCGGCCTGAAGCACCACTGGGGTTCCCGCGGCCTGGCCTTGGTGGCCAGGCCGTGGGAAGGGAAGCCAACCCCCCAATGCTGCCTGAAGTGGCACTGGGGTACCTGTGGCCCGGCCAACGAGGCCAGGCTGCGGGAAGGGAAGCCCACCCCCCAATGCCACCTGAAGCAGCACTGGAGTTCCTGTGATCCGGCCACCGAGGCCAGGCCGCGGGAAGGGAAGGCCATCCCCCAATGCTGCCTGAAGCGGCGCTGGGGTTCCTGCAGCCTGGCCACCGAGCCCAGGCTGCGGGAAGGGAAGCCCACCCCCCAATGCCACCTGAAGCGGCGATGGGGTTCCCGTGGCCTGGCCACCGAGCCCAGGCCGTGGGAAGGAAAGCCTACCCCACACACAACTCAAAAAAAAACACACCAAAATTAAAAATAACCATTAAAAAAACAAAAAAACATAAACACAAACACCAACTAATAAACAAAACCACTAACAAAACACCTAACTAGAAAACTAAAAAACCACAAGTCACAAAAACAAACAAGAAAAAATAAATAAAACAAGAAATAACCAAACCTAAAACTAACCCAAAACAAACAATAACAAAAATAAACACCTCCGAGACCACCACCACTGAACCTTCAAAAAACAAACACCCTACATAAATAAAACCAGCCAACTCACCAGCACACGTCCTCTCTCCACGACGTCCGGAACAGAAATGAACAAACAAAGACAACTTACTGAAAGAAGCACCACCCAGAGGCCAGGAGAGAAAAAATACCTAAAATGAAACCAAAACCCCTAGGAGCCCCACCTGCAGGACACAATCGTAAAAACAACTCAAAAAGGCTCAACAGCCCCACCCAGAGGCCACAAGAGTAAAAACAAGTCAAAAACATAACAAAATATCACAATTTCACACAAAACACAAATAAAACCTAACCAAAATAAAAACATTTCTAAAATCCTGTGTTGAGTTTTAACTCAAATAAAGTCCCAAAACATCTAAACACAGTTTAAAAACATTGAATGTAGAAAATATGTACTTTCACATTTTTAAAATTATTACCTACGTTAACACTATTAAAATAAAATACACATAATAAAACATTATTTGGTTAAATTTTAAAAAATGAAAAAATATAGCATCCTTCGTTCTTTTTAAAATCCACAAAAAAACCTGATCACAGTTTATAACAGCTTATGTGTATAAATAAACATTTTAAAAATGACAATTACAGACTAACCTCTTCTTTACAAACATTAACAAAAACAAACAAAAACAAAAACCTTCCAACACAATTTAAAACAGCCCGGCACTGCCGGGCAAACTCTGCTAATAGCCATATATAAACAACCATGGTACAAAGGCAAGCAAGAATGATATCAATAGGTCAATCTTCCTAAACTACACACCCTCCAGATGTGTTGAGTTATAACTAAAAATTATTAGCCAACATATTGATGGGGGTTTATCCAACACATCCTGACCACTCAAGTTTTGGAACATCACAGTATGTTTTAGGGAAACTACTGAGAATGACTGAAAAGAGTGTGGTGGATGAACCCTCAGTCTCTAATCAAGAACTTCCCCAGGAAATCTCTAATGCATACATTTGATTTTTCTTTTTAAACCTTTTCTCATGAAATATAGGAATGTGATTCCCTGCCTTTCTATCCTGAGAATACAAATGTCAAGATTCTGATGAATGGGATTCCTTTCCTTCCTCTTTATCTCAAATTCAAGGATATGTTTGGATGTCAATTAAATGTGAATGAACAATTCTTCAGTTCTTATGTAAGTGGTTTTTGTTCTTACCTGAGTAACGCAGATCAAAGGAGCTTTACTATATATACTAAGAGCCACATCTTTACTTGTTACATGCCTTCTGACCTATGTCAACCCTATGAAAGAGAGCTCCAAAATGACCTGTCCTCAACAGCCTGACTTGCAAACTCAAACCTGTAGTTTCTTTCAGAGAATCAATCTATCACATATTTACATTTCGGTTTTCCTGCTGCCTTCAATGTTTCTCAGTATTATTGTCTTTTCTAGAAAAATCTTGCTTTCTTTTTATGTGCCTAAAGTAAGACAGACTCAACAGGTCCCGCCTGTTGGCCCACAACAAGATAGCAATCAGGAGCCCTCTCTGTCTCTTTTTTACAGTGGGTGGGTTGGTTGGTTGGGATAACTAGGGGTTTATGTGTTTTTATATGTTTTTAAAAGTTGTTGTAATGCTGCCCTGAGTCGGGTTCGCCTGAGTGGGCAGCGTATAAATGTGAATATTAAATTTAATTAAATTATTAAAGTTCACCATTTTTGCCTTCAATGATAGTTCTGGCTTGATTTGCTCTAGTCTAGGATCTACTTGTTCATCTTTCTGAGAGTCCAGGGTATCTGTAAAACTCTCCTCCAATACCATATTTCAAATGAATCATTTTTTCCTGTTCTCTTTCTTTACTGTCCAGCTTTCGTACCCATATAAAATTGTTAGGAGCACAAGAATGTCAATGATCTTGATTTACACATCTGCTTTCACTTAACTTTCCAGAACTGTAGATTGTTCATCATAAGATTCTTCTTCAAAGGAGTCTGTCATCCTTTTATCTCTTTTGTTTGGGTCTTCAGTAAATATTGCTACCTCCTTTTTATTATCTCCTGGTCAGATAGTTGTTTCTCTGTTGGTCATTCAGCATTCCCAATCTAGGATTAAATTTCCCTTTGATTTCTTGGAATTTTTCAGAAGAAATCTTTTGTTTTTCCCCTTTTGTTGTTCTCTTTTATTATTATTATTATTATTATTATTATTATTATTATTATTATTATTATTATTATTATTATTATTATTATTATTATTATTATTATTATTATTATTATTATTATTATTATTATTATTATTATTATTTATTATTACTACTACTACTACTACTACTACTACTACTACTACTACTACTACTACTACAATGGCTATTGTAATAGTTTTCTTTGTCTCTGTGTACTAGTCATGGAAAACTACAATGACAGTTCTGACCCTATTTCTGTCACTTTTTCCTTTTGCTACCCACCTTTCCTTTCCAGTTTTAAGGTTTTTTCCCCCGGTCATCCATCGAGGTTTCTCTTTTCTTTTTAGTACAGGAATTGTCTTTTTGCATTCTTCCCTCATAATGTCACAGGTTTCAACCCACAGTCCTTCTGGTTCCTGGTCAATTGAGCTTGCTAATGGAAATCTATTGATTACATTTACTTTAAATTCATCAGGAATGTTATTTAAATTCGGTCATATCTCACCAACACTGGCAGGGCTGCATTGGCTACCCATCCCTTTCTGTATCAGGTTCAAGGTGTTAGTTCTAACTTTTAAAGCCCTAAACAGTTTGGGACCTTCCTACCTGGTGGAGCTTTTCCCCCTCAGGACATCAGCCCACACCACTCAATCCTCCCAGATGGTGCAGTTTCAAGTGTCGACCCCGAAATTGGCAAGGAAGGCCATGACTCGGAGGAGAGCCTTCTTGGTGGTGGCACCAATTTTATGGAACTCCCTCCCAGTTGTATTGTGCCAGCCCCCATCTCTGACTACATTCAGAAAACAGCTCAAATTGTTTCTTTTTAAAAAGGCCTTTGAGAAGGTGTCAACAATGGCTCAGTGTTAGGTTTCTTATTTGGACTCTCCCCACCACCTATAGGATTTTTGTATTTTTGTATTTTTAATATGCGAGTTCATCTTGTTAGCTGGCCAGAGTAGGAATACCTCCTAGATGGGTAGGGTATAATAATAATAATAATAATAATAATAATAATAATAATAATAATAATAATAATAATAATAATAATAATAATAATAATAATAATAATAATAATAATAATAATAATAATAATAATAATAATAATAATTTTGACACTTCAATTCTTTTAGTTTTCTTTTTTATCTTTACTTTAACATCGGATATTAACAGTTCATGATCAGTGCCACAACTTGCTCTAGGTCTTGTTTTTGCAGAGATAATACAATTTCCCAACCTCCTGCTTCCAATTACATAGTCTATTTGATTTTTCTATTGACTGTTGGGTGATGTCCACAAGTACAGCTGTCTGTTTGGTAGCTTGAAGCATATATTTGCTAAGGTGTTTATTTTTGGCTAAGATGGCCGACGAGTAACATCTTGATTCGGATGCTCGCGCTTAACAAAGTGGTAATTAATGTGTTGGAGTGAAATGGGAAACTTTTAAAGTGGCAACCTCTGTAGATAAGAATCTTGCTTGTCTTTTTGGAAAATTTTGGGAACTTTTGAAGTCGGATGGTCGAAGTTCGGGAGGTTTTCCTGGGCGGGTGAGGCCTGCGACGGCAGTCGCGGCTTTTCTGCCGAGGAGCCCAGAACGGGACCAGTGAGACTGCTGAGAAGCTTTGGAGCTGGCAAGAAGTTGTTTGGCACGAAAACAGCTGCATGTAAGTGCATGAATGGAGTGCTAAAGACTAAACTCAGCTGGAGATCTTGTTTAATGAGCCCGGGCTTTGAAATGGAAATGGGTGGAAGTAGATGAAAACAAGTGGCTGTTTCGTTAATGGCGGCGGTTCTGGAAAACGAAAGTGATCGTGCTTGGGTTTATGTTTTTTTTTGCATACCAGAAGGACCACACCGTGTTTTGACGATAACAAAGTGGTTTAAAAAAAAATACTTGTCTGGGCTATAATATTGGAATTTCCCAGTTTAAAGTGCTTGGAAAAAGTCTGCTGTTCCATAGAAGAAGAAGGGGGGTTTTTACCCAGAAGTTAAGGCAGCCGCTGGAAAATGGCATTTTGACTTGTCCGCTTCAAGAGAAGGATTAATTGGGCTTCTTTTTGCTCCTTCACCGTGTGGATTATAAATATTTAATTTTTTTGGAAAATATTGCTTCTTACTTCTCCTGCTTTCCTGTTTGGTTTTGGGGCTTTTTCTCCCTCCAGTCTCCCCTCCCCCTTTTTTTTCTTTTTACTTTTCGGTGGCTTGGATTTAAAGGAGAGGTTTTGGTTGACTGTTTCCTTGGAGCACTTACATTGCAGTGTGGAAGATGACTGGCTGGGCTGATTGCTTTGGGGAAACGGACCCGCAGTGGATTATCATTTTCTTTTTTGCCCTTCTTTTTTTTCCTCCTCTCAGCTGCCTGTTGGGAGTATTGGTTCCTTCTGCCCTTTTTTGTGGATTACAATAACTCTTTGGACTTCTGCTTAATATAAGTTTCCCTGTTGGACTTGTGGAACCAGGGGTTGCAGTGTTATAGGCTTATTTGTTTGGCTAATTTTTACAATGATCTGCAACTTTGGGATTTTATACTATTATGGATAAAGGTACAAGAGGAAAAGCAAAGGAAGAAGATCCAGCTGTTAAGCCTAAGAAGAAGGAAAAAGTACCAATGGAGGAAGCCCTTCAGTCTTCATCCCCACCCACAGTGTCCTACGATCAAACCCAAATTATGGTGGAAATTGGCAAGCTGTTTCAGAAATTGGAGAAGAATGAGGATGGGTTCATTGGAAAATCTCTCTGTGTATGTTTTAAGGACCACATAAAGACTCTTTAAGAAATGAGAGTTTTCTTAAGATTTGTGCATGGGGGGCGTGGCTAAGATGGCCGATGAGTAACATCTTGATCCGGACGCTCGCGCCTATCAAAGTGGTAATCAATGTGATTTAGCAAAATGGGAAAACTTTAAAGTGGTGATTTTTGGCGATAAGACTCCTGCTTGCCTTTTTGGAAAGTTTTGGAAAGTTTTGAGGTTGGACGGTCGAAGTTTGGGAGGCTTTTCTGGGCAGGCGAGGCTCGCAACGGAAGTCGCGGCTTTTCCTGCCAAGGAGCCGAAAAACGGGACCACCGAGACAGCGGAGATTTGTGGCAGCAGTGGAATTGGCAAGAAAACAATCGTATGTAAGTGCATGAAAGACTATATGGTAAAGTTAAAGTTAAAGTTAACTGGGGATTTTGCTTAGAAGAGCCTGGACTTGGAAGCGGGTGGAAGTGGATGAAATCGGGCGGTCATCCCGTTAATGGCGGTGGGCCTGGAAAACGAAAGTGATCTTGTTTTGGTCTATGGTTTCCTTGCGCCCCAGGAGAACCGCGGCGTGTTTTGGCGATAATAAAGTGGTTTAAGAAGTTTTCGTCTGGGCTATAGTATTGGAATGTTGCAGAGCGTTTCCAGCTTAGACTGTGTGGGGAAAGTCTACCGTTTCACAGAGGAAGAAGGGGGGTTTCCCCCTGAAGTTACTGTAACCGCTGGAAAATGGCGTTCTGATTTGTCCACTTCAAGAGAAGGCTTAACTTGTTTCTTTTTTACTCCTTCACCGTGTGGATTACAAATATCATTTTCATTTTTTGGACACTTTGCTCCTCACGTCTTTCTTCCTTCCTGCTTGGATTTTGGGCTTTTTTTCCCCCTCTCACCCCCCCCTTGGTGGCTTTGACTCAAACGAAAAACTTTGGGTGACCGTTTCCTTGGAGCCTTTATCCCCGTGGTTTGGAAGACGATCAGTTGGACTGCTTGCCTTGGGGAAACGGGTCGGATGTGGATTATTTTTTTTCTTTTCTCTTTTTCCTTTGTTTCCTTGGAGTATATTCTGGTTCCTTTCTTTTCCTTTGTGGATTACAGTATCTAACTCCTTGCTGGATTTCTTCCTCCCTACAAGTTTTGTCTGCTTTGTTTGGATACGTGCTACCAGTGGCTGCAGTGCTATAGGCTTGTTGGACTGACTAAATCTTTACAACGTTTTGCAACACTGGACTCTTCTATTGTGTTTCATCATGGATAAAGGCACAAGAGGGAAAGCAAAAGAGGAAGATCCAGTGGTAAAGTCCAAGAGGAAAGAAAAAGCACCAATGGAAGAAGCCCCTCAGTCTTCATCACCGCCCCCTGAGCCTTATGATCAAACTCAAATTATGGTGGAAATTGGCAAATTGTTTCAGAAATTGGAGAAGAATGAGGAATCAAGGGTGAAAGATAGAAATGAAATGATGAAAAAGCAAGACAAGGTGGTATCATCTGTTGCAGACTTTTCAAAAAAGGTGGACAAGTTTGCAAAAAATAGAGGGAAATGTGAAATTGGTTCAAAATGAGGTAATTGCCATAAAAAGGGAAATAAAAGGGACTCAGGAGACGATGCGGGAGAATAAGCTGAAATTGGATGAGCAAGAGAGAAGGATTCATGCTGCGGAAGATATGATGAGAAAGCAGAACATTGTGATCCGTCAGGTGGTTGAACGGACACCGGATCAGTTAAGAGAAAGAGTGGTTCAGTGGTTAAATGTTTTGAATATGGGAAAGGAATTTGTTCAGGAAGATTTTGTAAGTGTATTTAGGGTGGGTCCAAGAAGAGGGAGGGTGGTTCAAAGAAATGTGTTGGTAAAATTTGCAAACTGGGGTGATAAATTAAGAGTAATGGCTTTTCTGAAACGAGCTGGACCTGATGCCCTGAAATTCGATGGTTCTGATGTAGAAGTTTATAATGATATTTCATTGAAATAAAGAACGTGGAGATATAAGATGAGGCCTGTAACAAAACTGTTGATGAGTAAAAATATAAGGTACAATTGGAGATTTCCACAGCAACTGCGCTTCTTTTATGATAAAAGAATGCAGGTAATTGATGAAGGGACCAATCCATTGGAGTATTTGAGCTTGTTGGAACTGGTAAAAGTAGATTCGGAAGAATGGATAAATCTTAAGAAGGAACTGATGGAATCGGGAGCATTGGGGAGGGAATACGGGAGGGAGGAGACTGGTGGGGCAACAGGTGGAACACCGCAGCGAAGGGAGGAGGAGGAGGAGGAGCTGTCGTTGATCATGGTGGAGGAGGAGACAAGTAAGGAGTAATGAGAATCAGGTTATAACAATTTAAAGCATTTAATTGATATAGAAAGGTGAATAGCACGTAGCACCGGTAGGAAGGCACATCTTGCATGTCCCCCCTCTCCCTTCTTTGGTTGTCAAAGGCGGCTTTTTTTGCAAGAAAGTGGGGAGAGAGATAATGTGTGTCCTATGTAGTTTTGTATGTTATAGGGGTAAAGGGTGGTTGATGGCACGCCCGATGGAGAGCTTAGAGCTTGGAAAAGAAGTAGGTTATGGGAAGTATTAAAATAATATCATGGAATGTGAAGGGTACAGGTTCTGTTCTTAAGAGACGGAGACTGGAATTGGCGCTGAAGAAAGATAGACCAGATATATTGTTTTTACAGGAAACCCATCAGAAGTCAAAAGACACGAATAGACTTTTTTTAGGATGGATGCAACATTATGAGATGGCGTTTGGAACATCAAAAGCAAGAGGGGTGGCAATCATGATTTCTAAAAAATTAGGATTTGAGATTACAAAAAGGGTTGTTGACCAAGAGGGTAGATATTTGATAGTAAGAGGAAAATTGGAGGATGAGGAAATCATGTTGGTAAATATTTATGCTCCAAACGATCATCAAGCGGAGTTTCTTGAAAAAATTCGGAAAATAGTGGAACTAGAGAACGCTGCAAAAACTATTGTGGCTGGAGATTTTAATTTGATAAGGTCAGGGTTAGATTGTACAAATATATCAAGAAGTGGAATTGGCTTGAAAGGGAAGGTCTTGGATAAATGGATGGATGTTATGGGTTTGAAGGATTCTTGGAGAGAGTTTAAGGGCTCTGAAAGGGCATACTCTTTTTTTTTCACATGTTCATGGGACATACTCAAGAATAGATTATGTTTTTCTTACCGAAAATTTGATCAAAGACATAGAAGGAACGGAAATTGGGATTATCAAGGAATCGGATCATGCTAAAGTATATCTGGAATTGAAAGTACAAAAAGATACTCGAAGAGTAAGAAATTGGAGGTACGATCCCAATTTGTTTAAAGATCAGAAATGTAAAGAGCAGATTATGGGAAGATGGAAAGAAAGCTGGCAGTGAAACGATAATAATGAGGTTAATTTTAACGTGGTATGGGATACCATGAAGTCGGTTTTTAGAGGGGAAAGTATAAAATTGGCGAGTTTTAAATATAAAAAATATAAAGCAGAACAGACAGAAAAAGAAAGAGAAATAAAACAATTACAGGAGGATCATGCGAAAAGTAAAGATAATTTTTTTTTATGAAATTACAAAGGCTTAAAGCAGAACTAATGGGTAAGGATATTGATAAAGTTAAAGTTTGATTTATTTAAATAGAGAATATTTTGAATTTAGTAATAGAAGTTCAAAATTATTAGCAAGAGCAGCTAAGGCTAAAAGGGAAAAAAGAGAAATAGGGTTATTAGTTGATAAGCAAGGTACAAGGTGTAATAAGAATGGAGATAAATGTAAAATTGTCAGGGAATTTTATCAGCTATTATATGCAAAAAAGGAAGTAGACCTGGAGAAGCTTAAAAAGATATTGGAGAGACAGGGAATGGAATAAAACAAGAACATAGGGAGAAAATGGAGGAAAGGATTAATGATAAAGAGGTTAAGGAGGTGATTAGTGGGTTGAAGATGGGGAAAGCTCCGGGGGATGATGGATTATCGACAGAGTTTTACAAAGAATTTAAGGAGGTAGTGGTTCCAAAATTGGTGAAGTTATATAATTATATTTTAGATGGAGGATCAATTCCGACTTCATGGTATAGTACCACAATCGTTCTACTGCCAAAGCCTGGCAAGAATCTGGAAAGAGTGGAATCGTACAGACCAATTTCACTTATAAATCAGGATGCTAAGATCTTCACAGCAATATTGGCTAACCGATTAAACAGTTTTATGGGGGCATACATAAATGTAGATCAAGTTGGGTTTCTAAAAGGTTGGCATATGGCGGATTTGACTAGAAGGGTATTAGATTTAATTGATAATGTTAACCAAACTAAGGAAAAGGTGGGCTTATTATCATTAGACATTTTTAAGGCATTCGACTCATTACAGTGGTCTTCAATTAAAGAAATAGTTAAAAAATATGGGTTTGGGGATAGATTCAATAGGGTAATAGACTTACTATATCAAAAAGGGAATGCTAGGGTTAGAGTAAATGAGGAGCTTACTGATGTGGTAAATTTAGAGGCTGGTACTAGGCAGGGCTGTCCATTATCTCCTATCTTGTTTATTATGGCAATGGAGATTCTAGCCAAAAATATAAGGGATGATTTAAATATAGAAGGGATTATGGGTAACAAAGTGAGCATGTATGCGGATGATACATTGCTTATGGTGAAACACCTGGAGCTGGTAATGGACAGGATCAAAGATCATATACAGGTATTTGAAGCTACAACTGGATTAATGATAAATTGGGATAAATCAGAATTGATGTTGTGTAATGTGGGAGTAAGTGAGATGGGTAGGATAGTGGAGACACTTAATATACAAATTAAAGATAAGCTGAAGTATTTGGGGATAATTATTTCAAATAAATTAGAAGAACTTAAACAATTGAACTATGACAGCTTGAGAGCGGAATTTAAGAATAAAATACAAGAGTTTCAGAAGTTGAAGCTGTCATGGTTCGGAAGGATCGCTATTTGTAAAATGATATTGTTGCCAAAGATTAATTTTTTATTTGATGCACTAGCGATCCATCTGAAGGAGAAGGAAATTAATGAGTTTCAAAAGATGTTTAATGGTTTCTGTAATGGGGGGTAAAAAATCTAGACTTCCAAAGAAACTATGGTACTTGTCTCAGAAAAAAGGGGGTTTGGGTATGCCAAATTTGTTAGTATACTATCGAGCATTTCAAATTAAGAATGTTGTGAAGATCTTGGCAAGAGAAAAGACAATTTGGGAGCAACTGGAGATGAAAGAATATAGAGACATTGGTAGTATGATTTTTTTGGGAATACTATCGAGCATTTCAAATTAAGAATGTTGTGAAGATTTTGGCAAGAGAAAAGACAATTTGGGAGCAACTGGAGATGAAAGAATATAGAGACATTGGTAGTATGATTTTTTGGGGAATAAAGGACAAGGTGAAAAGGTCAAATAATATTATGATGAGAGGTCTCATGGAAGTGTGGAAGAAAGTAAAGAAAGATACAGTCCCAAATCTCTCTCCAATTTTGGAATTGACGGATATGGGGTGTTTCCCAATAAAAATAGATAAGGAAAAAGTGGAAATATTGGATAAAAATGGGGTGCTTTTATTGAAGGATTGGTTAAAAGTGTGTGAGGATGATACTAAGAGGAAAAAAATATTTGAGAAGTTAAATTTGGATTGGTTTCAGAAACTGAAGGTGGATAATTGGAATAAAAAATTTAAAAGAGAAGTAGGATTAGATAGAAATAAGACGGAATTTGAGGATTTGGTAATAAAGATCAGAAAAGGGGAAAGAGGCATTAAGGGTCTTGTAAGCAAACTTTATATTATATTGAACAAGGGTAATGATCCACAGGAAGACTTGAAACGGAAGTGGGAACAAAATTTGAATATAAAAATTGGGGAGGTTGAATGGAGAAATAAATGGAAAAAGAGGATTATGAGAACAATGTCTGTAAGAATCAAAGAACATAATTTTAAAATGTTGTGGCAATGGTACTTGACACCACTAAGGCTTTATCAAATGGATAATAAAAGAGATAAGTTATGTTGGAGATGCAAAGAAACGTTTGGAACATATGAACACATGTGGTGGAGTTGTAAAAAAATAAGGGATTTTTGGGGAAGAATAGAAGGGGAGTTTGGTGAAATATTGGGTAAAAAGGTCAAGTTGGTGTCAGGTACCATTCTTTTAACAAATGTGGAAGGTTTGGGTTTGAATAAGGAGGAAAAAGAATTATTGGAAATTGTATTGACCACAGGTAGACAATGTATAGCTAGAAATTGGAAAAATGATGTAGATATACAGATCGGAGAATGGTACAAGGAAATGTGGAGCCTAGCATTGAATGACAAATTGACATGGGAGATTAAAGTGAAACGAGATAATTTAAAAGAGAATAGGTTTTGGAATATATGGAAACCGTTTGTGGAGCATTCTCTTATGGTAAATGACAGTTCAGGACCTGCACCATCTCAAAGAGGTTTCTGGAGTTGAAATAGCAACTAAGCTCTCCGGGCATTGTATATATTCACAGGGTGATTTGTAATTATTAAAAAATTATAATAGAGGTAGCTTAGAAAGCTTTTATTGTTTGATTGAGTAATATTTTACATTGTGGTATCTAATATTGTGGTTAAATGGTAAACAATTAGTTTAAGTATTGTTATGTGCTAGCCTCTATGAATGTGAGTTAATATTGCATTGAGGTTATCTTTGAGGTATTATTGTATTGTAATGTTATTGTTTTCTTTTTTTTCTGTATGTCTGTTATTTTTTTTAAATAAAAATCAATTAAAAATTAAAAATTAGAATTATATGAGTTATTTTCCTGTTTCACTTTTGTCCCGTAGGCCAAATTTTCCAATAATATTTGCTTCTGTTTTATTCCCTACTTTTGTGTTCCGGTTACCTATGATTAAAAACATGCCTTTGTTTGGGTGTGTGATCAATTTCTTTGCATCTTCCAATTTTCTCTTCTTCAAGCATTTGTGGTTGGAGTATAGATTTGAATGATGGTTATGCTAATAAGTTTTCCATGGAGTCTGACTGACATTTTTTGGTCAGACTTCTTTGCTAGTTAATATTAAATTACAATTTTTTAAAGAACATTATAAAATTTAGCTGGAAAAGAAGGCAACATTTTTGCAGAAGAATTGGCCAGATGTAAAACTGTCAGAATGAAGGCACCTTTTGGTGAGATCATTCTGCAGTTTTTTTTGTCTTACCTAAGATGAGAAAGATTAGCCAGCAACACAAGATTGCCATTACTAGGGCATGCCTGGTTGTGGTTAAAAAAAATACCACAATCTTTGAGGAGATTCTTTCTGTGTACCCCTTGCAGAAGAAATAAAAAAAATATACTGTATAGTATTTTAAAAATATATTAAGGGATTTCTAATCTTAGACTAGAATGATACCAAAGGCCATAAATCATCATTCTGTGAATATCTGTCCTCTGTCTACCTACTGGGGAATTAACCTCATGGAATCCAATAGGACTTATTGCCAAGACAATACACATGGACTCATAGAGAATATCTTAACCCAAATCTGTGTAAACAATGATTTGCCTCATTTGTTTTATTATGATGGCACACAACCTTGTGGGGGGGGGGGGGAAATGTTTGGTCCACAGTATGCATTCCAGGGAAGTATTTGAAACAAAAAGGAGTTTTGTGTACAAGAAGAAATGTGACATTGGCAGAGCTACTGTGAGGGAAGAACCATAAGTTATGATGTGTCATGTTGCTTAAGCTCATGTTTACTACAACTATAATATGTTTGGTATCTCCTCCCACTCATCATTTCTTTGTTTTCGTTGACTTTGGCCTCCAGAATAGGTCATTCACTGTTTGGCCCTAACAAGTCTATGAGCTTTGAGAGGGAGTTTGTAGAGATTTATCTTTATTTTGTGTGGAAATATTTTCAAAATGGAGACATATGCTTTTATTGTTCTTCCTCCTCCCAACCCTCCTACTGGCAACTTTGGGTAAAAGGTATGTTATTATGTTAACTGTGTTTTCAGACAGGAGCAGAATGTATATTTTCTCATGTACCTATTCTTATGCAAATAAGTGGATCGAAAATGTGCACACTCTGTTACCCAATGGGCTTGTTGTATTATTGTTACTGTTACTGTTTATAGTGTATATAAGTCAGAGTTTTGCCAAATCCAAACTGTGTTCAAACCCCACTAGTAAAGAGCTGAATTCAACTACTTCACTCGTCTGCTTCTTCATTCCCTGAACACAAAACTGGCGATGAAAGTGGGATGGCATCCCCACACGGCAGCAACATCGGCCCATTTGACCCAGCATGTCCAGAGAAATGGGCAACATATGAACGCCAATTCCACCATGCAATGGCCTCACAGAAGATCACCGCTGAAGACCAGAAGCGCTCCTGTTTCCTTGCTCAGTGTGGTTCTGAGATGCTTGAGCTGGCAACCCAAGAGACGTGGATGTGGTGCCGCTCACCGAAATCATGTCTGCACTGAGGAAACACCTGCAGCCAGAGGTCTTGATCTTCCCGGCCAGAGTGGCCTTCCACAGAAGGGGAGTCCATTGCAGACTATGCCGCCGCTCTGCGCATTGCTGCCACCCCGTGCAAGTGGGACAACATCGAAGAAGCACTCCGGGACCGTCTGCTGGCCAGCATGAGGGATGAAGATGCTCAATGTTGCCTCATGATCAGGAAGATGCTAACTTTCAAGGCTGTCCTAGAAGAGACGGTAGTATCTGAGGCTGCACAGTCCGGCATCAAGCTTTTCCGGCATCGCCACTCCACCACCAGTGCCACCGACTCAGCTGTGCAAGCTCAGCAAAATTCATCTTCATCCTCCTCAGCATTGCCTGGTTCCACCTCTCCATCGGAGTCCAGCGATGCAGAGGGAGAGGTTCGAGCAGTCCGACAAAAGCACCCAGAGCACCGTGAGGATCGGGAGAAGATAATCCTTTGCAAGTGTGATGGCTGCAGGCGATGATGGCACCTTGCTAAAGTATGCCGACAGCAAAAGCAAAGAACTCCAGCACCTGAGTCCAAGAAGAGTCATCACCACAAAACATCCACTGCCAAAGTGTCACCAGAGCCTGAGCCGTGCCAAGTGGGCATCATCAGCGAGCATTTCTTCGCAGACCTGAGCCTGCAAGACATCCCCTCCAAGATGGAGGTGGATTCAGGTACTACCTTTTCCATAATCCCACAGCAGGAGTTTTTGAGAATTCCTGCTGCCTCTCGGCCCAAGCTCAAATCTTTTAAAACATCCCTCCGGGATGTGCAAGGTTGCCAGATTCCGGTCCTGGGGGTGGGAAATTTCTTGGTCAAATTCAAAAACATTCACACCTCCTTGCCATTGGTTGTAGTTAAGCAGGGTACTAACTGTGTTATTGGGACCCAATGGTTTGGGCCCCTGGGAATCTGGCTTTCTGGCATTCATGCAATAGATGCTGACCCAGTCCGGGATGTTTGTGCTGCACATCCTGAGGTTTTCAAAAAGGGTTTAGGGTTATACAAAGGACCCCCTGTTGACTTTGAGCTTGACCCAACCATCTGGCCCACCCGGATGAAGACACGACGAGTACCCTTTGCTTTAAAGGAGAAGATAGAAGCTGAGCTGGACAAACTGGTGGGGCAGGGCATCCTAGTGCCAGTGGACTCCGCAGAGTGGGAGACACCAATAGTGACTGCTTTGAAAAGTAATGGGGAGGTCAGGATATGTGCTGACTACAAGTGTACCATCAATAAAGCTATTCGCCCAAATGCATATCCTGTGCCTGTGGTAAGCCACCTTCTTGCCTCCTTGCATGGAGGAAATTGTTTCGCAAAACTTGACCTTGCCCAGGATTACCAACAATTGACTGTGTCTCCTGCTGCTGCCATAGCCCAGACCATAGTAATGCATAGAGGGGCATTTAAGGTAACTTGACTACAATTTGGGGTGAATGCGGTCCCCAGAATATTTCAATCTCTAGTAGAACTTATTTTAAAAGGTTTGCCCGGTGTCCTGCCATATTTTGACGATGTCCTGATCACCGCTAAGGACACTGTTGAACTAGCAGCCAGGCTCGATCGAGTCCTCTCACGTTTTGAGAGGGCCAGTCTATGTCTCAGAAGAGACAAATGTGTGTTTTTGACACAGGAAGTGGAGTTCCTGGGGTACCAAATTACACCCCAAGGTATCATGCCCTCTGACTCCAAGCACCCAGGCCAAAATTTAAAACCGAATTGCAATCATTTCTAGGATTGTTAAACTTCTATCATGCTTTTCTCCATCGCAAAGCCTCCATTGCAAAACCATTACATTGGCTTCTTAAGAAAGATACTGTTTGGCACTGGGGCCATTGCCAGGAGAAAGCATTCCCAGAATTTAAAAGGCTGCTATCTTTGGATGCTGTATTAACTCATTTTGATCCTAACAAGGAAGTTGTATGTGTGTGATGCATCCCCTGTGGGGGTGGGAGCTGTGTTATGCCATGTACTAAATGACGGGAGGGAAGCCCCCATAGCATTCTATTCCCATTCACTCTCAGAGCCTGAGAAAAATTATGCTCAGACAGACAGGGAGGCATTGGCAATCGTGGCTGGCACTAAGAAATTCCATGATTACCTTTACGGAAGGCCTTTTACCATCGTAACTGACCATAAGCCCCTCCTTGGAATCTTTGTGAATGGGAAGCCCATGCCTCAAAATCTGTCCCCAAAGATGTTCCGTTGGACAATTTTCCTAAATGCATAATAATGCATCCACAAGTTTGGACTTTATACGGATTTGGACTTTGTATGAGGCATGCAAAATCTTAGCCGCAATCCCTCATACAACATCCAAATCCTTGCCGCATGCCTCATACAATGTCGTTTCAATAGAGATACATTGTACTGTAACAGCACAGACTTCAGGGCAAAGTCAAGGAAACAGACAGGAAACAAACTGACAGAACTTTAAGAAATCATTGTCTAAAGGCTAAATACATTACAAAAACATGTCAAACAACCCTGATTGTTCAAGAACCTGAAGAATGCTGCAAAAATCCCAGGAATGCTTCTAAAAATTCTGAAGATTTTTTTTTTAAAAAAATCCAAAATCGCGCTCAAAACCACTCCTAAACACTCTTTGCCTGTGCAAAACCCAAAAGAGCAATGCATGCATGTGTCCTGCCTTTTATACTGCCCAGGCACAATGCAACCTGGGAAAAATCCCAATGCCTCATACAAAGTCGCAGTGACTTTTTATGAGGCAACTTTTTTCAAGGAATTAGGCAATGTTGTATGAATCCGATGTTGTATGAAGCAGACTTTGTATGAGGTATTACTGTAAGTGTAGGTGGTGACCTATGTGCTGCATGACACTGAAGGAACAATTGAGACTGTAAAATTGCATACAGGTTCCAGACCTTCACTGGCTTTTAGAAGCCTCTGTGTGGGTTTAGCATGGTTTAAGATGACAAAGGAGTTTTCCTGGAAGAGGTAGAGATTGTAGTTCATTGTAGAAAGTCACTACAAAGATTTGCATTAGGTTTCACACAAAATGTTACTCATCCATCCTTAACATAAGAGAATAGAATTACACCTGTACTAAAATCTAGTTGCAGAGTAATCATCTTTTTGATAATTAAACAAAGCATTTTCTCTCAGTTGAAGCAGACTAGATTCTTCTCTTACTCCAATAATTTATCATAGATAAAGCTGAACATTTTTTCCTTAAATGAGGTTTTCTTGTCTTCCCTCAAAATCCTTCTAATGTTTTGCCCTAGGAAAAGTGGTAAAATTTCTTTACTTTTCCTTCTAATGTACACTATCAATAATAGACAGTATCTAAGATAGTAGGCATTTCAATTGTCAGAATTTGCCCCGACAATGATAAAAGAATAGGAATCTGTGACCATGGGAGAAGGAGGAATAAAGTAGTTAGGTGAATCTGCATGTTTATCATTAGAAGTAATTGTGAAGAGCAGTACAAGAATCACCACTGGTGAGATGATTATATAACCATTCCAAGTTAACCCTTCCTTTAGACTGAATGAAATTTATGTTTACATTCTTTTTGTACTGAGTTTTGTTACCTTTTGATCACTAATGGGGGGCTTCTGAAGATCTTTCCTTCTGTGTTTTAGCTCTCTGTGGGTGACTAAGAAGGACAGAGTCAACAGCACATAGAAAGCTAGTCTTGTCACAGTAGATGTAATCTACAGGAGGGAAGTGCTCATAGAATTGCTAAATACATTTGAACAAACAGCATTAAAACAGATTTCTTCCTTTTCCCACTTGCTTCAGCAAACAGAAGCCATTTCAGCAGCTGCCAGATGTGATCTGCCCTGATTCTTGGTAAACAAAATACTTACTTATTTGGTCTCCTCATTGATACGTGTTTCACATGTTAAGTTGACATGGTGGCCTGAAGCATCATCTTCCATTGTTTCTGATCTCATGCCAGTCTCATCCAGGGCCTTAGGAACTTTGCCCTAAACTGGTCTTCCCATCTGGTTGCTGGTCTTCCTAGTGGCTGCTTTACGTCAAGTGGTATCCATTCTGTGATAGTTTTTGTCCACCTGCCATCTTTGGAGTGACACACAAAATAGGTGAGGGAATCAATAGATCTTTGGGGCAGTATGATAATTGGGTACAGTAAAAGTATATTAAGGGTGTTGACATTGAGTAAATATATGATGCTCCAACTACATGCTGATGTTTGCCAATCTGGAACCATTTCAAAGGCTCTATGTAGAATTAGAAAAATGTCAGAAATAGCACTAAAGGTGGCTGACCTGTGGGCTCAGAGGCCATATTCACTGGATATGTTCAAAATATGGAGGAAAGACAGATGGGAAAAAATAAAGAAAGAACATTAGAAGAAAGTATTCCAAAATGAAAGAACTGAAAGGGAGCCTGAGACATAGATGGCTAGACCATTGTAAACAACAATGCAAGACTTCAGGTGCCAGGTAGCTGTTGGAACTGAAAAACATACAAACCCTGGGATTGATGATAAAGAGCAAGGCTTTTCCAACTTTCATGCTGTTGCCCCCCCTCCCCCCGATTATCTTTCCAAACTCATATGGCCCTCTCTGGCTGCTGCACTTTCACTGCTCTAAGATAACACGGCCCTGAGTACAGACAAGGATGTTCTTCTTCTTTCCTTATCTCAGTTGAATATATACAGTACTATGCCAAAGTCTTAAGCCACCACCAGCTGGCTTAGAAAAAATTGTGAGTGATAACTTGGTCACCTTAACTCTAAAGTTCACCAAACTTGGAGAGGGTTGAGAGGAGAGTCAGCAGAAGACTATCCTCAATGTTGGTGTGCCTAGGTCTCTCAGTGGTGGTGGTGGTGAGTTATGCCCCCTCCATCACTCACTGAATTTCCACCAAACCAGCTGGTGGTGGCCTAAGACACAGTACAGTATGTAGTAGATGATCAGATCAGCACAGTTCACTGAACCCCATCTTTGGACTGTCATGCTCAGGCTTCGATTGGCAATTACTCATGTTCAAGCTCACAAGGGATATTCAATCAGTGACAAGGGCCATGTAAACTAGCCATTACTTTTAACCCTTTCAGTTCAAATGCTGCCATTATTGAGAAGCAAGGCTGGAATGGAAGCTCTGCTAGATCCTTTTTATAGAATTTGTAACCCTGTTTCATCAGAGTATTCAGTCACATATATGGCAAGATCCACTCATGGTCCAGGCCAATGTGTCAGAGGCTGTTGCTCAGCACAACATCTGATGCTGAATCAAAGCCAGCATGGGGAGATATAGCTAAGCTGGCATGCACTGTCTCCATGCCCTTACTTAATAAGCAAATAAATAAATAGATTTTAAAATGTACTGTTCCTTGTAGAACAATGAAGATAACAGATACCATTCAGAGGTCTCCATGGCTTGTTTCATAACAGATCTTGGGAAACTAGCAACTCTCCTGGGATGTTCATCAAACTGCTGAAAATAATCTTACATTTCCTGAAAACAACAAAACAATGAAACAAAAACAAACACACAAAAGCAAATAAATCTAATGCAATACTAGAGTCCATATGAAGACAGAAATATAGTGTCCAGTTCAAGGGAAGTAACAGTACCACTCTGTTCACTTTTTTATGTCTCATCTGGAATAATGTGTCCAATTCTGGTCTTTACAGTTGAGAAAGAATACTGAAAAGCTGGAGAGTGCCCAAAGGAGGTACCATGAAAGTGGTAAATCTTCTGGAAATCAAGCCTCGGGTATGTTTAGCCTGGACCGAATGCTGAGACACAATATAACAGATGTCTCTACCTATCTGAAGGGCTGTCATGTTGAAAACAGAACAAGCTTATCTCCTGCAGCTCCAGAGAGTAAAAGGCAAACAGATGGATTCAAATCACAATGAAGAAAATTTTGATAAAATGTTAGGAGGAATTTCTTAGCAATAAGAGCTGTTTGACAATGGAAGAAATGCCATAGAAGGTGATCCTTCATTGGAAGGTTTTAAAATAACGGTTAGATAAATACTTGTTGGGAATCTGTTCAACTGTTGATTTCTTGCTCCATCATGTAGTTTAAGTTCTAACTCTACAGTTCTGTGGTTCTATGTTGGGATGCCTGTCTAAGAGCATGCATGGTAATATTCAGTCCGCAGCTGAGGTTCAATTTGCAACAGACAAAATTTTGGTTTATTTAATTTTTGATCAGATTCTTCATAAATAAGGTGAAAAGTGTAACATTTTCAAAGTTCTGATGGGGGATGCAGCAAAATGGGCAGAGGCACCCTCCTAGACAGTTTTGAGTACTTAGCCCTTCTAAGAGTCTGAAAAATTACTTTAGAGAATAATAAATGCAGCGTTCATCTGAAACTACCCACAACTGTTAAACTGATGCATGTTTATGCATTCTTGGGGTTTTGACTTGGGGTTTCTGAGAGGCTTTTCATCTTTAACATCATTGTAAGAGCAAGGCACAGTTGAAAAAAAAATGCACATATGATGGTAAATGGGACAATGCTAAATTGCAGATTTCAGCCCTTTCATATTCAGAATGATTATTATACTTCTTCATAGAGAAATAACATCCCTACTCCCCCCTCCACCACAAATAAACAAGAAGGCATGTGTTTATTAGAGACTGCACCTGCGATAGGGAAACTGAAAGAAGTCATAGTTCTAGGTAAATAATTAAGGTATCTCCAGTCAGTGAAATGATTATGGGCTGTATTAAGTTAAACAGGATCACTTGTTAAACAGAATCAGTCTTACGTTTAGAACAATCCACACATAAGGAATTTGGGATAAAAAGCCACACTCAAAGCATTCCTATTTAGTGCATCCCTCCCCCCCCCCCCATCAACATCCAATTCCACCCATCCTCTCCTCTCACTCTCCATAGGGAGCAGGGAAAAGCTGGATTTTCCCCATTCATCATTAAGTGACATATCTGCATTCGCTATCTCCTCAGCTACCTCCCCCACCTCCTCTTCTGCCTCCTACTGGGTGGGAACTGAAGAAACCTGGAATTTTTTTAAAAAAAATATTGGTAAGTGACATCACATTGTTGCATTTTCACCAAGTGAAACACCGAGTATCAGGCAGTTGTTAACTAATGTGACAACCGTGAGGACTAACGGCATTGGGTGCCATGGTCCACAGGGAAGGGTGATGGTCCCCAAGTAGATTAAATCCCATTTAAATCTACAGTAGAACCCCACATAACGAAAAAAACTCCATTTTGTGAGTTGCTTCGCTATGTAGTTTTTTCATTATGTGAATCTAATGGGAGATGCCCCAGATAACAAACAAAATATGTTCATTAACTGGAGTTCCAATTGACGGGGTATACCCCGGCTACTGAAACCCCCACATAACGAATGTTTTTTTAATGTGGGGTATTGCCCTTGCATAATGAATGCTTCTGAAAAGTTATTTTTGAGAATAATAAATGCAGCGGTCATCTGAAACTACCCACAACTGTTAAACTATGCTATTTTTTTGCTATGCGAAGCATTTGTTATTCGAGGCACTACTGTATCTTGATGGAGGACAGCAGCTTCATTCGTACTGCACTGGCCTGTGCTGAGGAGGACTTTGTGTGCCAAAAGGGCTCAGGACCAGAAAGAGACTTGAGGAACTGGATCAGTGGTATAGGTGTCACACTGCAATGTGGAAGGCGTTATATTCTCAGGATAGTCTTCATTGTTGATCACCATGAGAATCGCCAATATTCTGATTTGGATACGGCAGAAAGCAGCAGCAGCAGCAGCAGCAGCAGCAGCAGCAGAAGAAGAAGAAGAAGAAGAAGAAGAAGAAGAAGAAGAAGAAGAAGAAGAAGAAGAAACAGCATCAGAACATAAAGGGCTGGGGCAATATCAACCACTGTCATTTCCTGTCCTCCCCCTCTGTAGAAAGCAGGAGAAAGCTGGACTTCTTCCCACCCCCACCCACATACAAGCACTTCATTTATTCATAGCAGACATATCATTCCATTGGCTTGTCACCAAAATATGTTGCTTTGGCTCCCTGTCAGTTATCACATATGCCTGAAGGTGATTAAAATGGAGATAGCTTACTCACAAAAATAATAGTAAAAAAGGTAGCCCCTGAAAGGGACCCCAAAAGGTGTGGGTATGCATGAATAAATATTGGTCTGGTTTGAGATTGTATGTAAATCATGTGGCTGCTGGAAAACGGAAAGGACCATCACATTCCCAAAGTGGCTCAAAAAACGAGATAAGGTGTCATCTGATTGCACCCTATTTGAAACTGTGAGGAGCCATGTCTACCCCTGCAATCTCTAGAGAATAGAGGCCCAAAAGTGTGGTGTGAGAAGGAAGGGATACTGCTCCTTGGGACTAATATACCTGCACCCTTAGGTCTCACATGACTTGTGAGACTATAAAAGCAAGAGAGACTGACTGACTCAAAGGAAATGAAGGAGATAGGTACCACTGGTATGTTCCCAAACAGTCACAGTGAAGAAATAATGTGCTGGGTAGCTCATGGGATAGAAAATGGACATGGAAGAAAGGTGTGGGTAACAATGTCATCATAATCACCAGGCTCATAGTGAAACTCTGGAATGTGACAAGAAGCAAGGCCTGAGCTTGCCAGTGAAGTAACAGACATTGGAGTTCCATCAAAGAGACTCCAGCCCAGGTTCTGTGGAGAAAACCAGAAAGAGAAACACTGAAAATCAATTTTATTTTGAGAAGTCCAAAATGGTGTGACTCCAGGAGCAGTGGCAGGGTCAACAAATCTGGCCTTCCACCCACAATCTGGCCTTCTTTCTTCAAGCACAGTTGTTTGTCTTTGCAGTCCACTTTGCTCCCTTGTTCAACCAACAGTGTGTTTCCTCCCATAAGAGTCTTGCCTTTTACAGTGGCTTTGCTTACTTAGGAAAGCAGCTGGTTTACTAGAACAGATCAGATGTTGGCTCCCATTACTTGGCTCATTCTGGAGAGCAGGAGAGGGAATTCGAGAAGGGGGATAGTTGGCACTTTTTTTTTTTTGGTATTTTCCAAGAGCTCCTGTTTGTTGTGGGTGCCATGCTTTGGACCAAGCACAGTAGCTAACCTCTTTTCCCACTCACAACCTCCTCTTCCAATTCATGTCTGCTGTTTCCCTATTAGGGTCAGAGGGAGGGAGGTGGAGGGTTGTGTTTCCCAGAAGGATTGCCAAGATGTTTCCAGGAAGCTGTGGTGCAACTTTGTAACTGAATCCCTTGGGAATAGTTCCCATTAGAGATTGTCCTCTCCCCTGTCCTTGACCTAGGCAGAAGGCTCTTTGTTAACACCTTCTGAACTTCTTTGAAGAAGGGGCAGTTATAAAAAGATTTGCAGCCTGTGTTGGCAAGCAGATTCAGAAGGCAAGTTCAAACCTCTGCCTATTTCTTTATCAGTGTGATTTTTATTTATTTATTTATTTTTTTTGCATATCCCCACACATTGGAGTGGTCATTGGGTCGAAAACAAAGTCTTGCCATCTCAGCAAGATGTTGAGCTAAGATTCAGGCATTGACATTCTAGACACACAACCAGTTTGACAGTCAGTCTCTTCTACAGGAATCTTTTCTCCCTCCTTATGCTCTTCAGGAACTCATTTATACTAGTTGCTCACCATGCTATTTGCCTCCCTTTTTTTTAGCTATCATGATCTCTTCTCATTTTACCTCATTAATCCTCTATCTCTGGGGCACACAGAAAGAGTTTATGTTGCTGGCTAATCTTTCTCGCACTAAATCAGGTGAAAGGAACTGCAGAATAAACATAGACAGTATGAAAGGTGGCTTCACATCTGGCCTAGAAACAGAAGAAGGAAAAAAATCCTGTGTCTCCACTTTCTCAATTCAGGCAATGGAGTGTAGCTTGACTTAAAAAACATCGTCTTAGCCATTTTGGTTCTTGTATTTAAGCCAAGGCCGGTGTTTACCTCAGTCAAGTTGTGTTTCTGGAATCTTTACACATACACTTGTATTTTACCTTGAAGTAAGTCTATGCTTCTTGCTGAGCTACTGATCCAAACAAGTCTTCTACAATGCAACATGGTCTTGTCAGTTGCAAGGAGGCAGACAAAACCAGAGGTTGATTAAGTCCCCAGAGGACTGGCATCCATAGCTAGTGGGCTGCTTTAGTGTATGAGAACCAAGACACAGGAACAGCCGAAGGATTGGCTTAACACATCTTTATTGCATGGTGGTCTGGGGGAACATGTGGTAATGGTGGACGAACAGCTCAATATATACAGAGGCTATACATTTGAATGTGGCTCCTTGGTAGCCCATTGGCTACTGTCTGCGTGACGTCATTTCTGGTCACGCCCTTCTTGTCCAGGTGAGTGGTGGCGGGAATCTTCCCGCGCTGTAGGTATTTGTGGAATTGGAACCATGTGAGCTGGACGCTCGCTATTGCCATCTGGTGGACATTAGCTCGCGTCCTAATACAGAAGGTTACAGAGTTACAGCTGGTAGTTATTCTGTTACATTGTTTAAAGGCATACTTTCTTATACACAACAGCTGCATTTAGTTTGATGGGTCTCAGACCATTTGTGTCTGTTTTAGGGAGACCGTGTGGCAGATTTTATGTGACAATGTTCTGCTTTTTGCTGCAGAGTAGAGAAAGCTACAGCATCTTTTGAATGAACTGCTTGCATATACATGGCTTCTCATGCATAGAATGATTTAAACAAGTTTCTATTAGGACTGAGTCACATCTTAGTTGGTTTGTTTATTTTAGTCACCTATGTGAATCTCATTCACACTCTCCATGTTATGTTTGAACTAGAAGGTAGCTATCCTGAAGTTTATGGGTTTTTTCTCTATGTTTGTTTAGTGTATGAGAGTCAAGACACAAAGCACAGCCAACGGCTGGGTTAACTCAGGTTTATTGCATGGTGGACAGAGGGAACATGAGGTAATGGCGGACGAACAGCTCTATATATATGGTAGTAACGTATTTGAATGTGGCTCCACGGTAGCCCGTTGGCTACTGGTCCGCGTGACGTCATGGCTGGTCACGCCCTTCTTGTCCAGGTGTAGGTAGCGGCGGGAAACTTCCCGCGCTGCGGTCTTTGATGGGTTTGAACCAAGAGAGCTTGGACGCTCGCTGCTGCCAGCTGGTGGTCATTAGCTCGCGTCCTATTACAGGGTTTATGTGATACAGCTGAAGGTTACATTGTTACTCATAGTCAAGGTTACATTGGTTCGGATACATTGATATCACATGTAGAAGGTTACACTATTAGGACACAACACTCCTCCCCCCTAGGATGAGACGAAGTCTCTCAACCAAGATGGCTTATTTCGAACACGCTGGGGTCTCGGCGCGGGCTGCCCTGCCCCGGCTTCGCTCCCTCCTCCTTGCTCCCTGGCTTCCTGCCCTGCAATCGGAGAGGATGACTCGTTAGTGGTTTGCCGCGGCTCTGCGGCTTTGTTGGGAGGTGTGTGCTTTGTTTGGGAAGAACCGGGGGCACTGGGGACTAACGAAAAACCCCTCTTCTCGCTTGGATGGGTGGGGGAACACTCCGAAAACCCCCCCCGGCTCGCAAAATCAAAATCAAAATCGGATTCGGGGGAAGCGGCAGCGGCGGCCGCACACTCCTTTTCCCTCCCCCCGGGCTCGGATAGAACTGGGGTATCAAAAGGATATGAGTCGGGCTCGCTGCTTTCCCCCCTGTCTCCCCCTTGGGCTAAACGGGTGGGGGAGAACCCTACCGCTGAATCATGTCGCTGTGCTCCACTGGTCGGCCCCTCGCTCACTCGGTGCCTCAGTTGATCAGCGTGCCTCCTCCAGAGGAGGCCGGTGCTAGTTTCCACCCGATAGGACACTGGCCCCGTCTGTTCTATTATCGTCCCTGGCACCCAGGCTGGGCCTGCGTTGGCATAGTTCCTGCAATGTACCGGATCGCCTATGCCGAAACCTTTCGAAACCGCTAACCCTATGTTCTTCCCTTTGTCCTCGACCCTCGACGGGTCTAGCCTGGACAAAAGCGTGGTCAGTTTCCTCCGCATCAGCAACTCAGCCGGCGAGTATCCAGACGCTAAGGGGGTCACTCTGTACGCTAATAGAAATTGACAAACTTGGTGATTTAGGTCTCCCGAGCCCATGCGCCGCAGCGCATCTTTTGTGGTGCGCACCAACCGTTCCACTTGGCCATTCGTGGCCGGGTGAAACGGTGCGGATGTGACATGCCGAATTGCATTTGCCTCCATGAATGCTGCGAATTCAGCGGACGTGAAACAACTGGCGTTATCGCTGACCAAAGTGTCGGGTAAGCCGAACGTGGAAAAGACCCTCCTTAGCTGGCGAATGGTAGTGGCGGAGGATGTGCTCTTTACCGGAATGACCTCCAGCCACTTTGAGTGTGCATCCACCACCAGGAGAAACATGGTTCCCCGGAATGGGCCAGCAAAATCTACGTGCACCCTGGACCACGGTCCCCTTGCTGCGTCCCATTCCCTATGCGGTAGGCGGGCCACCTCCGGTCGAGAGCATTGACATGCCTCACAAGTGCCAACCATCTGCTCTATGTCGGCGTCCAGCTGGGGCCACCAGAAGTAACTCCGGGCCAACGCCTTGGAACGAACGATTCCCGGGTGGCTGACGTGCAACAGCTTTAGCACCTTCGGCCGCAGGGACGTAGGAACCACCACCCGTTGGCCCCACAACAGGCACCCCCTCTCTAAAGACAACTCCACTCGCTTTCGGAAGAATGGGTCGAATTCCGTGCCTGGGGATGACGCCGGCCACCCCTTCTGCACCCACGAGCATACCTTCTCTAGTGTTCTATCCTTTCCGGTCGCCCTGGCAATGTCGGCCGGTACTATCGGGGGTGACTCTAAAACCTCTATTAGCAATCCCTGGCGGTCTCTTCTTACCCCTGCCTTCTGGTCGTCCGATAATGGTAACGGCGACCGTGAGAGCGCGTCTGCATGGCTGATTTCCTTCCCTGGCCGGTATTCTAATTCATGTTGATATGCGTTAAGAAAAATAGCCCACCGCAGCATCCTCGGGGACAGGATCTGTGGCGTGGGCTTATTTGCAGTGAAGATCCCTAACAGGGGCTTGTGATCAGTAACGATCTTGAACGGCCGACCATACAGAAAATCGTGAAATTTCTTGGTTCCCGCTACTATCGCTAGTGCCTCCCTATCGGTCTGTGCGTAATTCCGCTCTGCTTGGGACAGGGACCTTGAATAAAACGCTATCGGGGCCTCCCTTCCGTCGCCTAACACGTGGCAAAGCACCGCCCCCACCCCCACCGGGGATGCATCGCAGACCAAAACTATGGGCCGTTTGGGGTCGAAATGAGTCAGGATTGCCTCGGATGTGAGGAGTTGCTTTAACTCTGAGAACGCTCTCTCTTGCTCGTCACCCCATAGCCATTTTTCCTCTTTTTTAAGCAGCCGATGAAGCGGCTCGGCAACAGACGCCTTCCGTGGAAGGAAGGTATGGTAGAAATTGAGAAGCCCCAGAAATGACTGAAGCTCGGTTTTGGAAGTGGGGCGAGGGGCTTTCTTAATGGCAGCTACCTTAGATTTGGATGGCCTAATTCCCTCGGGTGTGACACGGAACCCTAAAAACTCAACCTCTGTTTCGTAAAATACACATTTGTCTTTTCTCAGTCGCAGCCCCGCTTTCTCGAACATGGCCAGGACCTTATCCAATCTGTGGGCCAGCTCGGCCTTACTCCCCCCCGTTATCAACACGTCATCAAAATATGGCAACACCCCTTCCAGCCCCTTCAGGAGGCGTTCCACTAGCGACTGAAAAATGCCAGGTGCCGAGTTCACGCCGAACTGTAACCTCGACACCTGGAACGCCCCCTTATGTGTGACTATTGTTTGTGCCGCCGCTGTGGCGGGGGTTACTGGGAGTTGCTGGTAGGCCTGTGCTAAATCGAGTTTAGCGAAACACTTTCCCCCATTCAGCCTGGCCAGAAGGTGGCTGACCACTGGCACCGGGTATGCATTAGGGCAGATTGCCTTATTAATGGTACACTTATAATCAGCGCAAATGCGCACCTCCCCGTTAGCCTTCAGTGCTGTTACAATTGGAGTCTCCCACTCCGCGGAATCCACAGGAACGAGAATTCCTTGACCCACCAGTTTGTCCAGTTCCGCCTCTATTTTGTCCTTAAGCGCGAACGGTACCCTGCGCGGTTTAAGTCTTATCGGGCGGACCTCCGGGTCTAAGTCGAAGGCTACAGGGGGTCCCCTGAACTTTCCAAGTCCACTTTTAAAAACGGCGGGGTGTGCGTCACATACTGCTTGTATTGGGTCCTCGCCTACGGCATGCACCCCCCCTATGAACAGGCCTAAGGGCTGAAACCACTGTGTTCCGAGGAGGCTACAACTCCCCCCTTTTAGCACCACTAGGGGAAGTTCCGCAGAATGTCTCTTAAAGCGAACCCGGAACGTTCCGACCCCCAACACTGGAATGCTGTTCCCCTGAACGTCCCGTAGTGTGGCCCTCAACGCTTTAAGTTTGGGCCGCACGTGGGGGTCGATTTTCAAGAACTCTCTCTGGGGAATTATAGAATAGGAGGACCCCGAGTCAACTTCCATCCTAATAGGGGTCCCTTGTACTAGTACCTCAACAAAGTAATGGGGCTGTCCCGCAGACACGTTGAACACAGGAGCGTCGCCCTCGCTGCCGTCCGAGATGCGGCCCACGCCGTCCTGCTTCCTCGTGGCCCGGGCGCCATCTTTGGGCCTCGCTGGACGGTCCGGTCTGGCTGAACGGTCTTGCGAATGTCTCCGGCCCTCTTTCCATTTCCTGCACGCTTTGGCGATGTGCCCCCGACGTCCGCAGTTGAAGCACTTGGCTTTCCTGAATGGGCACTTCACGCGCTCATGGGCCGCTCCGCAACCATCGCAGCGGCGCCCGCCTCTCCGGACCTTCTGGACCTCCTCGCCATCGCTACTCTCTGACGACGATTTCGAGGTCGGTCGGGTTGCATGCACCGACTGACCGGACTTCCCGTGCAATGAGTTTTCCGCCTTGCCGGCCCTCGGACGCCACTCACGCCACTTGTGCATCTCGTCTACTCCAGCATTCGTGGACTCCGCGGCTTCCGCGGCCTCTACAACCTCTTCCAGTGTGGGTGGTGGCTCCCTGTTCATCAAGCTGCGCTGTACTTCCTTGTCCTTCAGGCCACACAGCACTCCGTCCCTGAGGGCCATCTCTAGGATGTGGTCCCATTTGCAGGGGGCGGCGGCTACCCTCATAGCCGTTACGAAGGCTTCTACCGACTCGTCCGGCGCTTGAACTCGCCTCCAAAACGCACTCCGAGCGGGAAACATTGCCCTCGAGGGTCGGAAACGCTCACGCAGCATTTTCATGATGTCACCGGCTTTGAAATCGCTCATCTTCTTCGGTGCAAGGATGCCCACCAGCGTCCGCTTGGTTTCCATCCCAAGCATGCGAGTGAGGATGGCCCTCTTCCTTTCCTCGTCGTCTTCTTTGACTTTGAGCTCCACCAGTGCCGCCTGGAAGTCCATCTCAAAGAGCTCCCAGTCCTGCGGTTTGGTGATGTTGAACCCGCTCTGTGTCCTGGCTCCGTGGGGATCCATCATCCCACCTTCGTCGCCAATTTAGTGTATGAGAGTCAAGACACAAAGCACAGCCAACGGCTGGGTTAACTCAGGTTTATTGCATGGTGGACAGAGGGAACATGAGGTAATGGCGGACGAACAGCTCTATATATATGGTAGTAACGTATTTGAATGTGGCTCCACGGTAGCCCGTTGGCTACTGGTCCGCGTGACGTCATGGCTGGTCACGCCCTTCTTGTCCAGGTGTAGGTAGCGGCGGGAAACTTCCCGCGCTGCGGTCTTTGATGGGTTTGAACCAAGAGAGCTTGGACGCTCGCTGCTGCCAGCTGGTGGTCATTAGCTCGCGTCCTATTACAGGGTTTATGTGATACAGCTGAAGGTTACATTGTTACTCATAGTCAAGGTTACATTGGTTCGGATACATTGATATCACATGTAGAAGGTTACACTATTAGGACACAACAGTTTGCCAGTGCATTTTCTGATTTAAAAAGGGCAGACATTAGAGGAGAAATAGCATACAAAAAGACACAAACTGATTCAGAAATAGAAGGAGAGGAACATGTGCTTTATAAAATGAGAATTTTATGCCAAAGAAAAGCAGGCAGCTTCATCTATCTGTAGTTTGGTAAAGGCCCTCTTCTCCCTCCTGTGTTTATTTACTTTGAAAAACCTTCTCCTGTGCTGATGTAGGATCTAATCAAATGCTTGTAACAATATACTAAAGACATGGAATTGTCCTTTCACCTGGTTATTCGCTCTGTAAGGCTTCAGTTTAAAATTTTGTGGAAGCAACATTATTATCAAATATGGCGGAACTATTCACATTTGCTCTGTGAAAAATTAAGAATGCTTTTTCCCTTTCTTATGAGCAGGATTACTTTTCCCTAGTGAGAGAAACTGGTATGGCTTCACTAACCTGGGAACAGAGGGTTAAATTCAGAGCTTGGAAAAATCACATTTTGGCTTCGAAACTCAAAAATTCCTTTCCCAGCATTGCCAATGTCTAAAATACAACAATCAAACATCCTAACTCTACAAAAACAACTTTACTAGAAAGTGCCTATATACTTAGACATTACCTTAACAGTTCTTATGTCCTTGGTTAGCTCTTGAACTGTTATACCAGTCTTTGATTGTGAAAATAATAGGTAAAGGTAAAGGTTTCCCTTGCTCGAAAGCCAGTCGTATCCAACTCTAGGGTGCAGTGCTCATTTCTGTTTCTAAGACGAAGAGCCAGCACTGTCTGCTTCTGCAGACATTTCCGTGGTCATGTGGCAGGCATGACTAGACACCGGAGTGCACGGAATGCTGTTACCTTCCCACCGAAGTGGTCCCTATTTATCTACTTGCAATTTCTTGCTTTTGAACTGCTAGGTTGGCAGGAGCTGGGACAAAGACGGGAGCTCATTCCGTCCTGCAATACTCGGGAATCGAATTGCTGACCTTCCGCTTCCCAGTCAGAGTCTTAGCTACTTGAGCCACTGCAGTGGCTCAATAATAATAATAATAATAATAATAATAATAATAATAATAATAATAATAATAATAATAATAATAATAATAATAATAATAATAATAATAATAATAATAATAATCCCCCTCAAGGAGCAGTACCTTGACATGGTGGTGGGGGCTTGCATGTTCGCAAGAACCAGACTAAAACTGCTCCACAACCCATAGAATATGGCGATAAGAAATAATTCTAATCTTATACTGACTCCGTCATCACCCGGATTAACAGGGTCCACGATGGATGTTATGGCTCCTGGGCATTCATTGAAAAATGGACAATGGGGCTCAACTCCCTTTGCTAGGCAACCAGGGTATGGAGTTGATAAACTACTGAAAGACAATAAAAACCCATCTGGACAAGGGAAGAAAACTATTCAGTTATGGAAGCCTATTACTAGTCTGAGCCATCAAAATTTGGAAATTGGTGAGCAAAGACTAATGGACCAGAGACGTGTTATTTTGAAACACAGGTTCTTCACTGAACTCAAATTACAAGAGATTATAAGCAGATCAATTGAAGATCCAGACCAGAGCATAATGTATAAGGCAGCTAATTCACAAATAGAGAAGCAAGTAGTGGAGGAAAGAGAGGAGACCAATAGGGCCACTGTAAAACCAAAAACATCTGGAAAAGTTCTTGTAGCACCAATGACCAGTGAGGAATTAGTTGAAAAGATTAAAGCTCAAATGAAAAAGGCAGAAAGAGTCCAACTACCAAAACTGAACCAAGTCATTAAGGAAAAATTGGGCAAAATATTGAAGAAAGTGAATGAAGCTGTCCAATATATTCCAACAGAAACATTAGCTCAAACAAATCAGCTAATGCATGGAGCAGTTTATGTTACCACTGAAGAACTGGGTTTGAAAGTACAAAAATTGTCAAGGGATTAAAAAAGGATAACCAACATGGAAAACTCGCTTGGAGTTGAAAATTAAAAGCATTCAATCAGATTTGAGTAATCTGAAGAATCTGAGACAAGGAAATCTAAAAAACAGGAAGATCAAAAGCAGCCTGATAACAAAGTATGACTTGGGCAACATGAGAATTGCAGTTATAATTGAAGAGTTGAAACAAAGAGTTCTCGCCATTGCAGAAAAGATCAAGCAGTATGGTAATCAAGTAATGCAGTTTCAGCAAAACCCACAGTTTCTAGTTAACCAACATTATTTTTAAAGACCCTTGAAAATGGGCATGAAGCTAGCACAAGCAAAAAGCCTAACAGAGAAAGCACTCTGAAGTTTTGGAGAAGCTTGTGGGAAAACAATGAGAAGCATAATGAAAATGTAATATGGATCAAGCAGGTTGAAAATCTAGCAAAAGCATCCAAAATGGAAGGTTTTCAGATTACCAAAGCAGCAGTGCAAGAACGAGCTAAGAAGATAAAAAAACAAAACAAAACTGGAGTGCTCCTGGTTTAGATGAACTCCATGGATTCTGGCTAAAAAAATGCTAACAAACTTGCATGTAAGATTGGCACACCAGATGAATCAAGTTTTGGAAACACCAGCAGATGAAAAATGATTAACAACTGGAGGATCACTCCTAATTCAGAAGGATAAAGAAAAGGGAAATGAGTCTAGAAACTACAGACAAATAACTTGTCTACCAACAACTTACACTTTAGTCACAGCCCTAATTGCAAACCAGATATATGGACATTTGAAAAACAACAACTTTTTGCCTGTAGAGCAGAAAGAGTGCTGCAAAAACTCAAGAGGAACAAAAGATAAACTATTATTTGACAAATTGGTTTTGAAGAATTCAAAGTATAATCACATTAGGCTGAAAAGACCTTTCCCACTGACTCTAGGTGTTAACACATGCAAGATTGCTATTAACCAAAAATATTACATATCCCAGAATACTTCAAGCTAGCATGGTCAGTGAGCATATGAGTTGAGAGACCTTAGTAGGTATAATCTTTAAAAGGTACAGACATGCCATTAAGAAATGAATTATTACATGAAAACCTGAAACTTTCCTTTTATGAAATGTATGAAATTCTTCCTTTTTCTAAAATATCTCATGGTTAACACATATTTAAATGCCACCTATCTGAATATATTTTAGACATACAAGAATAAAAAAACACCCAGAAAGCATTATATGTATGAAAAATGAAAGCTTAGTAAAAAAGCATAGCACCAGTGAGAGAGAGAGAGAGAGAAGTCAAAGGTAATGTTGGGTGTTGCTGTGGAAGCTTTTACATGCCAGGGACATAATTCCAAGAATTGAAATTAACAAAAAATGAAAACCATATTGCAGAAATATTTAGTCAATATCAAAAATGGTGCTATTTCCTCCTTGTCCTCCTTTCCAATACAAGACAACATGATATAACAAAATCTGTTTCTATTACTCATTAAATGAGTCCCTTGGGCAAATTCTCTGTGAAGAGAATATTAGTTTCTTCCCTCAAAGCGTTTTAAAGTTCCTAAATATGACTCTACCTTCCATACCCCTAAATACAGTGGAAACATTCAAAATGAGGGGCAAGGGGGGGGGCAAGAAGGGAACAACTGTTTAGAATAGCCAAATCATACAGAATGTGTGTATGGTTGTATATGTCTTTGTGTGTGTAAAGAGATTGCCATTAAATGGGTGGGATGTTTGACAGAGAAAATGTTATCCTTCATAAGTATTGCCTTGTGCAAAAATGAAATAAGCTGTAATAAACTGAGAGAGGATGGCTTGTATCTAGAGGAGTCTTCTGCCATTGGAATGGGGAGATGAGTTTAGGTAATTCCTGATCCACCCAATCCCAGCTTCATGATGTAAGCCAAAGATTCCTTAACTCTATAAAAATTATTTCCCCTCCACTTTTCATGGAGAAGGGAAGTAAATTTCAGGCTAATTCTTTAGCTATATAGAGTGCAACAACTAATCCAAATGGAGAAAAATCTGTGGTCAGTCATAATCCTTAGAGCTTTGTTTTACCAGCATTCTGGATTCTCTTGTGATCTGGCTCACATGGGCAGCCTTCATGGGTTGACTAGTCTCTTCTCTTCAGACAATTTACTCTCATGTGAGGAAAGTGTCAATGGAAGAAAGTAGGGCTAGCATGTCCACCTCCTTATGTGTGTAGTACCTACTCTTGACTATCACTAGAATAGGGCTTCAGTCATGGAGGATAAGGCAACCAACAGTTACTAGGCATGATAGTACTGCCAGCTACCTTATCAGAGGTAGCATACCTCCAAATACTAGTTACTGGGGATTTGGTGTTCAAGAACCAAGACAATAGAAACAGCCGAAGTCTGGCTTAACTCATCTTTATTGCATGATGGTCAGGGGGAACATGTGGTAATGGCAGACGAACAGCTCATTATATACAGTGGCTATACATTTGAATGTGGCTCCTCGGTAGCTCATTGGCTACTGTCAGCGTGACATCACCTTTAGTCACACCCTTCTTGTCCAGGTGAGGCAGTGGCGGGAATCTTCCCATGGCTGTAGGTATTTGGAGAATTTGTATCATGTGATCTGGACGCTCGCTACTGCCCCCAGTGGTCACTAGCTCGTGTCCTAATACAGAAGGTTACAATGTTACTTTTAGAGATTGCTACATTCACTCATTCGTGTGGTTGCATTTACTTAAAGGCACATTATAATCCATACACAACACCGCTCCCCCCTAGTATGAGACGAAGTCTCTCATCCAATGTGGTTTGTTGCATGAGTGTTTTGGGCGTAAGGCTGGCTGGCTTGTCCCGGGGGAGCTATCGCCTCTGTGTTCCCTGGGCTCTTGTCCTGCAACAGGAGAGGGAGACTCATTAGTGACTTGCTGCGGTTCTGCAGCTTTTGGGGTAGGGGTAAACTGGGGGCATTGGGGACTAACGAAAAACCCCGCTCCTTGCTTGGATGGGTGGGGGACCACTCCGAAAAACTCCCCCAGTTTTGTAACTCAAAGTCAAACTCCTGTTCTTGGATATCTATGGGGGCATCCTCCAGGATATCTGCAGGGATAAACTTATTCCCTTCCCCCCTTGGTGGGGACCGCCGGTCCCCCTCTTCTCCCCCTTGGGCTAAACGGGTGGGGGAGAACCCTAACGCTGAGTTCTGATGCGCGGTTTCCATGCCCTGACTATCAGGAACCCATCGCCGGAGTTGGTCTGCATGTCGCCTCCAGAGTAGATCCATGCTGGTCTCAACGCAGTACGACACAGGTCCCGTTTGGCCAATGACTACCCCTGGGACCCAGGCTAGTCCTGCGGTTGTGTAATTTCTGCAATGGACCAGGGTGCCTATTTCAAAACTCTTGGTGCCCACTATCCCTATGTTCCTCCCAGTATCCTCCACCCTTGTGGGGTCAGCAATATCATGGTCAGCTTCCTGCGCATGAGGAGTTCTGCGGGTGAGTAACCTGATGCCAGCAGTGTCACCCTATAACCCAGCAGGAATTGGCATAACTGTAGATTCAGGTCCCCGGGGCCCATGCGCCTCAGTGCTTCCTTTGTTGTACGTACGAGGCGTTCTACCTGTCCATTTGTCGCTGGGTGAAAAGGTGCAGAGGTGATGTGCCGGATGGCGTTTATGTCAATGAATGCCCAGAACTTGGCGGACGTGAAACTACTCGCATTATCACTCACAAGCACATCATGTATACCGAATGAACTGAACACCTTGCGCAATTGCTTTATGGTTACGGCTGATGAGGTGTTTGCCATTGGGATAACTTCTAACCACTTGGAGTAAGCATCCACTATGAGGAGGAAAAATGAACCTCTGAAAGGACCTGCAAAATCTATGTGCAGGCAAGACCACGGCCCTTTGGCTGAGTCCCATTCTCTGTGCGGAAGTCGGGACTCTTCGGGCCGAGAGCTTTGGCAACTCTCGCAAGTGCTCACCATGTGCTCTATGTCAGCATCTAACTGGGGCCACCAGAAATAACTCCTGGCCAAAGCCTTGGAGCGGACAATCCCCGGATGGCTGACGTGCAGTAGCTTGAACACCCTTGCTCTCAAAGATTCAGGGACGACCACCGCTGGCCCCAAAGGAGGCAACCCTGCCACCGGGCGGGGAGGTTAAAAGGGCTCCCTGGCTGAGGGAGCCGAAGGACGCCGCCGCCGCTGCGCCGCGCTGCGCGAAGCCGTCCCTCCCCGCCCCCTGCCACCGGGCGGGGAGGTTAAAAGGGCTCCCTGGCCACGGGAGCCGAAGACGACGCCACCGCCGCCGCGCCGCGCCGCGCGAAGCTGTCCCTCCCCGCCCCTGCCACCGGGCGGGGAGGTTAAAAGGGCTCCCTGGCCGAGGGAGCCGAAGGACGCCTCATGATGACGTTCTCGTCCGTGGCCCCACCATGGTTGTGGGCTTGGCTGCTGAGGACATTGCGGTATTTGTCTTGTTTCTTTTGTATTTTGTAGAGTGTATTATGGTACTATTGCTTATTACTGAGCTGAGCTCCAATGTAGTTGTTGAGCCCGGCTCGTATTAAGAGTTGTGTAAGGTCGTTGAGCCTTGGGCTCCGACCCTCCCCCCCCTTTTGGATTATTATTTTCTTTTCCTGATTATATCTTGTAACATTGTAAACTGTTATTATGTTCTGTATTTGTTTATTTTTTATTTAATTGTTTATATTATGTTTATGCTTGATATGTTGTTATTGCCTTGTATTGCATAATGAACTGTATTGTGTCGTATTTCCCCTTTTCCCTCCCCTTTCCCTTTACCCTACTTATGTTTAGTAGCTGAGGGATCGTGTAATTGTTTTGTTATGTTACAATTTAAATGTTATTGCACATTTTATTGTTTCACTGCTGTATTGTAACATTGTATCTTTTGTAATTTTGTATATTGTATTTGATTTAACTGTTGTAAGCCGCCCTGAGTCGGCCCTGGTCGAGTAGGGCGGGGTATAAATCGAATAAATGAAATGAAATGAAATGAACCCCTCTCCGTGGACAGTTCTATCTTCTTCCTAAAAATGGGTCAAATTCTGCCGCTGGGGAAGACGTTGGCCACCCTTTTTGCACCCATGAACTCACTAGGGCCAACGTCTTATCCCTCCCTGTTGCTTTGGCGATTTCCGCGGGTACTATTGGGGGTGAATCCAGAACCTCTATCAAGAGCACTTGGTGATCTTGTTCCACTTCACACGTGGGGTTGCCCACGTGAGGCAGAGGCGACCTCGAGATTGCGTCCGCATGGCTTATGTCCTTTCCCTGGCGATAAACCAGCGTGCTCTGGTACGCGTTTAGAAAAATGGCCCATCTCATCATTCTGGGGGACAGAATCTGCGGTGTGGGCTTGTATGCGGTGAAAATGCCTAGCAGGGACTTGTGGTCAGTCACGATGGTGAAAGGGCGACCGTATAGAAAGTCATGAAACTTCTTTGTACCAGCGATTATTGCAAGTGCCTCCCTGTCTGTCTGTGCATAGTTATGATCTGCCTTTGACAGGGATCTGGAGTAGAACGCCACTGGGGCTTCCCGCACGCTTTCCAACACGTGGCACAGGACCGCCCCCACCCCAACTGGTGAGGCATCGCATACCAGAACCACTGGCTTCTTGGGATCAAAATGGGTCAGGATGGCCTCTGAGGATAAAAGTTGTTTCAGCTCATTGAATGCTCTCTCTTGACTCTCGCCCCATCGCCAACCCTTTAATAATCAATGAAGTGGCTCCGCCACCAATGCCTTCCTAGGCAGGAAGGAATGGTAAAAATTCAGGAGCCCCAGGAACGATTGCAACTCGGGTTTTGTGGTGGGGCGAGGAGCATTTTGAACAGCGGCCACCTTTGACTCAGAGGGTTTTATACCAACTGGGGTTACCCGGAAACCTAGGAACTCTACCTCTTTTGCGAAGAACACACATTTGTCTTTACGCAGCCTCAAACCCGCTTTCTCGAATACGGTCAGTACCCTGTCTAGCCTTTCGGCCAGTTGTGACTCGCTTCCCCCCGTTATCAAAACGTTGTCAAAGTATGGCAAGACCCCCTCTAAACCCTTCAAAAGTCACTCCACTAATGATTGGAAGATGCCTGGAGCCGAATTTACGCCAAACTGTAGGCGCGTCACCTTAAAAGCCCCTTTGTGGGTGACTATCGTCTGCACAGCAGCTGCAGCTGGGGTTACCGTAAGTTGCTGGTAAGCTGCACCAGGTCTAACTTCGGAAAACACTTTCCCCCATGTAACCTGGCCAATAAGTGGCTGACTACTGGCACCGGATACGCATTTGGGCGTATTGCCTTGTTGATGGTGCACTTGTAATCAGCGCAAATTCGAACCTCCCCATTAGCCTTTAGTGCTGTTACAATAGGAGTTTTCCACTCTGCAGAATCGACTGGGACTAGAATTCCCTGGCCCACCAACTTGTCCAGTTCCACCTCTATTTTGTTCTTTAGTGCAAAAGGCACCCTTCGCAGTTTGAGCCTTATCGGCCGGATCTCCGGGTCCAGGTCAAACGCAACTGGGGGCCCCTTGAATTTTCCGAGTCCCTTCTTGAATACCTCAGGATGCACGTTACACACTTCCTGTATTGGATCAGTTCCGACAGTATGCACATCCCCTATGAACAAACCCAGGGGCTTAAACCATTGTGTCCCCAGGAGGCAACAGGCCCCCTCCTTGAGATTGACCAGAGGGAACTCCGGGGTGTGTTGCTTGTATTGCACCTTGAATTTTCCCACCCCCAACACTGGAATGCTCTTTCCCTGCACGTCTCGTAAAGTAGACTTCAGTGCTTTAAGCTTGGGCCGCACGTTGGGGGAAATTTGCAAAAACTCCCTCTGGGAAATAATGGAATAAGAGGAACCCAAGTCTATCTCCATCTTAACGGGGACCCCTTGCAACAGTACCTCAACAAAGTAACGTGGGTGTCCCAAGGACATGCTTTGGACTGCTGAGTTGTCGTCACTGGGAACTCGCCGGTACACTCCATGTACCTCGACGTCGCTGTTGTCGGAGACTCGGCCCACGCTGTCCTGTTTCCTTGAGGGCCGGACGCCATCCTTCCTTGGGGTACGGTCTGCTGAGCCCTTGTGGTCTCCACGCCATCGCCTGCCAACCTTGGCGATGTGGCCCTGCTGTCCGCAGTTGTGGCACTCGGCCTTCCGGAATGGGCACTTGCTACGGTCGTGGGATGCCCTGCAGCCATCACAACGTTGGCCGTCCTTCTGCACCTTCCGGATGTCCTCATCCTCGCTGCTCTCCGTGGAGGAGTGTGGCGCCCGCCTGGCCGCTTGCACCAGAGCTGCTGCCCTGTCGGGTTGTGGGGGCCTTGTTCTGAACCCCTTAACCCCGGCTCTCATGGCTTCTGCCGCCTGTGCTTCCTTCAGGACCTCTTGTAACGTTGGGGGCGGATCTTTGTTCATCAGCTTCCGCTGGGTCTCCTCGTCCCACAGGCCGCACAGCATACGGTCCCTGAGGGCGATTTCTAGGTTCTCCCACTTGCATGGGCCTGCAGCCAAACGGAGGGCCACTGCAAAGGCAGCCACGGACTCACCAGGGGACTGCACCCTCTTCCAGAAAGCGTCCTGGGCTGAGAACATCGAGACCGTGGGCTGGAAATGGTACCGCAGAGCTTTCAGGAGCTGTTTAACCGGGACCTCGTCTACCTTTCTTGGAGACACCAGGCCCACCAAAATCTTCATGGCCGGGAAACTGAGCATCCTGATGAGGGTGGCTCTTTTCTTCCCCTCGTCTGAGATGTCGGACACCATCAGTGCACTTTTGAAATCCATCTCAAACAGTTCCCATTCCTCCGGTTTGTTGATGTCGAAACCGGTCTGTGTTGTCTTGATTCCGTGGGAAGCCATTATCCCACCTTCATCGCCAATTTGGTGTTCAAGAACCAAGACAATAGAAACAGCCGAAGTCTGGCTTAACTCATCTTTATTGCATGATGGTCAGGGGGAACATGTGGTAATGGCGGATGAACAGCTCATTATATACAGTGGCTATACATTTGAATGTGGCTCCTCGGCAGCTCATTGGCTACTGTCCGCGTGATGTCACCCTTAGTCACGCCCTTCTTGTCCAGGTGAGGCAGTGGCGGGAATCTTCCCGCGGCTGTAGGCATTTGGAGAATTTGTACCATGTGAGCTGGACGCTCGCTACTGCCCCCAGTGGTCACTAGCTCGCATCCTAATACAGAAGGTTACAATGTTACTTTTAGAGATTGTTACATTCACTCATTCGTGTGGTTGCATTTACTTAAAGGCACATTACAATCCATACACAACAGGGGAACATGATGCAGAGAGTGCTACTAAATTTAAGTCCAGCTTGTGTAGTTTTCACTGAAATATGTGGCTGTCCACAATGAAAACAAAATGCTGGACAATAAAATCTTGGGACTCACCCAGCAGAGCTCTTATGATGTTCATATGGCATGGACCATATGGTCTTAAAATGTCTAGTACACCATGACGGTTGCAGCACACACACACACACATGCATGCACGCACACATGCACGCACGCACCTATGCACGCATGCACACACGCATGCACACACACACACTGTGCTCTAAACAGTTTTTTTTTCTTCAAAAGAAGGGTCCCTGATCTTGGAGTTTTCATGCAGAGTTCTCAAAGTTACCTAACTTAACCAGCATGTTTTAAACTATTATAATATTTATTTTGGTAAGATAATGCCTGAATTTTAACTGTCATGGGATGGCCTGATAGCATAGGGTTGAAAATCTATTAAACAAGAGATCCTGCAGTATATACATATTTAGTCAGGAAAAATAAGACAAGCGATAGTGGCCTCCATTTGATTTCATGCAAAATTGAGAAGTACTTCCTTTACCATGTCTTTTAAATTTTAAAAGGCCCTAGTTACCTTCCAGATGTTGTTCTATTGTAGTTCCCATCACTTCTCACCATTGGCTATGTGGGACACAGCTAATAGGAGCTGCAGTCCAGCCCCAACTGAGGGTCAAAGTGTTCCTTATCCCAGTCATACATGTATTAGTAGTGTTTGGAGATGTGAAAGGAAATGGTGTTGCATTACACCATATAAGTACAAACTAAAACATAAAACTTAAGTTTGCCATCTGACCTTATGCAAGATGACTCAGATGTAAGCACAGTCAAGTTCAGTGAGACTTACCCTTGGGAAAGTATCTACAGCATAACAGACTTAGTCATAGTGACGTGTAAACCTTCAGCCACGTCAAACTGCAGTTTCTAATTTACTTCCAATATCACATTTTGGGAAAACAGCTAATGGCTGTTGGTAACCCAAGTTACAAGACAATGCCATTCTCTGTAGGCCCCTTTAATTGCTTTGTTTATTGAGTATCCGGAAAGTTCTTATGCAAACCCCAAAAGCATCATGTGTCCTATAAACTTTTAAATGCCATGGTTTAGTTTCTTTCTTCTTCTTTTTAACTGCTCTGAAAAGACTTAACAGGAGAACTTACTCGTACCATCTCACAGTGCTGGGACATTTAATGAGCTGTGCTTTATTCGTCTGTTTTTTGGCAATTAAAAGATAAACCACAGGTTCCCAGTTAAGAAGTAGGAGTGCAAATTATCTGAATGGTGCCTCTGCTGTACATTTTCTCAAGGGAAAGAATGCTTCCCATCTGAAGCTTTCGGAGCATCCTGCGTGACTTAAAAACAAAAATAATAACAAAAAGTTGGCATAGCTCTAGGCGTTGGGCGGAAGAGGGTAGGTGGAAAAAGAGGAGAAAAGAGAGACGCTAGTGGGCTTGCATAACCTGGTTTGATTGGAGTCAAAAGGGCAGAGCAAGGCAGCTCTCCAGACTTTCCTCTTTTTCTTGTTTCTGTAATTTTGAGGCATGGGTAACTGCAGGCTTTGCAAATTCTCTCCTCAGTGAGACTTGAAATAACAAAGCCAGTCCTCTTGATTGAAGCTCGTTAAGACCATGGCAGTCCCACTACCCATGTTTAGTGTATGGGACCAAAGACAACCGGACAACCGAAAGGTTGGTTTAACACAGGTTTATTGCATTGCATGAGGTTCCAGTGAAGCATGAGGAATGGCGGTGATACATCTCAATATATACAGTAGCTCTCTACATTTGAATCTTGTAGCACGGTAGCTGATTGGTTGCTACCGGCGTGGCCTCGCCCAGGCACGCCTCTTTCTTCAGCTGCTGAATGCAGGTCTTGCTTCAGCTGCTGAATGCAGGTCTTTCTTCAGCTGCTGAATGCAGGTCTTGCTTCAGCTGCTGAATGCAGGTCTTTCTTCAGCTGCTGAATGCGGGGAAGGTTTTCCCGCGGCTGTCCGTGATTGAGCAATGTGAACCATGTGAGAGTGAACGCTCGCAGCTGCCCTCTATAGGCTGTCTGCTCGCGTTCCTTCATAGCTGATATCGTTTGTATCTGGAGTGGTTACAATCTTGCCTTACAGTATAATGAACATGCATACATACATAACATCCCTCCCCCCTAGGATGGGACGAAGTCCCGCAACCATTGTGGCTTGCCGCACGTTCGCTTGGGGCGTGCTTGCGCCTGCCCTAATTCTGGAGAGCCTGTGATCCCTGACTCCGCGGGCGCTTGTCCTGCAACGGGAAACGGGGATTCGTTAGTGGCTCTGTGGGGCGTCCGTGCCTGCCTTGCGCTTGGGGAAGGGAATGGGATGAACAGTTGGGAGGTAAATCCCTGCCTATTGCCCTCGGACCCCGGGGACCCTCCTAGTATGAACCGCGGCACCGATGAGGTCGCCCTTGGGGAATGGCTACCTTCTGATCCCTGCTCGGGGGACCTTAAGACTGTGGTGGTGGGCGGACTCGCTGATGCCTCTGGTCTTGGAGGTGTCGGTCTCCGGAACATGGGCGCTATATTGCATTCTAACTCACAGGGGCTACTGGGACTGGAGGTACCAGGGGCTGAACTGAAACCCCTCTTTTCGCTAGGACGGGTGGGGGACCACTCCGCTAACTCCCCCTGGTACTGTAAATCAACGTCTAAACCTCTATGGGCCTCTGAGCCTCGGGGGGACTTCCGCGGCTTCCGCGGGGTATGAGTGTGGTTGGGGCTCCTCCTTTCTGACGGGGACTCCCGCAACCCGGGGCTCCTCCTCTCTGGCAGGGACTCCCGCAAAAGATTTCCGTGGATCGATTCCCTTTCCTCCCCCCTTGGTGGGGACCCATGCTCCCCTTTTCCTCCCCCTTGGGCTAAACGGGTGGGGGAGTACCCTAACGCTGAATCAATGCTGGCCTCATCCTCGTCTTGCTCTCCGGGGACCCTACGCCTGAGTTGGTCCACGTGTCGCCTCCACAGGAAACCTGTACTGGTCTCTACGCGGTATGAGACGGGGCCGGTTTGGTCTACTACGGTGCCCGGCACCCAGGCTGGCCCCGCGCTGGCGTAATTCCTGCAGTATACTGGGGCGCCTATGCCGAAACTCTTGGTGGGTTCCACCCCTATGTTCCGCCCCTTGTCCTCTACTCTCGTGGGGTCTAGCTTGGATATCCCCGTGGCCAGCTTCCTGCGCATCAACAGCTCTGCGGGGGAGTACCCTGACGCTAAGGGGGTGACCCTGTATCTCAGCAGGAATTGGCACAATTTCAGGTCGAGGTCTCCGGGACCCATGCGCAGTAGCGCGTCTTTCGTGGTGCGCACGAGGCGCTCTACTTGGCCATTGGTGGCCGGGTGAAAGGGGGCGGAGGTGACGTGCCGAATGGCGTTGCGTTCCATGAATGCCCTGAACTCGGCGGATGTGAAACAGCTAGCGTTATCGCTGACGAGGGTGTCGGGTAAACCGAACGTGGAAAAAACCCTCCTTAACTGTTTAATGGTTGTGGTCGAGGAGGTGCTCGAGACTGGAATGACCTCCAACCACTTAGAGAACGCGTCCACCACGAGGAGGAAAAGCGTTCCCCTGAATGGGCCAGCAAAGTCTACGTGAACTCGGGACCAGGGTCCCCTCGCAGCGTCCCATTCCCTAGGTGGCGAGCGAGCCTCTTCTGGCCTTGAGCTTTGGCACGCCTCACAAGTGCCGACCATGTGTTCGATGTCGGCGTCTAACTGGGGCCACCAAAAGTAACTGCGGGCTAGTGCCTTAGAGCGTACGATCCCCGGGTGGCTGACGTGCAGCAGTTTAAGCACCCTCGGCCGGAGAGACGTGGGGATCACTACCCGCTGTCCCCACAAGAGGCAACCCCTCTCCAGGGACAACTCTAATCTCTTTTTGAAGAATGTGTCGAATTCCGCTGCTGGGGAAGACACGGGCCACCCTTTCTGCACCCAGGAGCAAACTGTGGCCAGCGCTTTGTCCTTGCCTGTCGCTTTGGCGATTTCGGCCGGTACTACTGGAGGGGAGTCTAGGACCTCTATCATTAAGACCTGGTGGTCCCTCTCTACTCCGCCCACGTGGCAGCAATCCCGGGGAATGGGGGACCTCGACAGAGCGTCGGCATGGCTTATCTCCCTCCCGGGCCGGTATACCAACGCGTGCTGATACGCGTTGAGAAAAATGGCCCATCTGAGCATTCTCGGGGACAGGATCTGGGGTGTGGGCTTGTCTGCGGTGAAGATGCCCAGCAAAGGCTTGTGGTCAGTCACTATGGTGAAGGGGCGGCCGTACACGAAATCATGAAATTTCTTGGTCCCCGCAATTATTGCTAGCGCCTCTCTGTCTGTCTGAGCATAATTCCTCTCCGCTTGGGACAGGGATCTAGAGTAGAAAGCTATCGGGGCCTCCCTACCGTTCTCCAGCACGTGGCAAAGCACCGCCCCCACCCCCACCGGGGATGCATCGCATATCAGGACCACCGGGCGTTTGGGATTGAAGTGGGTCAGTACAGCATCTGATGCCAGGAGTCGCTTCAGGTCATTGAACGCCTTTTCCTGGACGTCGCCCCACTTCCATGCCTCGTCCTTTTTTAACAATTTGTGTAGCGGTTCTGCCACGGCTGCCTTCCGCGGGAGGAAGGAGTGGTAGAAGTTGAGCAGTCCGAGGAACGACTGCAACTCGGGCTTGGAGGTGGGGCGAGGGGCCTTTTTGATGGCGGCTACCTTGGATTGGGCTGGCCTAATTCCCTCGGGAGTAACACGGAACCCTAGGAACTCAACCTCTGTAGCGAAGAAGACGCATTTGTCTTTCCGCAACCTCAACCCCGCCTTTTCGAATATTGTCAGGACCTTTCCCAACCTTGTTGCTAATTCGGCCTGGCTCCCCCCTGTAATTAATACGTCATCAAAATAGGGTAACACCCCCTCCAACCCCTTCAGGAGGCGTTCCACCAATGACTGGAAAATCCCGGGCGCCGAATTCACGCCGAATTGGAGGCGCGAAACCTGGAACGCCCCTTTGTGGGTGACTATGGTTTGTGCAGCAGCTGCGGCGGGGGTCACCGGGAGTTGCTGGTAGGCTTGGGCCAGGTCGAGTTTGGCGAAACACCTCCCCCCGTGTAACCTGGCCAATAAGTGGCTGACTACCGGCACCGGATACGCATTAGGGCGGATCGCCTTATTGATGGTGCACTTGTAATCAGCGCATATTCGGACTTCCCCATTGGCCTTGAGCGCTGTTACAATTGGAGTTTCCCACTCCGCAGAATCAACAGGAACAAGAATCCCCTGGCCCACTAATTTGTCCAATTCCGCCTCAATTTTGTCCTTTAGTGCGAAAGGCACTCTGCGCGGTTTAAGTCTGATTGGACGCACTCCAGGGTCCAGGTCGAAAGTCACTGGGGGGCCCTTGAATTTTCCTAGCCCCTTTTTAAAAACCTCGGGGTGAGCGTCGCACACGCTCTGTATTGGATCAGTCCCGGCGGCGTGTGCTCCCACGGCGTGCACCCCCCCAATGAACAACCCCAGGGGCTGGAACCATTGAGTCCCGAGGAGGCTGCATTTACCCCCCTTGAGGACGACTAAGGGAAGCGTTGCGGTGTACTTTTTGAACTGGACCTGGAACTTCCCAACCCCCAACACTGGGATGCGGTTCCCCTGCACGTCCTTCAGCGTGGCCCTCAACGCCTTGAGCTTGGGCCGCACGCGGGGGGCGATTTTCATGAACTCCCCCTGGGAAATAATGGAGTATGAGGAACCCGAATCCACCTCCATCCTAACAGGGGCCCCTTGTATTACTACCTCAACGAAGTAACGGGGGTGCTCCGTGGAAACGCTGCAAACCGGCGCGTCGTCCTCGCTGTCGTCGGAGACTCGTCCTACTCCGTCCCGCGTCCTCGTGGTCCGTGTGCCGTCCTTCGGCCTCGTGGTGCGGTCCTGCCTCGTGGTGCGGTCCTGCCTCGCCGAGCGGTCTGGAGAACTCCGGGTGGCCTCGCGTCGTTTCCGGCAGACCTTGGCGATGTGCCCGCGCCGGCCGCAGTTGTGGCACTCGGCCTTGCGGAATGGGCATTTGGTGCGGGCGTGGGCGGCGCCGCAGCCATCGCAGCGCCGGCCCTCTCTCTGGACCCTCCGGACGTCCTCGTCGTCGCTGCTCTCTGCAGAAGACGAGTTCGAAGTCCGCCGGGCCGCGCGCACTGAACTCTCTGCCTTGGCGGTCTTCGGGCGCCAGTCCTGAAGTTCATGCACCCCGGCCGACGTGGCCTCTGCGGCCTGTGCCGCGTCGAGGACTTGTTGCCACGTGGGAGGCGGCTCCCTTTTCATCAGCGCGCGCTGAGTCTCTGTGTCCCTCAGACCGCAGAGCAGGCAGTCCCGGAGGGTGACGTCAGGGAGTTCCCACTTGCAAGGGCCGGCGGCCAACCGCAGGGCCGCGGCGAACTCATCGACCGATTCTCCGGGTGCCTGGACTCGCCTCCAGAACGCGCTCCGAGCGGGGAACATCGCTATTGCCGGCCGGAGATGGGCGCGCAACGCCGCCAGGAGCTCTGAAGCTTTGAAGTCGCCCACCTTCCTCGGGGCGATCAGGTCCACCAAGGTCCTCTTGGTCTCGTGTCCGAGCATGCGGACGAAAATGGCCCTCTTTTTGGCCTCATCGGAGACTTCGAGCTCCACCAGCGCTGCGTTGAAGTCTATCTCAAACAGCTCCAAGTCTCCCTGCTTCTTGATCTCGTAGCCGGCGCATGTCTTGGTCCCGTGGGCAGCCATATCCCACCTTCGTCACCAATTTAGTGTATGGGACCAAAGACAACCGGACAACCGAAAGGTTGGTTTAACACAGGTTTATTGCATTGCATGAGGTTCCAGTGAAGCATGAGGAATGGCGGTGATACATCTCAATATATACAGTAGCTCTCTACATTTGAATCTTGTAGCACGGTAGCTGATTGGTTGCTACCGGCGTGGCCTCGCCCAGGCACGCCTCTTTCTTCAGCTGCTGAATGCAGGTCTTGCTTCAGCTGCTGAATGCAGGTCTTTCTTCAGCTGCTGAATGCAGGTCTTGCTTCAGCTGCTGAATGCAGGTCTTTCTTCAGCTGCTGAATGCGGGGAAGGTTTTCCCGCGGCTGTCCGTGATTGAGCAATGTGAACCATGTGAGAGTGAACGCTCGCAGCTGCCCTCTATAGGCTGTCTGCTCGCGTTCCTTCATAGCTGATATCGTTTGTATCTGGAGTGGTTACAATCTTGCCTTACAGTATAATGAACATGCATACATACATAACACCATGCTTTATGGCTAGAAGGATAAATAAAGAGGAAAAAATACAGGGAAGAAAAAACAGCCCCCAAGCGTTTCTCTGATTGTACACCGTCATTTCAGTTTGATCCTAGACTTCACGCTGATGTTCCAGGAATAGTTGGGACAAGCATGAACTTGTTTCAAGGCTACACTAGAGAATGACAGGGCAGCCACACATGTTCTCCATGAGTTTGCTCTTTCCACATCTAATAAAGTACCTGGCTGGGTGCAGGGAATCCTGATTCTTACAAGGATGTGTGGATGTGGCTGGAGGGCATCAACTCCCCTCCCATCTTACTTTCTTGCACTATATTTCTATAAATACTTCTCTTAGAATGGGAACAGATGATCTCCCCCAGAGGTTTAATGTAAATATTAAACTGGAGAGGCGAGATCACCGAGCCCTGAGGCACCTCATATTAGAGGAGCCTAGGGCTGGACCTCTCATCCTCCAACAACACCATCTGGGTCCGGCCCATCAGAAATGAGGAAAACCAGGACCACACAGTGCCCTGGATACCCAATACTCGGAGCCATTCCAGAAGGATACCATGGTTGACAGTATCAAAAGCCACTGAGAGGTAAAGAAGAGCAAGGACGGATGGATTCCCTCCATCCCACTCATTCCAGAGATCATCCAACAGTGCGACCAATGCAGTCTCAGTAACATATACAGACCTGAATCTTGACTGAAAAGGGTCCAGATAATCCGCTTCTTTCAGAACCCTCTGTAGCTGCCACACCACTGCCTTCTCCAATACCTTCCAGGAAGCTTGGATACAGACCAAAAGTTAGCTAATACTGTGGGGTTGAGTGGTCTGTCTGTCTATGTGCACAAATCTTTTTTTTAAATTATTTTTTTTATTAAATTTTTAACAAACATACAAAAAGGAAAAGCAATAACAATACAATATAATAATACAACAAAAACAACATCAGTACAATATTACCTCAAGTACCTAAGAGTTAGCACATAATAATAATTAAACTGATTATTTACCATATAACCCCCAATATTAAGTACCACATTGTAAGTTATTACTATAACCATAACAATAATAAAAACTTTCGGTGCTAGCACTATTTTTGCTTCTTTACTAATTACACATCACCCAGTGAATATATACAATGCCCGGAGAGTTTAGTATCTAATTCATCTCCAAAAACCTCTTTGAAATGGTACAGGTCCAGAACTGTCACTTGCCATAAGAGAATGATCCACAAACGGCTTCCGAATACTCCAAAACCTATTATCTTTTAATTTATCTCGTTTTACTTTAATCTCCCACGTCAGTTTGTCGTTCAATGCTAAACTCCACATTTCTTTATACCACTCTCCAATCTGTATATCTACATCGTTTTTCCAATTTCTAGCTATGCATTGTCTACCTGTAGTTAATATAATTTCCAGTAATTCTTTTTCCTCCTTATTCAAACCCATGCCTTCCACATTTGTTAAAAGGATGGTACCTGACACCAACTTAACTCTTTTACCCATTATTTCACAAATCTCCCCTTCTATTCCTCTCCAAAAATCACTTATTTTTTTACAACTCCACCACATATGTTCATATGTTCCAAACGTTTCTTTGCATCTCCAACATAAATTGTCCCTTTTATTACCCATCTGATGGAGTCTCGGTGGTGTCAAGTACCATTGCCATAGCATTTTAAAATTATGTTCCTTAATTCTTACTGACATTGTTCTCATTATCCTCTTTTTCCATTTATTCCTCCATTCAACATCCCCTATTTTTATATTCAAGTTTTGTTCCCATTTCCGATTCCTGTGGATCTTTACCCTTATTCAATATAATGTAAAGTTTGCTTACCAGGCCCTTAATGTTCTTTTCCCCTTTTCTGATCTTTATTAACAGTTCTTCAAATTCAGTCTTTGTTCTATCTATCCCTACTTCTCTTCTATATTTTTTATTCCAATTATCCACCTTCAATTTCTGAAACCAGTCCAGTTTTAACTTTTCAAATATTTTTTTCCTCTTGGTTTCATCATCACAAACTTTTAACCAATCCTTCAATAAAGACATTTCATTTTTATCCAAAATTTCCTTTTTTTTCCTTGTCTATTTTTTATTGGAAAACACACCATATCAGTCAATTCCAAAATTGGAGAGAGATTTGGGACCATATCTTTCTTTACTCTTTTCCACACCTCCATGAGACCACTCATCATAGTATTACTTGCCTTTTTCAGTTTGTCCTTTATTCCCAAAAAGATCATATTGCCAATATTCCTATACTCTTTCATCTCCAATTCCTCTCAAATTGCCTTTTCTCTTGCCAAGATCTTCACAACATTCTTAATTTGAAATGCTCAATAGTATGGTAACAAATTTGGCATGCCCAAACCCCCTTCTTTCTGAGATAGGTACCAAAACTTCTTTGGAAGTCTAGATTTTTTACCTCCATTACAGAAACTATTAAACATCTTTTGAAACTCATTAATTTCCTTCTCCTTCAAGTGTATTGCAAGTGCATCAAATAAAAAATTAATCTTTGGCAGCAATATCATTTTGCAAATTGCAATCCTCCCGAACAATGACAGCTTCAGCTTCTGAAACTCTTGTACTTTACTCTTAAATTCAGCTTTCAAACTATCATAATTCAATCGTTTAAGTTCTTCCAATTTATTTGAAATAGTTATCCCCAAATATTTCAACTTTTCTTTAATTTGTATATTAAGTGTCCCCACTATCCTTCCCATCTCGCCTACCCCTATATTACACAGCATCAGTTCTGATTTATCCCAATTTATCATCAGTCCGGTTATCGCTTCAAATACCTGTAGTTGATCTTTAATCCTATCCATTACCAACTCCGGATGTTTCACCGTTAGCAACGTATCATCTGCGTACATGCTCACTTTATTACCCATTATCCCTTCTATATTTGAATCATCCCTTATATTTTTGGCTAGTATTTCCATTGCCATGATAAACAAGATAGGAGATAATGGACATTCCTGCCTGGTACCAGCCTCGAGCTTTACCACATCAGTAACCTCTTCATTTACTCTGATCCTAGCTTTCCCTTTTTGATATAATAGATCAATTACCCTTCTAAATCTGTCCCCAAATCCGTAATTTTCAACTATTTCCTTAATTGAAGACCATTGTAATGAATCAAATGCCTTAAAAATATCTAATGATACTAAACCCACCTTTTCCTTCATTTGATTAACATTATCAATTAAATCTAATACCCTTCTAGTCAAGTCCGCCATGTGCCGGCCTTTTAAGAAACCAACTTGATCAACATTTATGTATTCCCCCATAAAACTGTTTAGACGATTAGCCAATATTGCAGTGAAGATCTTGGCATCTTGATTTATAAGGGAGATTGGTCTGTACGATTCCACCCTTTCCAAATTCTTTCCCGGTTTTGGCAGTAGAACGATTATAGTGTTATACCATGAAGTCGGGATTTGTCCTCCATCTAAAATATAGTTATATAATTTCACTAACTTTGGAACCACCACATCTTTAAATTCTTTATAAAATTCTGTCGATAATCCATCATCTCCCGGGGCTTTCCCCATCTTCAACCCACTGATTACCTCCTTTACCTCTTTATCAGTAATCCTTTCCTCCATTTTCTCTCTATGTTCTTGTTTTATTCTGCTCCCTAACTGTCTCTCCAAAATCATTTTAAGCCTCTCCAAATCTACTTCCTTTTTTGCATATAGTGCTTGATAAAATTACCTCACAATTTTACATTTATCTCTATTCTTATTACACCTTAAACCTTGTTTATTAACCAATACCCCAATTTCTCTTTTTTCCCTTTTGGCCTTAGCTGCTCTTGCTAATAATTTTGAACTTCTATTACTGAATTCAAAGTACTCTCTGTTTAGATAAATCAAGTCTCTTTTAACTTTGTCAATATCTTTACCCATTAACTCTGCTTTAAGTCTTTGCAATTTTGAAAAAAAATTATCTTTACTTTTTGAATGATCCTCCTGTAACTGCTTTATTTCTCTTTCTTTTTCTATCTGTTCTACCTTATGTCCTTTATATTTAAAACTCGCCAACTTTATGCTTTCCCCTCTAAAAACCGATTTCATGGTATCCCATACAACATTAAAAGTAACCTCATTATTGTCATTCCACTGCCAACTTTCTTTCCACCTTTCCATAATTTGCTCTTTACATTTTCGATCTTTAAATAAGTTAGGATCGTACCTCCAATTTCTTCCTCTTTGAGTATTTTTTGTAATTTCAATTCCAAGAGTACTTTGGCATGATCTGATTCCTTGATAATCCCAATTTCCATTCCCTCTATATCTTTAATCAAATTTTCCGTAAGAAAGACGTAATCTATTCTCGAATAAGTCCCATGCACGTGTGAGAAAAAAGAATATGCCCTCTCAGAGCCCTTAATCTCTCTCCAAGAGTCCTTCAAACCCATCACAGCCATCCATTTATCTAAAACCTTCCCTTTCAAGCCGATTCCACTTCTTGCTATGTTCGTACAATCTAAACCCGACCTTATCAAATTAAAATCTCCAGCCACAATAGTTTTTGCAACATTCTCTAGTTCCACTATTTTCCGAACTTTTTCTAAAAAGTCCGCTTGATGATCATTTGGAGCATAAATATTTACCAACATGATTTCCTCATTCTCTATTTTTCCTCTTACAATCAAGTATCTACCCTCTTGATCAGCAACACTTTTTGTAATCTCAAATCCTAATTTTTTAGAAATCTTAGTTGCCACCCCTCTCACTTTTGAAGTTCCAAACACCATCTCGTAGTGTTGAATCCATCCCCAAAAAAGTTTATTCGTGTCTTTTGACTTCTGGTGCATTTCCTGTAAGAACACTATATCGTGTCTATCTTTCTTCAACGCCAGTTTCAGCCTCCGCCTCTTAAGGACAGAACCTGTACCCTTCACATTCCATGTTAATATTTTAATATTTCCCATAATCTATTTCCTTTCTAATCTCTAAACTCTCCATTGGGTGTGCCACCACCAACCCCTTCCCCCATAAACACACAAATCTAAATAAAACACACACTATCTCTCCCCCCACCTTCTTCAAAAAAAAGCCGCCTTTGACAACCAAAGAGGGGAGAGGGGGGACATGCAAGATGTGCCTTCCTACCAGTGCTACGTGCTTCTCACCCTTCTATATCATTTAAATGCTTTAGTTTTTAATAATCTAATTCTCATTGCTCCTTACTTGTTTCCTCCTCCACCATGATCAACGACAGCTCCTCCTCCTCCTCCTCCCTTCGCTGTGGTGTTCCACCTGTTGCCCCACCAGTCTCCTCCCTCCCGTATTCCCTCCCCAATGCTCCCGATTCCATCAGTTCCTTCTTAAGATTTATCCATTCTTCCGAATCTACTTTTACCAGTTCCAACAAGCTCAAATACTCCAATGGATTGGTCCCTTCATCAATTACCTGCATTCTTTTATCATAAAAGAAGCGCAGTTGCTGTGGAAATCTCCAATTGTACCTTATATTTTTACTCATCAACAGTTTTGTTACAGGCCTCATCTTATATCTCCACGTTCTTTATTTCAATGAAATATCATTATAAACTTCTACATCAGAACCATCGAATTTCAGGGCATCAGGTCCAGCTCGTTTCAGAAAAGCCATTACTCTTAATTTATCACCCCAGTTTGCAAATTTTACCAACACATTTCTTTGAACCACCCTCCCTCTTCTTGGACCCACCCTAAATACACTTACAAAATCTTCCTGAACAAATTCCTTTCCCATATTCAAAACATTTAACCACTGAACCACTCTTTCTCTTAACTGATCCGGTGTCCGTTCAACCACCTGACGGATCACAATGTTCTGCTTTCTCATCATATCTTCCGCAGCATCAATCCTTCTCTCTTGCTCATCCAATTTCAGCTTATTCTCCCGCATCGTCTCCTGAGTCCCTTTTATTTCCCTTTTTATGGCAATTACCTCATTTTGAACCAATTTCACATTTCCCTCTATTTTTTGCAAACTTGTCCACCTTTTTTGAAAAGTCTGCAACAGATGATACCACCTTGTCTTGCTTTTTCATCATTTCATTTCTATCTTTCACCCTTGATTCCTCATTCTTCTCCAATTTCTGAAACAATTTGCCAATTTCCACCATAATTTGAGTTTGATCATAAGGCTCAGGGGGCGGTGATGAAGACTGAGGGGCTTCTTCCATTGGTGCTTTTTCTTTCCTCTTGGACTTTACCACTGGATCTTCCTCTTTTGCTTTCCCTCTTGTGCCTTTATCCATGATGAAACACAATAGAAGAGTCCAGTGTTGCAAAACGTTGTAAAGATTTAGTCAGTCCAACAAGCCTATAGCACTGCAGCCACTGGTAGCACGTATCCAAACAAAGCAGACAAAACTTGTAGGGAGGAAGAAATCCAGCAAGGAGTTAGATACTGTAATCCACAAAGGAAAAGAAAGGAACCAGAATATACTCCAAGGAAACAAAGGAAAAAGAGAAAAGAAAAAAAATAATCCACATCCGACCCGTTTCCCCAAGGCAAGCAGTCCAACTGATCGTCTTCCAAACCACGGGATAAAGGCTCCAAGGAAACGGTCACCCAAAGTTTTTCGTTTGAGTCAAAGCCACCAAGGGGGGGTGAGAGGGGGAAAAAAAAGCCCAAAATCCAAGCAGGAAGGAAGAAAGACGCGAGGAGCAAAGTGTCCAAAAAATGAAAATGATATTTGTAATCCACACGGTGAAGGAGTAAAAAAGAAACAAGTTAAGCCTTCTCTTGAAGTGGACAAATCAGAACGCCATTTTCCAGCGGTTACAGTAACTTCAGGGGGAAACCCCCCTTCTTCCTCTGTGAAACGGTAGACTTTCCCCACACAGTCTAAGCTGGAAACGCTCTGCAACATTCCAATACTATAGCCCAGACGAAAACTTCTTAAACCACTTTATTATCGCCAAAACACGCCGCGGTTCTCCTGGGGCGCAAGGAAACCATAGACCAAAACAAGATCACTTTCGTTTTCCAGGCCCACCGCCATTAACGGGATGACCGCCCGATTTCATCCACTTCCACCCGCTTCCAAGTCCAGGCTCTTCTAAGCAAAATCCCCAGTTAACTTTAACTTTAACTTTACCATATAGTCTTTCATGCACTTACATACGATTGTTTTCTTGCCAATTCCACTGCTGCCACAAATCTCCGCCGTCTCGGTGGTCCCGTTTTTCGGCTCCTCGGCAGGAAAAGCCGCGACTTCCGTTGCGAGCCTCGCCTGCCCAGAAAAGCCTCCCAAACTTTGACCGTCCAACCTCAAAACTTTCCAAAACTTTCCAAAAAGGCAAGCAGGAGTCTTATCGCCAAAAATCACCACTTTAAAGTTTTCCCATTTTGCTAAATCACATTGATTACCACTTTGATAGGCGCGAGCGTCCGGATCAAGATGTTACTCATCGGCCATCTTAGCCACGCCCCCCATGCACAAATCTTAAGAAAACTCTCATTTCTTAAAGAGTCTTTATGTGGTCCTTAAAACATACACAGAGAGATTTTTCCAATGAACCCATCCCATCTCCTCTTTTGTTTTAATTGAAAACTGTTTGTGGGCACCAATCCACATGATTCATTTCTCTAAGGACAAGGTAAAGTTACTTTAATCCATGCCATTTCCCCACTTCCTGGCTGTCTGGTTGGGGAAATTCTGGAAGTTTTAATGTAACATTGGCTGAGTCTTTCCCAAATCTTGTCCTTGAATGGATCCTGGATGGAAATGGGCAAAGCATCAAGAGGTTTATGGTTTCTTTGCATTAGTCATCTCTCCTCTGTGTCACATGACAGCTCCCTGCTGAGTGTCAGTGGGTCTGTCTTTCCCTCTTAAATAATGAAATGTGGACAAGGACTACACAAGATGAATGGGAGACCTCGACCTGGGCAGTGGTGTCTGTTTTTTCATGCTTCTTCCAACCCACTCCTCTGAAGTTCCTATCTATGCTCCTCTACCTTTTTCTCCCATATTTGACTTGCAAACTATACTCCTCTTCTCAGCAAGACAGCAGACTGCCTCTGAGTGTGTGTGAAGTGTCTTCTCTCACAAAGAGAGAGAGAGATCTTCACAGCTTTAGGATTCAGACAGATAGCTCTTGGGAACATTTAATAAAAGCTATCACATGTGTGTCTGTGTGTATGACACATGCGTGTACACACTCACAAACACATATACACAATGAAGCTAATTTACAAAATGTTCTACATTTCTGTCAGTGTTGCCAGGTACAGAATCAATTCAGATAGGGAGGGACATACAGTGCACAGCTGAGGTGCCCATTGTCTTGTCAAATCATGGCTTATTTTGCACTACCTGGTAGAGCTGGTTTATTTGGTATCAGTTCCTAAACTGATGGAGTGTTCTGTGCTTATGCAAATCATGGCACATATTGTTTTTTGTGCCTCTTCACCTGGTAAGATAGCAGGATTCCCCGCAGGCTGAAAATATCATACACTATCTCCATGCTGCAGGCCAGCTGCAATGGCAAAGAACTGTTAAAACTTTATAACAATAATGTGGGGCACAGAGCAGTGGGCAACAGAGACTGTGCCCAAACAGCTCTGCAGCAGAGGTGAAGGCAAGAGGCAATGGCTGTGGTAACAGCAGATTCCACCCCACCTATTTGGAATGGAGGCCACCCCAGGGAAAAGTGAAAGAAAAAAGAAAAATCCCTATGGGGGACCAAAGGGGAAGAAGGAAATTGGGAGGATGCTTTACAGGGCCAGCTACAGGGTTTAAAAAGCCCATTTGGGCAAGATTACTTTAAAGGACTTGAAAATAGGGACAAGTACCATGTGACCTTCACCTGACTGAAACACAAAATGACATACACATGCAGTGTGTGACAAAGAAAATGTGTGTGGGACAGACCAAGTGTGAGTGCTGGGAATGTGTATCAAACAGAAGTGAGGAGAGAGGAGCAGAAAGGGGTGGGGGAGAGAATGTATGCCTGAATGCATATATACACAGGTGTTGTGTGTATACATGTTTTGGTGAATGAGATGGGGAGACTGTGATGAAGCATTTTTTGATGCACTAAGAACACAGCTGGAGACCAAAGGGAGGGGGGAATTGAGCGAGGAGGAAATAGCAGAGAGGAGGAAATAGGCAGCTAGACCTTGTCTGCAGCTTGCTAAGACAGCTCTACTGTAGCCATGTCAACTGCAAATCTGGATAGCTGCAGTAGAGCTAATAATAAGGTGTTAATATAAGGCTGCTGACATCTTTGCGATCTGATAAAGGAAGCTCAATCGGGAAATCCCAGCATCCTGAGAAGGACTTCACAGTGAATCACTTTGCCCTTTTCCTGTTCTGTAGGAACTCCCTATGTTAGTAGAGTTTCAGTTTTCTTTTCTGGAGTTATTCAAATTGCTCTTTCTGTTCAAGGAGTTGCCACCATATTTGTCAATGTGACTCCAAAGATATGCCTCTGTATTGTTGTGTGGGCTCAAATGGCAGCTTCTGTGTCATAGTATGTTAAAAGCTAGATGCAAAAATGCTATGGGGTAAGCAGCAAGCATGAGAATGTATGTCTACTCCAATATCCAACAGTAGGGAATAGCAATAGCAATAACACTTAAGAACATCTATACCTATAAAATCGTGCATTAACCATTGTAATTTGACAAAGGATCTTTAGCCAGGCCCTACTAGCCCATACCGAGCATTCGTGCACTCGCCCGAACTGGGTACGGGGGTAACTGGGGGGGTTGAGAAATGCGCCAGTGGGACAGGAGCCCTCTGAACACAAGCAAAGGAAAAGGACTGCAATTCCCAACATTAATTGTGCTGTGCCACACCAGAGCCAATCAGGCTGAGAGGTATGAGCAAAAGGAACGTTCAGAAACATGCTGTGGCCAATCAAAATGGAGCCGCAGAAAAAAAACCGCCGCACAAATGGAACGCACAAACCCAAAACTACAAGCCCCAGTGTCCAGCGAGCCATGAGTGTGCAGAATGCTGAGGAAGCCGGCACATGAAAAATAAAAATAAAAAACACACTGGGAGCGCAAGTCCGCCGCAGGCGATGCAGCGCCTCAAAGCCACACAAACACCTCCCGGCCTTCTTGCACAGAGCAATGAGGAGGAGAGGGACTCCCTCTCCTCCATGTTACCCCACCGAAGACACGGCGAGACCACCACCGGCCACAACAAAAGTTGAGCCGGGGTGGAAAAAAACCACAACAACAGAGGGAGTTCAGGGGGGGGAGGTATGGATGCCTTCGCCCCCCCTTGAAAGCAAAACAATTCCTCTGGAAAGCAAAGGAACTGGACGGTGCTCTGCCCGGTGCCTTTACATTCCGAGTAAGTGTTTGGCTTTCAAGGGAGGGCGAAGTCATCATTGCCTTCCCCTCCTTGAAAGCGAAACAATTCCTCCGCAAAGCAAAGGCACTGGACGGGTGCTCCGCCTGATGCCTTTACTTTCCAAGTAAGTGTTTCGCTTTCAAGGGAGGGTAAAGGCATCATTGCCTTTGCCAACCCTTAAAAGTGAACCCATTCCCAGGTAAGCAAAGCCAGTGGACGGCGCTCCGCCCGCTGACTTTACTTACCCCAAAAGTTTTTCACTTTCAAGCGGGGGCAAAGGTAATGGTGCCTTGGGCCCCCCTTTGAAAGTGAACCCATTCCCAGGTAAGCAAAGCCAGTGGATAGCGCTATGCCCGCTGACTTTACTTACCCCAAAAATAAACCAGTAATTAAAAAAAATCACAAACAAAAACATCCAAAAATAACCAAAATCAAACCAAAAAATAACACCAAGAAGAAACACACAGAACCCCTCCCCCCAAAAAAACACCCCACTACAAACCCCCAAAAGAAATTAAACCAGAGAACTCACCCAAACGACCTTCCTCCACGACGTCCGGAACTGAAATGAGGAAAGAAAGAGACTACTTACTGGAACAAGTGACACCCAGAGGCCAGTAGGGAAAAAACAGTCAAAGCAAAAGAAAACCTCAACAGCACCACCCAGAGGCCACAGGAGAAAAAACAGTCAAAAATATTCACAAAAAATCTAAAATTTCTAAAACATTTCTTAAATCCTGTGTACAGTTTTCACTCAAAAAACAAACTTCTAAACACAGTTTAAAAACATTGAATTAAAAAAAACACATACTTACACATTTTTAAAATTATTATCCAAGGTACAACTATTAAAAAAAATTCACATAGTAAAACATTATTTGGTTAAAAAAAATAATTGTAAAAAATTATATCATCCTTTCCTCCTTTTTTTAACCCAAAAAACAAACTAAAAAAAGCTGATCACAGTTTATAACAGCCTGTGCATATAAATAAACATTTTAAAAATCACGAAACCTTTCAACACCATTTAAAACAGCCCGGCACCATTTGTTCAAGAAAAAAAAACCCATTTACAACAGAATTTAAAACAGCCCGGCACTGCCAGGCATAATCTGCTAGTAAGAACATAAGAACAGCCTTATTTTTTGACTAGCATTTTTTTACCTGGCCCTCACTGGTCAGGCTGCGGTAACCCCAGTGGCTGTGGCGGCTGCAGCAATGGTGGTGGGTTCCCATGGCTTGGCTTCGCTGGCCAAGCCACGGTAACCACGGCTGCGGTGGTGGCGGTGGCGATGGTGTGTGAGGGGTTCCCATGGCCAATGGGGGATGGTGGGTGGGGTGGTGAAGGCACCAGTGCCTTCGCTCCCCGCCCTCCCCCCGTTGAAAGTGAAACACTTCCTCAGGAAGTAAAGACAGCGACTGGAGCTCTGTTCGCTGTCTTTGCTTACCGGGGAATTGGTTTGCTTTCAGCAAGGGGCGGGGGACTTTGCCCCCCACACCCCATTGAAAGCAAGTAGGTGGCTGCGCTGGGGAAAGGGGCAGCCACCAAAAGGTAAGGGGGTGGACAGGGACTAGGGGGTGAGGCGGGTGGGCAGCGTGGTTCCCGGGCCGGTTCCCTTACCTTTTGGTGGCTGGCCCATTTCCCCCAGGCGCAGCCTTCTGTGTTGGTATGTGGACCGACCTGGCCTTTGTCCCTGCGGGCATTGAGGCTTTGATTCCGGCAGGGATGGAGGACAGTCTGGTGCTCATTCCAGCGGAGAAGGACATGCCAGGGGGAAAGGGAGAGCCAGCAAAAGGTAAGGGGGGGCAAGGAGGGGGCAAGTTGGTGGGGTGGGTGGGCAGTGGGGTTCCCAGGGCTGTTCCTCCCCCCGACCCTCTCTCCTGCCCCACTTACTTTTTGGGGGCAGCGTGTTGGGTTGGGCCTTTCCCCGGCGTGGTTTTTGTAAACCACCGCACCAGGTGGTCAGCCTCCTCCACGCTCGCGCCCTTCAGCCTCATTGACTGAGGGGTGGCATGGCGTGAAGGAGGCTGGGAAACGTATTTTTATTTTTATTTTTTTGCATTTGTGGGGCGGTTGCCCCACTGGCGACTGCCGGACCCTTATGGCGATGGTTGGGCCGGGTAAAGGTAAGTGCGGGCAGCTCGGTATGGGATAGTAGAGATGGGTGTGGGAGCCTTTGCTGGATTCCAACGGTTAACATCCCTCCTTATATGTAAAGATGATCTTGAAAATCCTAGTATTACTCCTATTGAACTAAATGGATTTTTTTGTTGAATTTGTATGAGATTTGATAATAAAAAAACACAAACACTTGTAACTGCCATGTTAAATTTAAATTTCAGACAAAATAAAGTTTGGAATGGATCATGCTACCCTTTTATGAATGGAAAGCTGGGATACAAATATTAGATTATTATTAATAATACAGTTTGAAAGTTTGTTCTATTATGTTGCAATTGCCTATTTGTCTGTGTACTTATTTGTCTTGGGCACTGTGTCCCAAAGTGCTTGCTCCTGCACTCATTTGTACAAAAAAGCAGAAATTATGTGTAATGGTGACTATATCTTCATAAGTTTACCACACAAATGCAATGCAAAATGCCCTCATTTTGGTTGATGGCTATCCTCTTTTTCCATGATGTGCTCCCAGCCTATCTCTGGTGTGGTTCCAAGAGAAACAACACAGAATTTACTGAACGTCCTTGTGAGTGAATTGGTGAGAAAAGCTATTTGATGCTATACCCAACAAAGGACTCACTCCCCCATCTGTGACTCTTTTGGCTTCTTCAGAAGAGCACCGGAAGTAGCAGCACTGACTCAGGGCCTGTGTTGATCTCTCAGCAAAATGTCAAGGCTGGAATTTAGTCTTTTGTAATTGGGGCTCACCAGAGTTAGCTAAGCACAAGAACTAAATATATTAGAGAAGCCTAATGTCCTGGCTTGAACTCTTCCTCACTGCCCCCGCTGCGCTTCTCCCTGCAGGAGAGTCAGCCGGAGCAAAGTCAAGTGTTATGAAGCCATAACCTTTGTCAGCCCGACTTGCCTCATGCCTGTGGCTTGGTAGCTCTGTAAAAGGATCTGGTTTCAAAGCTGCTTGGGTCAGAATGTCACTGGGTAAAATATAAATGAAACCATGGGATCTTGTCCAGGCCTATTAATATGTGCAGATACACACACACACACACACACACACACACACACACACACACACACACACACACACACACACACACACACACACACACACACACACACACACACACACACACACACACACACACACAGCCAATAGCACCAGTGGAAACTATCTCAGAAACTGGGGCATATGGGGGAGAGGAAAGTTGTGTCAGCACATGTCCAGTCAGAAGACTGGCTTTTGATCTCTAGTTGATAGGAGGTTATGGATGAGTAGGATTCCCAACTGTGTGGCTCATCTCGGCTGCTCACACTGAAATACAGGGCTCAAACACACATACCCCAATTAGATGGTCAAGTACAAGTTACTAAATGATCTTTACATCATGGGGGGGGATTGTTGGCATGAGGAAAGAGAAATTTAAGATACAGTGGAACCTCATATAACAAATGCATCATAGATTGGGAAAAAACGTAGAACGAAGAGAATTTTAGAACAAATGGGTGCATCATACAACAAGAATTTTGAAACAAATGGGTGCATTATTCAACAAAAATCTCTATGGGAAAAATCGTACAATGAAAATTTCCTTTGTACGGTTTTTCCCATAGAGATTTTTTTGTATGGTTTTTCCCATAGGGATTTTTGTTGTACGATTTTTCCCATAGAGATTTTCATTGTACGAGGCATGCATCATACAATGGGAAAAAAATCATATAATGAAGTGCCTTGTGGAACCAATTATTCAAGGTTCTACTGTACACCAAAATTAAGGGGAAAATACTGACTGAGGGAGGGACAGGAGAGAAGATGGAGTACTCTGCAATCTCTCTGTTGTAAGTGCAGAACTTACAGTGTTCTTGCTTTCGTCACTGCCATTTAGTCTGTTGATATTGACCTCAGAGCTGCCTCCACATCCGCCCTGCTGTTTCCTCTTGAAAAATAGATTGGACCAGGTGCTGGCCATTCAGCAGAAAGATGGATAATGTTGAAGAGAAACTGGGGAACTGCAGACCAGAAGAAAGATGGGAGAGGGGTTTGAATGTGGAGACAACAAGATGTGGCCATGAGCATGATGCAGGGTGAAGAAAAGAAGCAAATCATAGTGTGTGCCATTTCTGGGAAATGCTTTAATAAACATATTGCTATTCACTATTTGTAAGAACAAACTCTTATGCGTACTTTCTATGTGAATACAGCATTGGCAGTTCCTAATTTGATATCCTACTGGACACAACATTCCCATAAAGTATCAGGTAAAAGGGGGGTGGGTTGGCTCAAAAACAATTTCTCATAGAATCTTTTTCTGACAAAAAGACTGAGAAGATTAGGGCTGGGTATGTTGCATTACTTGAATTTTTATCTCCTCCTTGCTCTGTCTTTGAAGGCATTTTCAAGGCCAACACTTTTTTTTTAGTTTTGGGCATATCTCCAGGACTTTGACTGCTGTACCAGCTCTACTGTAATTTAGCACATTCATAGATGCGTGCTCCATGTATGCCATATTAAAAAACACACACATTTGAAATGAGAGTGGGGAAAGTAAAGTTTCTCCACCTGTCCTTGAGACCTTTGTGTCTAGCACCCCATTTTATAGCCTTCTAGGTGAATGCCTGGCTTCGCATGGGGATTGTTTTTGGTTTCCTGCTGCACCTTCTGGGTTGGCGGTAGAGCCAGTAGCTCTGGTCCTTGGAGGTGGCGACAGCACTGTGGGCCTGCTGGGGGTGTTGGGCCGGTTGTGGCAGCTTCCTGTCACATCCTCATGGGGTTTGGTGCTCCGCGGGGTGGGGTGGAGGTGGCTGGGCAAGTGTGCAGGTCCCTGCTTGCGGGCACACCTGGCCTCCATGCAGAGCCCCCCTTCTGCAGTCCCTGGTCATCACTCACCTTTCCTGCCCAGGTAGGGTCTTCTGCCTCCAACACCCTCATCCACATGGCTGTCACTGAGGCCTCCTGGGCCTTACCGGGTGAACTGTTGGTCTGCTATTCCTGCTGAGTGTAGGTTTGGCATGCACCTCACCAGTTGCCGACTGGGATGTTCCAGCCTAGGCTGGCCTAGGCATAGACCATGTGTGGCCGCATCACATTGCCTCTGCTGCCGCTGCCACCAGTCACCATTGTGGCCTTGTCCACTGCCCCTGTGAGCGGCTGCGTCAGATCGCCCGCGTCATCTCCGCCTGCAGCCTCCTGTTCTGGGGGCATCTACTTGGGTGCCAGATGCTGGGGTGGTCCTGGCATCCAGGGGCGCATCAGCCACTCCGCCCCGGGTGCAGGCGTCCTATGGTGATGGTAGCAGCCCGCTCGCCACGGCCCTGTGCTCTCCGGCTAGGAGCGCAGGAGTACCCCATGGGCACATTCTTTGTGTATGGCAGCCATTGGTGTGGCGGTCGTGTGGCCATTTCCCTGCCTCTCCCAAGCTTGTGCTGGCCTTGCTGATTGGCTGCAGTGTGCCACAGTGGCTGCTGGTATGTGTAATTTTTCATATTTTCCAATTTGTGGGGTACAGGGCCCGCCACGGTGTTCCAGACCCCATCAGTGCTGGTCCCACACGGCCATGGTAGGTGTGTGCAGAATTTCAGGGGGTTTGGTGCAGGGGTGTGGGCACCCATTCCAGACACAAACATACACCTCTGTTTTATATATAGGGAGATAATGGAAATCAAACCAAGCCAAACAAAGAGAGCATCTCAACATTTTATTTGCCCATATTGCACACACTTGCTCATGGGCATTGTTTTAAACTGATTATGTTGTGCTTATGGTAGATTAGGTACAGCTTGTCACTATCTCTGTGCTGCAGGTGTGAAAAGCTGCTCCTGCCAAAATTCTCTTTGCTATGCAATCATGCACAGCAGAATCATCTTACACAGTTGCTTAGAAGGAAGCCTCATTGTATTCAACAGAGCTCCCCCAAGTAAATGTATTCCAGATTAGAAGAAGCCTTATTGCTTACTTTATTTGTGTGTGTGTGTGTGTGTTTGTTACAAGCATGGTATAGCGTATTTCAATCTGGTTGTCCGTTCACATAATAACATAAGTATCTATGGAACTCTGATCAGAAGAAGCTTTTAAATGCCTTCTTATTGTATTTTACTTTTCATTGACATAATTGGGACTTTAAAACTGTAATGTCGTTTTGACAAGTCTAGCTGAAGGTTGTTTTATCACGTTGCTTCCTAAATTCTGCTTTCCTTCTCTGTAAGCCACATCCACAGCTTTTGAATGCTGCATTGAATGCTGGAGCAAGCCATCCATTGATACAGAGATAGGCAAAGTGCAGCCTCCAGCTATTGTTGCACAGCTCCCGTCAGTCCTAGATGGCACAGCTGGTAGAGAGCCATTCCAGATGTTGCTCTCTGACAAGACATGGAAGGCTGCATTTTGCTCACCTCAGGTTTCAGCTAGTGAACAAACAAGTGAGCAAGCGCTAGACTCAGCACAAGAATTGTGAGCTCAAACTTGGAGGGAAAATTGATATATTTCTTACTGTCTCACAGTAATTATCATTCTTCAGCATTAAAAAAAATTCAAAGAAAGTAGATAACTGAGGAAATGTAAGGGGGAGAGATTAAACAAGGGAGATAGCACCTGGCGCCGTCCTCTGTCTGACTTATTTTCAATTCTACTGCAGAGTCTGAGATATTTTATGGCTACACAATTTTCAGCTGTAGAGGTTTCAGTATGCCAATGGCACATGCAGCAAAAAGTAAGAAACCAAGGGTTTGATTAAAAACTGGGTTTCCAGCAGCACAAATGCCTTGCCACACCATCTCCCCGACTCCTGAAAAGCCAAACATGATTTTTCAGGTGGAGTGGCTTCTTTAAATACTGGTATTTTTAAAAATTATGTCAGAAGCACACAAAGGTGCTTTCTGGGTTGAAAGGATTTTTGCTGGAAGAACTCCGCTCAGGGGACACCCAAATGAGGCTCCATTCATGTCCCCAATATCTTTTCCTACCAAAGTGGTCCCTATTCATCTACTTGCAAGTTCTTGATTTAAAACTGCTAGGTTGGCAGGAGCTGGGGCAGACATGGGTGCTCATTTCATCATGCAATACTCGGGTCTTGAACTACCGACTTGCCAACCTTCCAGCTAACAAGGAGAACTCCTTAACCCGTGAGCCACTGCAGTCTCTGCTTCAGTACTGGTGAAAGTGAGGAAGTGGCCAAAAAGAAAAGAAAAAAGAAGTTTTTGTTTTAACATGGTTTGGGCTGTTTGATTTAAGGGAGGAATGCAAGTATTTCCTCAACTATAATCATGTGCTGTCAAGTCAATTCAGATTTATGGTGACTCTTTTCAGCGTTTCCCAGGCAGAGAATATTCTACTGGTTTATGGTTTCTTTCTTCTGGAGGACATCCTGGGACTATGCAGCTTGCCGGAGGCCACACAGACTGGCTTATCTCCCAGGATGCACAGGGGGGAATTGAACTTCCCTAAACCACTGAGGTATCCAGCCAGACTTAAGAAACAGATGCAATTCTTCTGTTTCACTCAGTGATGCACTGAAGCAGATCCTGTCCTGTTCGGGAGAACCAGTAGTGGAAATTTCCCCAGGCCACACTCACCTGGCTGGCCACACCCACCTCCATCCCCCATTGTGTTGAGCCTGCCCACAGATTTGGACCCACCCACAGAGGTAGTAGCAAATTTTTTTGGAGTGCATCACTGGTTTCACTAATGACACATCTTTTATTAACTGACCATATCAGATGAAAATGTGATAAAATAATGACACCTGTTTCCCACCACACACCCCTCCCAACTGCACATTTTGTGTCCAACTTCATGTTTCTTCTGTGTCTAAGCCAGATGTGAAACTGACAAAATAAAGGCATCGTTGGGTGAGTTCATTCTGCAGTACAGAATGCCTGACCTAGTGTGAGCAAGATCAGCTGGCAACACCAGGTTGCTATTACCAGAATATGCCCATTTGTGGTTCAAAAGTACCAAAATCTTTGAGGAGGCTCTTTCTGTGTACCCCAACTGCATGCTAAAAACCTACTATGTGAAGCAGCAGAAATAAAGGATACATTCTAGGAAGGTTCTGGAAAAGAAAGAATCAGGCTGAGTTGGTAACATACAGCTGGAGTAAAACTAGAAGAGATGGTAAAACTGAGAAATATATACCCTGAGACCAAGTAAATTTGTTCCAAATCTCCAAAATATGTTATAGACACATAGAATCACTGATTTGGAAGGTACCTTTGAGGCCATCGAGTCCAAACCCATGCTCAGTGCAGGAATCCGAATCAAAGCAGATCTGACAAATGGTGTTTTTTTTATCATGTTTAAATTATTTTATCATCAGGTACAATTATAATACAAATTTAAATTGACAAAATTATTATAATTATGGATGCTGTTAAAATCAGGTATTTTAGATTTTAGTTGCAATGTGTTATAAATATTGAATTTCTGAACATCCTTTCAAGAATGATGTTACAAAAAAAAGTAGGGAGGGAGGGGCACTAGATGTTAACATTTGTCTCAAAATCTAATGGGAAAGAAGCTGCAGCTATTGGGGCAGGGGCTATCTGACAGGTGTTTGATTGGTTTGGGTTTTGGAGAGAAATCAATAAAAAAAAATGCTGAATCTCTGTTATGAAAACAACACCCTCCTTGCAACCCAATGCTGCCTCTGTCTAGTACAGGGCACAGACCTCCTATATAGGCAGAAATCAGAAAGTTTGGGGCAGTTTCTGTAGGTCAAGGTTGGAGACAACTTAAATGCTGGATCAGTGACAGCAAGCCAATCTGAGTGTTTTTACCTTCTATGGAAGGGTTGTGCCCTCAAAGAGGGCTGTGGGTCACCAGCATCTTAACTCTGTTCCTCGACACTGATCTAAATTGGTCACCTAGTTACCTTTTCTGGACCATCTTCAAATATAGCAGTGTGTGCAGTGTACTACATTGATCTAAACTGGAGATTCACAAGACAAAGAATGCTAGGTTATCCTTCTTCATATAGGACAGCAGGGGCACGGGTGCCAGTAGGGGCATCCAGAGCCCTCTCTGTGGGCACGTGCACCATTACCCCAGCACAGAGTTCACCAGAGTTCATTTCTAGAAAGCCAGAGGGATGCGGGGCAGGGCTGCTCTCTTCCCCCTCTTCACACCCACCTGAGAACATTTCTCATATTACCCGTCCCTCTGCCCAGCAGCACAATGGGAGCACATTTTCCTCTGTTTGGGGTAAGGCAGGTGGCTCACATGTGGCATGAGGGTGTGGCACAGACGCCAGCCTGTTGAGTCTGTGGCAAAGGTGATTCCCATGGTTGGGTTGGAGAAATATATCAAATATGACACCAGAAACAGACTAACAGATGACCTTAGTGCTGCATATGTTTCTCTCAAACTTACAAAGTATGAGCCACGGTTAGACAAATTATCAGCATGCATACACCAACAAAATCACATTAATTATTCAAAAGCATGCCAAATGCAAGCTTTTACCTTTTAATAAAAAGATGTTTGTATCATTGAAATCTCTATTATCACTATCACTGATATAGTACATAGCTGATAGGTTGTAACAGCAGGATAAAAATCTGAGGACCAAATTATCCAATGGTCATAGCATGCTACTGGGTTTCCAAAGATGCTTTATAATGAGGTGGACATTCCAATCTGCTTGAATGTTTGTGAACATGGGGACAACATTGTAGTATCTATTGTCAGCTACTACACATGCAAACCAAGGCTGTGACTCTTTGTATGTGGAAAGGGCTATCCTACTCTTTGCACAAAAGAGGCTGTAGTTGGAAGCAACATGAGGGCTGTCAAAAATGAAAGCTGCTTCCTTATTTATTTATATAAAATCTTTGTGGCAAATAGACAAATAGCCTAAAAACCCAGATGGTGATTAGCATGTTCATATCAGCCAACGGGTGGTGGTGGGTGGTGACTGTTCCTCTCTCAGCTCCCCACACCTGCTGGGCCAGCCATTTATTCAGCCCTTTCCTAAAAAACTAACAGTTCTGGCTAAAGACGAAGGTCTGATGGCAAAAGGTTCCACAGGGCAAGAACAGATACCAAGAAGACCCTCTTTCTCGTACTGGAGAGGTGAACCTCTCCAGTAGATGGTACCTTCAGAGAGCCCCTCCAGTCCGCTCTCGTGGGATGGACAAATAACCTTGGGGTGATGCAGTCTCTTAGGTAACCTGGTCCACTACCACGTAGGGCTTTAAAGGTGATAACCAGCACCAGGAGGCATACCAGTAACCAGTGCAGCTCCCGCAACAAGGGTGAGGTGTAGGAATACTATCCACACCCCATCACCATGTGGGCAGCTGCAATCTGGACCAGCTGCAGCCTCCAAATGGTCATCAAGGGCATCTGTTTCCAAATGGTCATCAGATGAAGTGTAATTCTGGATTGTCTTGGTGGTTGTGGCAACCTTGTTCTCCTTCGTATAGTTTGTGAATCCACACTCATGGGGTTATGCGCCTGCGCAGAACAGCCGATCGGAGGCTTGAAAAGCTATTGGTCAAAAGTTTTGGCGGTAAGACCGCCCACCGTACCGCCCACCCTGAGGCGCCCGCGCGCCATTTTACCTCAGTTCTCTTCTTTCCGCCGTAGCAGCAGGACGATCGTTGAGAGCTTCCTCAATTTTTTCGCCCTTCTGAGGGAAAGTCTTTTTGGCAAATCTCAATTTTTCTCGGTGATCTTGTCCTCCGGGCAGGATCGCCACCCCGGCTCTGTCTCTTCTCTTGAGTGGATTCAGTAGCCAATTTTTCGCATCGATCACCGTCTCCCCCCTCAAGGGGGTGGCGGCTGGTCGGCCCTTCGGGGTACTCGTCTCCAGAAACTTCCACTGGAAGAATTTTTTCCGCGGTTGATGGCTGCAGCGTTTAAACAGTGCACGGCTTGCCTTAAGAAGTTTCCGGCTTCCGACGGACACAGCCTGTGCCTCTTTTGTTTGGGAGAGTCGCATCAGAGCCAGTCTTGCCCGCATTGCAAAAAGTTTACGCGCCTCGCGGTGCAGAACCGAAGCAATCGCCTCAAGGCTCACCTGATGGAGCTCGCTCTGGCTCCCGCCGCGTCCGCCTCCACGGCCGCCGCTGCCGCTCAACCACCGCCGGCCTCTTCCTCCGTGCTTCCGATGAGGAAGAAGAAGAAGAAGGACAAGAACGGTGAGAAGAAGCGCAAGCGTGGGTCGGAGAAGAGACGGTCGCTCCCCCCCACTCCGCGCACACCCGCCTCTCCCGGGCCTTCTCCGCCGTTCTCGACTGCCCGATGTCCTTCTCCGGGATCCTCCATCTGGGGAGGACGGTCGTCTTCCGGGTCACCTGAGAAAGGACGCAGGGCTGGGGCTCCAGCTCGCCCACCTCAGGTGCTCTCCTCTCCGCCTCGGGGCAGAAACTCCTCGCCGAGGCAGGCCTCCGTCTCTCCACGGCCCAGAACACCGACGGACGAGGCGGTCGTCACCGTTTCGACGACCGTTTCGCCGACACCGACGCCGGCCACCGTTTCGGCTCCCACCGTTTCGTGGGCCACCATCCCGCCGGCCACCGGAGCTCCACCGCCAGCGGACTCGGACGCGTCTCAGATGGCCCTCGTCCGAGAGATGTTTCAGGTCATGGCGTCGTTTGCGACCAGGTTCCAGACCTCCACGCCTGCGGCCTCTGCGGCTCCGGTTCCGACCACCGCAAGCCCCGGGCATCCCGGCTCTGCCGCGGCCCCACCGACCTCCCGTGGGTCGAGTACCCGCTCCGCCGGCCCACCCAACCCGTCATGGTGTGGTCCGGACGTTGATGCGGTGGACGCCCATCCCGCCGGCCCGCCCAGGCCGTACTGGCGCGGTCCGGACGTGGACGAAAGACTGCCTCCCTCGTCCTCCGATGAGTCCAGCTCGTCGTCGGAGGAGGACGAGGGAGACGTCGACGCCGAGCGCACGCCGGAACAAGCCATCGGCTCGGTGGACCCACCGCGTGGTGAGGACCAGCGCTCACTGACCGCCATGCTCACGAGGCTCGGCACCGCCCTCAACCTGAAGGTCGACCAGCCGCCGTTGGAGGGTGAGGATCAGATGACCGCGAAGCTCGACAGGCGTGCCGTGCGACCGGTCCACATAACCATGCTCCCCTCCATGATGACCACGGCGAGGGCGACGTGGAAGAAACCTTTGGCGGCACACTCCGTTTCGTCCAGGCTCGACAGCATGTACCGGGTCCTGGACGAGAACGTCGAGTTCTTGCAGGCGCACCCCCTGCCGAATTCCCTGGTGGTCAAGGCCTTCCAGCATAGGACGGCCACCAGCGGATTCCCGGTCCCGTCGACGCCGGAGGGAAAGAAATTGGACGCGGTGGGGCGTAAGTTTTACGCCACCGGTTCCCTATTCTTTCGGGCCGCAAACTATTCGGCCGCCATGGGCCTGTACCAATCTCACCTCTGGGAGCAGGTGAAGGTTGAGACGGCTAAACTGCCCGCAGATGCCCAGAAGAGGATTGACGCGCTGGCCGCCGAGGGGGACTTCGTCGCCGAGCAGCTGATGCGCACTGCCCGGCATATCAACGATTATGCGGCAAAAGACATGGCCTCCGCAATCTACCTCCGTCGCCATGCTTGGCTCAGGGACACCTCCCTCGATGACGCTATGAAAAAGCTCATCGAGGAGTTTCCCTTCGACGGGCAGGGCCTCTTCGGTCAGGACACCGATAAGGTCCTGAATGAGATGCGCCAGACCAGTTCCACGGCGAAGTTCCTGGGGCTCACCACGCCGGCAACTTCCACCAGGCCGAGGTTCCAGCCCTTCACACGGCGGTTCCAGGGCAACCCACAGCAGCAGGGACCGGCGGAGCAGCCTAGATCCAGCTCCTATAAACAGCGGCGACAACACAAACCCCGCTACCGGCCCTACGGACAGGACAAGCGTTCGACCGCGAGGCCCAAGCCCCGCGTTTGAAGCTGCGACGGCCGAGTCTCTCTCGCTCCACATCCCGTACCTCCCCCTCCGGAACTTCCTCCAGGCATGGTCGGGCATCACGGACGACCAGTGGGTCTTAAAGATCTTGTCCTCTGGCTACGCCATCGAGTTCGTGCGGGTGCCTCGAGTAGGAAGACATCGTCTCACCACCTCGTCCCCCCATTTGGAGGAAGAAATATCAACCCTTCTCTCCAAGGGAGCCATCGAGCGGGTAGCACCGTCCGACTGGGACAACGGCTTCTACTCGAGGTACTTCGTGGTCCAGAAGAAGGACGGAGGCCTTCGCCCTATCCTGGACCTACGCCGCCTGAACAAATGCATCCACACCAGGAAGTTCCGGATGGTGACCCTACAGACCGTCCTCCCCCTCATCAACAAAGGGGACTGGTTCACAGTCATAGACCTCAAGGATGCCTACTTCCACGTTTCCATCCTCGAGGAACACAGACGGTTTCTCCGCTTCCGTATCGACCATTCCGTGTACCAGTACCGATGCCTACCGTTCGGTCTGGCCACGGCACCGCGGGTCTTCACCAAATGCATGGCTCCGGTGGCTGCATTCCTCCGCCAACGGGGCATCAGGGTCTTCCCATACATCGACGATTGGTTGATCGTCTCCCCCACCGAATCGTCGGCCGTTCGGGACACACAATACACGGTTCACCTCATGGAGAGTCTCGGCCTCAGGATCAACTTCACCAAGTCGAAGTTGACTCCCTCCCAGCGCGTCGAGTACATTGGAGCGGTACTCGACTCGCTCATTACGAGAGCCTACGCCCCCCAGAAACGCTTACGGGACATTGCGCAGGGGGTGAGCGAACTGCGCACGAAACCGTGCATCCGGGCGAAGAAGGCTCAGAGACTTCTAGGCCTGATGGCCTCAACGACGGCAGTGATCCCCCATGCCAAGTTGAAATTCAGGTCCCTGCAATCGTGGCTCCTTCACGAGTTCGACGCACTTCGGGAGAGCCAATGCAAACGGTTGACCCCATCTCCAGAACTGAGGGACCAACTGCTGTGGTGGTCTACACCACTCAACGTGGCCACGGGGAAGAGTTTCTACCCCCCGCAACCTTCACTGCAGATACTGACCGACGCGAGCAACCTCGGCTGGGGCGCTGCTTGCGGGACTCTCACGGTCAACGACACATGGGCACCGCACGAAACGGTGCACCACATAAATTACTTGGAGCTGCTGGCCATTTGGAAGGCCCTGCGCTCCTTCGAGACTCTGCTCACCGGCAAGGCGGTTCAAGTGGCCTCGGACAATACCACGGCGGTGGCGTACCTCAACAAGCAGGGAGGAACACGGTCCACCACCCTCTTGTACCTTGCAGTGCAGTTGTGGGAATGGTGCCTGGAGAGGCACATTTTCCCAATTGGAGTGCACATTCAGGGCACACTGAATGTCTTGGCAGACCACCTGAGCCGTCTCACCTCGACGACCCACGAATGGGAGCTGGACGACGGAGTGTTCCAGTCCCTGTGCCAGGCCTGGGGGACGCCGAGCATCGACCTCTTTGCATCGGAGTCCAACAAGAAACTCAGCAGGTACTGCTCCAGAGCAGGCATCGGACCGAACTCCGAGGGCGATGCCTTCATGAAACGGTGGGATCAGGACTATCTCTATGCCTTTCCCCCGTTTCCTCTGGTCCAGAAGGTACTCATCAGGATGCACCAACACAGAGCCAATGCAATTCTGGTGGCACCGGCGTGGCCGCGCCAACCCTGGTTTCCGCTACTGTTGCGCATGTCGTCACAGTATCGCACACTGCCGGAATCACCGACACTCCTCCAAATGGAGCAGGGCCAGCTGCACCATTCGGACCTGCCCAGCCTCCACCTCACCGCGTGGAGGATAACCCCAGACTGGCCAGGATCCTTGAACTAGCGCGGCGCCCTTCCACAAGGAAGTCCTACGCTTCCAAATACAGGCGTTTTTGTGCTTTCCTGGCCGCCCGGCAAACGCCCCCCACCCAGGTGGGACTGCAGGACATTTTAACCTACCTCCTCCAGCTGGCGGAGTCTGGTCTCAGCATCACCTCCATCCGAGTGCATCTCGCAGCAGTGGTAGCGCACTCTCCTGCTGGCTCGCCCGCTTCCGGGGCCTTCCGCGACCAAACGGTAAAGCGTTTCCTCAAGGGACTAAAGAACGCTTTTCCGCCGGCCCGGACACCGACGGCTCAATGGTCACTGTCCACCGTTCTCAACGCGCTCACCAGGACCCCCTTCGAGCCCTTGGCTACCGCCGATGTTCGTCTCCTCACATGGAAGACAGCATTCCTGGTGGCCATCACGTCTGCACGACGAGCTGGTGAGCTGGTTGCCCTGCGAGCAGACGCACCTTTTCTCCAGTTCTTCAACGACCGCGTCGTCCTCCAAGCGGACATCACCTTTCTACCCAAGGTGGTCTCCAAGTTTCACATGGCACAAACTATCTCCTTGCCAACCTTCTTCCAGAACCCCACTAACGCCCAAGAAAGGACTTGGCACACCCTGGATGTGAAACGAGCTTTATTGTTTTACACCAGCAGGACTAGAGAGTTCAGGAAGTCACAACGCCTCTTTGTGGCTTATGGGGGAAAGTCCAAGGGTGAACCCATCTCTGCTCAAAGGTTCTCCAAATGGATCACCTCTACCATCTACCTGGCCTACGAGTCAGCTTCACTGCCACCTCCACCGCATGTCAGGGCGCATTCCACCAGGGCGGTTGCCACATCCACTGCCTTTCTGGAGGGCACACCGCTTGAGGACATATGTAAGGCTGCCACCTGGTCCAGACCTTCCACATTTGTCCAGCACTACAGGGTGGACACCAGAGCCACTGCGGACGCCAGGCTTGGCCGTGTCGTCCTCACCAGAGGGCTCCGGACTCAACGCCCCTGACGGGTCCACCTACGGGTTCTTCAGCTCATCGTGGGATCATCTCATCCGACTGCCCACCGACCAAGTAAGTGTGAGCTTGCTAATCTCCCATGAGTGTGGATTCACAAACTATACGAAGGAGAAAGTTCGGTTTCACTTACCAGTGATAACTTTCGTTCTTCGAGTATATAGTTTGTGAATACACACTACCCACCCTGCCTCCCCTCTTGAGCTGCACGGATGAGATCAGTTGGTTTATCCTGTGCTTGGCTTAAGTATGGAACTGAGGTAAAATGGCGCGCGGGCGCCTCAGGGTGGGCGGTACGGTGGGCGGTCTTACCGCCAAAACTTTTGACCAATAGCTTTTCAAGCCTCCGATCGGCTGTTCTGCGCAGGCGCATAACCCCATGAGTGTGTATTCACAAACTATATACTCGAAGAACGAAAGTTATCACTGGTAAGTGAAACCGAACTTTCTCTAGTTAAGGTTATCTCAAGAGTTCTCAACCTTTTTAAGCCGGAGTCTGGGTCATGCTCCCTCAGATAGCTTCAAGGGCCTGATGGCTATTTTGCCCTTCCTCCAACACATGGAACTTTCTGGTGTGGTGGAGGTGGTGTGGGGCCACATGAAATTGTGCTGCAGGCTGCATACAGCCCATGGGCCACAGGTTGAGAATCCCTGCTCTATCTGAATGGCTTAAGTCCCTATTAATCATGAGCCCAACCAGTTGCCTACAGACTACAAGTGGGAAATAACAGCAGTTGTATTCTCCTACTTGTGTTTACACAAGCATACCACTCCTGATGCTGGAAGGAACATCCCAATTTGTAGCTCTCCATAGCCATATCTTCCTTGAATTTTTCTAAACCCCCTTTTAACAAATGTTCAATTTGCCATCCATCACAGCACCTAATTTAACCATTTGCAGTATGATAATACTATACCTCACTGCCCAGAGTGGGAAATATCCCAGATGGGCAATATAAAAATGTAATAAATAAAAATGTCTGAGTGGAAGGCGAAGAATAAATGTTTTGTGCACAGGCCTACATGGATGAGCACCCTGTGTGGTATACACCTTTCCACTTTACATGATGTGTCTCGTCAAGTGTTTTACAATTTATGTTATGCAGTGGTGGGATTCAAATTTTTTTTTACTACCTACTTTGTGGGTGTGGTATGGTGGGCATAGCCAGGGGGGAAGCCCTGCATTGCACCTGAATTAGGACTACTTTATTTCAAAACTTGGATGGGTTGGGCCAGCCAGAATTTCTGCTACCATTTCTGGTGAACTGGGGTGAACATGCTGAATCCCACCACTGATGTTATGTCTTCCTAGTACTATATATTTTTAACTAAAGGGACAGACACATCTTTGCTTTTAAAACAGCACAAATGCAGGCTTTTTCCAAAAAGTGAGTCTAAGAGAAAAAAGTGCAGGCATAAAGTCTATATGTAATGTGGGAAAGAAGGAAGGGCTGTGAGGGGAACCAGGTAGTGATCCATGGAGTAAAGCTATTGATGTTGCAGTCAAGTGTCCCTCATTTCATCTCTGCTATATAGAAGCAGATGGTACTGTAAAGTATTTTGCCAGGACAGAAAGAGGTATATAAGTCCCCAGTGTTGATGACAAGGGGGACTTTCCAACATTTCTCTTTAAGTTGGCAGAATTCCCTGTCTGAGTGAAATGTTCTTTTAACAAGAATCCAATTTATTTTCTTTTTCCATGCTCTCCATACAAGTGAAAGGATATACACAAACTCCTGCCTCAGTCATAACAAAAAGAAGCACCATTACCTGAACAGAGTGGTACAGTCTCAATGAAAGAGTTTTCATTCATATATAATATTATACAGAAGTTTGCAAATGAGGACAGGCTGGCCGGCCTGCTCAGCATCTGTGTTCTAGAAGTTTAGAGGAAGAAAATGCCCCATTCTGAGTTTGAACAGCCAAGATGTACCATAACTGCAGGCTGAACCCTTAAAGCTGGTGGGCTGCAAATTGCTTGGTCAACAACTAAAGTGTTGACAGACCTTGCTAGTCAGCAAATTTGCTGAACCTGTCTGTGTTTGATAGGAGGCTTCATTCTGGTTTTGCCTGACCCTTACAGATGTAGTGGGTTAAACATGGACACCTAAACCCTGCTTCTAAATACCGAATGCATGTGGATTAGGCATAGTGGCCCAGAAGACCCAGAAAGCCCTTTGAGTCAGATGAGTATATATGAACACAGAAGACAGTGATATGGTTATCATTCCACTTTCAGCTCTCCAGAGGAGGGCAGGTAGCACTTCTCCAATCTGCTTTGCTCTTTGGTGGAATTCTCCACATTAATGTGGCCCTTGGCTTAGCTGTGCATTTGTGGATTTTTATACTCTTTCAAGGATGTTTGATGAAAAGAGCCTACCCAAAATAATCTATTACCTATGCCAGCAATGCAAGCGCGGCGCCAAAATGGCCGCCGCGCTCTTTGCAGGCCCCCCCACCGGACGAAGACATCCGGGTAGTTAGGGGGCGTGGCCAGCACCCTTATATAAGGGGCGGCCACGAGGCAGCCGAGCTGCCATTTTGCGAAGCGACGGAGCGGAGAAGTTTTTCTCTCTTACCTACGTTGCTCTTGCCTTGCTCAGGGAAGCCTCTGGCTGCTGATTTTCTTGACTTTTAGGCTTCCCATCGTTAGCTGCTATGCCCTCAAAGAAGAAGGCGACTGCGAACGAGGCTCGTTCTGCGCGGAGGCGCCAGCCGGGTCGGAGGACCGCGGCTGCGCCTCCCCAGCAGCCTCCTTTGCCTGAGCCCACCGGGACCGGTGGGATGGGGTTAATTACCCCTTGGCCCGAGGCGGGGGGTCCGTGTACCGGCCCAGCTGGGGCCGCGGCCCCTGGCCCGCAAGCAGTGGCCACTGCCTCTGGCACGGCCCATTCTGCGGGGCCTTCTTCCATGGGTCCGCAGCTTCCTGCGGGGGGTTTCAGCCAGGGGGGGGTGGCTGGGTTCCCTTCCCTGGCAGGGTACCCCCCGGCCCTGCAGGGGCCGGGCCTGGGGTCGTGGCCGTATATGGGCCCCGGGGTCCAGGTACCTGGACCAGCGCCTGCACCCAGTGGGCCGGCTGGCCCTTTGCCCCCACTTGGCTTAGGGGGCTACGTTAGTGTTGAGGCCCTTCTGGCCCGCGTTGCGGCCCTTGAGGCATCACTTGCGAGGGTTAACCACCCGGGGGTGCCTTTTGGGGTGCAGGTTGATCCATTGTCTGCCGGTCAGCGGCAGGCGGCAGGACGGGTCGAGCTGCCCGAGGCGCGTGGGCCGGCTTCGGCCACTGCCTCGCAGCTCCCCACTCAACAGGCTGATGCTGGTCAGGCCCCGTCGACGAGCTCAATTGCGGTCGTGAGCTCCGACGCCCCCAGCGGGCCGGAACCCCCGGTGGGGGCGGCCCGCGGGGGTGCTGCATGTGAGTACACGGTTCAATCTAGTGCACCCACACACCTACCCACGTTGGGGGGGGCATTCCAGTGGCCGTGGCCTCGCATGGGTGGTGCGACGGTTCAGTCGCCGACGTCCCACCCGGCGACTTCACCGCTCACCCAGGGCCCAGTTTTGGGTGGTACCTCTTATTCAGTTGGGAATGTGTTAGGGGTGGCTGGGTTGGTCCAGGCTCCTTTTCAGATCCCCATGGTTCCCACTGTGCCGGTGTCAGCATTGCCGACAGCGGGGTATTCCTTGCCCCTGGGGGACCATTTGGCCCAGGCCACCAAAGAGAAGATCTGGCGTGGGGAGTATGTCGACATCTTCTCCCTTCTTAACAGAGAGCCCACCAAAGAGGAGAGGGAGGGGCAGGATGAGAAGGATAAGGAACAGGCACGTCGTCGTAAGCCGCCACGTACGTGGGCCAATTGGTTGCCGGCGTACCTTATATACATGGCTGTCTACCTCAGGGCCCGGCCGGATTTGGCAATTCCGATGGTCCAGTATTTGGACAACATTTACCGGGCGATGGTCGACTTCCCGGGCCCGTCATGGTTGGCTTACGATGAGGAATTCCGTATGCGGATTCCCCTGCACCCTGAGATGAGGTGGGATGAGCCCTGCCAGAAGCTGTGGCTTCTGTATATGTCTCCCACGCGCCCCGCGCCTGGGGACAGATACAATTGTGGACATGCGGTCCAGCGAGCGGCCCCAGCACAGACACCCCACCAGGTGGCGGGGCAGGGGGTTCCAGCCCGCCTGCTGTGCTGGACTTTCTCGTCCAATGGTTCCTGCAGTAGGAAGAATTGCCGGTACAGGCATGAGTGTCCCTTTTGTGCTGGCCCCCATGTGGCCTCCGCCTGCCCCAGGCCTGGAGGGGTGCAGGGCAAAGGTAGGGGCGGACAAGGGGCTGGCAAGACTGCCGCAGAGGGAGCTGGTCCACCGAAAGGCCCCCTCCCCAATTAATGTGGACATGCTGGAGCGTTGGCTCGCATCGTACCCGAGGGGGGCAGATGCGGTTTACCTGCTTCAAGGTTTTCGACTGGGGTTCCGTATTCCTTTCCAGGGTGATAGGTCCCCCCAAGATGCCCCCAACCTTTTGTCCCTTAAGGGGAGGGAGGAGGTGGCTGCTGCCAGCATTTCTAAGGAGGTTGATGCGGGCAGGGTCGCTGGCCCTTTCCCTGCACCCCCGTTCCCCAACCTTAAAGTGTCACCCTTGGGCTTGGTGCCCAAGAAGTCACCGGGCGAGTTCCGCCTGATCCATCACTTGTCCTACCCAGCCAGCCGATCGGTCAATGATGCTATCCCTGATGACCTTTGCTCAGTCAGGTATACATCTTTTGACCAAGCACTGCGCATGGTGCGCTCATGTGGCCCGGGTGCGCTGTTGGCTAAGTGCGACATTAAGTCTGCCTTTCGCCTCCTGCCGGTTCACCCGGGTGACTTTGAGTTGCTGGGTTTTTAGTTCAGGGGTGAATATTATTTCGATAAGGCCATGCCTTTTGGCTGTTCCATATCGTGCTCGGCCTTCGAGCGTTTTAGCACCTTCCTACAGTGGGCTTTTGTCCGCAGGTCAGGGTCCCGGTCTGTAGCCCATTACCTGGATGATTTTTTATTCGGGGGTGAACGGGGCTGGGACACGTGCACACGTCTCCTCAACACATTTCAGACGCTAATGGAGGAACTGGGTGTCCCTTTAGCGCCCGAAAAGACCGAGGGCCCATCTACACAGCTAGTCTTCTTGGGGGTGGAGATTGACACGGTAGCGCAGGCTTCTAGGTTACCGGAGGATAAGGTGTCAAGGATAGTGGCCCTTATCTCGGACTTGCTTGCTAAACGCAAGGCATCACTGCGGGATCTGCAGGTGTTGCATGGTCATCTCAATTTCGCTTGCAGGGTGGTCGCACCGGGCAGGGCATTTGCCCGGCGCTTGTGCGACACCATGACAGGCTTGTCCAGTCCCCACCATAGGGTCAGACTAACCCAGGGCATTAAGGCAGATATGCTTATCTGGCTCCAGTTCCTGAAGGAGTTCAATGGGGTGTCATTTTGGAGGTCTGACCTTCTGGCTTCCCCTCGTTTCCAGATACAGTCCGATGCCTCTGGGTCCCTGGGTTATGGGATGTACTTCAATGGGAAGTGGGCCTATGGTGGGTGGCCACCAGCCTGGTCAGGTATGGGGTGCCTGCGGGACCTCACGTACCTGGAATTTTTTCCCATTCTAGGGGCCTTGATGCTATGGGGTGATGAGTGGGCCAACTCGGTCATTCATTTCTGGTGTGACAATGCGGCCGTTGTCCACATTGTCAACTCACAGACTTCCAAATCACCCAGGGTGATGGACTTGGTGCGCCAGTTTGCATTGCGCAGCCTGCGCCTTAATGTACTGTTCCGGGCCAGGCATGTCCCGGGGGTCAATAATGATATCGCTGACGCTTTGTCCCGCCTGCAGATCTCCCGGTTCCGCGCCTTGGCCCCGGATGCAGAGGAATTTCCCTCACCACTCCTGGACGAGATATGGACCTTTGACAAGGAGAGGTGAACCGGACGATCGGCATGTCGCTAGCGCCACACACGCGTAAGGCGTATCAACACGCATTCAGTTCTTTCAGGGCGTTCTGTGCCCAATTCCGGCTGCCAGATATCTGGCCTATCCCGGTGGCCCATATACTTCAATTCATGGTTGACCTGCATTCCCAGGGCCTTGTACCTCGAACCATAGCATCCAGGCTGTCAACGCTGGCTTTTATGGCCAAAGTAGGCGGGCATGCGGACAGTACCGCTGACTTGCGTGTGAGACACATTTTGGAGGGGTGGGTGCGGGAGCGTGGGCGTAGCCCGGACGACCGCCACCCAATTTCCCCAGGGGTTCTTACCCAACTGGCATGGGGCTGGCAGGACCTATGTTTTGATAGGTATGAGGCAGCCTTGTTTCATGTGGCTACAACGGTGGCCTTTTTTGGAGCGCTCCGCATCAGCGAGTTTGTGATGCTGTCTAAGGCGGATGCTAGTCGTAGGGCACTGGAACTCGAAGATGTCTATGTGGCCAAAGACTGGGCTCAGTTGAGGATACGCTCCTCTAAAACGGATCAGCATGGCGTAGGCAGTGGAATAAGACTGCTACGGTGTTCTTTGGCAGACATCTGTCCGGTTGGTGCCTTACAGGAGTTCCTTGCACTGTGTGGCACGCACCATGGCCCATTTTTTCTGTCACCAAGATGGGTCTCCCCTTACTAAATTTCAATTTTGGAGGGTGCCGGTAGGCACTAGCCAGTGTTGGCCTCCCTGGGGCTCGTTGCGGCACCCATTCATTCAGGATAGGGGCGGCTTCTACTGCAGCTGTTTTTGGGTACTCCAGGGCTGACATACGCCGCATGGGAGGGTGGGGATCACAATGTTTTCAGTTTGTGTTCGCCCTCTTCAACCGTGAGTACCAGTTTAGTCACTGCACTGTTTCTCCCCCCTTTTTTCCTTGACAGACCCTGGGTGTCGTATTACACCGGTGACAGTGTGCCTGGTGGGCCATAGCCATGTGCACAGGGCAGCGCGTTACGCTGCACAGGGCAGCGCGTTACGCTGCACAGGGCAGCGCGTTACGCTGCATAGGGCAGCGCGTTACGCTGCGGCGACAGAGTGGGGACCCCGACTGGGACTGGGTGCATCCGCACGTCTCAGGTGGTATGGTAAGCGCGGCATGTTATGGCGGGAACTGTTGCCATTCCTTTTCTACATCAGGGATGCTGACTCGCCGGATGTCCTGGTTATGTACCTTGGGGGCGATGGCTTAGGGCGGGTCACTGGCCTATCGCGGAAGCTTGCGATTTGCAGTGACCTGCCCCACTCACGTTATGTGTGGCCTGCCACAACCCTCAATTGGTCGGACACGATACCGCGGTACGCTTACAGGGGGGCGTGCGGCCTCGAGGCTCTTGGCCGAGCCGATGCTCCGTGAACGGGGCTATTGCCCGGTTCCTTTTCGACAAAGGTGGGGGATGCGTCATTCGCCTCCCCGACATCAGTCTGCAAAATTACGAGCTTTTACTCAGGGGATGGGGCCCATCTGTCGCAGGGAGGTATGGACCTCTTGTTAGTGGACTGGCGAGCAGGCCTGTTGACCGAGCTGACGGTCTTGGGGAGGGCGGTGAGCCTTCTGGGAAGCCTCCCCGTGTGGCGGGTAGCACTGGTAAGGTAAACATTTATGACCCACAGGTATCCGGCAGGTTCGCAATTGACTGGACAACACTAGACTGGTATAAGTTGGTTAAACGTTGTCCGGTCAACGACGAACCAGGCGACGGGGTGATGGCTACAGCTAGACAGCATGCATCACCCCGTGATTTTACGGATACGCGTCAGAGGGTGGGGTCATTAGTTAGATATTGACTACGGTCAACAATTTGTTTGTTGTCAACAAACAAATTGATACAAATAGATACATTGTAACAATTGCCGTTGGCAATTTTGGGTGGTACCTTACCAGTGTTACTTCGGCCTGCTTACCTTAAGAATTATAATTGGTCAATTACCAATAGAAATTTATAATTCGGACTAGGGCATGAATCAATAAATGTGGCCCAATGCCGTTATCCACTTTCATTGGTGTCTGAGTCCTTTATTGGGGGGTGCGCCTGCAATGCAAGCGCGGCGCCAAAATGGCCACCACGCTCTTTGCGCCCCCCCCACCGGACGAAGACATCCGGGTAGTTAGGGGGTGTGGCCAGCACCCTTATATAAGGGGCGGCCACGAGGCAGCCGAGCTGCCATTTTGCGAAGCGACGGAGCGGAGAAGTTTTTCCCCTCCACCCCCTCCCTAGTTAACAGTGTGATATTTTGGTCGCTTTGGGGCCGGGTGGGAATTTTTGGCTGGGACTCACAATTGGCTCTTGGGTCCTGGTTTTTTCGCCCATCCCACACTGTTGCTATGGTTTGATATAGGGGTTTTTCTGTTGCTGCTGTTGACTTTGGTCACATGGGCGGGTAGCACTGGTAAGGTAAACATTTATGACCCACAGGTATCCGGCAGGTTCGCAATTGACTGGACAACACTAGACAGGTATAAGTTGGTTAAACGTTGTCCGGTCAACGACGAACCAGGCGACGGGGTGATGGCTACAGCTAGACAGCATGCATCACCCCGTGATTTTACGGATACGCGTCAGAGGGTGGGGTCATTAGTTAGATATTGACTACGGTCAACAATTTGTTTGTTGTCAACAAACAAATTGATACAAATAGATACATTGTAACAATTGCCGTTGGCAATTTTGGGTGGTATCTTACCAGTGTTACTTCGGCCTGCTTGCCTTAAGAATTATAATTGGTCAATTACCAATAGAAATTTATAATTCGGACTAGGGCATGAATCAATAAATGTGGCCCAATGCCGTTATCCACTTTCATTGGTGTCTGAGTCCTTTATTGGGGGTGCGCCTGCAATGAGATTCTGGGGCCGTGTTCTTCCCCCTCTCCTGCATGTTTTTCACCTTTGGAAAAATCAGAACAAGGCATTCAAATATTTATGAAAGTATGAACCATGCCTACCACATTCACACACATGGGGCTGTTTCAGTATAGACATACATTCACACACACATACGTGCCAAATCAAATAGTTCACACTCTGTATCCACATCATTCATGCAGCACACTAATTCACAAAGAAGGCAGATGGCAGAATTAGAATCTAGTTGTGAACAGGTCTGAGAAAATGATAAAAGTTTTTAAAGAACAATCTCCAATCACCCCTATAATCTCACAATGGAAATGTCATGGCCATGGAAATGCCATATGTGAACTTAAATTTTATACTAATAATTATGACCGAGATAGACTCAGATAGTCTTATGAGATTCTGTCATGGCTGTAATGCTAGTGAGGTGGAAATAGTTTGTGTTGAGTAATTTTCCATACCAATCCATGTGAGCAAGCTTAGAAGTGATATGGAAAAGAAAAGAAGGAAAGTGAACTAGATTCAGCAGTAAAATTAATAGAAATGAAGGGGTGCTATGGGTTGAGATTCCAGAGCCACTTGTAGATGAATAATAGCTGTTTTCCTGTCAGAATTGTTTAGAGCATGGTGCTTGGAACAGCCAAGTTAGATGGCTTGTATTTCTGAACTTCAGATTAAATTAGATTTGTTCCAAAACCACATTGCCTTAGAATCGACAGATACACTTGCTCCTTGGGAACACTCAGTGTGTGTCCTGGCAGATGAAAGCCTCTTGCCTTGAATGCAATGGCAACAGTGGCCAAGGGGGTACCAAGGGTGGCAAGGGCTGTAGAGTGATAGAGGATGTTCTCTTCCTCCTATCTCTCTCTTAGTGTGCATGTGTGTATGTTTGTGTGTGTAAAGAAGGTACATTTAGAATCCTGAAACCTTTTTTGTCTGATATTCATGAGCTGAGATGCCAAGGTTAATAATAAGTTTGTCTTCAGTCCTTGCCAAATTCTTGTTCCATGCACAGGAGTTTATATGCTAAGATTTTTTATTTTTTGTTTTGCTGCTAGAGTCTACCCAAGGCAGTAACAATAAGATGATTTAGTTTAGTTCAGAAAACCTCCTAAGGTCTTAGTTGCTACACTGTTGTCTGAATACTTAGGATGCCTCAACTTGATGCTTCTCTTCTCTTTATTTTTGAATTCAGGAAGCCTATGTTTTATTTATTTATTTTATTTATTTCTGGATTTGTATGGCCACCTTTCTCGCCTAGGCGACCCAAGGCAGCTCACAGTGTTGGTAAGAAACCCGAATACTAAACCCGAATACTAAAACTATTTAAAAACAATTAAAACATCTTATAAAACCCCCTGATTCCTTTAAAAGAGGGGCACCAAGGCAGGAGGAAACCCCAAGAAGGCTAAATGAGCCAGCAGGGCTGGGTTGTGGTGCTAGATGCACCCCACACCTGCTGGCAAAGCCATGTTTTTAAAGCCTTCCTGAAGGGGGGCAACTCTGCCTGGAGGTACAATTCTGGTGGCAGGAGGTTCCAAAGGGCCAAGGCAGATACCGAGAAGGTGCCAGTGAGGCATGCCTCCCAAGCTGATGGGACCACCAGGGAGCCCCTATGATCCACCCTCGTAGGACGGATCGAAAGCCTTGGGTCAATGTGGTTTCTTAGGTATCCTGGTCCACTACCATGAAGGGCCTTAAAGGTCAAAAACAGCACCTTGAATTGCACCCGGAACCATACTGGCAGCCAATGCAGCTCCTGCAGCAGTGGCAAGGCATGGGCATAACGCCCAGACACCATCACCACTCGGGCAGCCACATTCTGAACCAGCTGTAGCTTCCGGATGGTCATCAAGGGCAACCCCATGTAGTCTGGAGGTGACCAGAGCATGGGTGACCGAAAGTAAGGAGTCCCAGTCCAGGAGCAAGTGTAATTGGTGGATGACACAAAGTTGCACAAAAGCTCTCCTGGCCACAACTGCCATCTGCTCTTCGAGTACTAGTTGTGAGTCCAGGAGGACCCCCAAATTATGCACCAGGTCTGCCTGGGGCAAGGAAGCCCCATCCAGCACCAAAGATGGTAGCTCCCAGGATAACACAGGGCCCCGGACCCACAGCCACTCAGTCTTGCCAGGATTCAGCTGAAGCCCATAGTCCCCTATCCAGACCCTTACAGCCTCCAGGCACCTGGTTAGGAGTTCAACTGCATCACTCAGGTTCCCTCGGGCCGAGATATACAATTGGGTATCATCAGCATATTGATGATACCTCACTCCATGGGAATGTATGATCTCACCCAGCGGCTTCATGTAAATGTTAAATAGAAGAGGTGAGAGTCCTGAGTCCTGTGGCACCCCATACTGGAGAAGCCTAGAGCTGGACAACTCATCCTCCAACAACTCCAACTGTGTCCAGCCCCTCAGAAATGAGGAATACCACACAGTGCCCTGGGCCCCCAATCCTCGGAGCTGTCCCAAAAGGATTCCATGGTCGACGGTATCGAAAGCCACTGAGAGGTCAAGAAGTGCGATCACAGAGGAGTTACCTCTGTCTCGCTCACACCAGAGATCATCCATAAGTGAGACCAATGCAGTTTTGGTGCCATAACCAGGCCTGAATCCTGACTGAAAAGGTTACAGATAATCCGCTTCATCCAGAACCCCCTGGAGCTGCCGTGCCACTGCTTTTTCCAATACTTTCCCCAAAAAGTGGAGGTTAGATACAGGTCTCAAGTTGGTCAATATTGTAGGGTCGAGCGATGGTTTCTTCAGTAGGGCACTCTGCTGTGTTCATTGAAATTACACCCTTCTCAAATGATATTGGGATAATCCTTACTTTCTCAGGGGGACCTGTGGCAATTAAAGTCATGGTCCTGTGAAGAGTCCTATCAACATCTGATTCAGAATAACTTGGTAGAGCCAGCTGGTGCTGGCGAGAGAGGTTGGAAAACACCCCAAAACAAACAAACTGGGGTCTGGGTTATTATGGCGAATGGATTTGTGTGAGAATTCTTGTCCCATGGTCACTTTATTCCTTCTTGTATTTTATGTCTTGCATTTTATTATTCTAACATTTACTTCACATCTTGCCCAAATAAAGAAACAGTTTGAGACGACTGTATGAAAGCCGCTCCCCCCCCCTTCAAGGCTCTATAATTTCAAAAAATTTCAAAAAAACAGGTAAGAATGCCATCAAAATGGCATTCTTCTATAAACTCTCACATTTAAACTAAAATGTTAAAACCAATGGCTAGAATCCTGTAAGGGTTGTGCAACATAGATGGGCATTCAAAGAAGCCACTCTTCATGTGGAGCTGGCTGTCTATTGCACTGCTCTTAATTCTGAAGCAGAAAAAAAACATTGATGAGATGAATTGCAAGAGAGAAGGTCAAATTGCTTGTGGTTTTGCCCTTATGGGCACAGTTTTCTTTGAGAGGATTTTGTCCCTTGTAACTTCAATCTATTTTAACAGCACTTCTAGACTGGGCAGAGTATAGAAATATAAGTTTTTATGGGATCATAGCCCTGGAACTGGATTTATTTATTTTTTGACTATAATTTCACCTCTGTCATTACTGGCTTGGGCACCAAGGCAGTTTTAGCCCCAAAAGATAACATTTTAAAACTCTGAGTCCATGGTCTTTTCCCATTAACCAGTCAATGCTCTTTTATTGTAAGCTAAATGTAGTCTTGCGGTTGACTTTCCAGAGTTTGGAAGAACTTATCAGTGTTTGTCTTGCTCAGGTTCCACCAATGAGCCTATAGGTGTGTAGGTGGGTAAATTACTGTGCATTTAAGCATGCCATTTTCGGCATTGTGTTTTTACTTCTTTAACCTATCCCTAAAATATGTGCTGCTTCCCCATATGAGTCCTAATATGTGAACTTTTTGAAATGTTTTAACATAAATGAAAAAGTGGTCCAGTTGAAATTGTTTTTTGTAAACTTGATAAAATGACATTCACTGTGCAACAAAATCTTGAGACTCAGTTGCCAAAAATGTCAAAACCATGTCTGTTTAAATACTTCTAGATGAAATGATCTACTCTGATCAAGGTAATGTGCTACAACACCATTCTTTCTAAAACAGTTGGATTTTTTTGAATATTTCAACATAGGAAGCTGGCTTACCATGAGTTGAATCATTGGTCCATCTATTCTCTTATTCTCACCTTCAACCGGTAGCATCTCCCAAAGATTTCGGGCAGGATTCTTCCTTAAATGTAGATAGAGATCCCTGAGGATCTCACATCGATGTCCTTAAGCATATATGATGCCAATTTTCTTCCTAAACCAGATGTGTTTGGTGTGCTTAGAGCAGTCAAGTGAGTTTCGTCATGAGACAGACAAACCAGGGTGTGAGCATAGGAGAACATTTATCTGGTAACATAATAATGTAGATGTCCCATTAAATAGTAAATGATTGGAGAATGTTGGTTCCAAAATAGATATTCTAGCTTACACTTCCATAACCCATATCACTTCAGATGTTTCATCTTTAAACCTTCTATAGGCTGTACAGAATGGCCATGCTGGTAATTTGAAAAACAACAACAACAACAGACTTTTAGTGTCTTGCACGGAAGACAAAGAAGGAGCCGTAGTAAGGAGGGCTAAAACACAACTTTATTGCATGGTAGTCAGAGTGAACATGAGGTAATGGTGGACCAAACAGCTCTATTTATAGCACACTGTACATTTTGAATAACCCGGGTGATAGCCCATTGGTTACTGTCCGCGTGACATCATGGATCGTCACGCCCATCTTCTCCAGGTGCGGTGTGGCGGGAAGGTTTCCTGCCCTTCAGGTATTCAGGGGAATCTGTATCATGTGAGCTGGATGCTGCTACTGCCGCTGGCAGCAGCATTCTTAACAGCTTGCTACAATGTGTCTCTGGTTACTTACAATGGATACAATTCCCGGATACAATCAGTTAAAGAGTACTTGTCACATTCTATTCAGTACATAACAAGACTGCAGGCCCTCAAAGAGCATTATTGTTTTACTCCCCAATCAATTTTCCTAAGGCTTCTAACCACGTTAGGCTGTTTGTCTCTCTGTGTTTGGGTTCATTCTGATCATGGGTAAAAGGTGAAGTAGGGTGCCTATAGGTCTTCTTAAGAAACAGTCCTCTATTTGAAAAACTGTCCTAATTTTTGGTGTTACATGTTCTCCTTTCTAGTGGATTCCCTACTCACTCCCTTGCCAAGGACAAGCAGGAATTTGAACTCAAGTCTCCTGATTTTGACATTCTATGCACTGCACAATATTAGTTAACAGGTGACATCTTTACTAGATTGATAAAATCTGGAAAATCAGGCTGCCTTTTGAGTCCTGCAGTACTTCTCCTTGGGCTCAAATTTGCAGAGTGGAGAGCGATGGAAGAATTTCCAAAGACCATATTGGTCAGAAGTTTGGGATAAGCTGCTATGAACAATGAATTTATGAAGTTAGATGTTTGTATGAAGTAGAGGCTTTGACATGTAAGTGCATCTAATCACACACCCTTCTCTTTTAAAAAATAAAATGTTTTTGGGTGTGTGTGTCATTTTCTAAGAAAAGAAGCAAACCACACACACTGACATAACTGCTAATGAAGGGCAGGAAGAATATGGCATGGCATGTCAGTTTTGTATGAATGTCAGATGTGATGTCAGTCCCAGGAGTGGACATTCTTAAGGAACTGTTCAGATTATTCTTCAGAAATACTGGATTCTTGCCTAGCTAGACAATTCAGCAAAACTACAATGATCTCTGTTTGTTTTCTTTATATATCACTAACAGAGTGCCCGGCATTGCCCGGGGACTTTTTTTGGGTGGCATCCTGTCAATGTTAGTGTGTAGAAGTCGCTGTGGGAAATTTTTGGAGGCCAGCTTGTTACTAGGTGAATATTGTTGTTGTTGGAGATTGGTTGTTGTGTGCAGTTGGTGACTCTTGACTTTCTGGGGGCGACGCTTCATCGTAGGGAGGCAGGGCCTATTAAAATGGTCCGCCCTCAGCGACTAATGGATCCAGATGGAATCCAGAGGGAACTGGGGGATGTTCCTCTGGATCGGCTACATGATTCACCCGAGGCACTTGTCGACCTGTGGAACAGGACGGCAACAGCAGCCTTGGATGAAATCGTGCCACTGCGGCCTCTCCGCACCCGTGGGGTTAGGTCATCCCCGTGGTTCACAGATGAACTGCAGGAATTCAAAAGGGCAAAGAGACGCCTAGAGCGCCGCTGGGTGAAGACCCAGCATGACTCCGATTGGACACTAGCTAGAGCTGCTATTAGGGCCTACCTAGTGGCGATGGGGGTGGTGAGGCGGCAATACTTCACCACCCTTATTGCCTCCACTGATAATCGCCCAGCCACCCTGTTCTGGGTAACCAGGTCCCTCCTCGGTAGGGGAGATCGGTGCCGGGTTGGCAGGGTTCGGCTGAGGACTTTGCTGACCATCTGGTGGAGAAAATCGATCAGATTCATTCAGGGCTGAATCCCGGCGTGGATGGGAAGGGTCGGGGGGTGGCACCAGAGCACAGTCTTGCTGTACGATCTGGGATCAGTTTGATCCTGTTGTCCCTGATGAAGTGGACAGGCTCCTTGCAGCTGTGCGTGCCACTACATGTCCTTTGGACCCCTGTCCCACCTGGTTGGTGAAAGCCTCCAAGGTGGTGACAGGTGGCTGGGTTGGGGCAATAATAAATGCATCATTATGGGAGGGGGCATTTCCTGCACCACTAAAACATGCTTTGGTGCGCCTCCTGAAGAAAATATCCCTGAGGGTGTGATTAAAGATGGCGATGTGAGAGGAGTACTTTCCCAGTGTTGTGATAAAGGGGGGCCACTTTTAGTGGATAAAGGAGGAATTTACCACCAAAAAATATTTTTTGAGCTGAGATTTTGAGCGGATGAGTGATTGGGGAGCGATTGGGGGACTTGGAGGCGGGCTATTTCAGCTCCCAGCCTGTTTGAGTCTCGGCGCAGCGTGGGGCTGCTGCTGAGTGAGAGAAGGCGAGAAAGCGAGAGTGGTTTCGGACTCTGAGAAGAAGCCGTGAGTAGACCAGTGCAGATTGTAGGAAGGAAGACTACAGAGGATTGAGTTGGACTGGGACATGGAGCGGACGGAAAGGCGGACGGAAAGACGGAGGGAGAATTTGAGCTGGGTGAGAGGACTGAATTTGGCTGAATTGCTGGTAGTGGAGGAAAAGCTGTGGAGAAATAAACAAACCAGTCAGCGAACTGACTAAAGAAGTTTTGTGAGTGTGCGATTAAGTGGAGGCAAGTGGGGATCGGGGCTGGGAAGGAATTGTTGGGGCAGGCGGAGGCAAGCCCTGGGCATTCCTGGGCAGCCATTGATCCAGAGTGAGTGCTGGGTGAACCACGAAGAACAGAGCTTCCCTCACTGTCAGCTTTGTTTTCCGTTCCACACTGTTTGGATTAGGTGGGAACAGAGACTTTGATAAGGATTTGCTGTGCACCGGAAAAGAAGATTTTTGCCTGTGTATGAACAGCTTATTTTGGGAGATTTAATAAACCTTATATTTAAATACATTGAATTCAAGATGGCGATAGAACTTTGAGACTTTGTGGCTGCAGAGGTATCTTGTTTTGCTTTCAAGAAACTTTGTGTCATCTTCAAGCTAGCTCCTCCTTTCCCTCTCCCTCCACGCCTTTGAAGAAACTGTTAAGGTCGTATGGGAGAGATCTAAGTTAAGGGCAACTGGACTTTATACAATGAGCAGCCTATATTCTCCTTTTTTGAATAACTACAGTCAATTTTGAATTGGAAATTCTCCTACAGACGGACTGAAGTTAATTGGGCTAACACAATAATCTAAGGGTCTAGGCTGAGATCAATATAGCGGGCAGCCTATTCTTTGTTTATGGACAATTTTGAATTTTTTGAGCTGCGATCATCTACAATTATTAACCAATTACATCAGCTGGATAAATATATGACTTACAAGACTTGGAGCCCTCCAAAAGTAACAAATACCAGAAGTTGAAGAAGAGGGAAAAACAATCCCTTTTCTATCCCCCCCTCTTTCTCTCCTTTTTTTCTTTTTCTTTTTCCTTTTTTCTCTCTTTCCCCTTTACTCTTCTTTTTCTTTTTATCTCTCCCTGATTTTCTTCTTTTCCCTTTCCTTTTCTTTTATTTTTCTCTCTCAAAAAATAAAATAAATAAAATTGTTATTATTTTAATAATAATTAATAATTTTTTAAAAAAAATATTTTTCTTTATTTTTCCTTTCCCACCTTCATTTATTGGATATTTGTTCTTTATTTGTTCTTTATTATTTTTCAGATATAATGTTGATTTGAAGAAGTTTGTAAATTAGATATAGGAGATTTTATAATAAGTAAGATTGTTAATCCTGAATGATTGGGTAGTGTGAATGAGTCGACGTGGATGGGGAGCGGAAAAGGATAAGAAGCCTCTGTGGACCAGGGTGGTACGTGAAACTTCGTCAGACAGGAGTTATAAAAGACTGGTTAGGATGGAAGACGAGAATAAAGGGACACCAAGGAGTCTACAACAAGAATTGAAGGAAGCAAAGGAGCAGGAAAGAGTGAGAAAGATTCTAGAACAACAGCAGCAGAAACAGCAACAACAGCAGCAGCAGCAGCAGCCGCAGCAACAACAATCACAACAGCAGCAACATCAGAAACAGCAGCAACCGCAGAAAGTACAGAAAGATAGAGATGAGAAGGACATGGGAGCACCTAAGATCAAAGACCGATTAGATCATATGGAGTTGAACATACAAAAAGACTTACACAGTATACAGATTAGAATTCAAAGTGATGTGCAGAAATTAGAACAGGAATGGGTCAACGACAAGACTGAAATTATGAAAGGACAATTGAACCTCCAATCTATGATGACTGACCTTATTAAATCTATGAACACAAGCCATGATAAACTTGAAAAGGGACAGAATGCACTTAAAAAAGAACAGGATGAGATGAAAAAGAACAGGTCAAAATAACAAAAGAAGTCATAGAAATAAAAGAAAAGGACAAGAGAAGAGATTGGAATCAATAGAGGAACAGATGAGATGGGCCAATATAGTTATTAGGAAGATTTCAGAGAAGACACCAGATCAGTTGAAAATCACAGTTTTAGTCTGGTTGAATGGACTAGGATTGGGAACCAATTTCGGCCCTGAGCATATTTTGAGTGTCTTTCATTTAGGTTCAAAGAAGAATAAAACAGGACCAAGAAATGTGTTATTGAAGTTTGCAAATGTGATGGACAAACTGAACGTTATGGCATACCTCAAAAAATGGGTTCACAGGCTTTGAAATTGGATGGAGATGATATTGAGGTATACAATGACATATCTGTAGAGGAGAGAATTTGGAAGCAGAGGATGAGACCAATAACTAAAAGACTGATTGCTAAAAACATAAAGTATAGTTGGAAATTCCCCAGGCAATTAAATTTTTTATATCTAGGCAGGTGGTTCGTCATTACTCAGGATATGGACCCAATGTATGTCTTTGAACAAGCAAAAATGGTGGAAAAAGGAACGAAGGAATGGGATGACCTCAAGGAAGAGCTAATTGTTTCAGGAGGGTATAAATCAGCCTTCCAGGGGGAGGATGATTTGGAGTTACTGGGTGCAGTAGGTGGTACGCAATAGATTTAACAGCAGCATGTGGGATTGAATAACAGCTATGATAATATTACATCAGCAACACGTTCCCCCCTCCCCCCTTTTGGAGACAAAGATAACTTTTTTGATAGAAAAGTGGGGAGGGTAAACAAATATTTTTGTTTGTTGTTATATTTTATATATTTGTTTTTTTCTTTTGGATGTAGGGTGAAGGGGACTTCCTGGCTAAAGGAACACACGCCCATAGGAGGATGCGGTGGACATAATTTAGAGGATTTGGGTGAATTATGAAGAATATAAAGGTATTAACTTGGAATGTGAAAGGTACTGGCTGCCAAGTCAAACACAGAAGATTGGAATCAGCTCTTAGGAGAGATAGGCCAGATATAATCTTTCTTCAGGAAACCCATCAGAAATCAGGTGAGGTGAACAAATTATATTTAGGATGGACTCAAATATATGAAAAAGCGTACAATTCCTCAAAAGCAAGAGGAATAGCAAATTGATATCAGATAGACTGGGCTTTGATATGACCAAGAAAATAGCTGATCCGGAAGGTACGTATCTAATTATACAAGGTAAAATTGATGAGGAGGAAATTACGTTAGTAAATATATATATGCCCCTAATGACGGTCAGGAGAAGTTTTTAGATAAGATATATCAAATTTTGAGGAAGGAAGGTTCTGCAAAGATGATAGTGGCAGGAGACTTTAATTTGATAAGATCAATGGCAGATTGTACAAATTTAACCCGGGGTGGAGTCAGTAAAACAAGAATTTTGGATAGATGGATGAATTTATTAGCATTGAAAGATGCATGGAGGGAAATAAAAGGATCAGAACAAGCTTATACATTTTTTCTCAGGTTTATAATACTTATTCAAGAATAGATTATATATTTGTTGCAGAAAATATTATTAAAAATCTAGAAGATATAGAGATAGGAATAATTAAAAAGTCCGACCATGCAAAAGTATTGATGGTTTTTAAATCAGAAGGAGTAAAGAGTGGAGTCAATTGGAGATATGATCCCAAGTTATATAAAGACCCAGAGATTAAGACACAGATGATGCAAAACTGGGAGGAGTATTGGCATTGGAATGATACGGGAGAAGTTGGATGCCACATAGTTTGGGACACTATGAAGTCGATATTTAGAGGGGAAAGTATTAAGCTGGCAGTTGTTAGAAATAGACAGTATAGGACTAAATATGAAGAAATGGAAAAGGAGATAAAAAAATTGCAGGAGGAACACGCAAGAACAAAAAATATGAGGACCTTTGACAAAATACAAAGGTTGAAAATGGAGATTGTGGGAAAGGACATAGAAAAGGTGCAAAGGGACCTAATTTATTTGAAGAGGGAGTACTTCGAATATAGCAATAAAAATTGAAAAATGTTGGCAAGAGCGGCGACAGAAAAAAGGAGCAAAAGGGAAATTGGAATTTTGATTAAGGATGGAATTAGATATAACAAATTAAAAGAAAAAACAAAGATAATTAAAGATTTCTACCAGGAGTTATATACTGAAAAAAAGATAAATGTAGGGAAGTTAAGAGATCAACTAGCAAAACAAATGGGGGGAAAGATAACTTTAGAGCATAAATCTAGAATGGAAGAATTAATAACAGTTAAAGAAATAAAAGATGTGATTGATAAGTTGAAGACATGCAAATCTCCAGGGGAAGACGGATTGCCAGCAGAGTTTTATAAGGAGTTTAAAGATAGGGTGGTCCCAAGATTATTAAAATTATTTAATTATATATTGGAGGGGGGCTCAATTCCGACTTCTTGGCATAGATCTATAATTGTTCTAATACCAAAACCGGATAAAGATCATGCAGACCCATCTCTTTAATAAATCAAGATGCAAAAAAATTTACGACAATATTGGCAAATAGATTAAACAATGTTATGAACAATTATATAAACAAAGATCAGGTGGGATTTCTAAAAGGAAGGCATATGGTGGACTTGACAAGGAGGGCTTTAGATATAATTGATGCTGCTTCAAAAGAGAAAGAAAAAGTTGGAATGCTATCCCTGGATATATTTAAGGCGTTTGACTCTCTTCAATGGGTGGCTATTAATGAGATAATTAAATCTTATGGGTTTGGAGATAGATTTAAGAGAATTATTGAACAATTATATCAGCAAAGTTCTGCCAAGATTAGAGTAAATGAGATTATGACAGATGAGGTAAAATTAGAGGCAGGAACACGTCAAGGGTGCTCATTATCTCCAATACTATTTATTATGGCAATGGAGGTGTTAGCAAATGCCATAAGACAGGATAGAAATATTGAGGGAGTAGCCGATATAAAGATAAGCCTTTACGCTTATCTAGTAAGTGTAAAACATCCTTTGAGGGCTTTGGATAGGATTCAAGAACACCTAAATGATTTCGAGGAAATAACAGGATTGAGGATAAATTGGGATAAGTCCGAGGTGATAACATGGAATGTAGTTAAAGAAGATCAAAAGAAAATAAAAGATAAATATAAAATTCAGGTTAAGGAAAAATTGAAATATTTGGGGATAAATATTTTTTGTAATTGGGATGATCTTAAGAGCCTAAATTATGGAAAGCAAAAAAAGGAAATAAAAAATTGCAATATAATAAATTAAAGTTGTCTTGGTTCGGTAGAGTGGGACTATGTAAGATGATGTTACTTCCAAAATTAAATTTTTTGTTTGATGCCCTCCTGATTCAATTAAAAGACAAAGAAATTAAAGACTTTCAAAATTTATTTAATGCATATTGTAATGGAGGAAGAAGATCTAGACTCAATAGAGGCTTGCTGTATTTATCCCAAAAAGGAAGGTGGATTGGGCATGCCAAATCTTAAAAAACTATTATAGAGCTTTTCAAACTAGAAATGTTGTTAAAATGTTAAGGAAGGAGAAATTAATTTAGGTGGACATCATGATGAAGGAATTAAATCAGATTGGCAAAGCAGTATTTTTGGATAAAGAGAGGAATAAAGTAGGGGTCAAAAATAAAATGTTGAAAGCAACACTTGATACTTGGAAAAAAGTAAAGAAGGATTTAGTCCCTGATATATCTCTGATTATAGAAATAGTTGATTTTTTAAAAATCCCGATAAAGTTAGATAGAGAAGCCAAGGGAATTTTGGGTGAATACAATATTTTTCTTTTGAAAGATTGGGTAAAAGCGTGGAAAGATAAGGAGAAAAAAGTGGAGTTATATACACAGCTGAACTTAAATTGGTTACAGGTATTACAGGTAAATAAATGGAATAGTGTCTAGTTGGAAGAAAATAGTTTGGAAAGCGATACCACTGATTTTGAGAAAATATTATTGAAAATTAGAAAGAGGGGAAGTGGATATAAAGGGTTTGGTGAGCAAAATTTACACGATTTTAAACAAAGATATCAACTCACAAGAAACATTGAAGAAAATATGGGAGCAAGATCTTAATGTTAGTATCACAGATTTCGATTGGAAAAAGAAATGGAATAAAAGAATCATGAGAGCTATGTCTGTCAGAATAGAAGAACATAATTTTAAAATTTTGTGGACATGGTATTTGACCCCAGTGCGGTTGCACCAGATAGATAAAAATAAAAGTCAAATGTGTTGGAGACATAAAAACAAACTGGGAACTTATGAGCATATGTTGTGGAGTTGTAGGATAGTAAAGGAATTTTGGGAGAAAATAGGAAAAGAAATTCTCAGAATTATGGGGGTAAAAACGTCAATCTGGGGCCAAATTTAGCTTTACTGACAGACACAGGAAAAGTATATTTAGATAAGGATAAAAAAGAACTGTTGTTTATATGTATGACAACAGCGAGGCAATGTATAGCGAGGAATTGGAAAAATGACTTACATTAAAGAATGAAGAATGGTATAGGGAAATGTGGCAGTTAGCTCTGAATGATAAATTAACATGGGAATTGAATAAGAAAAAGGGAATAGTAAAAGAGACCAGATTTTTGCGAATTTGGCAACCCTTTGTCGATTATGGTAAAAATAATAATGATGGGAGCAGACCAGTGCCTGAACATTCCAGTTTTTGGAAATAATATAAATGTGTGTCCTACCGCACCCTCCTGGGCCTTGTATAGTCACTTAGGGTGATAAAGCACTTGAATTTTATTGTACTTTATTGGAAAGTCTGTATCTTTGCTTCTAGGAAAAGATCTCTAATGATTGCTTGAAAAATAAATTAGTTTAATTATAGAAACTCTTAATCAAGTAGAAATCAATTAAATGATTTAGGATGAATTTGATTGTCTATATTTAATCAAGTGCAGCTTTATCCTTACTTTATGAGTATGTTAGTGTTGATTTTTTTCTCTTTCTATATATGTCGATCTCCTTTTTGTCTAATGTATATATATTTTGTTTTTGTTTTTTATATGTTAAAAAATCAATAAAAATTATTTTTTTAAAAAAGAAAATATCCTTTGACCCAGCTGTCCTTAACAACTACAGGCGGGTTTCCAACCTGCCCTTTCTGGGTAAGGTTTTGGAGAAGGCGGTGGCACACCAGCTGCAGTGTCCTGGAGGAAGCGGATTATCTAGACCCCTTTCAATCAGGATTCAGGCCCGGGTATGGGACGGAGACGGCATTGGTCGCACTGATGGATGATCTCTGGCGAGAGCGGGACGGGGGTTATCCATCCGTCCTTGCTCTTCTTGACCTCTCAGCGGCCTTTGATACAGTCGACCATGGTATCCTTCTGGAACGGCTTAAAGGACTGGGGATCCAGGGCACCGTGTTGTCCTGGTTTTCCTCTTTTCTGGAGGGCCGTACCCAGTCGGTGTGGTTAGAGAGTGAGAGGTCCAGCCGTAGGCTCCTCAGGTATGGAGTGCCTCAGGGCTCGGTGCTCTCTCCTCTCCTATTTAACATCTACATGAAGCCACTGGGTGAGATCATTCGTTCCCACGGGGTGCAGTACCATCAGTACGCGGATGATACCCAGTTGTACATCTCGGCCCGTGGGGACCCCAGTGATGCTGTTGAAATCCTATCCAGATGCCTGGAGGCCATTGGCGTCTGGATGGGGGCCAATGGGCTTCGGCTGAATCCCAGCAAGACAGTGGCTGTGGATAAGGGGCCCCATGTAATCCAGGGAGCTACCATCTTTGGTACTGGATGGGGCTGTTTTGCCCCAGACAGACCCAGTGCGCAACGTGGGGGTCCTTCTGGACTTGCGGCTGCTGGTAGAAGAACAGGTAGTGGCTGTGGCCAGGAGGGCTTTTGCCCAACTTCGGGTGATTCACCAGTTGCGCACGCTCCTGGACCGGGGCTCCTTGCTTATGGTCACCCACGCTCTGGTCACTTCCCGACTAGATTATTATAATGCGCTCTACATGGGGCTGCCCTTGATGACCATTTGGAGGCTGCAGCTAGTCCAGAATGCGGCAGCCCGGGTGGTGATGGGATGCAGACGATATGCCTACACCTCACCGCTACTTCGGGAGCTGCACTGGTTACCAGTTTCTCTCCGGGTGCAATTCAAGGTGCTGGTTTTGACCTTTAAAGCCCTATATGGCAGTGGTCCAGGATACCTTAGAGACTGCATCATCCCAAGAGTGTCTGCCCGTCCAACCAGAGTGGACCGGAGAGGCTCTCTAATAGTGCCATCAGCTAGGGGTGCACATCTATCCAGCACCCGAAGGAGGGCCTTCTCCATGTCCAGACCAACCCTCTGGAACCTCCTGCCAACAGATCTAAGACTTCAAAGAGAATTGCTGCCCTTTAGGAAAGGATTGAAGACCTGGCTGGCAGGGCAGGTGTGGGGCCCTAATGGGAACACGGTCCCCGCCTGCTGGCTTATGTAAACAATTAAGAACTCTCTCTTCTTCTTTTTATAGTGGGTGGGATGGGTGGGTGGGATATGGGTCTTTTAAAGTGGGTGGGATATGGGTCTTTTAAAGTGTTTTTATGTGTTTTTAGAACTTGTTGTAATGCCGCCCTGAGTTGGGTTCTGCCTGAGTGGGCGGCATATATAAATATGACTATTAAATTAAATTAAAACTAAATTAAAATTTTGGGCGTGAAGGGAATGTGCATGTCTGCAATCTGAATGTGTTGGGGGGGGGCATGTCTCCTGAGCGAGTGGAACTGCTAGCATGGTTTGTTGGTGGTTGTGGTGTGGGTGTGCACGTGTGCTGAGTGGAAGAAGGTATGGGTGTTGTTGGTGTTGTCTGTGTAGCGGTATCTGGGTGCGCGGAAGATTGTTGTGGCTATTGGGGCTGTTGCCGGTGTGGTTGTATTTGGCCTCGCTGCTGTGGAGTCCAGTCAAAATACTAGACTTCCGGGTTAGTGCCTAGCTGGTGTGGAGTCCAGCTGAAATGTCAGATTTCCGTGTTGGCAAGGAGCATACCTGTTAACTTTTGGATTTGAAAATAAGGGAAATTTTGGCCACACCCCTCTGTGGGTGTGGTCATATCTGTGGGCATGGCCAAATATAGCCATGTGACTTGCTGGGCTCTAGTCATGCCTGCCACATGGACATGAAAATGTCTGCAAACACAGACAGCACTGGCTCTTTGGCTGTAAATGGAGATGAGCACTGCACCCTGGATACAACTGGCAGATTTTACTTTCTTAGGATCAAAGATCGCTGCAGATGGTGATTGCAGCCCTGAAATAAAAAGGCGACTGATGCTTGGGAAACAAGCTATGAGAAACCTGGGGAACATAGTTAAAACTAGAGGCATCACCTTGCAAACAAACAATTGCATAGTCAAAGCAATGGTATTCCCAGTGGTAATGTATGGGTGTGAGAGCTGGGCCATTAGGAAAGCTGAGCGCAGAAAAATAGATGCCTTTGAAATGTGGTGTTAGAAATAGGTCAATCCTAGAACAAATCAACCACGACTGCTCACTAAAGGTCAAATAGTAAAGATGATGCTAAAGTACTTTGGACATCAAATGAGAAGAGAGGATTCACTTGAGAAAACCTTGATGCTGGGAAAGGTGGAGGACAAAAGAAGGGGGTGGCCAAAAATAAGATGGCTAAATGGTATTGTAGATGCAATGGGCACAAAGCTGTGTGGGCCAAAGAACCCTTTCCCCATCTTCTTGGGGGACTTTTGTTTTGTTTTCTTTCTTGTTTACTCAGTGGCTTAAGTGACTAAGATGCTGACTGGGAGGCAGAAGGTCAGCAGTTCGATTCCCAAGTACTGCAGGACGGAATGAACTCCTGTCTTTGTCCCAGCTCCTGCCATCCTAGCAGTTTGAAAGCAAGAAATTGCAAGTAGATAAATAGGGACCACTTTGGTCGGAAGGTAACAGCGTTTTGTGTACTCTGGTGTCTAGTCATGCCTGCCACATGACCATGGAAATGTCTGCAGACGCAGACAACGCTGGCTCTTCGCCTTTGAAACAGAGATGAGTACTGAACCCTAGAGTCGGATATGACTGGCTTTCGAGCAAGAGAACCCCCCCTCTCTCTCATATAGTGATCAGGCGACAACCCCCCCCCCCCCAATTAGGGTGGGGGAGCAAGGGATTAATTCCCCCCTCTTTCTCTGTCATATAGTGATCAAGCAACCCCCCCTCTCAAGTTAACTGTAGAACTCTTAAATGAAATCCTCCAGCCAGATGGCACGGCAGAAACAGCTCAATAAAGCATGAGGTTGCTCCTGCATATATGAAATATATCGCTCACCTAGAGTACACTCCTGCTCCCAGCAGCCAAAACGAAGCCTCCAGGACCATGTGGCTGGCTGGAAAGAGAAAGAGAAAGGGAAAACTAAGGAATGCCCCCCCCCACACTGTCTCTCTCTCTCTCTCCTTCCACAAGCAAAAAGTCTGCTACACAGCGACCTCTGGTGGCTTGAAAAAAATACTGCAGCTTCGCCTGTGAGGGCTCCAGTCAGGATATTTTTTTAAAAAAATAAGGGAAAATATGGGGAAATTAATAAAATGGGAGGGGGCGGGAAGAGGGGTAAAAATAAGGGGTTTTCCAGGGGAAAATGGGATAGTTGACAGGTATGGCAAGGAGGCTTGTGGGAGATTGCAGACAGTCATATATGCACAGTCCCCCCGGTGCTGGACTGTCACACATGTGCAGTCATCTTCTTCGCCGGTCTCTCTGGTAGGCAGGGGCACCCCCTCATGACTCCTTTTTGGGGGCAAGGAACCCAAGGCAGGCTGCTGGTCCCCCACACCGGACATACAATGCGTTCAAGGTAGGCATGCATGCAGTTTCCAGCACGATTGGTGCAGGGGTGTCTATTTGTTTTTTGTTTTTTTATAAAAAAAATTATTGAATTTTTTCAAAGACATACAAAAAAGAAAAGAAAACAATGACTAACAATACAATACATAAACAAATCCATAGTATCATTTTAACAATCATTACTAAATGTTAGCACATAACAATATCTAGACTCATTAATTACTATATAACCACCAAATATTAAAAAAAATTGTTTCAAGATCCAAAATAATAAGAACTTTCTGTGCTACCACTAATCTTTGGATAAATAATAATCACCCTGTGAGTATATACAATGCCCGGAGAGTTTATTTTCTGCTCAACTCCAGAAACTTCTTTGAGATGGTATTGGTCCTGAGCTATCATTTGCCATGCAAGAATGGTCCACAAATGGTTTCCATATGTTCCAAAATCTATTCTCTTTTAAATTATCTCTTTTCACTTTAATCTCCCAAGTCAATTTATCATTCAGTGCTAAACTCCACATTTCTTTATACCACTCTCCAATCTGTATATCTATATCATTTTTCCATTTTCTAGCTATACATTGTCTGCCCGTTGTCAATACAATTTCCAATAATTCTTTTTCCTCCTTGTTTAAGCCCAAACCTTCCACATTCGTTAAAAGAATGGTACTTGACACCAACTTAACACTTCTACCCATTATTTCACCAAGCTCACCTTCTATTTTTCCCCAAAAATCCCTAATTTTTTTACAACTCCACCACATATGTTCATATGTTCCATCAAATTCTCTACATCTCCAACATAACTTATCTCTTTTATTATCCATCTGGTAAAGTCTTAATGGCGTCAAGTACCATTGCCACAACATTTTAAAATTATGTTCTTTAATTCTTACAGAAATTGTTCTCATAATCCTCTTTTTCCATTTATTTTTCCACTCAATCTCCCCAATTGTTATATTCAAATTTTGTTCCCACTTCCGTTTCAAATCCCCCTGTGGATCTGCACCTCTATTCAGTATGTTATAAAGCTTACTTACGAGACCTTTAATACTACTTTCCCCTTTTCTAATCTTCCTTACCAACTCCTCAAATTCTGTATGTATTCTATCTAACCCTACTTATTTTTTATATTTTTTGTTCCAGTTGTCCACCTTTAACTTCTGAAACCAATTCAAATTTAATATCTCAAATATTTTTTTCCACTCAACATCAGAATCACAAGTTTTTAACCAATCCTCCAATAAAAGCATCCCATTTTTATCCAATATTTCCATTTTCCCTTATCTAACTTTATTGGGAAACACATCATATCAGTCAATTCCAAAATTGGAGAGAGATTCGGGACCATGTCCTTTTTTACCTTCTTCCACACCTCCATGAGACCTCTCATCATAGTATTATTTGGCCTTTTCACCTTATCCTTTATTCCCCAAAAAATTATATTTCCATTATTTCTATATTCCTTCATATCCAATTGCTCCCAAATTGTCTTTTCTTTTGCCAAAATCTTCACAACATTCTTAACTTGAAAAGCTCGATAATATGCTAGCAAATTTGGCATACCCAAACCCCCCCTTTTTTTGAGACAAGTACCATAGCTTCTTTGCCTCCATTACAAAAACCATTGAACATCTTTTGAAACTCATTAATTTCTTTCTCTTTCAAGTGGATCGCTAGTGTATCAAATAAAAAGTTAATCTTTGGTAACAATATCATTTTGCACATAGCAATCCTTCCAAACCATGACAGCTTTGACTTCTGAAGCTCTTGTATTTTGTTCTTAAATTCCACTTTCAAGCTGTCATAGTTCAATCGTTTAAGTTCTTCTAATTTATTTGAAATGATTATCTCCAAATATTTCAGCTTATCTTTAATTTGTATGTTAAGTGTCGACACTGTCCTATCCATCTCACTTGGTTTCAAATTACACAGCATCAGTTCTGATTTATCCCAGTTTATCTTTAATCCAGTTATAGCTTGAAATACCTGTAAGTGATCTTTGTTGTTGTTGTTCAGTCGCACAGTCGGCTCCGACTCTTTGCGACCCTATGGACCATTGTTCTCCAGGCGCCTCTGTCCTCCACCATCCCCCTCAGCACTCCCAGTTCTGTGCCCATTGTGTCTACAATACCATCTAGCCATCTCATCTTTGGCCTCCCCCTTCTTCTTTTGCCCTCCACCTTTCCCAACATCAGGACCTTCTCAAGTGAATCCTCCCTTCTCATTTGATGTCCAAAGTACTTTAGCTTCGTCTTTACTATTAGCCCTTCCAATGAGCAGTCAGTGTTGATTTCTTCTAAGATTGACCTATTTGTTCTCCTCGCTGTCCAGGGTACCCTCAAAACTCTCCTCCAGCACCACATTTCAAAGGCATCTATTCTTCTGCGTTCAGCTTTCCTTATTGTCCAGCTCTCGCATCCGTACATTACCACTGGGAATACCATTGCTTTGACTATTCTAATTTTTGTTTTCAGTGTGATGTCTCTGCTTTTCACTATGTTCCCCAGGTTTCTCATCGCTTGTCTCCCAAGAATCAGTCGCCTTTTTATTTCATGGCTGCAATCCCCATCTGCCGTGATCTTTGATCCCAGGAAAGTAAAATCTGTCACTGCTTCTACTTCTTCCCCATCTATTTTCCAGGAACTGATCGGGCCTGTTGCCATTATCTTGGTTTTCTTGATATTGAGTCTCAAGCCAGCTTTTGCACTCTCTTCCTTCAAACTGATCAAGAGATTCTTTAGGTCTTCCTCACTTTCTGCCATTAGGGTGGTATCGTCTGCATATCTCAGATTGTTTATGTTTCTCCCAGCAATTTTAATCCCATATTGTGATTCCTCCATCCCTGCACTGCGCATTATGTGCTCTGTGTATAGATTGAATAAGCAGGGTGATAAAATGCAGCCTTGTCTTACTCCTTTTCCTATTCCAAACCACTCTGTCATTCCGTGTTCTGTCCTAACTGTTGCTTCTTGGTTCATGTACAGATTTCTCAGGAGGCATATGAGGTGCTCTGGTATTCCCATCTCTTTAATTACTTGCCACATCTTGTTGTGGTCCACACAGTCAAATGCCTTAGTGTAATCAATGAAACAAAAGTAAACTTGTTTCTGATATTCCTTTGTTTTCTCCATGATCCAACGTATGTTTGCAATGTGGTCTCTAGTCCCCCTGCCTCTTCTGAAACCGGCCTGCACCTCTGGTAGTTCTCTCTCCACATGTTGCTGAAGTCTGTCCTGTATTATCTTGAGCATCACCTTGCTGGCGTGTGGGATGAGTGCAATTGTTCGGTAATTTGAGCATTCTTTGGTGTTGCCCTTTTTTGGGATTGGGACGTATACTGATCTTTTCCAATCCTGTGGCCACTGTTTTGTTTTCCAGATTTGCTGGCATATTGAATGCAGTAATTTGACGCCATCATCTTTTAGAGCTTTGAAGAATTCAACTGGGATACCATCATATCCACTAGCTTTGTTGTTTGCAGTGCTCTTTAGGGCCTTTATAACTTCGCTCTCCAGGATGTCTGGCTCGAGTTCAGTTTTTTCATCATTGTGGTTATCAGGAGTGTTGAGGTCCTTTTTGTAGAGTTCCTCTGTGTACTCTTTCCATCTTTTCTTTATCTCTTCTGCATCAGCTAGCTCTTTTCCGTCTTTGTCCCTTATCATGGTCATTTTTGCTTTAAATGTTCCCTTTATTTCCCCGATTTTTCTGAAGAGATCTCTAGTCCTGCCTCTTTTGTTGTTTTCCTCCATTTCTTTGCACTGTTCTTTTAGGTAGTTTTCCTTATCTCTCCTTGCTTTTCTTTGAAATTCTGTGTTCAGAAGATTGTATTTTTTCCTTTCTCTTTTGACTTTTGCATTCCTTCTTTCCTCTGCTATTTTCAGAGCCTCATCAGACAACCATTTTGCTTTCTTACGCTTCTTTTCTTTTGGTATGGTTTTCTTTGCTGCTTCCTGCATGATGTCCTTTATCTCTGTCCATAATTCTTCTGGCACTCTGTCTATTGCGTCCAGGCCATTAAATCTGTTCATCACCTCCACCGCGTATTCTTTAGGGATGCTGTCTAGGTGATATCTGTCTGGTCTTCTTGTTTTCCCTATTTTCTTTAGTCTTAACCTGAATTTTGCGATCAGTAGGTTGTGATCTGAGCCACAGTCTGCTCCAGGTCTTGTTTTTGCTGACTGTATGGAGGTTCTCCATCTTTGGCTGCAGAGTATGTAGTCAATCTGGTTTCGGTGTTGGCCATCTGGTGATGTCCATGTGTAAAGTCGCCTCTTGTGTTGCTGGAAGAGAGCGTTTGCTATGACCAGTGCGTTCTCTTGGCAGAACTCTATCAATCTTTGCCCTGCTTCGTTCTGTACTCCAAGACCGAACTTGCCTGTTATTCCCTCCACTTTTTGATTGCCTACTTTGGCATTCCAGTCTCCTAATATAATTTGGACATCATTTCTTGGTGTCTGTTCTATGAGGTGTTCTAGGTCCTCATAGAACTGGTCCACTGTGGCTTCATCTGCACTAGTGGTTGGTGCATAGACTTGGATTACAGTGATATTGAAAGGTTTGCCTTGAATTCTGACTGACATCATTCTGTCATTTTTGAGGTTATATCCCATTACTGCTTTTCTTACTCTCTTATTGACAATTATGGCTACTCCATTTCTTCTAAGGTTTTCTTGTCCACAATAGTAGATATGATGGTTTCCAGAGCTGAATTCACCCATCCCTGTCCATTTTAGCTCACTGATGCCCAAGATGTCAATGCTTATTCTTTCCATCTCATTTTTTACCACTTCCAGTTTACCTTGGTTCATTGATCTCACATTCCATGTCCCTATGCAGTATTGCTCCTTACAACATTGCATTTCCCCTCCCCCTTTCCTGTCCCTCCCCTTCCTCCACTCTGTTGTGCTAAGCATCCTGTATCACCTAGCCTGCCCTTTTGTTTTGCCTTTTGTTTTGGTCAATAGGGTTCTCTTGGCACGCTTTGTGGCGTGGTTTGCCGGTGTCTACGCCATTTTTTCCTCACATCATACATCATATCACATTTTTAAAAGTGCAGAACATTTTAAACATCATATTATCATGCATATTATCACACTTTAAACACAGTCTCTATGTCAGTTGTTATATTAAGTCATTTTAAAGTCTTTATGTGAGTTACTATATTAAGTCATCAACATTTCTGCATATTTAACTACTTATCCTTTGTATGGGGCTCTGAGTCTCACCCCCTGGTTTAACTCCTTTGCCTTCTTCCCTTCTGCCAATTGGACCTCTCCTTCGGCGCTTGGTTGTTTTCAGGAGGCTGGAGATGGTGGAGTCCGGGATCGGAAGGGCTCTCGTCGGGGCAACTGGCTGGCCTCTCCCCGCCCGGCTGGACTTCCTCCTCCCTTACCGGCCCGGCTGGCGATGTTTGGAGACCGGCTTCGGAGGGCTCGCGTCGGGGCGACTGGCTGGCCTCTCCCCGCCCGGCTGGACTTCCTCCTCCCTTACCGGCCTGGCTGGCGATGTTTGGAGACCGGCTTCGGAGGGCTCACGTCGGGGCGACTGGCTGGCCTCTCCCCGCCCGGCTGGACTTCCTCCTCCCTTACCGGCCCGGCTGGCGATGTTTGGAGATCGGCTTCGGAGGGCTCGCGTCGGGGCGACTGGCTGGCCTCTCCCCGCCCGGCTGGACTTCCTCCTCCCTCACCGGCCCGGCTGGCGATGGTGGAGACCGGCTTCGGAGGGCTCGCGTCGGGGCGACTAGCTGGCCTCTCCCCGCCCGGCTGGTCTTCCTCCTAATGGACAGGATTAAAGTGATCTTTAATCCTGTCCATTACCAGCTCCGGGTGTTTCACCATAAGCAGTGTGTCGTCTGCATACATACTCACTTTATTACCCATGATCCCTTCTATATTTAAATCCTCCCTTATACTTTTAGCTAAGATCTCCATTGCCATAATAAACAAGATAGGAGATAATGGACAGCCCTGCCTAGTACCAGCCTCTAGCTTTACCACATCTGTACACTCCTCATTTACTCTAACCCAAGCATTTCCTTTTTGATATAACAAATCTATAACCCTATTGAATTTATCCCCAAACCCATATTTTTTAACTATTTCCTTAATTGAAAACCACTGCAATGAATCAAATGCCTTAAAAATATCCAATGATAATAATCCCACCTTTTCCTTTGTTTGATTAACGTTGTCTATTAAGTCTAATACCCTTCTAGTCAAATCCGCCATGTGTCGTCCTTTTAAAAACCCAACTTGATCAACATTTATATATTCCCCCATAAAACTATTTAAACGGTTAACCAATATTGCTGTGAAGATCTTCGCATCTTGATTTATAAGTGAAATTGGTCTGTACGGATCCACTCTTTCCAAATTCTTACCAGGTTTTGGCAGAAGGACGATTGTAGTGTTATACCATGAAGTCGGAATTGGTCCTCCATCTAGTATATAATTATACAACTTCACCAACTTCGGGACCACCACCTCTTTGAATTCTTTATAGAACTCTGTCGATAATCCATCATCCCCCGGGGCTTTCCCTGTCTTCAATCTGCTTATTACCTCCTTAACCTCTTTATCAGTTATCTTTTCTTCCATTTTCTCCCTATGCTCTTGCTTTATTCCATTCCCTAACTGTCCCTCCAATATCTTTTTGAGCTTCTCCAAATCTACTTCCTTTTTTGCATATAATACCTGGTAAAATTCCCTAACAATTTTACATTTATCTCTATTCTTATTACATCTTAAACCTTGGCTATCAACCAATACCCCAATTTCTCTTTTTTCCCTTTTAACCTTGGCTGCTCTTGCTAATAATTTTGAGTTCTTATTACTAAATTCAAAATATTCTCTATTTAAATAAATCAAATCTCATTTAACTTTATCAATATCCTTACCCATTACTTCTGCCTTAAGTCCTTGTAATTTCATGAAGGTTTTTTTTGTCTTTGTTTTTTGCATGCTCCTCCTGTAATTGTTTTATTTCTCTTTCTTTTTCTATCTGTTCTGCTTTATATTTTTTATATTTGTAGCTTGCCAATTTTATACTTTCCCCCCTAAAAACTGACTTCATGGTATCCCATACAACGTTAAAATTGACCTCATTGTTGTCGTTCCACTGCCAACTTTCTTTCCAACTTTCCATAATTGCCTCTTTGCTTTTCTGGTCTTTGAACAAATTAGGATCGTACCTCCAATTTCTTACTCTTCGAATATTTTTTTGTGCTTTCAATTCCAAATATACTTTAGCATGGTCCGATTCCTTAATAATCCCAATTTCCATACCTTCTATATCCCCAATTAAATTTTCGGAAAGTAAAACATAATCTATTCTTGAATAGGTCCCATGAACGTGTGAAAAAAAGGAATATGCCCTTTCCGAGCCCTTAAACTCTCTCCACGAATCCTTCAAGCCCATAACACCCATCCAATTATCCAACACCTTCCCTTTCAAACCAATTCCACTTCTAGCTATGTTTGTACAATCTAATCCTGACCTTATCAAGTTAAAATCACCAACCACAATAGTTTTTGCAACATTTTCCAACTCCACTATTTTCCGAATTTTTTCAAGAAAATCTGCTTGGTGGTCATTCGGAGCATAAATATTTACCAACGTAATTTCCTCGTCCTCTAATTTTCCTCTTAACAACAAATATCTACCCTCTTGATCAGCAATCTTTTTTGTAATTTCAAATCCCAACTTTCTAGAAATCATAATTGCCACCCCTCTTGCTTTTGAAGTACCATACGCCATCTCATAATGTTGCATCCATCCCAAATAGAGTTTGTTCGTATCCTTTGACTTCTGACGTGTTTCCTGTAAAAACAATATATCTGGTCTATCTTTTTTCAGTGCCAGTTCCAATCTCCGTCTCTTAAGAACAGAACCTGTACCTTTCACATTCCACGATATTATTTTAATACTTCCCATAACCAAATTCTTTTTGCAACTTTAAACTCTCCATTGGGCGTGCCACCAACAACCCTACCACAATACCAGCTACACAAAACACACACTTTCGCTCTCCCCACCTTCCTATCAAAAGCCACCTCTGTCAACCAAAGAGGGGAGAGGGGGGACATGCAAGATGCGCCCTGCTGTCGGCGCTACGCGCTATTTGCCCATTCTACCTCTAGTAACTACTTAAAATTACTGAAATCTAATGCTCATTGCTCCTTACCTATCTCCTCCTCCACCATGATCAAAGACGGCTCCTCTTCCTCCTCTCCTCGCTGTGGTGTTCCACCTGTAGCCCCAGTGGCTTCCTCCCTCTCATATTCCCTCCCCAAAGCTCCAGAATCCATCAATTCCTTCTTAAGATTTTTCCATTCTTTTGAATCTACCTTTACCAATTCCAACAAGCTCAAATATTCCAATGGATTAGTACCTTCATCAATAACTTGCATTCTTTTATCATAAAAAAAACGCAGCTGTTGCGGAAATCTCCAGTTATACCTTATGTTTTTACCCATCAATAATTTAGTTACAGGCCTCATCTTATACCTCCATGTTCTTTATTTTAATGAAATATCATTATACACTTCGACATCTGAACCATCACATTTCAACGCATTGGGACCAACCCGTTTCAGATGGGCCATTACTTTTAACTTATCTGCCCAATTCGCAAATTTGACCAACACATTTCTTTGAACCACCCTCCCTCTTCTTGGACCCACCCGGAATACGCTTACCAAATCCTCCTGAACAAATTCTTTCCCCATATTCAGACCATTTAACCACTGAACCACCCTCTCTCTTAACAAATCCGGAGTGCGTTCCACCACCTGACGGATCACAATGTTCTGCTTTCTCATCATGTCTTCCACAGCATCTATCCTTCTCTCTTGTTCCTCCAGTTTCAGCTTATTCTCCCGCACCGCCTGCTGAGTCCCTTTTACTTCCTCCTTTATGGCATTTACCTCAATTTGAACCACTTTCACATTTCCCTCCATTTTTTTCAAAGTGAAATCCACCTTTTTTGAAAAATCTGCCATTGATGACATCAACTTGTCTTGTTTTTTCATCAATTCATTTCTGTCTTTCACCCTTGAATCCTCATTTTTTCCCAATTTTTGAAACAACTTGCCAATTTCCACCATAATTTGAGTCTGATCATATGGCAATGTGGGCGGGGATGAAGACTGAGTGGCTTCCTCCATTGGTGTTTTTTCTTTCTTCTTGGGTTTTACAACTAATTCTTCTTCCTTCGCTTTCCCTCTTGTACCTTTATCCATAGTAATGTAATATATAAAAATCCCAATGTTGCAGTTCGTTGTTAAAGTTAGTCACTAAAATGAAGCTTATAACACTGCAGCCACTGGTTCCAGAGATCCAATAGGGAAATTTATATGCAAGCAGAAAATCAAAAAGTTATTGTAATCCACAAAAATCAAGCCAAAGGAGAAAAAAAAAACTCCCCCAACAGGCAGCTTGAGAGAAAAAAAAAAGAAGAGCAAATGAAAATGTTAATCCACAGCAGGTCCGTTTCCCCAAAGCAGATAATCCAATAAATCGTTCTCCAACTGCGATAAAAGGGCTTCAAGGAATCAGTCAACCCATGCTTCTCCTTTAAAAAACCAAGCCGCCAAAGAAAAAAAGAGGGGGGGGAGACCAGAGGGAGAAAAAGCCCAAAATCAAATCAGCGAGGAGAAGAGGTGAGGAGCAGTATATTCCACAATAAACAAACAAGTATTTATAATCCACACGGTGAAGGAACCAAAAAGCCAAACCACCTAGTCCTTCTCTTGAAGCGGACAATCAAAACACCATTTTCCAGCGGCTGCCTTAACTTTTGGGAAGGAAAAAAAAACCCCTTCTCCTTCTGAGGAATGGAAAACTTTCTCCAAGTGGTTTGAGCCAGGGGACACCCAATCACCTTCCAATATTATAGCCCAGACAGGATAAATAATCCACTTTGTTATCGTCAAAACGTGGCGCGGTCTTCTGGTGTATAAGAAAAAACCACAGCCCAAACATGATCACTTTCGTTTTCCAGGACCGCCGCCATTAACAAAACCACCACTTGCTTTCATCCGCTTCCACCCGCTTCCATTTCAAAGTCTGAGCTCATTTAGCAAAAAAACCCCAGCCGATTTTAGAATTCAAAGATCCGTTCATGCACTTACATGCAGGCTATTTTCGTGTCAAACAACTTCTTGCCAGTTCCAAAGCCTTCTCTGCTGTCTCGCAGGTCCCGTTCTCGGCTCCTCGGCAGAAAAGCCGCAACTACCGTCACAGCTTCAGCCGCACAAAGAAGCCTCCCGAACTTCGACCATCCAGCCTCAAAAGATCACAAAATTTTCCAGAACGACAGGCAAGGTTCTTATCTTTAAGATTTACCACTTTAAAACTTCCTCATTTCGCTCCGGCACATTAGTTACCACTTTGTTAAGCGCGAGCGTCCAAATCTAGATGTTACTCGGTGGCCATCTTGGCCACGCCCCGGGGTGTCTATTTGTATGCAGAACATAAAACATGGCACCTCTGTTTTATATATATACTAGCATAGGTTGCCCAGCATTGCCAGGCTGTTATAAACTGTGATCAGCTTTTTTCGTTTTTTTTGTGGATTAAAAAAAGAACAAAGGATGATATAATTGTTTCAAATTGTTTTATTTAACCAAATAATGTTTTAGTATGTGACATTTTTTGTTAATATTTGTACCATAGGTAATATTTTTAAAAATGTGAAAGTACATGTTTTTTACATTCAATGTTTTAAAACTCTTTTAGATATTTGGGGTTTTTATTTGAGTTTAAACTCAACAGAGGATGCTATAAATCTTTTTATTTTATTTATTTAACATATGTTTGTTATTTATGTAAACCTTTGATTTATTGTTATGTTTTTGACTTGTTTTTACTCTTGTGGCCTCTAGGTGGGGCTTTATTGTTTTTGACTTGTTTTTAATATTCCACCCTGCAGGTGGAGCTGTTAGTGGTTTTGTTTTCATTTCACATGTTTTTTCTCTCCTGGCCTCTAGATGGGGCTTCTTCTGGTAAGTAGTCTTTGTTTCTTCATTTGTGTTCCGATCTCGTGGAGGGAGGATGTGCTGGTGAGTTCTCTGGTTTTCTTTCTTCTGGGGTTTTTCTTTGTTTTGTTTGTGTGGTGGTGGGCTGGGAGGTGTTTCTGTTTCTTCTTTTGTGTTTTGTTTGGGTTTTAGGTTTGTTTAATTAGTTTGTTTATTTCTGGTTTGTTAATTTTTGTGATTTTGTTGATTATTTGTGTAATTTGTGGTAGTTGTGTTGTTAGAGTTAGGTATTCTCGTGTTGTAGTTAGGTGTTTTGTCTGTGCTTTTCTGGAATTGTGGATGTTTTTGTTTGTGGATTCTGTTGTTTTCTTTTTTTGTGTATTAATGGGTTTTTAAATTATTTATTTATTTGTGTTTTATTTATTTTTATTAATTTTGGTGTTTGTTGTTGGTGTGTACTTTTGCGTGAAGAATGGGCTGCCTGTCGGTTCCTCTTTTCCCCATTGCTGCTTTGAATTTTGGTTTCGATGCAGCAATGGGGAAAAGGAGGAGCCGGCAGTCAGCCCGTTCTTCCCCTGGTAAGGTTCGTTAGGTAGGTCGGGAGAGAAGGAGGCAGAGAAGAGCTATCTGCCTGATGATGGTTCTCTCCTCTCTGTCTTCTTTCTCTCCTGGCTTACCTAACCAGAGATTGTCAGGCAGCGATCCGTAAGGGGTGATGCTCTTCCTTGCGGATAGCTGGCTGCTGCTTTTGTAATACCTCCGTAGAAAGTACAAAGGCAGCAGCAAGTCATTCACCAGGGAGGGTGCTTCCCCTGCTGAACTGCTGCCTGCTGTTGGTTTTTTTTCCACCCGGCTCAAGGTACCTTGAGGCCAGCGGTGGTCTCGCCGTGTCTTCGGCGGGGTAGCAGGGAGGAGTGGGAGTCCCTCTTCTCCCCGTTGCTCTGGGAAAGAAGGCCGGCGGGTGTCTCATGGTGGATTTTTGTGGATTTTTGTTTAGCGAGGCTGTGAGGCACTGCGTCTGCCTGCTGGGAACTTGCACTCCCATTGCATTTTTTAATTTTATTTTTCATGAGCTGGCTTTTTCAGCATTCTTCACACTCACAACACATAGGACGTTGGGACTTTGAGTTTTGCGTTTTTGGTTTGCGTTTGTGCAGTGGTTTTATTCTGCGGCGGCTCAATTTTAATTGTCTGCACCACATTTCTCAATTTTCTTTTTGCTCGCGCCTCTCAGCTTGAATGGCTGTGGTGCAGCGCGGCACAGAGAATGTTGGGAAGTGAAGTTCTTTTCCTTTTTTCTCATTCATTGGGCACTTGCCCCACTGGCACCTTTTGCAACCCTGCAGTAACCTCCAGACCAGTTTTGGGCGAGTGCAGGAGGCTCGGTACGGAATAGGATGGACGGGTGCAGAAACGTATAGCAAGTTCCAATGGTTAACCCTTGGATTTATAGGTATAGATAATATGTATATTCATTTTCAGTAAGCTGCAGAAAACACAAAGTACAGGGCATTTCAGAGAGTTATTAAATACAGTACTCTGATTTATTTATTTGATTTATAACTTATCTTTACCTCAATTGGGTCTTGCATAGTGGTAGCCTAGTCATAGTCCAGTGTAATGTGGTGAGCAGTAGCATATTTCCATTTTAACTGTAGTAATACTGTATAGTTGAGATGATATTTACATATATTGGTTTAAACCAGTATAAGCAAATTGAGTTGTCCTCCTTTTGTGTGAAATGTTTTCCCTCGGTGGTGGTGGTGGTGGTGGTTTCCTTGATCTTCATATCTTCCTTTTTTTACTAATGTCCCCCCTTCTTTTTTTGTGATGGAGGAGTGGCCGACTCCTTGTGAACTGCCCAGAGAGTGCACTAAGTGCTATGGGTCAATATTATATGTGTTAAAAATACAGTGCATGAAAGACAATAGTCTATAAGGAAGTGTCTGGAGGAAAGGTAGAGAGAAGGGAGTTGAGGTAATAAAAATGAATATAGTACTAAAATATTAGTAGATTCCCTTTAAAAGACAGAATCTGCATGTGCTCTTGACTCTGCATGTGCTCTTAAGCAGAGCTGCTGCTGAGGAGAGCCAAACAAAGGAAGTGAGCACTGGTAAGTTTTGCAGTTGGAGTAGAGCTGCTTTAGAGGCCTCCACTAATTTAAATTGATAATTTAAACTGCTGAGAGCCACCTCTGTTCAAACAGAGGAAGCAGTTTGAAGCTTCCAGAAGCAGGGGGCAGAGCCACACCAGGCCCTTCCCTGAACTGTGACTCATAGGGGCGGAGCCACACTAGCCTTTAAAAGCTCTGAGCTCTTTCAGGGTCAGTCCTTTTGACTCTGCATGTGCTCTTAAGCAGAGCTGCTGCTGAGGAGAGCCAAACAAAGGAAGTGAGCACTGGTAAGTTTTGCAGTTGGAGTAGAGCTGCTTTAGAGGCCCGCGCGCCTAACAGCGCGCGAGATTACAAACTAGTAACAAAAGAAGAGTATAATCTTACTAGGTAGAAAGGTAGTAAACGTGTACATTTTTGAGGCCCAGAATACTGCACTTGTTAAAATGGATTCTGAGGGAACCGTTGTAGTTACCTGCAATACTTGTGCCATGTTTGTGTTCTTGCCAAAGCATATGGAGAACTACAATTGCAGCAAGTGCAAGCTGGTTGCACTACTAGAAGAGAAGGTCCAGCAGCTAGAGGCCCGCATATCTAACCATCAACAAATTAAAGAGCTTGAGCTGTTCTTGGACAGAGCGGAGCAGACTATGCTGGATGGCACAGTTCAGTACATTAGAAGTAAGAACCCAACTAGGAAGGCCATTGGACCATTAGATGACAATGGAAGGCAAGGGGTTATTAAAGAGGAAACAGAGATTGCAGAGAGACTCAATGAATTCTTTGCTTCAGTATTCACTGATGAAGACAGAGGCCACATGCCCAAAACAGAGCCTATCTTCGTAGGGAGGGAAAGCGAAGAATTAAGCCAGATAGAAATAACCAGGGATGAGGTCCTTGCATGTCTTGTTAAACTAAACACTAACAAATCACCAGGACCAGATGGAATCCATCCACGAGTTCTCAGGGAACTTAAAGATGAAATTGCTGATCTCCTAGCCAAAATATATAATCTTTCCCTCAAATCAGGCTTTGTGCCTGATGACTGGAAGGTAGCGAATGTAACACCAATTTTCAAAAAAGGATCCAGGGGTGATCCAGGAAATTACCGACCTGTCAGTTTGACATGTGTCCCAGGTAAAGTGATGGAAACCATCCTAAAAGATAGAATTAATAGGCACATAGAAGAGAAGGCGCTGCTAAAGGAGAGCCAACATGGCTTTTGCAAGGGCAAATCATGCCTCACTAATCTGTTGGAATTTTTTGAGAGTGTCAACAAGCATGTGGATAAGGGGGATCCAGTTGACATTGTTTATCTGGACTTTCAGAAGGCTTTTGACAAGGTCCCACACCAAAGGCTCTTGAATAAACTTACCAGTCATGGAATAAAGGGACAGGTCTTGTCCTGGATCAGCAACTGGCTAAGGGACAGGAAACAGAGGGTAGCACTAAATCGACACTTCTCCAAGTGGAGGGAAGTAAAGAGTGGGGTCCCCCAAGGTTCAGTACTGGGACCCCTGCTTTTCAACCTCTTCATAAATGATCTAGAGGTAGGAGTAAAAAGCAAGGTAGCCAAATTTGCTGACGACCCTAAATTATACAGGGTAGTGAAAACTGTGAGAGATTGTGAGGAGCTCCAGAGGGATCTCTCGACAATGGGGGAGTGGGCAAAACAGTGGCAAATGAGTTTCAACATTAGTAAGTGCAGAGTGATGCATGTTGGGGCAAAGAACCCCAATTACATTTATAAACTGATGGGGTCTGAACTCTCTGCGAAAAACCAGGAAAGGGACCTTGGTGTCCTGGTGGACAACTCAATGAAGGTGTCAAGCCAGTGTGCCTCAGCAGTGAAAAAAGCAAACTCAATGCTAGGGATCATTAGGAAGGGTATAGAAAATAAGTCAGCAAGTGTCATTTTGCCTCTTTATAAATCTATGGTGAGGCCCCATCTGGAATACTGTGTACAGTTCTGGTCGCCATACCTCCAGAAGGATATTATGGAGCTGGAAAAAGTGCAGAGGAGGGCAACCAGAATGATTAGGGGACTGGAACACCTTCCTTACCATCTGAGGCTGCAACGGTTGGGCCTCTTCACTCTTGAACGACAACGTCTAAGAGGTGACCTGATTGAAGTTTATAAAATCATGCACGGTGTGGACAAAGTAGATAAGGAAAAACTGTTTTCCCTATCGCATAACACTAGAACTAGGGGACACTCGATGAACCTTTTGGGTACTAGTTCTCAAACAAATAAGAGAAAGTACTTTTTCACCCAGAGGATTACTGGTCTATGGAACTCCCTGCCAGGAGAAGTGGTGACAGCTGTCAGTCTTGACAGCTTTAAGAAAGGATTAGACATGTTCATGGAGGACAAGAGTATCAATGGCTATAATTATGGATACTTAAGGACAACCTCCGGGTTGGAGAGATAGGCAGGATATCTCTCAATATCATTTCCAGGGAATCCTAAGCAGGTGAAGGCATCTGCTTGGGAATACCCTGAAGGAAATGGTGAGCCACTGTGTGAGACAGAATGCTGGACTGGATGGGCTGTGGCCTGTTCCAGCAAGGCTGTTCTTATGTTCTTATGTTCTTAATCCCCTTAAAAGAAGGCAGTTCAAGATCTTCTTCACTTTCTATATACATTCTCTTATAGTTGAGATCAATTATATGTATTCCCAGATGTGTGCATACCTTTGTTGTGGTGCTTACACAACCCAAATATCTGGTATGAATAAACATAAAACAGCAAGTTGAGCCTAAAGATTATGTTATCATATCTATGCACTTGTTGACAAAAAGAAATGGCCACAAAACAATTCTATGGAATGCGAGCTAAGAGATGTGGATAAAGTATCAGACTCCTACATAAAATTGGTATCTGCAGTCTCTGTTGTGAAAGGAAGGAGAAATTGTCTTTTTTTATTTGACGTCTTCCCAAATAGCATGTTAATCATGACCATTTCCCAAAGCAATTATCTTAATCAAATACATGCTTAGGTTGCAGTCTGGTGCACAATTCATTGGAATTATATTCTACTGAACTGAGTGAGATTTACTTCTGGGTATGGTTGAGTAGCAAGTAGCAAAATTATGAAGATATAACTGTAATTAATAATCACTTTTACTATCAAGGGTAAAAGAGCTAGGAGAGAAATTGAAGGTCATCAAATACTTTTATGATCCTCTTTCTTGAAAACTATATTTCAACATAGCTGGCTTGTTTTATTTGTGTGTCAATGTTTTGGAAATCTGTGCCTGAAACAGATTCATTTTAAAACATACTTATCATCCTTCATTTGTTTTTTTGCTTGCTCATGCTTAATATACAGGTGAAACTCGGAAAATTAGAATATCGTGCAAATGTTCATTCATTTCACTTAAAAGGTGAAACAAATATATGAGATAGACTCACTACATGCAAAGCGATAGATGTCATGCCTTAATTCGTTATTATTGTGATCATCATGGCGTACAGCGTACATGAGATTATGTGATGATTATGGGGTACATGAGTTTGGGGTTTTCATAAAATGTAAGCTATAAGTATCAATATTATAACAAAGTAAGGCTCGAACTATCTTGCTTTGCATGTAATGAGTCTATCTCATATATTTGTTTCACTTTTTAAGTTGCATTAATGAACTGAATGAACATTTGCACAATATTCTAATTTTCTGAGTTTTACCTGTATACATTAAGCATCAAAAAGGTAGAAAAAGAGGAAATTGTAACCTCTTAACTAGACTGCTACAAGGTGCCGCCATCGAGCTTCTTTTAAAACACATATGGAACCTTTATGCAAAATTCTGCCACCTTACTGTTGCCCAGGATTGACAAGGGCATGAATATTAATGTGGTATTCAACTGACTATTTATTTGTAAAATCAGTTTATGATGCCGGCTTAAGTACCCTAAGGATTATCTGCTTCTATTTGTATTCTACCAGTGTACTTCATTTAACTTTGGGACCTGTTTATTTATTTATTTATTTGCTCAAATTTATATAGCCGCCCCTCTCACTGGAGCGGCTCTGGGCGGATAACAACGTTAATATCCCAACGCTCAGAAAATTACAAACTCTTAAAACTTTTAAAATTACAGAAATCATTAGATCTTAAAGCCATTAAAACCTGTTACTAAAAATACCCCCACGAATTACAAATTAAGATTAAATTTAAAAGTACAAGTGGCCATCACTGTATAAACCAGCGAGGAGGGGGGGACTACCATATAACCAGTGCCCCACACCTGCTTCACCAGCCATATTTTAAGGTCTTTTCTGAAGGGCAGCAGCTCTGTCTGAAGACATAATTCATTTGCCAGGAGGTTTCATAGGGCCGGAGAAGATACTGAAAAGGCCCTTTTTCTTGTGACAGAGAGGTGAGCCTCTCCAGCTGATGGCACTTTTAAGGAGCCTCTCTGGTCTGCTCTAGTGGGATGGGCAAATGTCCTTGGGGTGATGTGGTTTCTTAGGTATCCTGGACCACTACCATGTAGGGCTTTAAAGGTCATCACCAGCAACTTGAATTGCACCCAGAGGCACAATGGCAACCAATGCAGCTCGCGCAGCAGGGGTGAGGCAAGGGGATAATGCCCGCACCACATCACCACATGGGCAGCCGCATTTTGGACCAGTTGCAGCCTCTGAATGGTCATCAAGTGCAGCCCCATGTAGAGCGCATTGCAATAATCTAGTCTGGAGGTGACCAGAGCATGTGTGACCATAAGTAAGGAGTCCCAGTCCAGGAGCGGACGTAATTGGCGGATTGTTCCAACCAAAGTACAGTAGACTACTATAAGATACAAGTTCTTTTTTCAGTTCTTTAACCTGAACTGAAACTCCACCTACCTTCACTATTGAGCAGGGTGCTTCTTCTTCTTTTTTGTGTCCAGATCAAATTTTGGATTGCCAAATGAAGCCACTTTCTTGGCTTTGTCTTTGGCCAAAATTAAGTCTTCATTGCTGCATGTTTCTGGTGGTAGTAGTTGGCAGACCAGTAAATGAGCTGGGTTCTGTATTGATCCACATTCATAGAGCAGGTTTTTATCCGCCAGCAGTCCCCACTTGAGCATGTTGGTCTTACATTTAGGCACTTCAACAGTTAGCCTGTTCAGGGTCTTCCAAGAGACATATGGAAGGTTGAGTTCCACAGCTATATCCTCCTTTAATGTTATTCTTTGTCCAGTGAGCTCCTTCCTCCATCTTCTAATTAGTTTTTGCTGTTATGTACCCTCAAGAATGTTTCTTCTTGCCATAAAGCTTCTCCTGGATATGAGCTGGCAGACTTGAGGCACATGTCCATTTAGGGGATGTTGAAGCTCAATCTCTTGTTAAATTCTCTTGATGCACGCTGCTATTTCTCTCCATTTCTTAGGTGGAGCGATACCAACAAGATGATATATTTCCTCAACTGGTGTAGGTTTAAGGCATCCTATCACTATATGTGTTGCTTCATTAGCAGCAATATCAACTTGTTTCACATGTATGAATCTGCTCAATACTGGAGCAGCATACTTTGCCGCAGAGATGCTCAGGGCCAAAGCTGATGTATGTAGCATGGATGGTTTAGCTCCCCATGTATAGTTTGTGAGTTTCCTGATGATTTTGTTCCTTGTACTAACTTTGGCTTTGGTATTCATGCAGCACTGCTTAAAATAGAGTGTCCTGTCAAGTGTCACACTGAGATATTTCGGTGCTGAACAATGCTGTAGTCTATTTCCTTGTCACATGACATCCAACTCAACCCCTGCCTCTTGCTTTTGAAGGTGGAAAGCACACATTTGAGTCTTGCTTGGATTAGGTTTTAAATGGTTGATGTTTTAATACTGTCCTAAGTCTTCAAGTGTCCCAGTAAGTTTTCCAGCAACCTCATCAAAACCTGATGCTTGTACAGGTATTGCTGTGTCTTCTGCAAATGAACAATTTTGTATTGTCATATTAAAACCAAATAATGTGTACCTAGCATGCATTTGTGGGACCTTCAATATTTAAATCAGTTTCACCTGTAGCAATTCCAGTGCAAATGTATGACTTTTTGTGGTATCCGCGAGCATTAACTGCCCCTGACAAAGGTTACACCGGTTGAGGGAGGCTCCTGGTCACTGGCCTTTGCGGGTACAGAAATTGGGGAGCGGATTAATAGTCATAAGATTGATTCACCCATATCTAACCTGGCCGGCGGTTCTGCAGGAGGAAGTTGAATACCTAACCCAAGTTAGACATTAAGCAATTACGCACTTGCAGATTAGCCCAAGCCTCAGTGCAAATAGTGGCCATGTTTACTCTTGTGTAAGCCATGAACAATGGGTTTCCCCTGTCAGTATTTGCCTTAGTTAATTAACTTCCCCAAGAGAGATTCCCAATTAACCCGGGTAAACAGGTGATATGATTTTCTGTCAGATGACGATTCTATCACACGCTGCCTTGAATTCCTATATATGATGATGATTTTCCCTCAATAAACCACTGGTCTTCGCTCCATCTTGTCTTGTGTCGTTCCTTGACCAGTCTCCTCCGGGACCCTAAGGGCCGCTTCACGGCCCCAATCCAACATCTGGTGACCCGCGACGTGGTTCTACTCGTGAGTAAGCGATCTACGCGGTCCGGTTCTACGCCAGAACCGTGTCCAATTCATCCCGGAGGGCAGCGCGGCAGCTCTGGTCGGAAAGCCATCCGGCTGGGGTGACAGCTCAGCGGCGAGGCATTCCAGAGAGGCATCCTACGGCTTGCATCGCGGAAACGCGTTCCGCTCAGGGGCAGGCTGTGAAACCCTGATTCCAGCGCAGAGGCCACCGAGGGCCCGTGGCAGGAGACCACGCTCCGAGCTCCATCCCAGAGATTCGTCATGCTGAGACCTATTGCCTAAAAGGACGCGTCGAAATCGTCCCGAGAAGAAGCCCTTCGAAGGACCCGGCAGGTAATATGGGGACTTGTCCTCAGCGGCAATGTCCATCTGCTAACCAGAGAATTCATATAATGGAATTCAAGGCCCTGGCCAGGGTATATAAATTACGCCTTCACAGCGGGAAGTTAGCGGAACTCTTAGCGTACCAGGAGGCCAATTGTCCGCTTTATCCAAAAGTGGCCGTGCTTGACCTCACACTTTGGGATCGGATAGGAGCCTGCATTCGGCAAGCACCAAAAGCTCCAGACAGCGTAATTGGCACATGGAGCAAATGTAGGAAGCTCTTAGCAGAAGACGACCCAGTCCAGATAGAGACCCAGGAACCCCCAGTGCAGGCAGAGCCATCAGCCCCAACGGCTCTCTATCCGTCACTCCAGCTCAAGCAAGGTAGTGTAGGGAGCTTTCCCTCGGTGACAGCTGCAGACGTCACCGACGGAATGCGTGAGATGGGAAGCGCTGGCGCTTCACTGACAGTTTCGGGTTCCCTAGCTACCAAGAGCGCAGTTCAGCGCATGGCGGAGGCAGAAATCAGCAAGGGGGAATTGCAACCAGAAGATCTAGCTGAGCTTAGGCAGCTATGCCCAGTTCGCATAGAGGTAGATGCCCTCACGGGCCAGCAGCAAGCAGTTCATTCGCCAGTTCCGTATAAGCTACTCATGGCCATACGGAAGGCCATTACAGAGACAGGACTCCAGAGCCGATTCACTAGGGGCACGCTTCAGCAAGTGTGCGAAACCATGATGCTCATTCCGTACGACTGGAAAGCCGTCATGCGAATGATGCTCAACCCCAGCCAGTATCTGCTATGGGACAGCGAGTATCGTCTTGAAGCGCAGGCAAGGGCCACTAGGATGGGCGGAGCAGTAATTCCTGACCAGCTATATGGCTCGGGTCTGTTCGAATCCGTTGACGCGCAAGTCGCACTGCCACTCGCCACGCTCCACATCTCAGCGGAGACAGCCTTTAAGGCTTATCTCAAAGTCCTGGCAGCTGGCAAAGCAGCCAAAAATTACACCGCAGTCAAACAGGGATCCCAGGAGTCCTACATGGACTTTATCAATCGATTAGAGGAAGCAATCAGTAGACAGATCGATAATGAGCAAGCCCAACAAGAGCTCATGATGAAATTGGCCAAAGACAATGCCAATCTCGACTGCCGTAAGATCTTGCAGTCCCTGGGGAATCGTCCCGACCTGACACACACAGATATGATTAGGGCATGCGCCGACGTTGGCACAGATTCCTACAAAATGGGTCTGTTGGCAGCGGCGGTGCAAGGAGGCAGGAGACCCCGGACCAAAGGAGCATGCCACAATTGTGGCAAGATCGGTCACTTCGCTAACGAATGCCGATCCCGAGGCAGCGGCCAGTGCACCGGCTGTTCCAAGGCTCCAACCACCCCATGTCCAAAATACAACAAGGGCCTTCACTGGGCCAGGAATTGTCCGAATTCGGGAAACCGGAACGCGGGCACGTCTCTGGCCCCGGTCCAAACAGAGGCTTCCCTCGCTCTGGGCGCGCCAGAGCTGGATTAGGTTCTAATCACATTCCAGACATTGCGAAGGTGCAGGCCAGCCCCAAGGGTAGTACAGGGCTAGAATTGACTTGCCAGGCAGATGTCACATGCGACTTGCCAGGCACAGTCTATCTGGTGGATTCCCAGTACATGGGACCCCTACCCAAAGGCTTCATAGGCTTAGTTTTGCCTCGTAGTGTCGCAGGAGCACACGGAATTCTTGTAATTCCAGGAGTCATTGACTCCAATTTTTCGGGTGTTCTCCAAGTTCAACTCTGGACGCACCTACCCCAGACCATTCACAAGGGAGACACGCTAGTGCAACTGATTATGGTTCCTTGTAACTCGCCAGCAGATAGCCAGGAAAGGCTCAGGGACAGCTCAGATCCCAGGTCGGCAGACCACTCGAGCGCAAGTGAGGCAGTGCAAGGATACCAGGTCTTAGCGACAGTGGAGACCAACATAGAATGGAAACAGCGGCCAGTTATTGAGGTATTTTTGAATAAAAAATCATTCTCAGGGTTGCTGGATACCGGAGCTGACGTCAGCGTTATCAGCCGAAGTCAGTGGCCGAAGGAATGGGCTATTGAGCCGGTCTCCGATGTGTGGGGGGTAGGCGGCATCCAAGAAGCGTTTAGAAGCCGGGAGTGGGTGGAAGTCACGATCCCTAAGGCTGACGGCACGGCGGTCATTCGGCCGCACATTCTGGACGTGCACATCAACCTTTTGGGGCGAGACATTTTGCAGCAGTACCGTGCCACTCTTACCTTCTGGTAATGGCTCTGCCACTTAAATGGCTTACCAACACGCCAGTATGGGTAGAGCAATGGCCGGTAGTGGGGGAGAAATTAGTCGCCCTAAAACAACTGGTTAAAGAACAGCTAGATGCAGGACATATAGAGCAGTCCACTAGTCCTTGGAATTCACCCATTTTTCTCATCAAGAAAAAGTCTGGGAAGTGGCGACTCCTCCACGATCTCAGAGAGATCAATAAATGCATAGAGCCAATGGGCCCGTTTCAATGCGGCATTCCGAATCCAAATATGATTCCCAAGGGTTGGGAGATCCTGGTCGTAGACCTTAAGGATTGTTTTTATACCATTCCCCTGGATCCGAGGGACCGGGAAAGGTTCGCCTTTACGGTGCCGGTTGTGAACCACAGCGAGCCCACGCAGCGTTACGCGTGGAAGTATTTGCCACAGGGGATGCTCAATTCGCCCACCCTGTGCCAAATTTATGTTCACAACACACTGGCAAAGTTTCTAAACCTTCACCCCACAGCTTTAGTATGCCACTTCATGGACGATATCTTGGTCGCAGCGCCGCAACTCGGCAGCAAAATGTTTAAAGACCTCCAGGCCAGCCTGGGGGAGAAATGGTTACTCATTGCCCCAGAGAAAGTACAGAGAACCGAGCCCTTCTCATACTTGGGTCATCAGCTTCTCCGTTCTTTCGCAGCGCCAGTTTTGCCCCAGGTCAACTTAAAAGACTCAGTCACATTGGTAGAATTGCAGCAAGTTTTAGGTAACATTAATTGGGCCAGACTGTATTTCAGATTGGATACGGACCTTCTAAAGCCGCTCTTCTCGCTGCTAACGCTAGGTAAGCAGCCGGCAGACTGGATACGAATTCCTCAAGAGGCACGCTTGGCCCTCGAGAAAGTCAACCAAATTCTCAGCCAAAGGTGGGTGGACAGGATTACTCAGGGGCCATATGCCCCGATCCTGAACTTGTACATCGTTCGGGCCGGATCCATGTTCACCGGAACCCTAGGAGTGGACTCCGAGAGAGGAGCGAGTATCGTGGAATGGGTGTATTTACCGAACACCTCTTCCTGAAACATCGTTCCCCCCCAAGAGTTGGTCTCCGTGGTGGTCTACCGCGGAAGGCTGAGAGCTAGGGACATTTCAGGGCACGACTTAGCAAAAATCGTGATCCCATTCACCAAAAAGCAAGTTCACCAGCTGATGCAGCTCGGTGACTCGCTTACAATTGCCTTGGAGGGATTCACCGGATGCTTGGCATACCACTTGCCAAAGGACCCCAGACTCGTCTCGCTTCAAACGCAGACAGTCACCCTATATGAATTGATCTCGCTGGTTCCACTTCAGGGGGCCAGAACAGTCTTTACTGATGGGGGTCGCACATATGGTGTCTTAACTTGGCAGGAGGGCCAGGCTTGGCGCACACTGGTAACTCTTCCACAGAAGTCTGCGCAGTGGGCAGAGTTGGCGGCGGTGAACCTTGCCTTGCGCAACTTCGCCAAAGAGCACCTCAATATTATTACTGACAGTCAGTACATTAGGAATTTGCTTCACAGTCTACCGGGAGCATACATCACTCCTGCGATAGACAAAAATTTGCTGAGTTTGTTCCTCACAGCTCAATTTCACTTGCGGAACCGCACAGAAGCGCTCTATATTGCCCACATCCGAAGTCACCAGGACCTACCTGGTCCGATTTCCGCGGGCAATAGCAGAGTGGATGCGGCCGCAAAGGAAATTCAGCAACGGTCAGTGTTAGGTGTTTTCACTACTCCAATTCAGAGCCATGCATTCTTTCATCAGAATGCCAAAGCGCTCGCCAGACAGTTTAACCTGCCACTTTCTCAAGCCCAAGGCATAGTTCGCTCTTGTCAGCATTGTGCAGGGGCACCGGGGGGGGGCCTCGTGGGAGGTCAACCCACGAGGGACAGAGGCTAACCAGGTGTGGCAAATGGACGTCACACATGTCCCGCAATTTGGCAGATGGCAGTACAAGCACGTTTGCATTGATACTTTTTCACAATTCGTTTGGGCAACAGCACAAAAAGGTGAGAGAGCTTCCAACGTGGAGCAGCATCTCCTTTCCTGCTTCGCGGCGATGGGCAAACCACAGCACGTGAAAACCGATAACACCCCGGCCTACAGCTCTAGGCAGCTGGCCGACTTCATGGCCACCTGGGATATCAAGCATACTTTTGGCGTTCCTTACAATTCGCAGGGGCAAGCGATTGTGGAACGAGTCAATCGGACACTCAAGTCCTACATTGACAAACAAACAGAAAGGGGGGAGCCACCAGCCCTCCCCAAGTCTCAGGGTCAGGCACAGCATTGCCTGAACAAGGTGTTGTTCACTTACAATCACCTTAATGTTTTTCCGGATTGCACGCCGCAGGAGAAACACTTCCGCCGCTTGGAAGCTCTTCCGCGGCCGCTGGTTCGTTACCGAGTGCCACCGGATCCTTCTTGGAGGGGCCCGGCGCCACTTGTAACCTGGGGAAGAGGGTATGCTGCAGTTATGTCTCCTACAGGTGTCATCTGGATTCCAGCCCGGTGTGTCAAGCCTCACTTGGAGCCACATGGCGTGGACCCAGACCGACCCGAGTCCGATCCCGGAGATGAAGGACCTCACCCTGACCGAGTGGACCTGACGGAAGAAGCGGCGACAGCAGACGGAGCCGAAGGTCACCTGGGGGATGGTCAAGACCCTTTGCCGTGAGGCCGAGGAAGTCGTCCGACGCGAGGACTGGGAACCAACGCCGGAGAATATCGTGTCTGCAGTTTTGGCCCTGATTACCGCCAACACCATGGCAGTCACCATCATCCTGACCCTCTCCCTACTTGCGGGGGGAGGCATTCAGGCAGCTTCCCTGAAGGCCAGCGATCTGATGCCAGGCGGAGACCTCTCTGCCCGGATGCACTACAACCTATGGGAAAGGTTGGCGAGTCTCGTCAACCAGTCCAATTTTTGCCTGAAGCAGAACGCCGGTTCTGCCTCAATCTTGAGCACCTGCCTCATCCCGGTGTGCCACACTCCCGATGCACACACCAGGAACAGCGACTGGCTGGTGAAGCAGATTTTCACTCCATTTCTCTCAACGAGTTTCTCAGCATATGCTCGTTGGGGAATGCAACTAACCATGACCTTGCTGGCTGATGCAGCCACTCTCCATACCCCTCGAGTGGCGGTCAGCCCAAACTCTACTTGTGCTCGAATGACCGGCTGCTCCTCAGTCGGCCGGACTCAGCGTCGCTGCCTCGACACTGGCAGCAGCAACTGGACTTGTGATAACCCAGAGACACTTGGTTCAATGTATGCTCATGTTACCCTGCCTTCAGGTTGGTTCTTCACATGCAATCAGTACACTTGGAATTACATTCCCGCAAATGTATCAGATTCCATATGTTGTATCAGTCGCTTGACATTGTTACTCCCCACTAGGGATATGATTGTTCCAAGCACAAATGTTTCCTCACCCATATGGCGCACTCGCACCACCCAGTTAGACAGCTCATGTGACAGCAACATTAGGGTTCTGAGTCAGGCTGAGTATGTCTCGTTGGCAGTCAGCATACTCGGCGTGCCAGGCTTAGCCGTCGGCAACGCTCGGAGAATTGGTCAATTGGCTTGCGGATTAGCAAAAGCCATTAACCACACCTCCTCAGCGATAGCGCTGCTCAACCAGGAGCAGGCGGAACTTCGCCATGCCATACTAGACAATCGAGCAGCTATAGACTACCTTCTGTTGTTACATCATTTGGGTTGCGAATCTGTCCACGACATGTGTTGCTTTAACCTCACCGATAATACCCATAAGGTGCAGTGTCAGCTCACGGACCTTCACACCCTGGTCAAGAACATCAAGAAGGATGCTTCATGGGGATGGTGGGATTCGTTGTGGTCGTGGTTTCCATGGGGTTGGCTTCAGACGACACTCAAGGTGATTGTGGGGGTGGTAATACTGGGCACAACAGTGTGTTGTTTCGTGCAATGTATTCCCTCACTGCTATCGAGATGTCCCCCATGGAGGGAACCCCGAAACGTCATCCCCTCACACCATCCCCTCCTGCGCAGGGCCGTCTGTCAGGTCCAAAAATAACAAGAAAAGGGGGAGTGTGGTATCCGCGAGCACAATTGGCATTAACTGCCCCTGACAAAGGTTACACCGGTTGAGGGAGGCTCCTGGTCACTGGCCTTTGCGGGTACAGAAATTGGGGAGCGGATTAATAGTCATAAGATTGATTCACCCATATCTAACCTGGCCGGTGGTTCTGCAGGAGGAAGTTGAATACCTAACCCAAGTTAGACATTAGGCAATTACGGACTTGCAGATTAGCCCAAGCCTCAGTGCAAATAGTGGCCATGTTTACTCTTGTGTAAGCCATGAACAATGGGTTTCCCCTGTCAGTATTTGCCTTAGTTAATTAACTTCCCCAAGAGAGATTCCCAATTAACCCGGGTAAACAGGTGATATGATTTTCTGTCAGATGACGATTCTATCACACGCTGCCTTGAATTCCTATATATGATGATGATTTTCCCTCAATAAACCACTGGTCTTCGCTCCATCTTGTCTCGTGTCTTTCCTTGACCAGTCTCCTCCGGGACCCTAAGGGCCGCTTCATGGCCCCAATCCAACAACCTTTAAAGCATGTAATTGCATCCTATGTGTGCTTTCTACCATCTAGTCAAGACATGACTACTGAAAAAAGCTTTTGGGACTGACAGGCTCAATTTTTAATCATCTTTCTTACTAGCTCCCTATTATAGCTGTATTTACCACTTGAGTTATGTTTCTTGCCTTTGTCACTAGCTGTACTGATTTGCATAATGTTTCATTCAATTTGATATTTTAATTAGCTATGGTTAGTGTTGCTTGGATTTCTTTTGAAGACAAAGTGGTATCTGTGGGTATATAACCTCCCTCCCTCTCTCCCTGTGTGTGTGTGTGTGTGTGTGTGTGTGTGTGTGTGTGTGTGTGTGTGTGTGTGTGTGTGTGTGTATTCCTTCACCCAGTGTTTTGGAATCCCAGTGTTTTGGGATCCAGAATATTCCTCCTCAGCCATCTGCCTTAATGTCTACTTGAGTATAAGTGAAGGTTTTGTGGGATGTTAAATATGGAGAATGTGCATGATGTGTTACATGACTCCAGCCTGCTCTTCTGTTATGTGCTTGTAACCTATAACAATGAAGACTATTTGTTTATCTTACTCGCTCAGATAGGAGCTTGGAGTTGTGGCTATGAATTGCCGAGCTTAGACATTAGTCTTGGTAGGCACCCTCACCAGAGATAGACTGGCATTCAGCATCTCAGAGAAAAGAATATAGTATGGAAGCTGTTGGCTGACTTTCTCAGGACAGAGAAGCTGGTCCTGGCAGCTAAGGAAGAAATAATGGGTTTATATGCCAGCAACTGGGAGCATTCATATTCAGTTTTCTTTCCCTGGAAATAATGTATTCTTATGAGCTCAAGCAGGAAGAATTTGTGAAGGACTAGCTTAAAATTTTGGGAGGTTCAGCTTCTTAATGAGGAATCTTGCATTTGCAACTTTCTCCTACACAAAGAAGATCCAGAAGATCAGGAAACTAGACCCTTGAATGTATAATTCAGACTATGCTGAAATTCTATTTCAAATCATGTATAACTCCCACTAGTGCATTTCCCTTTGCCTGTTCTAGACTAGAGTTGATGAGCTGTGTTCCATATGATATTGCAAAGCATTACAACAATATGAATGCCAGACTTCAGTTGACATTAGTTACAGCAGAAGTAGGCATCCTACTGACCTCCAGAAGTTTTTGGCAACAGCTGCTGAAACTCCTAGTCTGTGTGAAAATTATACTCCAAAACTTTTAAAAGACATCAGATCTCTGGCCTCCATATTTTACAGTTACTGCAGTATTTATTAGAGATCATACATATTATTATGATTGACAAATGACTGAAAAGTATATTACCTTTGCAATAGCAACAGAACCCATCTGAAATCATGGCAGGCTTCCATGGTTTGGAAAATTAAAATCTAATTTAGAGTGAAAGCTGTGCTTAGGGTAATTAATCCAATTAGCAAAATAAAACAAGCCATGAATCATGTGCATCCACACAGATCCCACACTATTTCAATAATTCCATGCTTCTTCTGGTCCTACCATTTAGTGCAAGACAGCTCTGGCCCTGATTTGATCATCCAGATATATAGAATTGAGAGTTTTCATAGAGAATTCCCCTTTACAAAGAAAACAGAAAAATTGACATAAATAAAAATTCTTTGCACCAGACCAGGCAGTTTCCTGCAATTTTTTTCATTAAAAGCTCCAGTCCCTTTGCAATAGAGTGGTGCTAATAGAGCAGAATGGTGACTGTTTATGGCTATTATTAAAACAAGTCCCAAAAAGCATCCACACAGTGGATGTTTTTCCACAGCTGTAAATGGCAAGGCTTGTCTTGATAGGGTAGTTTTTCACCTTCAAATTAGTTTCCAACAAAAATGTGAAGCCTGTAAACAGATTACTTGCATATGGCTCTAGGCTCCTATTTTCCCCCTTTCTATCTGGGAATTGGGACCAAAACTTAGAATGACCCAGACAGGAAAACTAGGGTGGGGGGGGGGAGACAATGACCTGCCATTGAGATGTGACTGAACCTTAAAAACAGTGTTTCCTGGCTCTAGAAGGTAGATCATTGGGAAGGGGATGATCTTACATGTGCCCTCCCCTCCCTATCTGAAAGAAGTGAACATTTGAATATGCTTCTGGGTTTTGATTTCAGACTGATAAAGACAGGCTGTGTTTATCTTTTAATGCGTGTGAAAGGACATACTTGCTTTAGAGAAACAAGCCTCTCTAGAGCCAATATCGGCTGTTTGGATAGCAATCAACATCAATAATGTTTCTATGCTCTATGTTCTGAGTGCTCTGAAGCCAATGCACAGGAAACTATGGCTTTGCAGGGGGACCTGGGTTGGCCAAGGAATATGGTGTCAACCTTGACAAATCAACGTTAAGAGGAAGTAATAGTGGTCCCATTAGGTTACATATATTTTCAAATTTGGGGACACAGGTAGTTAATTTCAATAACATATTTAGCCTGTAAAGCCTATAAATTATCCTTTCTGGCCATTTTTTTAAAAAGGTGAATGTAGACTAAACATAATCCATACATTTTGGACTGGCTTAACTGTTTCTCCATGCTGGGAAAACAGATTTTTGGATCATTTATAGCCCAGCTGTGCACTGCTATGGATGGCTAACTTTGCAAAACCTTCCCCCCTGTGGTTAGTGACATAAGAGAGGACACCAGCTTGGTAGGAGAACATTTCTACCCCTGCTAGTTTGTGTGCTTGGCAACTGTTAACTTTCATGTGTGCTGTGTTTCTACATTTGAAGTGCAAGATGCTTTCAAAACATATTCTGAGAAGCCCTGGTGCTCACTGGAAGATTTATCCATGTTCTTTGATAGAATCACTTATTTTTCCTTTCCTGAAGGAAACAAACAGAGGAGAAAATGCAATTCATTCAAATATGGTACTCTAGAAGAGCTTTACAGATAGCCTGGGCACAACCAGGAAGACAAAATGGTTCCTAGATCAGTTTACGTCTGAACTATCCGGAGGCAAAAATGATGAAACTGAGGCACTCATACTTTAGGCATATCATGAGAAGGTGAGATTTGGTGGGAATAGCAATAATGTTAGTGACAGGGCATTTTGTAAGTCACTCATGCAAAAGGTTTTCATACATTAGAGGTAAATTGTTGGAACACAACAGCAGGAACAACAACAACAACACTAGCAGCAGCAGCAACATTAAAGAAAAATCTCCTTGAAAGACACTTTGCAGAAGACCGCCGTCCGGAGCACTGCCGCAGCTGTGGGGGGCCCCCGCCACTCCCTCTCTGCTCCTATTGGGAAGGATAAAGGGCCGTGGGCTGCAGACCACCACTCAGAGTGCTGCTGCAGCTGTGGGGGGGGCGCCTCTCCCTCCCTGTTCCTACCGGGAGGGATAAAGGGCCGTGGGCTGCTGGGGCCAGGCCAAAGACCACCACCTGGAGCACCACCGCACCTGTGGGGGCCCCTGTCTCTCCATCCCCGCTCCTACCAGGGAGAGATAAAATGCCATGGGTTGCCAGGGCCATTAGTGAAATTGTTGAGCTGGTGGCTCCGTCACTTGTGGACCTTGTCACTCGGAATTTTATATCTTTAATATTATATTTTTTGATTACATTGTTGATATTGTTGTTATATTGTATTTTCTGCATTTTGTATTTCTAACATTGTATCTTTATATTTTTTGTAAGCCGCTTCGAGTCGTCCATTGGATTGAGGGAAGCAGGATATAAATAAATATTATTATTATTATTATTATTATTATTATTATTATTATTATTATTATTATTATTATTATTATTATTATTATTATTATTATTATTATTATTATTATTATTATTATTATTACCAATCTTTGAAATGGGCATTGGATGGAGAACTGGAGAATATTGACAGGGCACTTTTCAGAGCAGTGTTAAGTCTTGATCAACACAATTGAGTTAGTTTGACATCACTTTAGTTGTCCTGATATCCCTTCTTAGGGATTTTGGTCTTTCAACTGGTATTTCAGCTGGCGAGACCTTCAAACAGAGGATTGGCCTCTGTAAAACAGCTAATATGACTACCTGAGCTCACAGGGACACCTGAATCCTTGCATGAACCTGGAAGCAGCCAGAGAGACACAGCTGAAACCCAATAAAGTACAGGTTAATTCTAAACTTGCTTGCTAGGTCTAGGTAACACTGTCCAGTAAATAGAGATGCGTGTGACAAACATTTTCATCTTCCTTTCACTTCAGGTCCTTTTGGGGTACCTTTTTCATATATTTTTTGTATTCATATTTTCCCTGTATCAGTCTTTGCAGGCGCACCCCCAATAACGGACTCAGACACTGGTAAAAGTGGATAACGGCATTGGGCCACATTTATTGATTCATGCCCTAGTCCGAATTATAAATTTCTATTGGTAAAACGACCAATCATAATTCTTAAGGCAAGCAGGCCGAAGTAACACTGGTAAGGTACCACCCCAAAATTGCCAACGACAATTGGTTACAATGTATCAATTTGTATCAATTTGTTTGTTGACAACAAACAAATTGTTGACCGTAGTCAATATCTAACTAATGACCCCACCCTCTGACGCGTATCCGTGTAATCACGGGGTGATGCATGCTGGCTAGCTATCGCCATCACCCCGTCGCCTAGTTCGTCGTTGACCGGACAACGTTTAACCAACTTATGCCTATCTATTGTTGTCCAGTCAATTGCGAACCTGCCGGATACCTGTGGGTCATAATGTTTACCTTACCAGTGATACCCGCCACACGGGGAGGCTTCCAAAAAGGCTCACCGCCCCCCCCAACACCGTCAGCTCGGTCGACAGGCCTGCTCGCCAGTCCACTAATCCAGAGGTCCATACCTCCCTGCGACAGATGGGCCCCATCCCCTGAGTAAAGCTCGTAATTTTGCAGACTGATGACGGGGAGGCTAATGACGCATCCCCCGCCCTTGTCAAAAGGAACCGGGCAATATCCCCGTTCACGGAGCTTCGGCTCAGTCGAGAGCCCCGAGGCCGAACGCCCCCCTGTAAGCGTACCGCGGCATCGTGTCCGACCCATGAGGGATGTGGCAGGGCACACATAATGTGAGTAGGGCAGGTCACTGTGAACCGCAAGTTTCCGCGATAGGCCAGTGACCCGCCCCAACCATCGCCCCCAAGGTACGTAACCAGGACATCGGGCGAGGCAGCATCCCTGATGTAGAAAAGGGATGGCAACAGTTCCCGCCATAACATGCCGCGCTTACCATAGCACCTGGGATGTGCGGATGCACCCTGTCTCAGTCGGGTCCCACTCTGTCGCCGCAGCGTAACGCGCTGCCCCATGCAGCGTAACGCGCTGCCCTGTGCACGTGGCTACGGCCCACCAGGCTTACTGTCACCGGTGTAAAACGACACCCAGGGTCTGTCAAGTAAAAAGGGGAGGGGGGAGAAACAGTGCAGTGACTAAAACTGGTACTCACAGTTGATAAGGGCGAAGACAAAACTGAAAACATTGTGATCCCCACCTTCCCCTGCGGCGTAATCAAGCCCTGGAGTACACAAAAACAACTGCAGCAGAAGCCGCCCCTATCCTGAACAAATGGGTGCCGCAACGAGCCCCTGAGAGGCCAACACTGTCTAGTGCCTTCCCAGCACCCCCCAAATTGAAATTTAGTAATAGAAGACCCACCTCGGTGACAGAAAAACACGCCATGGTGCGTGCCACACAGTGCACGGAAATCCTGTAGGGCACCAACCGGACAGATGTCTGTCGATGGACATCGTAGCAGTCTACTCCACTGCCCACGCCGTGCTGATTCGGTTTAGGGGAGCGTATCCCCAACTGAGCCCAATATTGTCCTGACAGACATCTTCGAGTTCCAGTGCCCTACGACTTGCATCCGCCTTATACAGCATCTCAAGCTCGCTGTTGCGGAGCGCTCCAAAAAGGCCACCATAGTAGCCGAATGAAGTGGGCTGCCTCATTTATCAAAACAGAGGCCAGGCCAGCCCCGGGCCAATTGGGTAAAAACCCCTGGGAAAATCTTGCATCCGCCTTATTCAGCATCTCAAGCTCGCTGATGCGGAGCGCTCCAAAAAGGCCACCGTTGTAGCCGCATGAAGTGGGCTGCCTCATTTATCAAAACAGAGGCCAGGCCAGCCCCGGGCCAATTGGGTAAAAACCCTGGGAAAATCTTGCATCCGCCTTATTCAGCATCTCAAGCTCGCCGATGCGGAGCGCCCCCAAAAAGGCCACCGTAGTAGCCGCATGAAATGGGCTGCCTCATCCATCAAAACAGAGGCCCGGCCAGCCCCGGGCCAATTGGGTAAACAATCCCTGGGGAAATCGGGTGGCAGTCGCCCGGGAAACGCCCGCGCACGTGCACCCACCCCTCCAAAACATGTCTCACACGGAAGTCATTGGTGCTGTCAACACGACCTCCCACTTTGGCCACAAAAGCCAACCCTGACAGCTGAGATGCTATGATGCGTGGTGCAAGGCCCGGGCATACAGGTAAACCATGAACCGCAGAGCATGGGCTACTGGGATCGGCCAGGTTCCTGGCAGTCGAATTGGGTACAGAATGGTCTGAAAGAACTAAATGCGTGGTGATACGCCTTACTCATGCATGGCGCCAGTGACAGGCCAATCGCCCGGGTCACCCCTCCTTGCCAACGTTCCATCTCTCGTCCAGGAGTGGCGAGGGAAATTCCTCCGCATCCGGGGCCGAGGCACGGAACTGGGAGATCTGCAGGCGGGACAAAGCAGCAGCAATATTATTATCAACCCTTGGGACATGCCTGACCCTGAAGAGAACGTTGAGGCCCAGGCTGCACAACCAAACTAGCGCATTAGGTCAATAACCCCGGCCGATTTGGAAGTCTGAGCATTGACGATGTGGACAACAGCCACATTGTCACGCCAAAAATGCCCAACCGGGTTGATCCACTCCTTGCCCCATAGCATCAGAGCACCCAGGATAGGGAAACATTCCAGATACGTGAGACCACGCAGGCGACCCGTGCCTGCCCAGGATGGTGGCCACCCACCATAGGCCCACTTCCAATTGAAGTACATCCCATAACCCAGGGATCCCGGGGCATCGGACTGTATCTGAAAGCAAGGGGGAGCCAGGAGACCAGACCTCAAAATGACACCCCGTTGAACTCCCTCTGGATCTGTGGCCAGACAAGCTCGTCCGCCCTGGTACCCCGGGTAAGTCTAACCCTATGGTGGGGCCTGGATAATCCTGCCATGGCGTCGCACAAGCGCCGAGCAAATGCCCCGGCCGTTGCGACGACCCTGCCATCGAAATTGGGGTGACCATGTAGCACCAGCAGTTCCCTCAGTGATGCCATGCGCTCGGCCAGCAAGTCCGAGATAAGGGCCACTAGCCTTGACACCTTATCCCACTGCAACCTAGAAGCCTGTGCTACCGTGTCACCCTCCACCCCAGGAATACTAGCTGTGGAGATGGGCCCTCGGTCTATTCGGGCGCTAAAGGGACACCAAGTTCCTCCATTAGCGTCTGAATGCGTTGAGGAGACGTGTGCACGTGTCCCAGCCCCGTTCAGCCCCGAATAAAACCATCCAGGGAATGGGCTACAGACCGGGACCCTGACCTGCGGACGGAAGCCCACTCTAGGAAAGTGGTGAAATGCTCGAATACCGAGCCCAAATGGAACAGCCAAAAGGCACGGCATCATTGAAATAATATGCTCCCCGGGACGGGGGTGCGGGGACAGGGCCAGCGACCCTGCCCGCATAGACCCTTTTGTCAAAGCTGGCAGCAGCCACCCCTTCCCTCCCCCTAAGGGATAAAAGAATGGGGGCATCCTGAGGGGACTTATCACCCAGAAAGGGATCAGGAACCCCTCCTTAGAACACTGAAGGAGATAACCCGCGTCCCCTCCCTTCATATGCGCTGTGAGCCAACGCTCCAACATGCCCACCTTAATCGGGGAGGGAGCCCTTCGGGGGACTAGATCCATCTGCAGCAGTCTTGCCAGCCCTGTGTCCGCCCCTCCCTCTGCCCCTCATCCCGCCAGGCCTGGGACAGGCAGGGGCTGCATGGGAGCCAACACATGTGGAACCCATCTGTCCGTAATTGCAATTCTCCCCATTGTAGGAACCATTGGGCAAGGAAGTCCAGGACAGCCGGTGGGCTGGAACCCCCTGAACAGGGTGCGTGGGCGTCACGTACGAAAGCCACCGCCTCTGGCATGGCCCATTCCAACTAATCTCGGGGTGCGGGGAAATCCGCCTACGGCGTTCCTCGTCACAAGCCAACCACGATGGGCCCGGAAAATCGACCATCGCCCGGTAGACAGTGTCCAAATACTGGACCATCGGAAATGCCAGATCCGGCCGGGCCCTAGGGTACACCACCATGCCTATGAGGTAGGCCGGCAACCAGTTGCCCACGTAGTTGGTGGCTTGCGACGACGTGCCTGCTACTATCCTTCCCCTTCCGCTCCCCCCTTTCCTCCTTGGTGGGCTCTCTGTTTAGGAGTGAGAATAAATCCGCGTACTCCCCCCGCCAAATTTACTCTCTGGTGGCCTGTGCCAAATGGTCACCCAGCGGTAAGGAATACCCAGCTGTCGGCAAGGCCGATACAAGCACCGCAGAGACTGCGGGCATCTGCAAAGGGGCTTGGACCAACCCAGCCACCCAAAACGATCCCCTCGGGTAGGAAACACCCCCCCACCACGGGGCCCTGGGTGGTAGTTGTCATCGCCGGGTGGGGCGTCAGCGGATATACCGCCGCACCACCCACGCGAGGCCAAGGCCCTTGAAAAGCCCCCCCCAACATGGCCATGTGTGTAGGTGCACTAGTTTGGACCGCATACTCACACGCTGCACCCCCGCGGGCCGCCCCCACCGGGGGTTACGGCCCACTGTGGGCGTCGGAGCTCACGACCGAGTAGAGCTCGTCACTGGGTAGGTTGGGGAGCTGCGAGGCAGTGGCCGAGGTCGTGCCAAGCGCCTCGAGCAGCTCGACCCGTCCCGTCGCCTGCCGCTGCCCAGCAGACGACGCGCCAAAATGATAAAGGGCCGGCCGGCCCGCCTACTGCAGGCATGGGTACAGGTCCCTGTACCCCGGGGCCCGAATAGGGCCATAACCCCACACCCGGGCCCGTTAAGGCCGATGTAGCAACCTGCCAGGGGAAGGGGACCGGACCACCCCCCAAGGTTGGAAGGCCCCGGAGCGAGCTGCGCCCCTATAGAGGAAGGGCCAGCGGCATGGGCAACACCAGGAACGGTGTCCACCGCTTGCGGGCCGAGGGCCGCAGCCCCTACTGGACCCATGCGTGGGCCAGCAGTCTCCGGCCAGGGAAAAAAGACCCCCATCCCACCGGTCCTGGTGGGTGCCGGCGAAGGCGGCCGCTTGGGAGGCACGGCCGCGGCCCTCCGGGAACCTCACGAGCGGCGCTCGCAGCCGCCTTCCTCTTCAAGGGCATCTCTGCCAATCGATGGGAAGCCGAAACGAGAGAGTTCAGCAAGCAAAAGGCTTCCCGGGAAAGGTAAAAGCGACGGAGGTAAGAGGGAAAAACTTCTCCGCTCCGTCGCTTCGGAAAATGGCAGCTCGGCTGCCTCATGGCCACCCCTTTTATAAGGGAGCTGGCCACGCCCCTAACTACCCGGATGCCTTCGTCCTATGGGGGGCCCGCAAAGGGCGCGGCGGCCATTTTGGCGCCGTGCTTGCATTTTTTATTTATGTAAAAGGGTCAGTCTCTTGTGGGCTTCACATTCATGTTTCACTATTGGTATTCCAAAAGCCATAAGGAATCATAAAACCTAGTCTAAAATAGTAGAGGCCAACAAACAGAGAATCAATATACTGCAAAAGAGGCAGCAATATAGGAGAAAGAAAAATAATAATTATCAGACTATGTAGAAACTAGTTTATATTATAACATCCATACAGCCCAAAGGCACAATGGGATCATTACAAAGTCCAGCTCCCTGGCCCATCCATTCCAATAGAAGCAAACAGGACATTCCCCTAAATCCACTAAAACAGACATCTTGAAAATAAAACACATACAACTTGCTCTCCAAAAACTAAGAAAAGCAAGCAAAAAATACAAGCAGAAATTAAATGCAATTATCCCCTCTGGCTGCTTTATCCGAAACAACAACAACAATATCTGAGACAACTACAATATGGGGAAAATTCTCCTTTCTCATCACGTGATGCCTTCTCCTCTCACCAGAGGGGGGATATCTTTTTAAAAAACTCATTGGGAGACATTCTGGCACAGACAGATTAAATGGTGGCAGCAAAATAATCTAAAGAAATGATGGGAAGAAGGTACTTCTATCCTGAAAAATATCAAGAAAAATAAGGAAAGTCTCTTAGATGGCAGCTCGCTGTCATTGCAGCACTGTTGGATGAAAAATTCAACAGGTGATTTGTCAAACAAAAAGCACCAAAAGGTTACAGGAAAGAGAGAACTCAAAAGAAACTTTAAATTTTCATGTTCCCATCTTTCATGAACAGAAATTGATGACGTTTTGGAGGATCTCTTTTGACAATCAGTGAAACAACACAAATTATATGAAAGAGAGCCTTTTTTTGCATTTTTGACTCATTTGTTCAACCATGAAAGCCCAATTCCTACCAGTTGTTAGTGGATGTAAGTCTTTGCCTCACACCCTAACTGTTTGCAAGGCATATTGTGTCTGTGATGCCTTTAAGACCCTACTGCAGGAGCACACAGGTGCTAGGACTTTTCCCTGGTGTGCTCTGTGAGTCAGTGTATTTAGGTCAGAGCAGGATTGCAGACTTCCAACTACAATGCTCAACCTCCTCTGCTGACAGTCTGGACAAAGACTCCTGAGTGTTCCAGAACCAGCTACAAGGAATGAACCTTTGCACTGGTCCTGATGATGGCATTTGCTTGCTGGACAAAGAAGGACTACTTGGGGTAAGCCTCCACCAGGAGGACAGAAGCTGTAGAACTCTTTGGCTTTGTCTGTAATCACAGCTTGCATTTACCCTGCTGGACTGGACTGCTACTAAACTGTATGGACTTGTCTATAGCACAACTGAACTGCATCAGTGAGGTCAACTGAGAAGCCCAAGAGGACATATCTGTTTTGTGTTACAGTTGTTACACTGTATATACTTGCACCTTTTGCTTCATGAGTAAACCTGCTTTGAGGTTTGTTTGTTTTTTGCACCAAGACCTGTCTGCCTGTTTTTCTCACAAGGGACCACCTTGCCAGGTGCGCACCTCTTGTTGGCCACTGCATACCACTCTGCTTACCATTTAACATCAACACCATTAAAGCTTATTGTCTAGCAACCATTGTTGGACTCCAGTTGTTTTTGAATGGACTATATAGCTGGATGAGTTTGGAGTGTGGCTGCAGACCCAGAGGTTGGGAGTTCAGTTTTTCCACTCCAGGGAGAAGAGCCTGCCAGTTGCAGCCTTGGGCAAGTTGCACAGACCCTGGATGCCTCCAGGAGAGAGAAACAGTAAATCACTTTTGAATACTCTCTACCTAGAAAATCCTACAATGGTTTACTGTAGGTCAGAACTGACTTGACAGCAAATAATTATAATTACATAGTTTCAAGTGTTGATGAGCAAACAAATTAGGACTGTTGTTCAGTTGCGCAGTCAAGTCTGACTCTTTGCGACCCCATGTACTGTAAAACCCCATGCACTGTAAAACTCGAGGTTTAGCTAAACAATTCCTTGGTTTAGCTGATCAAGCATTAATATGTGCTTACAGAAGAAAGAAGTTCTTTTCTTTTCCTTCCTTTCATTCTTATATCATTTATAGGCTCTGTTGACATGCCATCTGTCCTTATATAATTCTGAATTCTTTCTCCATCAGGGGAGGTGGGATTAGGTTTTTTCATAACAGCTCTGCCAGTTCCCCATGACCATTAGCTGTAGGATTCTGGGAATTGTAGATCAAAAAATTAGTAAGTTTACCAAATTCTATTGTAAATCAACATTGACTTGGTCTACCAAACAAAGATGAGTAAAGTTACTTTTTTGGATGACAGTTAATATACAGTACTGGAATTATATATATATATATATATATATATATATATATATATATATATATATATATATATATATATATATATATATATATATATATATATATATATATATATATATATATATATATATATATATATATATATATATATATATATATATATATATATATATATATATATATATATATATATAATTCCAGTACTGTATATTACTTCTTTGCCTTTAAATGCATAGTAGTCCCAAATTCTATATATGGCTAATATTTGGCCTTCCATGTTGTTAATTTTTTTTACATATTTTCCTGTACACTGAGTAGAGCCAAAATACATTTAGAGAAAGGAAGACAGGTGGTTCTTTATGTTTTCAGACTCTAAACTCTCAAGAGAAAAGCCACATTGGCAGATTGCAATGTTATAAAATTGCTTAGTTCTGAATACTTGTTGAGTTCTGTTTCTTAAACACAGTGTCTTGCTAGTCTTGCACTCATTTGCTCTTGTATAGGATTGCCTGAGATCCTCCTAGAAGTAGCCGAATCCAAAACCACTTGGGGCTTTCTAGCTTAAAACCACTGCAGCGTAGTTTGCACCTGGATGCTTACGGTGTATATTAGGTTATATTGGTTGCTAAGTGCTGGCAACCTTCCTTGGAATCTCTTGTCCGTTTGTCCTTTAGAAACACTTCAATTTTAGTCCCCCAGCCCCAGCCCTAACTTCTAGTTTCCAGATGGTTGCAAAAAAACCATTAAGTGGAATATGATGTGAAAAAATACAGCTGCAGAACTCCTCTTTTAAAACTCAGCAGCATTTCTGGAACAGGCAGTAGAATTAAACAGCCAAAACTGTTTCTGATGAAACCTGTTAAATGTCTGTAGATGGAAAAAAAAATCCTCAAACAATGGATAGGACTCATTCTTTATTTGTGCAGAAATGTGCATGGAATGTCACACTTTGTTATCATCATATGTTCTTCATGTGTTTCTAGTAGTATATTGTACAGACCCTTTTAGAAGCCACAGATAAATCACTGTAGATGAAACAGAAGCTGAACCCAGACCATGAGTCCAATATCCTGGTTCCACCTTGGAAAAAAACAAAAACAGACTAGCTATTTCCCACAGTAATTGTTTTCACCAGGAGTTGGTTTTATAAAGTTGTACTGCCTCTGAAAATTGGGCTTCTCTGTCCCATAGACTGCTTAAGTACTGTGGATTAAATTTAAAAAATTCAATTCCCAGTGATTTCCCCATTCATACCATGTTGGGACTCCTTGCTGAGAATTTCCCTGATAACAGTGAATTTTCCTGGCTTCTTGTGAGAATAGGACCTCAGTTCCATTTTCTTCCCCATCGCCATATTGTTTTACCTGGGGTTTCCTTCCCTTGCAAGAAACTGCCAAATTCCCCCTTTCCAGTGAATCCTGAGTAGGGCTGCCAGATGGTTTCCTAAAGGAGGACATGTCCTCCTTTTCTATAATTTGTCCTCCTGTCCTCCCTTACCTACTGTATGTACATATGGATATACAGTAGGTAAGGGAGGATGGGAGGACAAATTATAGAAAAGGAGGACATGTCCTCCTTTAGGATACCATCTGGCAACCCTAATCCTAAACAGAAAAAAATGTCATGTTGCATAGAAAATTTAATCATCATGTAAATCTTTGACTTTCTTAAAAAATAAATCATGACATTCCAAGAAATCCCATGGCATTTCCCACAAGATTTCATAGGAAAAAAGAAAATCTGATGGAAAGAAATCTTGCAGTGAAGGACAAAGGGGAAAGATCTCACCACTTCATTTCCCACTGAGAGTGAGGAATGGTAAAATTCACATCCCTACCATGGACAACAGGCAGGGATAGATCAAGTCATTAAGAATTTGTTGCATCTCCCCTCCCCCCCCCAGGTTTCTAAAGCAGTGATTATTTCCATATCCCACATCTGTCAGTTCCATCTGTTAATTAAATAATGTGCTGATACACAATTTCCTTTTCCTGTTCTTAATTTGTTTCCAGTCAGGATCAAGGAGGGTGGTCCAAATTGACATCAAGAGAAAGAGAAATATTTATCTCTAAACCTGAGCGGATTAGGGGCCCACACAGCTCCAAAAGCTGTTTTTGTGGCCCTCTCAGCTCTTCCATTTAATTTATTCCCCTCAAAAATGTATGCAGGGCTGGACCAAGAAATTTTGATAACTGGAATAAAAGTACTAGAGAATTCACAGCTGCACTCCATGCACAAAACCCAGCTGGACTGGCAGTTTCAGGTCAATAATGTTGAAGGGACATTATGTTCCATGGTGCCTGAATGAAACAGGCAGGCTAGCTTAGCATGTTTAGGCTAAGCCATATGGTACACACAGGGCTGTTTTTAAAGCTCCCCTGGTGGCTTAGTGGTTAAGGCACTGAGCTTGGAGACCAGAAGGTTGGGTTTCGATACCCGAGAGCTGCACTTGGGGACATGAAAGGAACCTCATTCAGGCATCCCCTGAATGGAGGTTCTCCAGCAAAAATCCTTTCAACCCAGAGTAATCTCTGACACAATATTATTATTATTATGAGCTATTTAATGTTTTTAATACATAGGTGATGTTTTTGTTTTTCTACATTGGGTTCTGCTTTAAAATGTGTGTGTGTGTTTTTTAAAAAAATTAAAAATAAGGCCTATTCATTCCCTAGGTTTTTGACTTGGCAGCCTCCAGCCCATGCTGTCAACAGGGACATCTGAGCTTGGGAACAAACTAAAATTCCCAGGACCTGGACTGGCAGAGGCTAAGTGTTTCACCAAGACACTGCATTCAAGTCCCCAGAAGGAGGGAAGATAGTTGGGCAACTTTTGGGGATGGGTGGGTTCATGGCATCTCGTTAGCAGTGGCTCCCTGAGGATTAATTTGTCTGCTGTCCCTGCCAAGGCAATAGCGTGAGAGGATGACTCCACAGGGGAACAAGGACATAGAAATCAGGCAGCTGAGATTAGGCTGGAGATGCAAAGGATTGTGTCAGATGATGGGAGAAAAAAACACTTAAGTGGGAAACAAATTAGGGAGACAAATAATTGAACAGCTGTACTTGATGTAACCCTTTCCATCCCCTTTGTGCTGTACCTTTGTGTGTATTCCGATTTATTGAAAGGTGCAGTTCAATTATCTTGATGACAATGGCAGTGTAACATCAAGCCACACCTGCTGAACACATTTCTCAGGTAAGCCCTGGGCAAGCTCCTCTTCATTACTTGGTTACATTTTTAATGGAGATTAAGAAGGGTTTGATTTTGTTTGTTTGAAGTGTATTATGCTGGTTTGTAAGGGGCGGGGGGGGGGGGCACATCTCAAATTCCAATGATTTCCCATGGGAGGAGGAGAGGGAAAAACTTTCCATACACATATAAAGGAAGAATATCAAAGAGAAACCTTTCTTGAAACCTGGGCATTCTCTGTTTTGATGGACTGGTGATTTTGTCAGGATTATTTAAAACAGAGATCCCTGCCATCTGCATCTGCATTCTTGCAGTCAGGAAGATCTGCATCATGTTGTCCTGCTGGCTTTGCTACACACTTGAAAGAAAGAATGTCGTTACTACAGATGGAAGACTGTCCTGAATTGTTAGGAGATAATTACTGATTCCCCACAACCAAAAAAGGGCTGACAATTCTCCATTGGACAGTCTGACTTTTAGTCTGCAGGCTCTTAGACTGCAGCCTGGAAATGTAGACTAATTCTTTGAACAACTTTATACACTGAGGCAATTATTATAAATTTCCACTGATTTCATCTGTAAAACTGGAAGAAACACATCTCTAAAAATCTCTGATACTGGTATGCATCTCCTCTCCCACACAATACTATGCTTCTGAAGTCACAGTTGGTACCAGAGCTGGGAAAATTGCTTTCAAAAACTAATTAGTTACAGTTGAATTTCCAATTCTCCCCTAGTTTCTTTGACAGCTACATCTTTTGAAAAAGATATAATTTATTTCCCTGTTGGTCAGAAATAATTAAGAGAGCTATTTCTTAGTTACTTTAAAATAATCTGAACACCAGAAGCTACTTGCCTGATGGCTTTCATGCCATCAAACTTATTGTCCACCTAAATATCCACCAGAGACAAAGCAATAACATGACGCAACCCTTGAATCATGTGACAGTCCTCCTCCAATGATGGGACAGGGAACATTTAGACAACTATAAAAAGTAAATGGAAAGTTAGGTACACATGCTGTAAAAAGAATGATGTTAGGACACAATCCTAATCCTACCGCAATGTAATCAAACCTTCCATATTGGAAAAAGGGAATCTATCATTATTAATGAGTTACTTCCAGCTTGAGTGTGATGAGAGAAGAGGGATACTATTACTCACTTGAGGCCAATTCTCCCCATTCTCCCCAGATCATCCAGCAGAACATACATATTTACTGCAGATGTGTAACAAACACCCAACAACACTAATTTATTCTCCTCTGTCAACTTATGAAAAAATGTGAAAAGCTGTTCCCTAATAATGTCTTAAAGCTTTTCCTCACTTTGTGAATGAGCAGGCCAGCTGGGACCTCTCCAACCAGTCACCCGTTCTTCTCTTTTGGTACCATCTTTCTAGTTGTCCAGAACGTTGCTGAACTTACAGTTTTCATGGTTGTTGGGTTTCGGCCAGGCATAGAAATGCTTTTTCGAGGCTTGCTGAAAGACAGTATTAAAATCCACTGGTTGTACTTGGTGTAACCCACTTCTTCCTTTCCAAAGTGAATTTGGTTTCTTTTCTGGAATATCAGACCAAATGTCCTGTGGCATTTCTTCAGAACATCCAGTTCTAAGAAAAAAGACTTGGAAACCTTTTCTTTCCATCTTGCAAAGCTGCTGTTCTAAGGTCAGATGTTTATGGACAAATTAAGGCTTAAAAAGTGGAAAGGACTACAAAAATAAATAAATTCCAAAAGTGCTGGCCTTTTGACGCCAACATTTCAGATCGGCATGCACTTTAACTCCTGATAGCTGTAGTGGATCCCTTTCCTGCAGCACATTCATTCATTTATTTCTGTTTATGTTTATTGAGACCACAATTATAAGTCCAACTTCAGCTTGCTTGAGATAACCAAAGCCAGAAGAGCAGTCTTCCTTCAAACTCCAAAACATTGGCATCATGAGGCTTCATTCCGAGTCGGCATGTCTCGAAACATTTTGGCTATTTAGTGACAAAGCCTATAACTTGAGCTCACTTTATGCAGATCATGCATGTAGTAAAATCTTTAAAGGAAGGGAACTGTTCACAAGAGGCGGTGAGCCAGATGTGAATGGGTGTAAGGCCTTTCTAATTTAAATTGGCTTACATGAGGGAGTGAATTTGCTCTTGCGGTTTCAACAGCAGTGCTAAAACTTTTGCAGAATTCCATCTGCTTAGCTCAGTAATTACCAACTAGGATTTTTTAGTGAAATGCTAGCTTGCGCTCTTGCTATCTTTCTCTGTTTCCTCATTCTATTTTTCTCCCTAGCTGTTCTCTACCCATGCTATATAGAAATTGAGAACCTGACTATACAGCTCGAGAGTTAAAGGTCTGGAACCAGCTGATTTGCATTTTACCCATGGAGCTGCAGTGGCTCAGTGGTTAAGAAGCTTGTCTTGTTAGCTGGAAGGCTGGCAAGTTGGCAGATTGAGACCCGGGTACTGCATGATGGATTGAGTGCCTGTCTCTGTCCCAGCTCTTGGGGACATGAAAGGAGCCTCATTTGAGTATTCCCTGATTGGAGTTTCTTCTGCAAAACCCCTTTCAACCCAGAACAATTTCTGACATGAAACTATTATTACTATACCACATGATGCAATGGGAAATGCAGATCAGCTTTGAGTCTCACAGATCCATCATAGTTTTTCCCCCACCTGAAATCCTTGTACTTTTCAAAGCATACAGACACCTTGAACTGAAGCAAAAAGGACACACACACACACACACACACACACACACACACAGTGGTGTTCTATCAAAGCACCTTCCCCTTCACCACTTAGCTCAGGAAGGAGGCCTAGGAGAAAATTCTCTGGCACAAGTGAATGTGAATTTAAAGGTCTGGTTTCTTTTTAACGTCCCTGTTTTAAAAAATCACAATGCACAGTGTTTGTTTGGTTTTTCAAGGCCAGTATACTGCTGTTGTGACACTGATTTGTTTAAATGCAGCACAAGGAACAATACTTTATCTTGGGTTATTTAGTCTCAGCATGAGGAGAATCAAGGTGATCCTATAAGTCTTTGAGTATAACCAAGTCTTCTTAGAGCCATCTTCTTCTTCTTCAGGTGCCGTATCTGTTCCGGCTATTGGCTATCATCATGGCGATAGTCTTCCTGTTCTTAACTCCTCATAACAGCTCTTCTGAGGACATTCCACACCAGTCTCTCAGGTTCTTCAGCCATCGAGTCCATCTATGACCAGGGCCTCTCTTCCCAGTGATCTTTCCTTGCGGAACGAGTTGAAGTATTCTATGGTTTATGTTGTTCCTCATGATATGGCCAAGGTATTGGAGCTTTCTTTGCTTAATCCTCTTAAAGAGTTTTGTTTTTATTTAATTATTAAACTTAAATTCCACCCTTCTAGGAAAAAAAATTCTACTCAGGGCGGCTTACAGCATAAAATTCAAAAATACAAACTGACACAAATATTAAAATTTGCATATAAACCCCTCAAAACCCAAACACCCTAAAAGAAAGCCTATTTTGGATGCAGTGGGGCAGAATAAAATGCCTAACAGCTGGCTGTTGGTAAAATATTGCCAAAGGCCTCTTTAAAAAGGGAAATTTTCATTTGATTTTTAGAACTATGGAGAGATGGTACCAGGCACAGCTCCAGTAGGAGGGAATTCCACAGAATTGGTGCAGCCACCAAGAAGGTCCTCTTCCTAGTCACAGCATTCCTAGCTAATCTCAGAGTCGGCATCTGGAGCGGCATCATCATAGAGGAGCAAGTGATGCGGGCTGTTGTCCTGAGGGAAATTATATATTATCAATAAAGATGTTCAAATAATGAAATTTGTACAAAAGTCTTTTGTACAAATTTCATTATTTGAACATCTTTATTGATAATATATCATTTTTTCCACAAACGGTTGTTCTTGTTTTTGTATCTATTCTTACCGTTTTGCCATTTTGTGCAGTCCTGAGGGAAAGACATTTCACCAGATAGGAAGTTCCCAAACTGTTTAGGGCTTTTAAAGTTAGAACTAACACCTTGTATCTGATAAAGAAAGTAACTGGGAGCCAGTGCAGCTTTACCAAGGCTGGGGAAATATTATCAAGTTTTCTCATTCCCATAGTCAGCTGGAGCCTCTGTAACAGGCACAGCAGAAGCCCCAAGTAAAGAGCATTACAGTAATCAATATGTGAGACTACCAGTGAGATAACTAGTGTTATGAAAGACCATCTGCCCAAGTAGGGATGCAGCTGAGCAATCTGGTGCAGTTGGAAGAAAGCAGCTCTGCATACCACTGCAATTTGCACCTCAGGTCAAATGGGAATCTAATATGACACCTATGTTTCAAAAATGGTCCCTAGGAGTGAGAGCTGTCCTCATACTTGTTCTTTGCAGGCGCACCCCCCAATAAAGGACTCAGACACTGATGAAAGTGGATAATGGCATTGGGCCACATTTATTGATTCATGCCCTAGTCCGAATTATAAATTTCTATAGGTAACTGACCAATTATAATTCTTAAGGCAAGCAGGCCGAAGTAACACTGGTAAGGTACCACCCAAAATTGCCGACGGCAATTGTTACAATGTATCTATTTGTATCAATTTGTTTGTTGACAACAAACAAATTGTTGACCGTAGTCAATATCTAACTAATGACCCCACCCTCTGACGCGTATCTGTAAAATCACGGGGTGATGCATGCTGTCTAGCTGTAGCCATCACCCCGTCGCCTGGTTCGTCGTTGACCGGACAACGATTAACCAACTTATGCCTGTCTAGTGTTGTCCAGTCAATTGCGAACCTGCCGGATACCTGTGGGTCATAAATGTTTACCTTACCAGTGCTACCCGCCCATGTGACCAAAGTCAACAGCAGCAACAGAAACCCCTATATCAAACCATAGCAACAGTGTGGGATGGGCGAAAAAACCAGGACCCGAGAGCCAATTGTGAGTCCCAGCCAAAAATTCCCACCCGGCCCCGAAGCGACCAAAATATCACACTATTAACTAGGGAGGGGGTGGAGGGGAAAAACTTCTCCGCTCCGTCGCTTCGCAAAATGGCAGCTCGGCAGCCTCATGGCCACCCCTTTTATCAGGGTGCTGGCCACGCCCCCTAACTACCCGGATGCCTTCGTCCGATGGGGGGCCCAGCAAAGAGCGCAGCGGCCATTTTGGCGCCGCGCTTGCATTGCAAGCGCACCCCCCAATAAAGGACTCAGACACTGATGAAAGTGGATAACGGCATTGGGCCACATTTATTGATTCATGCCCTAGTCCGAATGCCTTAGAAACATATTGCAATGATATGAGAGACTCAAGGACTACAGTTGCCTGTTCAAGAATGCCCCTGAGGAAGAACTATGCTTCAAAAGCACTCAGCTTAGTTCAAAAACCAGAAACTTAACTTGTTGTGCACTTGGAGGTTTTCCTCCATCCATTTCCCCCTGCCTGATGCATTTTCACTGTTTTCTCCCCTAAACAGCTCACTCACTGAGGTTTGTGGAGTTGGGCAATCTTAACGTCAGAGACAGTGCCTCATATCATTTTGGGTCCAGCCTTCCTTGGCCATGACTTAGAAGTAGAGAACTCAATACCGACAAAATCAGAAGTAACCTAAAAACCAGGCACTATTAAAGAGGTGTTACATGCAGACTACCAAGAAGTCTCCACAATTTGATGACATGACTGGAAGGATGCACCCCCACAGTAAGATCCATGTTTTGGGGATAGTGGGAGTTGTCAAGAGAAGTCTTTGGTAGTAAGGAAGGCCACTCTAGAATTGAGACTGAAAAATATTACTGACTACCACTCTCCTTTGCAGGTGCACCCCCCAATAAAGGACTCAGACACCGATGAAAGTGGATAACGGCATTGGGCCACATTTATTGATTCATGCCCTAGTCCGAATTATAAATTTCTATTGGTAATTGACCAATTATAATTCTTAAGGCAAGCAGGCCGAAGTAACACTGGTAAGGTACCACCCAAAATTGCCGACGGCAATTGTTACAATGTATCTATTTGTATCAATTTGTTTGTTGACAACAAACAAATTGTTGACCGTAGTAGTCAATATCTAGCTAATGACCCCACCCTCTGACGCGTATCCGTAAAATCACGGGGTGATGCATGCTGTCTAGCTGTAGCCATCACCCCGTCGCCTGGTTCGTCGTTGACCGGACAACGATTAACTAACTTATGCCTGTCTAGTGTTGTCCAGTCAATTGCGAACCTGCCGGATACCTGTGGGTCATAAATGTTTACCTTACCAGTGCTACCCGCCACACGGAGAGGCTTCAATGAAGGCTCGATGCCCCCCCCACCAGACCGTCAGCTCGGTCAACAGGCCTGCTCGCCAATCACCTAACAGGAGGTCCATACCTCCTCGCGACAGATGGGCCCCATCCCCTGCGAAAAGTTCATAATTTTGCAGACTAATGGCGGGGTGACGACTGACCCGCCCCCATCCCCTGTCAACAAGGAACCGGGCAACAGCCCTATTTACCATGCGTCTAGCACGGTCAAGGGCCGGAGGTCGAACCCTCCCCTATAAGAGCGCCGCGGTACCATGTCTGACCAAACGAGGGTTGTGGCAGGCCACACATAATGTAGGTAGGCGAGGTCGCCGCAAATTGCATGCTTCAGCGATAGGCCAGTGACCTGACCTAAATCATTGCCCCCAAGGTGTATGATCAGAATGTCAGGCGGATCAGCATTCCAGCCCAAGAAAAGGAACGGCAACAGTTCCCGCCATAACATCCCGGGCTTACCATACCATGTGAGACTTGCATATGCACCCAGTCCCAGTCGGGGTCCCCACTCTGTCGCCGCAGCGTAACGCGCTGCCCTGTGCACATAGCTATGGCCCACCAGCCATACTGTCACCGGTGTAATACGACACCCAGGGTCTGTCAAGGAAAAAACAAGGGGAAGAGAAAAGGTGCGGTGACGCAACTGGTACTCACTGTGAAAGAGGGCGGACATAAAACTGAAAACATTGCGATCCCCACCTTCCCATGCGGCGTAATTCAGCCCCGGAGTACCCAAAAGCAGCCGCAGTGGAAGCCGCCCCTATCCTGAATGAATGGGTGCCATAATGGGCCCCTGGAAGGCCAACACTGGCCAGCGCTTTGCCGGTCACCTTCCAAAATTGAAATTTAGTCAGGGGAGACCCATCTTGGTGACAGAAAAATGGGCCATGGTGCGTGCCACGCAGTGCCAGGAACTCCTGTAGGGCACCAACCGGATAGATGTCTGCCAAAGAACACCGTAGCATTCTAACTCCACTGCCTACGCCATGCTGATCCGTTTTAGAGGAACGTATCCTCAACTGAGCCCAATCATAGCCAACATAGACATCTTCGAGTTCCAGTGCCCTACGACTAGCATCCGCCTTAGACAGCATCACAAGCTCGCTGATGCGGAGCGCTCCAAAAAAGGCCACCATTGTAGCCGCATGAAACAGGGCAGCCTCATACCTATCAAAGCATAGGTCATGCCAGCCCCGCGCCAGTTGGGTAAGAACCCCTGGGGAAATTGGGTGGCGGTCATCTGGGCTACACCCACGCTCCCGCACCCACCCCTCCAAAACGTGTCTCACACGGAAGTCAGCGGTACTGTCCGCATGACCTCCTACTTTGGCCATAAAAGCCAGCGCTGACAGCCTGGATGCTATGGTGCGAGGTGCGAGGCCCTGGGCATGTAGGTAAACCATGAATTGGAGGATGTGGGCCACTGGGATCGGCCAGGTGCCTGGAAGCCGAAATTGGGCACAGAATGCCTGGAAAGAAATGAATGCGTGGTGATACGCCTTACGCGTGCGTGGTGCTAGCGACATGCCGATCGCCCGGTCCACCTCTCCTTGCCAAGGGTCCATATCTCGTCCGGGAGTGGCGAGGGAAATTCCTCCGCATCCGGGGCCAAGGCGCGGAACCGGGAGATCTGCAGGTGGGACAAAGCGTCAGCGATATCATTATTGACACCCGGGACATGCCTGGCCCTGAACAGTACATTGAGGCGCAGGCTGCGCAATACAAACTGGCGCACCAGGTCCATGACCCTGGGTGATTTAGAAGTCTGGGAGTTGACAATGTGGACCACTGCCGCATTGTCACACCAGAAATGAACCACCGGGTTGGCCCACTCGTCACCCCATAGCATCAAAGCCCCCAGGATGGGAAAAATTCCAGATACGTGAGATCACGCAGGCGACCTGTGCCCGACCAGGCTGGTGGCCACCCACCATAGGCCCACTTCCCGTTGAAGTACATCCCATAACCCAGGGATCCAGACTCATCGGACTGAATCTGGAAACGAGGGGAAGCCAGGAGGTCGGACCTCCAAATTGACACCCCATTGAACTCCCTCAGAAACTGGAGCCAGATAAGCATATCTGCCCTGATACCCCGGGTCAGTCTCACCCTATGGTGGGGCCTGGATAAGCCTGTCATGGCGTCGCACAAGCGCCGAGCAAATGCCCTGCCCGGTGCGACCACACTGCAAGCAAAATTGAGGTGACCATGTAGGACCTGCAGTTCCCGCAGAGATGCCTTGCGTTTAGCAAGCAAGTCCGAGATGAGGGCCACTATCCTCGACACCTTATCCCTCGGTAACCTAGAAGCCTGCGCTACCATGTCAATCTCCACCCCCAAGAAGACTAGCTGAGTAGATGGGCCCTCGGTCTTTTCGGGCGCTAAAGGGACACCAAGTTCCTCCATTAGCGTCTGAAATGTGTTGAGGAGACGTGTGCACGTGTCCCAGCCCTGTTCACCCCCGAATAAAAAATCATCAAGGTAATGGGCTACAGACCGAGACCCTGACCTGCGGACAAAGGCCCACTGTAGGAAGGTGCTGAAACGCTCAAAGGCTGAGCATGATATGGAACAGCCAAAAGGCATGGCCTTATCGAAATAATATTCACCCCGGAACTTGAAACCCAGCAACTCAAAGTCACCCAGGTGGACCGGCAGGAGACGAAAGGCAGACTTAATGTCGCACTTAGCTAGCAACACCCCCGGGCCACATGAGCGCACCATGCGCAGCGCTTGGTCAAAGGATGTATACCTGACCGAGCAAAGGTCATCAGGTATAGCATCATTGACCGATCGGCCGGCTGGGTAAGACAAGTGATAAATCAGGCGGAACTCGCCCAGTGACTTCTTGGGCACTAAGCCCAAGGGGGACACTTTAAGGTTGGGAAACGGGGGTGCAGGGAAAGGGCCAGCGACCCTGCCCGCATCAACCTCCTTAGTAATGCTGGCAGCAGACACCTCCTCCCTTCCCCTAAGGGACAAAAGGTTGGGTGCATCTTGGGGGGACCTATCTCCCATGAAAGGAATACGAAACCCCAGTCTAAAACCCTGAAGCAGGTAAACCACGTCTGCCTTCCTTGGGTACAATGCGAGCCAATGCTCCAACATGTCCACATTAATTAGGGAGGGGGCCTTTCGATGGACCAGCTCCCTCTGCGGCAGTCTTGCCAGCCCCTTGTCCACCCCTACCTCTGCCCCGCATCCCTCCAGGCCTGGGGCAGGCGGAGGCATCATGGGGGCCCGCACAACAGGGACACTCATGCCTGTACCGGCAATTCTTCCTATTGCAGGAACCATTGGATGAGAAAGTCCAGCACAGCAGGCGGGCTGGAACCCCCTGCCCCACCACCTGGCAGGGAGTCTGTGCTGGGGCCGCTCGCTGGACCGCATGTCCACAATGGTATCTTTCCCCAGGAGCCGGGCGCGTGGGAGTCATGTACAGAAGCCACAGCCTCTGGCAGGGCTCGTCCCACCTCATCTCGGGATTGCCAGATCTGGCCTGGCCCTGAGATAAACCACCATGTATATGAGGTACGCCGGCAACCAGCTGGCCCACGTGCGTGGCGGCTTACGACGACGTGCCTGTTCCTTATCCTTCTCATCCTGCCCCTCCCTCTCCTCTTTGGTGGGCTCCCTGTTAAGAAGGGAGAAGATGTCCACATACTCCCCGCACCAGATCTTTTCTTTGGTAGACTGGGCCAGATGATCCCCGAGGGGCAATGAATACCCCGCTGTCGGCAATGCCGACACCGGCACGGTGGGAACTGCGGGCATTGTAAAAGGAGCCTGAACCAACCCCGTCACCCCTGACACGTTCCCAACTGAGTAGGAGGCACCACCCCAAACAGGGGCCTGGGTGGGAGGTGAAGTCGCCGGGTGGGCCGTCGGCGACTGAACCGTCGCGCCACCCGTGCGAGGCCACGGCCACTGAAATACTCCCCCCGATGTAGCCAGGTGTGTGGGTGCACTAGATTGAACCGCATACTCACATGCAGCACCCCCGCAGGCCGCCCCCACCGGGGGTTCCGGCCCACTGGGGGCGTCGGAGCTCACGACCGCGATTGAGCTCATCGATGGGGCCTGATCAGCACCAGCCTGTTGAGCGGGGAGCTGCGAGGCAGTGGCCGACGCCGGCCCACGGGCCTCGGGCAGCTCGACCCGTCCTGCCATCTGCCACTGCCCGGCAGACGAAGCATCAACCTGCGCACCAAAAGGCACCCCAGTGTGGTTGGCCCCCGCGAGGGATGCCTCGAGGGCCGCAACGCGGGCCAGAAGGGCCTCCACATTGACATAGCCCCCTAACCCCATGGGGGGCAAAGAGCCGGCCGGCCCACAGGTTGCAGGCGCCGGTCCAGGTCCCTGGACCCCGGGGCCCGGATGCGGCCACGAGCCGAGGCCCGGCCCCTGCGGCGTCGGGGGCAAGCCCTGCCAGGGGAGGGAACCCAACCACCCCCCATGGCTGAAACCCCCCACGGGAAGCTGCGCCCCAAGAGGGGAAGGCCCCACAGAATGTGCCATGCCAGGGGCAGTGGCCACTGCTTGCGGGCCGAGGGCCGCGGCCCCTGCCGGGCCGGTATGCAGACGGCCCGCCTCAGGCCAAGGGGGTATCAACCCCATCCCACCGGTCCCGGTGGGCCCTGGCAAGGGAGGCTGCAGGGGAAGCGCAGTCGCGGTCCTCCGACCCGGCTGGCGCCTCCGCGCAGAGCGAACCGCGTTCGCAGTTGCCTTCTTCTTAGAGGGCATAGCTGCTATCTGCTGGGAAGCCAATAAAGATGAAGAAAAATCACTTCCAAAGAGGCTTCCCGGTGAAAGGCAAGAGCGACGGAGGTAAGGGAAAGAAAAACTTCTCCGCTCCGTCGCTTCGCAAAATGGCAGCTCGGCTGCCTCGTGGCCACCCCTTTTATCAGGGTGCTGGCCACGCCCCCTAACTACCCAGATGCCTTCATCCGATGGGGGGGGCCCACAAAGAGCGCGGCGGCCATTTTGGCGCCGCGCTTGCATTATCCATTTGCTGCAATACTTCTGTATTATTCACATGATCAACACATTATATCCTTAGCAGCTATCTGTAGATCCACATTTCAAAAGCTTGGATTCTCTTTTCAGATGCTTTAGTCAATGTCCAAGCTTCAACTCCATATAGCAACACTGGGAATACAGAACATTTCACTATCTGGATCTTTGCAGTGAGAGTTAGATCTCTACTGCATAACAAATGTCACATTTTTATGAAGGTAGATCTTGCTTTTTCTATTCATATTTTTCTATTTGTACTGTGGCGAAGATAACCTCAGAAGAAATGGAGTAGTCATAATTGTCAATAAAAGAGTGAGAAAAGCAGTAATGGGATATAATCTTTAAAATGACAGAATGATTTCAGTCAGAATCCAAGGCAAACCTTTCAATATCACTGTAATCCAAATATACACAGCAACCACTGGTGCAGATGAAGTCATAGTTGGCCAGTTCTATGAGTACCTACAACACCTCATAGAATAGACATCAAGAAATGATGTTCACATTATCATAGGAAATTGGAATGCCAAAGTAGGAAATCAAAAAGTAAATGGAATAACAGGCAAGTTTGGTCTTGGAACAAGGAATGAAGCAGGACAAAGGCTAATAAAGTTCTGCCAAGAGAATGCACTGGTCATAGCAAACACCCTCTTCCAGCAATACAAAAGGAGACTTTACACATGGACATCACCAGATGGCCAACATCGAAACCAGAGGAACGTTTAAAGCAAAAACGACCATGATAAGGGACAAAAATGGCAATAAGTTAGCTGATGCAGAAGAGATTAAGAAAAGGTGGCAAGAGTACACAGAGGAACTCTACAAAAAGGACCTCAACAACCCTGATAATCACAATGATGAGAACATTGAACTTGAGCCAGACATCCTAGAGAATGAAGTCAGAAAGGCCCTAAAAAGCACTGCAAACAACAAAGCCAGTGGAGATGATGGCATCCCAGTTGAATTTTTCAAAGCCCTAAAAGATGATGGAATCAAATTATTGCATTCTATATGCCAGCAGATTTGGAAAACACAACAATGGCCACAGGATTGGAAAAGATCAGTATATGTTCTAATCCCAAAAAAAGAGTAATGCCAAAGAATGTTCAAATTATCAAACAATTGCACTCATCCCACACGCTAGCAAGGTTATGCTCAAGATAATACAGGATAGACTGCAGCAGAATTACCAGAAGTGCAGGCTGAATTCTGAAGAGGCAGGGGAACTAGAGACCACATTGCCAACATATGTTGGATCATGGAGAAAACAAAGGAACATCAGAAATAAGTCTACTTCTGTTTCATTGACTACACCAAGGCCTTTGACTATGTGGACTACAACAAAATGTGGCAAGTAATTAAAGATATGGGAATACCAGAATACTTTATATGCCTCATGAGAAATCTGTACATGAGTCAAGAAGCAACAGTTAGGACAGAATGCGGAATGACAGAGTGGTTTGGAATAGGAAAAGGAGTAAGACAAGGCTGCATTTGTCACCCTGCTTATTCAACTTACACACAGAGCACATCATGTGCAATGCAGGGTTGGATGAATCACAAGTTGGGATCAAAATTGCTGTGAGAAACATCAACAACTTGAGATACGGAGATGATACTACCCTAAAGACCTAATGCAAGCGCGGCGCCAAAATGGCCGCCGCGCCCTTTGCGGGCCCCCCCCCACAGGACAGAGAATCCGGGTAGTTAGGGGCGTGGCCAGCTCCCTTATAAAAGGGGTGGCCACGAGGCAGCCAAGCTGCCATTTTACCTCAGCGACGGAGCGGAGAAGTTTTTTCCCCTGCGTCTCCGTCGCTCGTTAACTTACCGGGAAGCCTTTTGGTAGCGGTTCTGCCTTTCTGGCTTCCCTTTTTGCTCCGGTGGAGATGCCTTCGAAGAAGAAGGCGGCTTCGAGTTCAGCTCGCGTTGTTAGGAGGCACAACCCAGGTCGGAGGACCGCGGTGCCGCCTCCTCAGCAGCCACCTTTGCCAGCCCCGGCCGGGGCCGGCGGAATGGGGTCTATTGCCCCTTGGCCCGGGGTGGGCATTCAGAGGGCGGGCGCGGAAGGGGTTCCGGCCCGCGGCCCACGAGCGGTGGACACCGCTCCTGCTCCTGCCCACTCTGTCGGGCCTACTCCTCTTGGGCTGCAGCCTCTCCCGGGGCCCTCTAGCCTTGGGGGGTGGTGCGGCCCCCTGCCTTGGCAGGTTTCTCCACCAACCCTGCCGGGCTTCGGTGCTGGCCAATGGCCATATGTGGGTCCCGGGGTACAGGGACCTGTACCCATGCCTGGGCCAGGCGGGCCGGCCGGCCCTTTGCCCATGGTCAACGTGGACACCTTGCTGGCCCGCATTGCGGCCCTGGAGGCGTCGTTGGCGCAGGCCAGTCAGGCGGGCGCCCCTTTCGGGGTTCCTTTTGAGACGCTGTCGGCTGGAGGACAACAGCCGGCGGGGAGGGTCGAGCTGCTGCAGGCGTGTGGCGCGGTTTCGGCCACTGCCTCGCAGCTCCCCAGCCAGCAACCAGGTGCGGGTCAAGCCCCGGTGATGAGCTCTACGTCGGTCGTGAGCTCCGACGCCCCCAGTGGGCCGGAACCCCCGGTGGGGGCGGCCCACGGGGGTGCAGCGTGTGAGTATACGGTGCAAGCGAGTACATCCACACACATTCCCAATCTAGGGGGGGCCTTTCAAGGGCCTTGGCCTCGCGCGGGTGGTGCGGGGGCCACGCTGTCGGCGACCCACCCGGCGACGACGACTACCACCTTGGGCACTGGGGTGGGCATCGGTCCCTACACTACAGGGAATGTTCTGGGGGTGGCTGGATTAGTTCAGACCCCTTTTACCAGGCCGGCTGTCCCTTTTTCGGCCTTGCTGACGGCAGGGTATTCCTTGCCATTGGGTGATCACCTGGCACAGGCTACTAGGGAAAAGATATGGCGAGGGGAGTACGTAGATATCTTCTCACTCCTGAACAGAGAGCCCACCAAGGAGGAAAGGGAGGGTCAGGATGAGAAGGACAAGGAGCAGGCACGCCGCCGTAAGCCGCCGCGTACCTGGGCCAACTGGCTCCCCGCTTATTTAATATACATGGCGGTATATTTGAGGGCGCGGCCGGATTTAGCTATTCCCATGGTCCAATATTTGGACAACATATATAGGGCGATGGTCGATTTCCCGGGCCCCTCATGGCTAGCATATGACGAGGAATTCCGTATGAGGATTCCCCTTCACCCCAAGATGAGATGGGATGAGCCGTGCCAGAGGCTTTGGCTTTTGTATATGACACCCACACGCCCTGCCCCGGGGGATAGATACCATTGCGGACATGCGGTCCAGCGAGCGGCTCCAGCGCAGGTTACCCGCCAGGCGGCGGGGCAGGGGGTTCCAGCCCGCCTGCTGTGCTGGACTTTCTCGTCAATTGGTTCCTGCAATCGAAAGAACTGCAGGTATAAGCATGAGTGTCCCACATGCTCTGGCCCCCACGCAGCCTCTGTTTGCCCCAAGCCTGGGGGGGCGCGAGGCAGAGGGAAGGGTGGACAGTGGGCTGGCAAGGCTGCCACGGATGGAGCTAGTTCTCCAAAAGGCTCCCTCCCCAATTAAGGTGGACATGCTGGAGCGCTGGCTCGCATCGTACCCGAAGGGGGAGGACAGGGAGTATATTCTTCAAGGTTTTAAGCAGGGATTTCGTATCCCTTTTGTGGGTGATAGGTCCCCTCAGGATGCTCCCAACCTTTTATCCCTTAGAGGAAGGGAGGAGGTGGCTGCGGCCAGCATTCAAAAGGAGTTAGTCGCAGGCAGGGTCGCTGGACCTTTCCCCGTACCCCCGTTTCCCAATCTTAAGGTCTCGCCACTGGGTTTGGTCCCCAAAAAGTCCCTAGGTGAGTTTCGCCTTATTCATCATTTGTCCTACCCAGCCGGCCGATCGGTCAATGATGCTATCCCTGATGACCTTTGTTCAGTCAGGTATACATCGTTTGACCATGCGTTGCGCATGGTGCGCTCGTGTGGCCCGGGTGCCCTGCTGGCCAAGTGTGACATTAAGTCAGCTTTTCGCCTCTTGCCAGTGCATCCGGGCGACTTTGAGTTGCTGGGTTTTAAATTTAAGGGGGAATATTATTTTGATAAGGCCATGCCTTTTGGCTGCTCCATATCATGCTCGGCTTTCGAGCGTTTTAGCACCTTCCTAGAGTGGGCTTTCGCCCGCAGGTCAGGGTCCCGGTCTGTAGCCCATTACCTGGATGACTTTTTATTCGGGGGTGAACGGGGCTGGGACACGTGCGCACGTCTCCTCAACACATTTCAGACGCTAATGGAGGAACTTGGTGTCCCTTTAGCGCCCGAAAAGACCGAGGGCCCATCGACCAAGCTAGTATTCCTGGGGGTTGAGATTGACACAGTAGTGCAGGCTTCTAGGTTGCCGGGGGATAAGGTGTCCAGGATCGTGGCCCTTATCTCGGAATTGCTGGCCAAGCGTAAGGCATCACTGAGAGAACTTCAGGTGCTACATGGGCACCTTAATTTTGCTTGCAGGGTGGTCGCACCGGGCAGGGCTTTTGCCCGGCGCTTATGCGACGCCATGGCAGGGTTATCCAGGCCCCACCACAGAGTTAGGCTCACCCGGGGTATCAGGGCAGACATGTTCGTCTGGTTGCAATTCCTGAGGGAGTTTAATGGGGTCTCATTTTGGAGGTCTGACCTCCTGGCGTCCCCCAATTTCCAGATCCAGTCTGATGCCTCAGGATCCCTGGGTTATGGGATGTACTTCAATGGGAAGTGGGCCTGTGGTGGGTGGCCACCGGCATGGGCAGGCACAGGTCGCCTGCGGGATCTCACATACCTGGAATTTTTCCCCATTCTGGGGGCTTTGATGCTATGGGGCGAACAGTGGGCTAATTCGGTGGTGCATTTCTGGTGTGACAATGCTGCTGTTGTCCACATTGTCAATGCACAGACTTCCAAATCGCCCAGGGTCATGGACCTAGTGCGCCATTTTGTGCTGCGCTGCCTGCGCCTCAACGTTTTGTTCAGGGCCAGGCATGTCCCAGGGATTAATAATGATATTGCTGACGCTTTGTCCCGCCTGCAGAACTCCCGGTTCCGCGCCTTGGCCCCGGATGCGGAGGAATTTCCCTCGCCACTCCCGGACGAGATGTGGACTATTGGCAAGGAGAGGTGAACCGGGCGATTGGCCTGTCACTAGCGCCACGCACGCGTAAGGCGTATCAACAAGCATTCAATTCTTACAGGGCATTTGCTACTCAATTTCTCTTGCCAGAGACCTGGCCTATCCCGGTGGACCATGTTCTGCGGTTCATGGTTCACCTGCACGCACAGGGCCTTGCACCTCGCACCATAGCATCCAAGCTCTCGGCGTTGGCTTTTATGGCCAAAGTGGGAGGTCATGTGGATACCACCTCTGACTTCCGTGTGCGACATGTTTTGGAGGGGTGGGTGCACGAGCGCGGGCGTTGCCCGGATGACCGGCACCCTATTTCCCCAGGGGTTCTTACCCAGTTGGCCCGGGGCTGGCCAGGCCTCTGTTTTGATCATTATGAGGCAGCCCTTTTTCACGCAGCCACAACGGTGGCATTTTTTGGAGCGCTCCGCGTCAGCGAACTCGTGATGCTGTCTAAGGCGGATGCAAGTGGTAGGGCACTGGAACTCGAAGATGTCTACGTAGCCAAAGACTGGGCCCAGATGAGGATACGCTCCTCTAAAACAGATCAGCATGGCGTAGGCAGTGGTGTAAGACTGCTACGTTGTTCTTTGGCAGACATCTGTCCGGTTGGTGCCCTACAGGAATTCCTGGCACTGCGTGGCATGCACCACGGCCCGTTTTTCTGTCACCAAGATGGGTCTCCCCTTACTAAATTTCAGTTTTGGAAGGTGACAGCCAGAGCCCTCACCAGGGTGGGCCTACCAGGTGCCCGTTATGGCACACATTCGTTCCGGATTGGTGCAGCCTCTACAGCAGCTGCTTTTGGGTACTCTGGGGCTGACATACGCAGCATGGGAAGGTGGGGCTCGCAATGTTTTCAGTTTTATGTGCGCCCACTCCCGCCATGAGTACCAATCCAGTCACCTTACCGCCTTTTTTTCTCAATTTTCTTACAGACCCTGGGTGTCGTATTACACCGGTGACAGTATGGCTGGTGGGCCACAGCTATGTGCACAGGGCAGCGCGTTACGCTGCGGCGACAGAATGGGGACCCCGACTGGGACTGGGTGACCACGCCAGTCTCGCATGGCATGGTAAGCCTGGGATGTTATGGCGGGAGCTGCGGCCTTTCCTTTTTTCTGGCCTGGGTGCTGACCCGCCTGACATTCTAATCATCCACCTGGGGGGCAATGATTTGGGCCAGGTCACCGGCTTATCGCTTAAGCATGCGATTTGCGAGGACCTCGCCTACTTGCATTATGTCTGGCCTGCCACAACCCTGGTTTGGTCGGACATTGTCCCGCGCCATTCTTACAGAGGGGGCGTTAACCTCCTGGCCCTTGACCGCGCTAGGCGCGCGGTCAATAAGGCAATGGCGCGGTTTCTTGCCAACAGGGCTTGGGGACGGGTTAGTCATCACCCCGATATTAGTCTACAAAATTATGACTTGTACGCAGGGGATGGGGTCCATCTGTCGCGAGGAGGTATGGACCTCCTGTTGGGTGATTGGCGAGCAGGCCTGTTGACCGAGCTGACGGTCTGGGGGGGGCGTCAGGTCTTCTTTGAAGCCCCTCCGTGTGGCGGGTAGCACTGGTAAGGTAAACAGTATGACCCACAAGTATCCGGCAGGTTCGCAATTGACTGGACAACACTAGACAGGAATAAATTAGTTAAACGTTGTCCGGTCAACGACGAACCAGGCGATGGGGTGATGACGATTGCTAACCAGCATGCATCACCCCTGTGATTTCACAGATACGCGTCAGAGGGTGGGGTCATAAGTTAGTTATTGACTACGGTCAACAATTTGTTTGTTGTCAACAAACAAATTGATACAAATTGATACATTGTAACCAATTGCCGTTGGCAATTTTGGGGTGGTACCTTACCAGTGTTACTTCGGCCTGCTTGCCTTAGGAATTACGATTGGTCGTTTTACCGATGCAAATTTATAATTCGGACTAGGGCATTGAATCAATAAATGTGGCCCTATGCTGTTATCCACTTTCAATGTTGTCTGTGTCCGTTATTGGGGGGGTGCGCCTGCAATGCAAGCGCGGCGCCAAAATGGCCGCCGCGCCCTTTGCGGGCCCCCCCCCCACAGGACAGAGAATCCGGGTAGTTAGGGGCGTGGCCAGCTCCCTTATAAAAGGGGTGGCCACGAGGCAGCCAAGCTGCCATTTTACCTCAGCGACGGAGCGGAGAAGTTTTTTCCCCTCCACCCCCTCCCTAGTTAACAGTGTGATATTATGGTCGCTTCGGGGCCGGGTGGGAATTTTTGGTTGGGACCCATATTGGCTCCGGGTCCTGGCTTTTTTGCCCATCCCACACTGTTGCTATGGTTTGATATAGGGGGCTTTCTGTGTTCCTACTGTTGACTTTGGTCACATTGGCGGGTAGCACTGGTAAGGTAAACAGTATGACCCACAAGTATCCGGCAGGTTCGCAATTGACTGGACAACACTAGACAGGAATAAATTAGTTAAACGTTGTCCGGTCAACGACGAACCAGGCGATGGGGTGATGACGATTGCTAACCAGCATGCATCACCCCTGTGATTTCACGGATACGCGTCAGAGGGTGGGGTCATAAGTTAGTTATTGACTACGGTCAATAATTTGTTTGTTGTCAACAAACAAATTGATACAAATTGATACATTGTAACCAATTGCCGTTGGCAATTTTGGGGTGGTACCTTACCAGTGTTACTTCGGCCTGCTTGCCTTAGGAATTACGATTGGTCGTTTTACCAATGCAAATTTATAATTCGGACTAGGGCATTGAATCAATAAATGTGGCCCTATGCTGTTATCCACTTTCAATGTTGTCTGTGTCCGTTATTGGGGGGGTGCGCCTGCAAAGAAGCTTCTGCTTAGGTTGAAAGAAGAGAGTGCAAAAGCTGGCTTGAGACTCAACATCAAGAAAACCAAGATAATGGCAACAGGCCATATCAGTCCCTGGAAAATAAATAGGGAAGAAGTAGAAGCAGTGACAGACTTTACTTTCTTAGGATCTAAGATCACTGCAGATGGAGACTGCAGCCATGAAATAACAAAGGCAACTGATGCTTGGGAGACAAGCTATGAGAAACCTGGGGAACATAGTCAAAAGTAGAGACATCACCTTGCAAACAAAAATTCGCATAGTCAAAGCAATAGTATTCCCGGTGGTAATGCATGGTTGTGAGAGCTTAACCATTAGGAAAGCTAATAGATGCCTTTGAAATGTGGTGTTGGAGGAGAGTTTTGAGAGTACCCTGAAGAACAAATGAGTCAATCCTAAAAGAAATCAACCCTGACTGCTCCTTAGAAGGTCAAATAGTAAAGATGAAGCTAAAGTACTTTGGACATCAAATGAGAAGAGAGGATTCACTTGAGAAGGCCTTGATGCTGGGAAAGGTGGAGGGCAAAGAATAAGGGGGCAGCCAAAAATGAGATGGCTATATGGTATTGTAGATGCAATGGGCACAAAGCTGGGCAGGCTGAGGAGGATGGTGGAAGGCAGAAGTTCTTGGCTGGCAATGGTCCATAGGGTCGCAAAGGGTCAGAATCGACTGTGCGACTGAACAACAACAAACATTTTATTTTAATCTCTACCTCGGGGTCCCAAATTTCATTTAACATACTCCCCAAATATACAATTTTATCTGCTTTTTTGATTTTTCGTGTTCCTGCCATTAGCTTGCTGTGAGTTGGTGTTTGGCTTATAATCAGATATTTCTTTTTTTTTTTTTTTTGGGTGTTGAGCCATCTACAACCATTCAAACCCATGTGTGTACGGAATGAGGGAGATTCTAAAGTTCTGAATTCTTTTGAGAATGCTTTTTTAGATTTCAGAGGTCAAGGGGCATTACTGGATATTTCCAAACTAAATTGCAAGGAAAAATGTAAACGCATGTATGAAAACATGCAAATAATCACACATGGATTGAAAAATGTTGACAGCCAACATCCAAAAATGAGGAGGAGGGTATATCCCACTTGAATCCATCTTAATGGAGAGCAGCAGTTTCATCAATATTGGCCTGGGGATGATGAGGACTTTGCATGCCAAAAAGGCTCAGGGCCAGAAAGCGTCTCATGGAAATGAAACTGCATTATATTCTCAGGACAGTTTTCATGGCTGATTGCCAGATGATCGCCTATAATAAGATTCAGATATGGCAAAAGAAGAAAAAGAAATGTGAATCTTCTCCTCTCCCTTTATTCTTACAGCAACAACACAAGCGAAGTCAGGTTGATAGTGTGTGACTGGCCCTATATCTTTCATGGCTGAGTGGGAATTTGAATCCAGAGTTCATGAGTCCTAGTCTAACACTACAACTGCTTCCATCCATTGCACTAACACTGAATTAAGTTGCAAATGTCCAAAGAATGTGGGGTGTATAATTTTTTCATGGCCAGTTCTCGAAACAATTGCCAGTGATCATGAATGCACTTCATTTCTAACAGTTCGCAGCCTGTCCAGACCTTAGCCTGTGGTCCTAACTCATTTGATACATTTTGAGGAAATAAGTGGCCATAATTCAAAAGTTTAGTTGAAAACAAAAATCTCCCACTTTTTTATAAGCAAAGACAAGCCATGAGATCTATACATAAAATCAAATAAATGTAAGAAGAAGGCAATATCTTTTCTAGGATCACTTAACAAGTCAAACTTTGCACGCTTTCGTGATTCAAGATCCCTTCATTAGGCATGGTAGGGGAATTAATGGCATGATATTTCAGCCAGACTTGTAGAGCTTAGATACCCACTTTTGTTTGTTATTGTTAAAGAAATGTTATTGGACACATATATTAATAATCCTATTTTGGTGTAACATTTTCAACATTATTGCTGGAAGGACCTCCATGGATCTATAACCTTAAGTGGTTCAAATATGGAGTAAATCTTTATTCATTTTGAGGCTCATTTAAATCTATCCCATCAGTACTGGCTTCAAAGGGATATAAATATTCTCCATTGTGCCACACAATCTCCTAGTGTTGACAGCCAACATCCATTTGTAATTGTTAATCACAGAGCTGGCACTAGAACTGGCAGCCCTCCAAAAATTTGGAACATTTAATATTTTCTTCAGGTTTCATAAAATAACTTGAAATAATTGGCATAATCAATACAGAAAGAAAGCTAAAGCTGGTTCTTATATGACAAGAAAAGGTGGAACTCATTACAGTAAAGAACAACTAATTCCTGCATGCGTGAGAAATACTGATTCAATTCAAGCTATTAATTTTTAAAAGATTGCATTCCATTTTTTAATTCAAAATAAACATAGAAAACATTGTACAAATACAAAAAAAAAAACACAAAAATCTTTACAAACTACTACTGTGTGTGCACCCACCACCAGTGGGACATTACCTGGCAGGGAAGATACCTTGACTCAAACTATTCATAAAGACTGGAAGACTAGAACTTATGCTGGAAGATCCAAAGTACAGTAATACCTCATACAAAGTCCGCTTCATACAACATCAGATTCATACAACATCGCCTAATTCCTTGAAAAAAATTACCTCATACAAAGTTGTGCGACTTTATATGAGGCATTGGGGTTTTCCCCAGGTTTCATTGTGCCTGGGCAGGATAAAAGGCAGGACACATGCATGCATTGCTCTTGTGGGTTTTTGCATGAGGCGAAGAGTGTTTAGGAGTAGTTTTGAGCATGACTTTGGATTTTTTTATTTTTTTATCAGAATTTTTAGAAGCATTCCTGGGATTTTTGCAGCATTCCTCAGGTTCTTGGACAATCAGGGTTGTTTGACATGTTTTTGTAATGTATTTAGCCTTTAGACAATGATTTTTTAAAGTTCTGTCAGCTTCCTGTCTGTTTCCTTGACTTTGCCCTGAAGTCTGTGCTGTTACAGTACAATGTATCTCTATGGAAACAACGTTGTATGAGGCTTTGCAGCAAGGATTTGGACATTGTATGAGGCTAGGATTTTGCATGCCTCATACAAAGTCCAAATCTGTATAAAGTCCAAACTTGGTTCCACAAGTTGTGTGAGGTATCACTGTACTTGACAATTAGGGGACTGTGGTGGCTCAGTGGTTAAGTCACTGAACTTGATGACTGGAAGGTCAGCAGGTCAGCAGTTCAAGAACCCAAGTACTGCATGATGGAGTGAGCTCCCATCTTTGTCTCAGCTCCTGCAAACCTAGCAGTTCGAAAGCAAGAAATGGCAAGTAGATAAATAAGGACCACTACAGTGGGAAGATAAACAACATTCCGTGCACTCAGGTGTCTAGGCATGCCTGCCACATGTTCATGGAAATGTCTGCAGAAGCTCGTTGGCTCTAAACAGAGATGAGCACTGAACCCTAGAGTCAGATATGAAAGGCTTTCAAGCAAGGGCAACCGTTACTTTACCTTACTTGACAATTATTGCCTTTGCAACCACCAGAGGAAAATATTGCCCTGTGAAACCATCTTAGGCTGGATTTTCAGTAGGAAACATATGAAAGCCCATTTCATTTTTCTTTCAATTCTCAGAGCCCCTGCAGCTTCCTCAAGCCACCCAAATTTCTTTTCTTAGAAATCAGGTGCAATAAAATAACTGCTTTGCACTGTTTAGTGCTATGCTAAATTTCTGTCACTTATAATGGCAAGCACTCAAATTTGATTGTCATGTGGCAAAGGCAGAGAAGGAAATTCACGAGAGGAATTCATGGAAGGGAGCGAAATGGCTACTTAGCCAACGTGTTCACAGCTAGAAGAAAAATATGAATCGGATGAGAAAAAAATGCAAAATACCATTTTAAGAACGTAAAATATCAGGATTTTCACACACAAAAATGCAAGCCTTATTGCAAAATACATAGTGGGCAGCCCATGTCCAGCTGCCACTAGAGTGTATTGGCTTAGTGTGAAAGCTATAGTGTGTCTGTTCTCCAAGTATCATAACAGCATGCTATGTTTATGTGCTTAATAGTGATCTCCCAAGTCCTCTGACTTTACTCCTAGTTTTGTAGTACATTAGCCATAGGCTTATCACCCTGTTTTGGGCATGGATAGGAGTGGAGCACCAACATTGTGGCTCATGGACCTTGGTTTTGCACTAGTGCAAGCAACTATGGACTGCTGTGACTCAAATGGTTTAGATACTGTTATGTATGTTAACTGTGCTTAAACGGTCAAGGCGATTCAAACCACCATGTTCCCATGCTTTCCTAAGCTGTCAAACAGCATCCCTGTTTGACATCTACGAAATCTCACCAGACAATGTAATCTCGCGAGATTTCGATATGGCGCGCAAATTAGAATCTGACTGGAGTGGAATGTATCTTTTCTCATGTATCTTTTATTATGCAAATAAGTGGATTGAAAAATGTGCACACTCTGTTAGCCAATGGGCTTTTGTTATTGTTGTTACTGTTACTAGTGTATATAAGTCCAAGTTTTGCCCCATCCAAACAGTGTTTAAACCCCACTAATAAAAAGCTGAATTTCACTACTTCATTCATCTCGTCTTCATTCCTTGAACACTAAACTGGTGATGAGGATGGGATGGCGTCCCCACATGGCAGCAACGTTGGCCCATTCGACCCAGCTTGTCCAGAGAAATGGGCAACATATGAATGCCGGTTCCGCCACGCAATGGCCTCGCAGAAGATCACCGAGGAAGACCAGAAGCGCTCCTGCTTCCTCGCACAATGCAGATCTGAGACGCTTGAGCTGGCAACCCACCTTGTTCTTCCATGGGACATGGATGCGGTGCCGCCCGCAGAGATCATGTCTGCACTGAGGAGGCACCTGCAGCCAGAGGTCTTGATCTTCCTTGCCAGGGTGGCCTTCCACAGAAGGGAGCATACCTGTCAAGTTTCAGGAAATTTCTGTCAACCCTCCATATTTTACACTTTTTCCCGCCATCATCCCATATTAGTTTGAAATTAGACTGGAGTTAGACTGGAGGCCAGCACAGGATAAGCATAGCTGTCCAGTTTCCTGTTTTGGCAGAGAAATTTCCCTTATTTGACAGAAATTTCCTGAAACTTGACAGGTATGGAAGGGAGCAGCGACCCAGTGAATCCATTGCAGACTACGCCGCTGCTCTGCACATTGCTGCCACCCCATGCAAGTGGGACAACATTGAAGAAGTGCTCTGGGACCATCTGCTGGCCAGCAGGAGGGACAAAGATGCTCAATGTCGCCTCATGGTCAGAAAGACGCTAACCTTGAAAGCCATCCTAGAAGAGGCAGTAGTGTCTGAGGCTTTTCCGGCATCGCCACTCCACCACCAGTGCCACCGACTCAGCAGTGCAAGCTCAGCAAAGTTCATCTTCATCCCCTCAGCATCGCCTGGTTTCACCTCTTCATTGGAGTCCAGCAATGTAGAGGGTGAAGTCCGAGTGATCCAACGAAAGCACCGAGAGCACCGTGGCAATCTGGAGAAGAAATTCCTTTGCAAGTGTGATGGCTGCGGAGCCCGGCATGACCGCAAGAAATGCCCATTCTGCACCACAGAATGCCACAACTGCGGGTGGAGAGGGCACATTGCTAAGGTATGCCAGCAGCGAAAGCAGAGACCTCCAGCGCCTGAGCTCAAGAAGAGTCATCACCACAACGCGTCCATCACCACAGTGTCACCTGAGCCTGAGCCGTGCCAAGTGGGCATCGTCAGTGAGTGTTTCTAGGCAGACCTGAGCCTTCAGGATGTCCCCTTCAAGATGGAGATGGATTCAGATACTACCATTTCCATAATTCCACAGCGGGAGTTTTTGAGGATTCCCCCTGCCTCTCGGCCCAAGCTTAAATCCCTTAAGACTTCCATCCGAGATGTGCAAGGTTGTGAGATTCCGGTTCTGGGGGTGGGTAATTTCATGGTTAGCACCTCCTTGCCATTGGCTGTAGTTAAGCAGGGCACTAACAATCTTATTGGGATTCAATGGTTCAGGCCTTTGGGAATCTGGCTTTCTGGCATTCATGCAATAGACTCTGACCCAATCCGGGACGTTTGTGCTGCACATCCTGAGGTGTTCAAAAAGGGTTTAGGCTTATACAAAGGACCCCCTGTTGACTTTGAACTTGACCCTACCACCCGGCCCATCCGGGTGAAGCCACGCCGGGTACCCTTTGCTTTAAAGGAGAAGATAGAAGCCGAGCTGGACAAACTGGTGGGGCAGGGCATCTTAGTGCCGGTGGACTCCGCAGAGTGGGAGACACCAATTGTGACTGCTTTGAAAAGTAACGGGGAGGTCAGGATATGCACTGACTACAATTGTACCATCAATAAAGCTATTCGCCCAAACGCATATCCTGTGCCCGTGGTAAGCCACCTTCTTGCCTCCTTGCATGGAGGAAATTGCTTCGCAAAACTTGACTTTGCCCAGGCTTACCAATAATTGACTGTGTCTCCTGCTGCTGCCATAGCCCAGACCATAGTAACCCATGGGGGGGGCATTTAAGGTAACTAGACTACAATTCGGGGTGAATGTGGCCCCCAGAATATTTCAATCTCTTGTAGAATGTATTTTAAAAGGTTTGACTGGTGTCCTGCCATATTCTGACAATGTTCTGATCTCCGCTAAGGACACCGTCGAACTAGCAGCCAGGCTTGATCGAGTCTTCTCACGTTTCGAGCGGGCTGGTCTACGTCTCAGAAGAGACAAATGTTTGTTTTTGGCATGGGAAGTGGAATTCCTGGGGTACCACATTACACCCCAAGGTATCATGCCCTCTGACTCCAAGGTGATGGCTGTGCAGAATGCACCCAGGCCAAAATGTAAAAGCCAAATTGCAATCATTTCTAGGATTGTTAAACTTCTATCACGCTTTTCTCCATCGCAAAGCCTCAGTTGCTGAACCATTACATCGGCTTCTTAAGAAAGATACTGTTTGGCACTGGGGTCATTGCCAGGAGAAAGCATTCCAAGAACTTAAAAGGCTACTATCTTTGGATGCTTTGTTAACTCACTTTGATTCTAATAAGAAAGTTGTACTTGTGTGTGATGCATCCCCTGTGGGGGTGGGAGCTGTGTTATGCCATGTATTAAATGACGGAAGGGAAGCCCCCATAGCATTCTATTCCTGTTCACTCTCAAAGCCTGAGAAAAATTACACTCAAACAGACAGGGAGGCATTGGTAATTGTTGCAGGCACTAAGAAATTCCACGATAACCATTATGGAAAGCCTTTTACCATCATAACTGACCACAAGCCCCCCCCCTTGGAGTCTTTGTGAATGGGAAATCCACACCTCAAATTTGTCTTCAAGGATGTTGTATTGGGCAACTGCAGGCATCAGGACAGACTTCAACACCGGCGTCCTGAGCCCTCCCTCCCTCCTCCTCCCTGTGCCTTGGCCTTGAGCAGGGGTTTAAAGAGAGGCTATGCTGGAGGGGCTTCTCCATTGCCTGGGACTCTGGAGGCCAGCTGGAACAACTGCAGACATCAGGGCAGCCTCCAACACCGGCGTCCTGAGCCCTCCCTCCCTCCTCCTCCCTATGACTTGGCCTTGAGCAGGGGTTTAAAGAGAGGCTATGCTGGAGGGGCTTCTCCACTGCCTGGGACTCTGGAGGCCAGCTGGAACAACTGCAGGCATCAGGACAGACTTCAACACCGGCGTCCTGAGCCCTCCCTCCCTCCTCCTCCCTGTGCCTTGGCCTTGAGCAGGGGTTTAAAGAGAGGCTATGCTGGAGGGGCTTCTCCATTGCCTGGGACTCTGGAGGCCAGCTGGAACAACTGCAGGTATCAGGACAGACTTCAACACCGGCGTCCTGAGCCCTCCCTCCCTCCTCCTCCCTATGACTTGGCCTTGAGCAGGGGTTTAAAGAGAGGCTATGCTGGAGGGGCTTCTCCATTGCCTGGGACTCTGGAGGCCAGCTGGAACAACTGCAGACATCAGGGCAGCCTCCAACACCGGCGTCCTGAGCCCTCCCTCCCTCCTCCTCCCTATGCCTTGAGTGGAGGAGGTGGGGAGTTGAAAGTTCTACGGCCCACTGGGGGCGATGGGGGGAGATATGGGCCAAAAGGGGGGAGGAGATGGTGGAGGGAGGGAGGGAGAGTTAGAAGGATTGAGGGACTAACTTGCCTGCCAGGGAATAGCAGCAGCAGTCTGTCTGGGGCTGGCTTGGAGGTCCATGGGGATAAAATTAAGGTGACGATTCGAGATGGCCTTGAAAAGCCGGCCCACTGCCGTCGCTACTGTGGGTGGAATGTCTCACCCCAGTTGAGGGCTCAAGGTAGATTTGGAAGAATGCCCCACCACTTCCATCACCGCTGGAGCCTTGCGGAGGGTGGTGGGGGGAGTGGGTGGGGCGGTTTTATATGGGGGTGGGAGGGAGGGAGGGAGAGACTGCCCGGCCAGCCAGGAAGGAGAGGCAGCATTCTGTCCGGGGCAAGCAGGGAGGCTCCGGAGACCAATATAGAGGTTGTGATGGGCATGGGGCGATATAGCGGGTACCGAGGGGCGGGCCGCACCCGGGGAACGCGGGGCAGATGCTTAGTAGCTGTCCCTCGTTCCAGCCCCACGGTTACACCTCTAGGTCCTGAGCAGCTGACCCAGGGTGACCCTGTCCTTAGGCTGCTGCTGATGAATGCCAGGTCGGTATGTAATAAGGCCCCCCTGATACAAGACTCTATTATGGGGGAGCGGGCCGACTTGGCATGTATTACTGAGACCTGGCTGAGACCAGAGGATGGGGTTCCTCTGTCAGAATTGTGTCCAGCTGGGTTCAGTATTTGGCACCAGCCTAGGGATAAGGGTAAGGGCGGTGGCGTCGCCATCATAGCCAGGGAGTCACTGGGAGTCACCAGGGCTACTGCTCTACAAATTCTGGGTTGTGAGGCCCTGCTTCTGCGTCTGGGCTCTAAGGGTCAGTTGGGAGTCTTACTCCTGTACCTGCCCCCTTGCAGGGTAAGGGACTCCCTGCCTGAGCTCCTCGAGGCCGTCTCAGCGTTGGCGTTGGAGTTCCCTAGACTGATGGTTCTGGGGGACTTCAATTTGCCTTCGCTGGGGACTGGCTCCGAGGTGGCTCAGGAGTTCATGGCTTCCATGGCAGCTATGGACCTGATTCAGGTAATTCAGGGCCCGACCAGGGGCAGTGGCCACACACCAGATTTAATCTTTTTGTCGGAGCAGTGCCAGAGTGATCTGAGACTACGGAAACTAGACATAACACCTGTGCCATGGTCAGATCATTATTTGGTGGCTCTAGACTTCCTGGGTGCGACGCTTCATCGTAGGGAGGCAGGGCCTATTAGAATGGCCCGCCCCCGGCAACTGATGGATCCTGATGGATTCCAGAGGGAACTGGGGGATTTCCCTCTGGATCGGCAACACGATTCGCCCGAGGCGCTGGTTGACCTGTGGAACAGGATGACAACAGCGGCCTTGGATGAAATCGCACCACTACGGCCTCTCAGAGCTCATGGAGCTAGGTCATCTCCGTGGTTCACAGATGAACTGCGGGAGCTCAAACGGGCAAAGAGACGCCTAGAGCGCCGCTGGGTGAAGACCCAGAGAGACTCCGATTGGACACTAGCTAGAGCCGCTATTAGGGCCTATCTAGTGGCGATGGAGGTGGTGAGGCGGCAATACTTCACCACCCTTATTGCCTCTGCTGATAATCGCCCAGCCACCCTGTTCCGGGTTACCAGGTCTCTCCTTGGTAGGGGGACCCCGGTGCCTGGTTGGCAGGGGTCGGCTGAGGACTTTGCTGACCATCTAGTGGAGAAAATCGATCGGATTCGCTCGGGGTTTAATCCTGGCGTGGATGGGGAGAGTCCGGAGGGAGCTGGAGCACAGTCTTGCCATACCATCTGGGACCGGTTTGATCCAGTTGCCCCTGATGAAGTGGACAGGCTCCTTGCAGCTGTGCGCGCCACTACCTGCCCATTGGACCCCTGTCCCACCTGGTTGGTGAAAGCCTCCAAGGCGGTGACAGGTGGCTGGGTTGGGGCTATGATCAATGCATCATTGCGGGAGGGGGTGTTTCCTGCACCTTTAAAACATGCCTTGGTGCACCCCCTCCTGAAGAAACCTTCCCTCGACCCAGCTGTCCTAACCAACTATAGGCCTGTCTCCAACCTCCCCTTTTTAGGGAAGGTGTTGGAGAAGGCAGTGGCGCGTCGGCTGCAGGGGGTACTGGATGAAGCGGATTACCTGGACCCCTTTCAGTCAGGATTCAGGCCTGGATATGGTACCGAGACGGCATTGGTCGCACTGATGGATGATCTCTGGCGGGAGCGGGACGGTGGTCACCCATCCGTCCTTGCTCTTCTTGACCTCTCAGCGGCTTTCGATACCGTTGACCACGGTATCCTTCTGGAACGGCTCCAAGGATTGGGAATCCAGGGCACTGTGTGGTCCTGGTTTTCCTCCTTTCTGAGGGGTCGGACCCAGTCGGTGTGGTTGGAGAGTGAGAGGTCGAGTCCTAGGCCCCTCAAATGGGGGGTGCCTCAGGGCTCGGTGCTCTCTCCTCTCCTATTTAACATCTACATGAAGCCTCTTGGTGAGATCATTCGTTCCCATGGGGTGCGGTACCATCAGTACGTGGATGACACTCAGTTGTACATCTCGGCCCATGGGGACCCCAGTGATGCCGTCAAAGTCCTTTCCAGGTGCCTGGAAGCTGTTGGGGTCTGGATGGGGGCTAACGGGCTACAACTGAATCCCAGCAAGACTGAGTGGCTATGGATAAGGGGTCCTGCGTTAACCCGGGAGCTACCATCTTTGGTTCTGGATGGGGCTATTTTGCCCCAGACAGACCCGGTGCGCAACTTGGGGGTCCTCCTGGATTCGCGGCTACTGCTAGAAGAACAGGTGGCGGCTGTGACCAGGAGGGCTTTCGCCCAACTTCGGGTGATTCGCCAGTTGCGCCCACTCCTGGACCGGGACTCCTTGCTCATGGTCACTCACGCTCTGGTCACCTCCAGACTAGATTATTGCAATGCGCTCTACATGGGGCTGCCCTTGACGACCATTCGGAGGCTACAGCTGGTCCAGAATGCAGCAGCCAGGGTGGTGATGGGGTGTGGGCATTATGCCCATGCTTTGCCACTGCTCTGGGAGCTGCACTGGTTGCCAGTTTGTCTCCGGGTGCAATTCAAGGTGCTGGTTTTGACCTTTAAAGCCCTATATGGTAGTGGGCCGGGTTACCTAAGAGACCGCATCACCCTGAGGACGTCTGTCCGTCCAACCAGAGCGGACCGGAAGGGCTCTCTAATTGTTCCATCAGCCAGAGGGGCTCGCCTCTCTGGCACAAGGAGGAGAGCCTTCTCCGTGTCTGCGCCGGCCCTCTGGAACCTCCTGCCAACAGAGGTACGTCTCCGGACGGAATTGCTGCCTTTCAGAAAAGAACTTAAAACCTGGCTGGCGGGTCAAGTGTGGGGTGCAGGTGGAAGGGTAACCTCCATTGGGTGGTTGGTGTAGAAGAACTCTTCCCCATGGTGCCTTTGGATCCTGCAGCCCTTGTTTTTAGGGGGTGGGTAGTTTTAACTGTTTTTAACATGTGTTTTTTTTTAATTTTTATTGTGAACCGCCCTGAGTTGGCTTTGGCCGAGTGAGCGGTATATAAATGTGACAATTAAATTAAATTAAATTAAATTAAATTTTCCTAAATGCATACGATTTTACTTTGGTGCACAGGCCCAGCAAGGACATCAGTCATGCTGATGCCCTGTCACGTTCTCCACTGCCAGGGATCGGGGAAGCAGATTGCGAAATCGAAAGTGACCACCAGGTCCTCATGACTGAGGCATTCGACTCACCCCCGGTCGTCCCCTCAGATATAGCCAAAGCTACGGCCAAGGATGTAACATTGACTAAAGTAATGTCTTGGGTACAAAAGGGCTGGCCTGTCTCTCCTCTAGCTGAGGAATTCAGAACATTCCACTGCAAGCGTTTGGAATTGTCAGTGTAACAAGGTTGCCTTCTATGGGGCCAGCGGGTGGTCATTCCTGTCACTCTCAGGAAAAAGGTTTTACATTTACTTCACACAAGTCACCCGGGAATTGTACGTTCCAAAGTCCTTGTCCATAGCTACTTTTGGTGGCCTCAACTGGACCAAGACATGGAACAGATGGTCGGCACTTTTGCCAGCTGTCAATCCTCTCGCCCAGAGCAGTCCCACCTTCCCTCTCAGGAATGGGATTCTACTTCGGGCCCGTGGTCCAGGTTGCACATAGATTTTGCAGGTCCATTTAGGGGTGCCCTATTTTTGTTAGTTGTGGATTCATTCTCTAAGTGGTTGGAAGTAATTAAGGTGCCTAATACCACTTCAGCCACAACGATAATGCACCCAAGAAGGCTGTTCACAGCATTTGGACTTCCAGATGTGCTTGTGTCTGACAATGCCTCCACATTCACATCTGGAGAATTCCAATCCTTCATGGAAAGGAATGCAATTAGGCACATCATTGCCACCCCATTCTACCCAGCCACAAATGGCCAGGTGGAGCAGCAGGTGCGCACAACTAAAGATGCACTTCGGCGTATGGGTGAAGGGGATTTAGAGCTCCAGTTATGCCAGTTTCTTTTCACGTATAGGCTCACCCCACCTGCCTCGGGGCTGTCCCCTGCTGAATTGCTCCAGCAAAGGAAACTGTCATCCTTGCTGGACAGATTGGATCCCTCTAGGGTGAAGGACAAAGGCACAAATATAGCGATCCAACACCAGAAGGGTTTCTCGTCTGGAGACCCTGTACATTGCCGCAATTATGCAGCTGGTGGCCCTACGTGGATGCCTGGGTTTGTGATTGATCAAACTGGTCCTGTTTCTTTCAGAATCGAAACAGCCACTGGTCTGATCTGGAGGAGGCATGTGGATCAATTGAGACCCAGAATACTGAACCCACAGGACGAATACACACACTCAACTTTAGGGTTGGCTCCCACCCATTTAAACCCAGGGGGCAGAGGTAATAGTCAGCAGCAAGCTAACTTACACCCAGAGGTGTGTTTTAGGGACCGATTTCAAGGGGAATTTGTGGAATGCTCCTCTACTCCGGCCAGGTGTACCCCTACACTTTCCCAGCCTAGCACTCTGGATTCCTTAATTGATGATGACCAATTCTGTTTAGAGTTTCCCTCCACTCTTAGTACACACAGGAGGGACCCTGAGTTGTCTTCATCATCCACAGAATTTGATTTTGGTTTTGAGCGATCCCCTGCTCCTTCATCTCACAAACGGGGCTTTAATTTGGGTTTACAATCCTCTCCCTCTAGTCAATCCCTCACTCCATTCGGATTGCCCATCCTACGAGCCCCTGAGCCGGCTCAGCCAAGGGTCCGACCCGGAAGGGAAACTAGACTGCCATCCTGGTTAAAGGATTTTGTTTTTACCTGGGGGGGGGAGAATGTTATGTATTTTAACTGTGCTTAAACTGTCAAGGCGATTCAAACCGCCATGTTCCCGCACTTTCCTAAACTGTCAAACAGCATCCCTGTTTGACAGCTACGAAATCTCGCCAGACAGCGTAATCTCGCGAGATTTTGATATGGCGCACAAATTAGAATCTGACAGGAACAGAATGTATCTTTTCTCATGTATCTTTTATTATGTAAATAAGTGGATCAAACAATGTGCACATTCTGTTAGCCAATGGGATTTTGTTATTGTTGTTACTATTACTGTTTATAGTGTATATAAGTCCGAGTTTTGTCCCATCCAAACAGTGTTCAAACCCCACTAATAAAGAGCTGAATTTCACTACTTCATTCATCTCGTCTTCATTCCTTGATCACTAAAGATACTGAACTTGACGACTGGAAGATCGGTAGGTCAGCAGTTCAATACCCAAGTACTGCATGATGGAATGAGCTCCCGTCTCTGTTCCAGCTCCTGACAACCTAGCAATTTGAAAGCAAGACTATGGCAAGTAGATAAATAGGGACCACTTCAGTGGGAAGGTACACAGTGTTCCGTGCACTCTGGTGTCTAGGCATGCTGGCAACATGTCCACAGAAACGTCTGCAAATGCAGACAGTGCTGGCTCCTTGGCTATAAACAGAGATGAGCACTGAACCTTAGAGTCAGATACAACTGGATTTCAAGCATGGGTGACTTTTACCTTTACCTAAGCAACTATGGAAGAAAGACTTGGGGGGGGGGGGGGAGGGAGATCTGCATTCCCATGCCATCCATACCTTGCTCTGTGGCACCAAAAGAGCTTATCTCTTGGTCTTTTTATGTAGTCCTGATGTTTCAGGAATACTGCTGACCTTGCAATCCTGCCTATAGTAGCAGTTTTCCATGCAGTCTCCTTAAAACACCTGATTTGGGTTGTCTTCCCATAACATTATGCTGCTGGTATTTGAGCATCTGCTCTGCCATAGGTTAGTCTGTTTCTTTTTTTTATTCTTTTGAAGCGTATATTAAATCTCATCGTGTACAATTTCCTCATAAGCTAAAAGGTGACTTGAAATATTTTAAACAAATACAGAAACATTGAATGCAAGCAAAAGAATCTTCCTGTCTACAGCCCAACTCTAGCAACTAATTGTCCCCCCCCCCCTAAAAAAAAAAGAGATTTGTGAAGGCAGGCAAGCTTAATCACCCAGACAACACATTCTTTGATTACTATACTTGTGTAGCTGTCAGCAAGTAGGTTCTAGCTAGTGCTGGTAACCCTAGAAAGCAGTGTGACAAGTTTCCACTTTGAGTGAGCCAACTTTCCCATGCCTTGGCTGTTTCATTGTTTGGAAACAACAATGCCTCTCATCTGTGTTGGCAACAAAAGCCTGTGTCTGCAGTCTTTCTTAGAAGCCTACCCCATCTCCTATAATTCTAAGAAAGGGTAAATAAGTGATTTAGAGTGAATATTTCAGGGACCTTTCTTCTTAGAATAAAAACTACAGCTGTTACCTATTCTTTCAGCAAACATGCAATAACAAAACAGCTCATGTTGTCTTGTGCATATTCCCAGGAGAGTAGTTTATTAATAATAATTGTGTGCTGTCAAGTCAATTCTGACTTATGGTGAACCTTTTTCAGTACTCAGAAGTGGTTTAACCTTGCCACCTTCTGGCTGGATTTTCTGGGCTGCGCAGTGAGGAATTGAATTCCCAACATCTGTCTCCTTAGGTTGGGAGAATTGACTTAGAAAGCTGGGGTGAGCAGGAAGAAGAAACAGAGGGAAAGGAGAGTGGTAGTCAGTAATATTTTTCAGTCTCAATTCTAGAGTGGCCTTCCTTACTACCAAAGACTTCTCTTGACAACTCCCACTATCCCCAAAACATGGATCTTACTGTGGGGGTGCATCCTTCCAGTCATGTCATCAAATTGTGGAGACTTCTTGGTAGTCTGCATGTAACACCTCTTTAATAGTGCCTGGTTTTTAGGTTACTTCTGATTTTGTCGGTATTGAGTTCTCTACTTCTAAGTCATGGCCAAGGAAGGCTGGACCCAAAATGATATGAGGCACTGTCTCTGACGTTAAGATTGCCCAACTCCACAAACCTCAGTGAGTGAGCTGTTTAGGGGAGAAAACAGTGAAAATGCAGCAGGCAGGGGGAAATGGATGGAGGAAAACCTCCAAGTGCACAACAAGTTAAGTTTCTGGTTTTTGAACTAAGCTGAGTGCTTTTGAAGCATAGTTCTTCCTCAGGGGCACTCTTGAACAGGCAACTGTAGTCCTTGAGTCTCTCATATCATTGCAATATGTTTCTAAGGCATTGGTCAGGCTTGAGTCAGATGGCATCCATTTTGAATGTAAAGTGGGATTTGAAAATGTGGAGCTGAACATTTCAACAGAATGACTATGCTTAGGAAGAAACTAACAACCAAGGCTGTCTTTCTTATTGGATGCACCGAAGAGTCCCGACTGACAGGTGTTCAACAGGTTGTGCCCTTGGAATCCACATTCATTTCTTTCTTTCTTTTTTGCAGCCTGTAGTCCTAAAATGATTATATAATAGACTCAGAACAATAGGCTAACTTACTGAGGGGGAAATAACATCTTCTGGAGCTGTGATTATTTTGCTGTGTTATATTTTCTTACACAAGAGTGCTAGCGGCTGAAACATGCAGTAATTAATAGATGGAATTTGCAGTAACAGGAGTAATTAACCAAAGGGGCAACAGGGAACAGCTCAAAATTTTCCATCATTCAATCATAGGGAAGTATATTTTTAAAACAAATAAGTAACGAATGGCTGTTGGAGAGGAAAGCTGGAAGAATGGCTGTATTTCAACCTCAGCAGTTAATAGCACTGACATAAACAGACACTTTGGTTGTGTTTATTTAATATATTTCACTGAGAGAAATTCCTGCATTGAAACAGTAAGTTTCCAGCCTTTGCCAGAGACAATATTAAATAAACAGCCACGTTTCAGGGGGAAATCTCTCCCAAAGAAAATGATATGTTTCAAAATGAAAGGTTAGATCTGTTAACTATTGGTCAGGTTAAGACTGATTGTTTCCTGCAAAGCAAATCACATTATAGTGTTAATGTGTATTTCCCACTGTTACAGCCTTTTTTCTCCAGATATGCAGTTTCTTCAAAGCACAGCCAGGCTTGCAAATGAAGCTTATATTTACTTTATGAAGAAAACAAGCTCATTTGCAAAACAGGGAGTGACACATGTTTGAGCAAGTTCAATCTGTCATTATTTACCATTTCAGGCAGCTCCTCCTCTTTGTGACAAGGGAAATTCATGTTCTAGAACTGTAATGGTGAACCTTGGCACTCCAGATGTTCTTAGACTTCAATTCCCAGAAGCCCAAGCTGTATGGGCACATTTTACTTCCGCTTCCGGGAGTGACGAGGGCAGTGTGGGCCGGATGAATTGTTGTAAGCCCATTTGTGTGGATTCACAGGGGCTTCTGGGAATTGAAGTCCAGGAACATCTGGAGTGCCAAGGTTTTCCATCATGGTTCTAGCACTTCTAGTGACCTCCATTGGCATTATTTGGTGTTCTTGTAATACTTCTTTGACGTTGTCTCTCCTCTTTCCTCTACGTCTGCCTTGTGCTCTTTGTCCTTCTCTTTTTATATAAGCCTTGTACAATATGGAATTCCAAGACATTCATTTCAAATGGACAAACCACTGTATTTGTTGTCTCTCTAGGTTGTCCCAGACACTAATAATGACAACAATAATAATATTGTGTGTCATCATGTTAAGTCTGGCATATGGTGACCCATTACCAGGGTTTTTAGGTAGGGAGTACATCAAAGTGGTTTACCATTCCCTTCCTCTGGGGACATCCTGGGATTGTGCATCTTGCCCATGACTACACAGACTGGTTCTTCTCCAAGGAGGCACAGAAGGGAATTGAACGCCCAGCCTCTAGCTCCATAGCCAGATTCCCAAACCACTAAGCTATCCAGTCATCATTCAAATATCCATCTATCTATATATCACTAAAATCAAGGTGTCGTGCCATTTGAGACTCGTGTGACATGACACCTTGGCACTCACCGCCCCAGAAACTGCACCCCCGCCTACCTGAGGCACCGGGTCAGCACAGGGTACTGGCAGTGCCCCCTGCAGTCCTTCACCCCAAAAAGGGCCACATGGGGGCACCCCCACCCGCCCGGAAGTCCACTGACAGAGGGCAGGTCTGTGCAAAGTGGCCATGAGCAGCAGGCCAGGCAGGCCTGCACTGTGCATGCCCCAAAAGACTGGGCATGTGTGCCAGGCAGAAGGCTCTGCCTGACCCCGGATATCCAGGGTTCCTGCTGCAGCCCATGAGGCGCACCAGCTATTCTGCTGCCGAGTACACCAGCGGGAAGCTGCAAGGAGCGCTACTTCGGCAGCGGCACGGATGCCCCAGACTCCACGCGCTGCTGCTGCCTTCAGCCACGATGACGTAGCCCTCCGCCACCACCATCTTTGCCGGAGCGACGCTTCCCCTCCACCCCCAAAGCCATGGGGAGGCCCGAGCACCATGCACGCCCCAGAGTCCACATGCCACTACTGCCATCGGCTGTGCCCCCTGCCCCCCTGCCACCACCATCTTCACCAGGCTGACACTTCCCCCCAAAGACATGGAGAGGCCCAGCCCCATCGGAGCCGCTGCCGGACTTCGGCGGAGGTGGCACGAACTTTGGCTCAATGTTTGTCGATGAATCCTCCTCACTGTGAAGCCTGAACAGGATGCACGATGCTGTGGAGAAAACACAGGTATCTATGTTATTCTTGAACCACACCCGAACATCCCATTCTGTTCTGATTGGCCCTGTCTGATGGTCTGATATCTTCTGAGTCAGGAATTAGCAAATGGCATTCTGCTTGGTTCAATTTGCATGGGTGAATGCCAGCCTTGTGGGAGTTTAAGATCCAATTGATAAGAAGCTTGAACACAATACTCCAGACATTACTGTGGTTAAAAACATTTGGTTAAGGTGATTGATATGGTGATCCTAGGTGACGTTCAAATATTATATAAAGAAATGAATCAGTGACTACCAATGCATTATCACAATTGGAGAGTGGGTTGAGGATTGTGAATCAAGGTCATGTCTGAAAGTATAGGAGGGTGGCAAAGCTAAGGATGAAGGGCATGGACCTAGACTGCTTTCCTCTTTACATAGTGTGTACACATGATGAAATAATATCTGCATAAGCTTGTATGACTGACAAAGGATACACTTCTTCTTCCATGTCTAGGTCAGATATGAAACTGCCAGAATGAAGCCACTAGTTGATGAGTTTATTCTGCAGTTCCTTTTGCCTGACCTAGTATAATAATAGTTGTGTGCCGTCAAATCAGTTCTAACTTAGGGTGACCCTTTTACAGGGTTTTATAGGTAGAGAATAGACAGAAGTAGTTTACCCTTGCCTTCTTCTGAGACTGTGTAGCTGGCCCAAGGGCACATAGGTTGGCTCTTATCCAAGAAGGCAAAGGGGGTAATTGAACCTCCCAACTCCTGGCTCTGCAGCCAAATACTTTAACCATAAAATCAACACAACATTATTATTATTATTATTTTTTAAAGGCATAAAGGCTGCATACTCATGCCAACTAGTTCTTTTTTTCTACCATTCCCTCTTGCCCTTCATAGAGTTCTCCACCTTCCTTTTAGTCTTTTGGTTTTTTCCCCTCAGTGGCTGGTTGGACACCTGTTTAAACTAAAACATTGAGCTGCAGCTACCCATTATATTTACATTTTATAAATGTTTTCAAGAACTTGCAATATTATAGTTGACTGCTGCAGTGCAGGATTGAACTTACAGGATTCACAGGCCCTGTCCTTGGGTGATTGTTACTGGCTAGAACAAGTGGTTGCTGCTATTGGCAAGCAACCACAAGGATGGACAAAGGTGAAACAGAAAGGCAAAGAGATAATGTAGGGAAAAGAATCAAGTGAAGTCATCATTGTAAAACCAGACTATAACAACATTGTAAATGCGAAGAAAAGCAAAAGGAAATACAAAAATTGCAATGTAATGCAATATATAAGCATGTATACAATACAGCATGTATTAAAGGTAAAGGGCACCTTTGCTTGAAAGCCAGTTGTATCTAACTCTAGGGTTCAGTGCTCATCTCTGTTTATAGCCAAAGAGCCAGCGCTATCTGCTTCTGCAGATTTTCTGGCCAGGAAATATGGAGACCATCGGCCAGTTGTGGACATCAGCAGGTTCGCACCAGTTCGCCAGAACCGGTAGCAGAAATTCTGGCTGGCCCCGCCCATCTAAGTTTTGAAATAAAGTAGTCCTAATTTGGGTGCAACACAGGGCTTTTCCCCTGGCCACGCCAACCATACCTCGCCCACAGTGTGGTAGTAATTTTTTTTGGGAGCCCATCACTTCCCTCAACTGGAAATGGCTTTGCAGGGCCGTCAGGATATCTGTGAGGGGAACATTGTCAATATCCCTCGGCAGCACCAAGTGAATGGCCAGCTCGAGCATCAGCAGGCTACATCTCTCCAGGAAACACGAACGCTTTTGGTCCTCGTCTACTATGTTGTCAGCCGCCATGGCGTGCTTGAACTGCTTTTCGTAGAGAACCCATTTCTCTGGCACTGAGATATCGAAAGGGCCAACGTAATTCTGTTGGGATGCCATCCCATCTTCGTCGTCAATTTAGTGTTCTGGAAATAATAGGCAGCAGCCAACAGTACGGGCCAAACACACAACTTTATTTGGAATAAGACTAGGTGGACAGATCTAACAACACACCCTCACATTCCTTAGCTATCTCTGATCAGAACTGACAGTTGGGGGAAAAACCATTAGAACCATTGACAGCACAGTTCTTGTTTAGAACCCTTCTGAAGTCTCGCGAGACTTCAGACCATAGTCTGAAGAGTTTAAATACATATTAAACTCTTTCACAACAAGACAAAATGGCAAACACATTTCCTCAAATACACAACAATGCGGCAGGCATGACTAGACACTGGAGCGCACGGAATGCTGTTTACCTTCCCACCAAATTGGTCCTTATTTATCTACTTGCAATTTCTTGCTTTCGAACTGCTAAATTGGCATGAGCTGGGACAGAGACGAGAATGCATTTCATCATGCAGTACTCAGGTATCAAACTGCTGACCTTGCCGCCTTCCAGTCAGTGTCTTAACCACTTGAGCCACTGCTGTCTACAAACATAAATAAAGTTGGATGTGTCCTGCAATGTCAAGCTACTTCTGACTTATAGTATGGTTTCTGAGATATGTGAGATATTTAAGGAGTGATTCTACCAGTTCCACTACACTCCCAGTGAGTTTTGACAAACAAGGGAGGCTTTGAATCCAGCTCTTCTAGATCAGGGGTTCTCAACGTTTTCCCACCATGGGCTGGACCATGCCCCCTCATACACCTGAGTGGGTCAGATATGTGGTTCCCCCCACTGTAGATACTGCTGTAAAACATGTCAGTGGCTGTCATAAATGCATTTATGACAGCCGTGGGTGCATTTACAGCATGTTTTTGGTTGTGTTTGCCACTTCCGCCAGGTGCTGTTAAAAGCTATGGCTGGCAGAGAACTCTCTCTCCCTCCCACTCACTCACTCTTTTTGTGTATATAAAACAGCCATAGAAGAAGGGAGAATGAGGGCCATTCCACAGCTTTTCCAAGCAAGGTCCTGAGCTTGCGCACACAAACAAGTGGAAGGCTTACAATGAGATAGCAAAGGAAACACTTTAAAAGAGCTCAAAGTGATCTCCACATGCAACCCATTAGGGATAAGCAAGGAAGAGATGCTGGAAATTCAGACTCAATCTTTCTGGTCCATTATTTCTGCCAAGTCACAGTCTCTGGGCAAGATATAAATTGTTTCCCACACTGTGATTTTTAAAAAGCACTTTCTTTCCTGTACTGATTTTACATCGTGTGAAGGAGATTAAATGTATGGGCCTGGGAAGATCCTTTCCAAGGCACCCTGGAGCATAGGTGGCAAGGAATATGGGGTCAATTTGAGATGGCTGCAAAGCATGGAAAATTGCTTTGGGTAAGAATAACTGATGATAAACTGAAATACTCTACAACAAATCAGTGGTAAGATGATGTTCTGTGTGCCTGGGCCTTATCCTTTAACTGTTTAATTATGAATGGCTTCTACGTGTCATCAGATTAATTTATCTTCAGTGTAACTTCCAAGGTCTCTGGGATGTATTATCTAAGACAGGGGTGCCCAAACTATGGCCCGTGGGCAGGATCTGGCGCTCTCACCGCTCCCAGAAGCGGAAGTAAAACATGCATGCATGTACACAGAATGTGCCCGCGTATGTGCAGAATGCTGCCATAAATGACCTGTGGCTGTCATAAACACATTTACAACAGCCGCTGGTCATTTACAGCAGCATTCTGTGCATGTGTGGGTGTGTTCTGCACACACGCATGCACGTTTTACTGCTGGTTTAAAGCATACACTGTCAGCACTGAAGTGTAAATTGGATTACTTTTCACAGGAACAATAAGTATATCTCTGACAAACATAAAGGCGCAGCTACAGTGGCTCAAGTGGCTAAGACGCTGACTGGGAGGTGGAAGGTCAGCAGTTTGATTCCTGAGTACTGCATGACGAAATGATCTCCCGTCTTCATCCCAGGTCCTGCCAACCTAGCAGTTCAAAAACAAGAAATTGCAAGTAGGTAAATAGGGACCACTTCGGTGGGAAGGTAACAGCATTCCGTGCACCCCTGTGTCTAGTCATGCCTGCCACATGACCACGGAAACGTCTGCAGAAGCAGACAGCGCTGGCTCTTCGGTTTTGAAACAGAGATGAGCACTGAACCCTAGAGTTGGATACCACTGGCTTTTGAGCAAGGGAAACCTTTACTTTTTATATATAAAATTAATAGGTAGGGCGGGAAAATGTGATTCAGGGCAAAAGAGCTTGGCCGGTTCCAGCCTCAGCTGTGAGTGAGCCGCCACACCCCCGGGCCTCCGCCCCCATGCCACCGGGACTACAAAAGCCGGGGAGTGTGGCGCAGCTGGAAGGAACTTTGCCGGCTCCAGCGTGGGTTGAGCCACCACACCCCCGGACTTCTGTCCCAACACCACCGGGGCCAAAAATGCCGGGAGGGGCGGCGCGGAGAAGAAGAGCTTGGCCGGTTCCAGCCTCAGCTGTGAGTGAGCTGCCACACCCCCAGGCCTCCGCCCCCATGCCACCGGGGCTACAAAAGCTGGGGAGTGTGGCGTGGCTGGAAGGAACTTTGCCGGCTCCAGCATGGGTTGAGCCACCACACCCCCGGACTTCTGTCCCAACACCACCGGGGCCGAAAATGCCGGGAGGGGTGGCGCGGAGAAGAAGAGCTTGGCCAGTTCCAGCCTCAGCTGTGAGTGAGCCGCCACATCCCCGGGCCTCCGCCCCCACGCCACCGGGGCTACAAAAGCCAGGGAGTGTGGCGCGGCTGGAAGGAACTTTGCCGGCTCCAGCGTGGGTTGAGCCACCACACCCCCGGACTTCTGTCCCAACACCACCAGGGCAGAAAATGCCAGGAGGGGCGGTGCGGTGGCAGAAGGGCTTCTCTTATCCCACTTTCTTTAGTTGGGTGTGAGTGGGGGCCCTCTTTTTGAGTTTTTGTTTTTCTTGTTATTATTGAGCTGTTTTGTTTGTTATGTTGTTTAGGGTAATCTGATATTGTATTGCTTATGCTCTTGACATTTTGTATCTTACTTGCATATTGCTTTGTATTATTTGTATCGTATTTTGTATTGTTTAGCATTATTATTATAAACCGCTTCGAGTTCCCTTTATGGGGAGTAAAGCGGTATAGAAATCTAAACAATAAATAAATAAATAAATAAATAAATAAATAAATACATATAAATAAATAAATTAAAATTAAAAACTGTAATTGCCTAGGGCATGAAAAGTTTGGCCACCCCTGATCTAAAACATACATATTTTCCTGTCAGTGTTGGCACCATCATTAAGGGGAGAAGATAGAAAACGTTCTGTGATATACAGGTAGAGGAGGTGGCAGCAACCATCTCCTGGCTTACTGAAAGACAATGCCATGGCATTCCAGACTGTTTGCCCAGAATTGCATAAGCTACTTTGCTGTTTTCAGATGCCTTATGGCCATTCTTACCACTTTGTCAGAAAAGGCATAAAGGTTTTTTGGGTTTTGGGTAAAATTTTGTTCCACCACACTTGAATCCTGCTATCTCCCCATTTGACATTGTCTTTCTTGATCTCTACCCAATCCTTCATTCATTCATGGTCTTTCTCCATCTTTATTTCCCTCTCCCTCTCCCCAAGCATTTCAGTTTGCCAGATGGAAAGGAATTCAGCTGTAGAGGAATGGAATTTATGCAGAATGCTGACTCACAAGTCACTCCTCAGCCAAGGAGCATAAGTTCAGTTATTTCACTCTGTTAATGTACCACACAGAAGGTAAGAGCATGAAGAATATGTGCCATTATGACTTTGGAATCTAGTTTTCTCTATGTAGGGTGTTCAACAGCATTTGTACAAGCAAACATTCAGATGACCTTTCTTTCCATGCATTGCATATAACACGATTTCCTGAGAACATGAGACTGAGGTGGAATGTTGAAGGCTATCAATATATTAATTTATCACACTATCAATATATTAAATACTGCTACTTATTGAATGCTTCAGTTTAAATGCACTTCTTTATTTCCTGAAAAAAATTGACCTTATCTTCTTGTGAATGCACAGAATGAATCACTTACCAAAGATTGATTCAAACAGGTACCTGTTATTAGGTTTGCCTCTTCAATTTCACTTAAAGTGCATTTGATATGAAGTGTGTCCATGTGTGTGCACATATCTCCCTATACATGCTTGGAAGTAAATGTCTTCATGTGTGGATGTGTGGGCCTCAGAGACTGAACTCTAATGTCAATCTTTGTGATAGTGCTGACTGACCAGGATAAAACAACAGTCATCTCATGTGGCATTTTGATTTGCTTTCATTATGCCTTGAAGCAGTTGCCAGAAGAAGGGAGCAAAATCTATTTCCTCCCTCAACCATTTTAGTTTTGTTTTGAATCTCTACAGTTTAGGAACATATCTTTTATTCCCAGATCTCCCTTCCAAAATCGTCGTGTTTCACTCCAAGTTTTGTCCCAGCCCTCTTCTAGACTCAAAGCCAAGACACATAGGACAAGTTTCAGCAATTTGAATGCAAAAACATAGTCACTCTACCTCGAAGTCAGGGCTGGAAAATATGGTCTTTCGGTTATTGGGCTTCAGCATCATCAATCTCAGATAATTTCCATTTAAGGCAGTGTTGTGTAGTAGATAGAGACTGTGGTGGCTCAAGTGGTTAAAATGCTGAACTTGATGACTAGAAGGTCAGAGTTTGATTCCTGAGTACTACACAACAGAGTGAATTCCCATCTCTGTCTCAGCTACTGCCACTCTAGCAGTTTGAAAGCAAGAAATTGCAAGTAGATAAATGGGGACCACTTTGGTAGGAAACTAAATAGCGTTCCATCTACTTAGGTGTTGAGGCATTCCTACCACATGTTCACAGAAACATCTGCAAATGCAGACAGTGCTGGCTCTTTGGCTATAAACAGAGATGAGCACTGAACCCTAAAGTCAGATACGACTGGCTTTCGAGCAAGGGTGCCCTTTACTGTGTGGTAGATAGAGCATGGGTCTGGTATTCAAGGGACCTGGATTCAAAGCCTCACTTTGCCATGAAAACTCTGTGGGAGGTGGCAACAGGAGACCACTCTTTGAGCATCTCATATGCCTAGAGTACCTGATTTGAGGTACTGCAAGTCAAGAGTCACCTAATGGTGCATAGCAATAGCAAATTTCTACTTATTGATACATAAAAGTCACCCCCCCCAGCTACCATGTGATAAGAAACTTATTTCTAACTTTCTGCAAATAATTCATTCAGCTCTCATAAACCAGAAAGAAGATACTTATGTCCTTAAATGGGACCTTGGCTCATCTCTCTATTTTGGGCAGAGTTCAAATGACTGCTCAGTTGTATACAAGGCAGAGTTGGCTTTGCAAAGCAGGAGGTATGCAGTTTATTAAAGCTGCCTTATTCACCCGGGGTCATTTTATCTCTTGGAAACACAAATTCTAAGAAAGCAACTGTTTCTTCCAAGGAAATTGTTCTCTTATCTAAGTGATGTTACTAAAGGGAATGTTGCAAAAAATCCAGTAAAGTTTTGTTTTTCTGGTTGGGGTATCTTTAATTTAATTCTACTTTAACGAGGGCTTTACCCTATGTCCCTATGTGCATTTAAAGTGCACAGTGTTAGGATTTAAGATTGCAAGTTGCTTATAACAAAAAATAATTGTCATATGCTATAGCCATAAACAGATAAGGTGGAAAAATCATGAATTCTATAACACCAACATTGGAAGCCCAGTTCATGTTTCACACAAAGATGTGGAGTCATCATGCTTCTTTGCTCTATAGCAGGGGTCAGCAAACTTGGCTTTCCAGGTGTTCTTGGACTTCAAGTCCCAGAATCCCTTACCATTTAACCTGCTGACCAGGGCATCTGGGAGATGAAGCCCAAAACATCTGGATGACCAAAGGTAGAAAAGTGACTTCTTTAGCGCAGAAACTGGCACTAATTCTTGCCTCCTGGGAATGGGAAGCACTGGTATATTTACCACCATGGATCAATTCCTGTCTATCCCGCACCCCCCATGTACTAATTTTAAGAGGTCAGTCCAGGGCTAAGTGCCAAGCAACACATTATTTAACTTTGTACATTGAATCATTTTTCCTTCTAAAAAAAGGTACTCAGGATGGCTAACAGTTATGAAGTACAGATTTATTTTAAAAATACTGTAATTTTAAAGTAACAAAAAGCAAGTAAAGTAAAAACATAATTAAAATATAATTAAATGTGGTGCTTTATATGAAGCATGCTACTTTGTTTCCTAAGTTTCTTTAGGTAATTTCAAATGCAGAGTGAGGGACATAGTGTACAGTTAATGGGGAGGGGAGATTTATCTTTTTTTTCTCTATATCAGTGATGGCCAGTCTAGGCACTCCAGCTGTTCTTGAACTTCAATTCCCAGAAGCCTTGATCAGCAGGAGTGCTGACTTGGGCTTCTGGTAATTGAAGTACAAGAACACCTAGAGTGCCAAGGTTTGCCATCATGGCTCTATATCATCTAAAAATCACTCCATGCAACTAGGAGTACTAGTCTAAAAGCTCCCATTATCGGCTATGCAAACTTGTAACCTACCATTCCCAGCCATTTGGGTGGGTTGATAACAGAAATAATAGGGTGGAGAGGTTTAGATTACTTCTACATTTTTAACCAGTCTAACCTCTGTCTGCAAGATTTACAATAAAGTTGGGGGACATGAAAAGAGTCTCCCCAAAGATTGCTATTTCAGTGATCCGGCTTCCCATGGGCCACAGTGATTTGTTATCACTGGCTAATCCTTTCAATCCAGAAGCACTTTCTTGAGTAGAAATGACTACAAACAAATATTTTTACAAATGGCTCTTCTCAGGGCCCAAACAGACAGTGATATCAGTCAAAATTGAAGGAATACAGTGGACCCTTGATTAATGATGTTACTTGGTTAGCCAAGTAGCATCGCTATTCGAATAATGAAGTTATTCAAATAATGACAAAAATGTCGTTATTTGAATAACGATGGTATTTTTACTGTCGTTATTCAAATAACAACATTTTTGTCATTATTCGAATAACGATGGTAAAAATACCGTCATTATTCGAATGACTTTTTTCAGTAGCGTCGTTAATCGAAAGTGACGCTATTTGAATGTGTCATTAATCGAGGGTCCACTGTATCCTCAGTTAAATAAAGCTTGCTTCAGGAACTCTGAAATAATCCTAAATGTAACCTACTATGCATGCAAGAAACACAGGGATGAAAAACAACATCACCCTAAAATTCCTGGAATGTGATTAATCGCCAAAAAAATGCCATCAGCAATACGGAAGTGCAGTGTTTGCCAGAAGAGATCTCCAGATACTGTCTACAGCAGTGACAGAGGAGAAAAATGTTGATATAGTGTAATAACAACTGAACTCTGTAAGGTGACATCTGTCTATAAACTATCACCTATAAAATTTTCTTTTGCTGAAACACCAAACTTTTGTAATAAACCTGTAAGTTTCATAATAAACAACTTCAATAGCCACAACAACTTGTAGAGCTACGGACAATGATGAAAATGGAGAAGCTGTTGTAGAATGGTAGAATCCTATCAACTATCACTCATCCATGGCAGCAGATTACTAGGATTTTTTAACAGTGGCATATAGAGGAGAGGTTATAACCCAGACCTCATTTTCATGAGAATGTAGCACATCAATGTTTAAAGTCAATCAGGGAGCCAATACCAAATACCCAACACCGCCCCATTCTATGAAGAAGGTATAACTTTAAAAAGGCTGACTGGCCTAAGTTTTCAGCAGCCTTGGATGGAAGAGTAGGAGATGTTGATTCAGACCCTACATCATAAATGATGTCCAGAACTTCTCTAGGGCAGTGTAGGTGAACCTATGGCACCCATGCCAGAGGTGGCACACAGAGCACTCTCTGTGGGATGGCATGCCACTTCAGACAAGCCGACCCTTCCCTGCCCCACCCCGCTAGTGCCAATTGCAGCACCGCATACACACCCAGCCCTCTTCTTTCACCAATGGGGAGGCAAGAGGGAAGGCTGAAATCCCGCCTGGAAGGTGACAGCAGGGGCAGGGGTGAGGTGAGGAAATGAGACACACCCATCCTAGGAGGTTGCAGCAGTGGTGGCAGAGCACAGCAGGCATTGTGTGTGCACACACACATGTGATATCACTGGTGTGCCTTTGGCAACATTGCATGCAAATAGGTGTGCTACTTGAGGGTGTGTGCACAAATGCAGTGCCTGCCGATGCACTACCATCTCCTCCTTGGGCACTCAGTCTCTAAAAAGTTTCATCATCACTGCTCTAAGGAATCTATCCTTCAAGGATGTAGGACTTCCTACATCCAAGGTCTAACACAGGAAACTGTTAACTAACTGAATGAATGTCTTAGCCTTGTGTACCTCAGTTTCATTTTTTAAAAATCTGTATTTAAGACAAGACCACTGAAATATCCTCTTTATGTTGTGTGCAAATATACTTGAAGCTGATTGGCTAATTATCTCTTCCCTTTAACACCCTCTTTCCCAGGAGAGAGAAAAGACAATGAGCCAATTGGCTTCAAGTATATTTGCATACAACATAAAGAGGATATTTCAGTTGTCTTGTCTTAAACACAGATTTTTTAAAAATGAAATTGAGGTACACAAGGCTAAGACAGTAGACAATTAAGTAATATAAGTATAAAAAACAGTTCCATGAAAAATCACATACTGTATTATGAAATGCTGTGGGAGGGAAAGAGATTTAAAATAGAATTATTATAGTATTTATCTCTTCCAATGCAGCTGAGGCTGGCCTGTTGGGGCTGGTCTGCTGCATTGCTCCCTGTGAGGGACAGCAGTGGTGCTAAGGTGAGTGCCTAGGGGGTGCTTCCTCATCCACTTGGGGGAGCCCAACACTCCTCCTCCCTGGCTCTGGTATGAGGAACATACCCATTGACACATTGATTTTATATAATGAAAAATAAAATAAAATATAACGATAATAAAAAATAAAAATAATAATACGGGAGAATTACAGGAAAAACTAATATGGGAGGGCAGCGGGAAAGAGGGGTACAGAGGGGTAATTTTTTGGCCAAAATGGGACACTTGACAGCTATTTCTTGGACACCCACAGCTGTGTCTGTGTGTGCATGTGCATGTGTGTGCGTGTGTGTGCATGTGTGTGTGTGTGTGTGCATGAGAGAGAGAGAGAGAAAGAATGCAAGCGCGGCGCCAAAATGGCCGCCACGCTCTTTGCGGGGGGCGCCCCACAGGACGAAGGCATCCGGGTAGTTAGGGGCGTGGCCAGCTCCCTTATAAAAGGGGTGGCCACGAGGCAGCCGAGCTGCCATTTCGCGAAGCGACGGAGCGGAGAGGTTTTTCCCTCTTACCTCCGTCGCTTTTGGCTTTTACCGGGAAGCCTTTTGGCTGCTGAATTCTCTCGTTTCAGCTTCCCATCGATTGGCTGAGAGGCCCGCGAAGAAGGAGGCGGCTGCGAGCGCGGCTCGTGCGGTTTGGAGGCGCAATCTGGGTTGGAAGACCGAGGCTGCGCCTCCCCAGCAGCCGCATTTGCTTGCACCCACCGGGACCGGTGAAATGGGGTCTATTCCCCCTGGCTGGAGGATGGTGGCCCACGCACGGGGCCAGTAGGGGCTGCAGCCCTCGGCCCGCAAGTGGTGGACACCTCTCATGGTGTTGCCCATTCCGCTGGGCCTCCCTTTATAGGAGCGTAGCTCGCTCCGAGGCCTTCCAGCCTTGGGGGGTGGTCCGGTCCCCTTCCCTGGCAGGTTGCTACATCGGCCCTAACGGACCCGGGTGTGGGGTTGTTGCCCTATTCGGGCCCCGGGGTGCAGGGACCTGTACCCATGCCTGTAGTAGGCGGGCCGGCTGGTCCTTTGCCTCATGTCAGCGTGGAAGCCTTATTGGCCCGCGTTGCGGCCCTCGAGACACCCCTGGCCCGGGCTAGCCACTCTTGGTTCTCCATTTGGGGTTCGTTTCGACGCGTCGTCTGCTGGGCAGCGGCAGGCGACGGGACAGGTCGAGCTGCTTGAGGCGCGTGGCACGACCTGGGCCACTGCCTCGCAGCTCCCCATTCAACAGACCGGTGCGGGTCAGGCCCCATCGACGAGCTCGACGGCGGTTGTGAGCTCCGACGCCCCCAGTGGGCCGGAACCCCCGGTGGGGGCGGCCTACGGGGGTGCAGCACGTGAGTATGCGGTCCAAGCTAGTGCACCTACACACGTGGCCACGTTGGGGGGGTATCCAATGGCCTGGCCTCGCGCGGGTGGGGCGGCGGTCCAGCCGCTGACGCCCCACCTGGCGACGACAACTACCACTCAGGGCCCCGTAGTGGGGGGTGTTTTCTACCCTGTGGGGAATGTTTTGGGGGTGGCTGGGTTAGTACAGGCCCCCTTTCAGATGCCAGCAGTTCCTGTTGTGCCCGTGTCGGCCTTGCTGACGGCGGGGTATTCCTTACCGCTGGGTGTCCATTTGGCACAGACCACCAAAAGAGAAGATCTGGCGGGGGGATTATGTGGATACCTTCTCACTCCTCAACAGAGGGCCCACCAAGGAGTAGGGGGGGGGCAGGATGAGAAGGATAAGGAGCAGGCACGTCGTAGCAAGCCACCACGTACGTGGGCCGACTGGTTGCCAGCCTACCTCATATACATGGCGGTGTACCTTAGGGCCCGGCCGGATTTGGCAATTTCGATGGTCCAGTATTTGGACAACATCTACCGGGCGATGGTTGACTTTCCGGGCCCATCGTGGTTGGCTTATGACGTGTAATTCCATATGCGGATTCCCCGGCACCCCGACATTAGGTGGGTTGAGCCATGCCAGAGGCTGTGGCTTTTGTACATGACGCCCACGCGCCCCGTGCCCGGGGAGAGATACCATTGTGGACATGCGGTCCAGCGGGCGGCCCCAGCACAGGTCAACTGCCAGGGGGTGGGGCAGGGGGTTTCAGCCCGCCTGCTGTGCTGGACTTTCTCGTCCAATGGTTCCTGCAATAGGAAGAATGGCAAATACAGACATTAGTGTCCCCCCTGTGCTGGCCCCCATGCGGCCTCTGGCTGTCCCAGGCCTGGAGGGATGCGGGGCAAAGGGAGGGGTGGACAGGGGGCTGGCAAGACTGCCGCAGATGGATCTAGTTCATCAAAGGGCTCCCTCCCCAATTAATGTGGACATGTTGGAGCGCTGGCTCACATTGTTCCCGAAGGGAGAGGATGCGGAGATCTCCTTCAGGGTTTTAGGCAGGGGTTACGTATCCCTTTCATGGGTGATAGGTCCCCTCAGGATGCCCCCAATCTTTATCCCTTAGGGGGAGGGAGGAGGTGGCTCCTGCCAGCAACGATAAGGAGGTCCATGCGGGCAGGGTCGTTGGCCCTGTCCCTGCGCCCCCGTTCCGGGGAGCATATTATTGCACTGATGCCATGCCTTTTGGCTGTTCCAATTCGGGCTCGGCATTCGAGCGTTACTCCATCTTCCTAGAGTGGGCTTTTGTTCGCCGACCAGGGTCCCGGTCTGTAGCCCATTCCCTGGATGATTTTATTCGGGGCTGAACGGGGCTGGGACACGTCCACACGTCTCCTCAACACATTTCAGACGCTAATGGAGGAACTTGGTGTCCCTTTAGCACCGAAAAGACCGAGGGCCCGCCTACACAGCTAGTATTCCTGGGGGTGGAGATTGACACGGTAGCACAGGCTTCTAGGTCGCAGCGGGATAAGGTGTCGAAGCTAGTGGCCCTTATCTCGGACTTGCTGGCCAAGCGCATGGCATTACCGAGGGACCTGCTGGTGCTACATGGTCACCTCAATTTCGCTGGCAGGGTTGTCGCACCGGGCAGGGCATTTGCGCGGCGCTTGTGCGACGCCATGGCAGGACTATCCAGGCCCCACCATAGGGTTAGACTTACCCGGGGTATCAGGGCAGACGTGCTTGTCTGGCTACAGATCCTGAGGGATTCAATGGGGTGTCATTTTGGAGGTCTGAGCTCCTGGCTTCCCCTTGCTTTTAGATACAGCCCGATGCCCGTGATCCCTGAGTTATGGGATGTACTTCAATTGGAAGTGGGCCTATGGTGGGTGGCCACCATCCTGGGCAGGCACGGGTCGCCTGCGTGGTCTCACGTATCTGGAATTTTCCCTATACTGGGTGCTTTGATGCTATGGGGCGAGGAGGAGGCCAACTCGGTTGTCCACTTTAGTGTGACAATGCGGCTGTTGTCCACTTTGTCAATGCACAGAGCTCTAAATCGCCCAGGGTTATGGACCCAGTGCACCAGTTTGCGTTGCGCAGCCTGCGCCTCAACGTTCTTTTCAGGGCTAGGCATGTCCCAGGGGTTACTAATGATATTGCTGATGCTTTGTCCCGCCTGCAGATCTCCCGGTTCCGTGCCTTGGCCCCGGATGCGGAGGAATTTCCCTCGCCACTCCCGGACGGGATATGGAACATCGGCAAGGAGAGGTGAACCGGGCGATTGGCCTGTCACTAGCGCCACGCACGCGTAAGGTGTATCACCACGCATTTAATTCTTTCAGAGCATTCTGTACCCAATTCCAAATGCCAGGAACATGGCCGATCCCGGTAACCCATGTTCTGCAGTTCATGGTTTACCTGCATGCCCAGGGCTTTGCACCTCGCACCATAGCATCTAAGCTGTCAGCGTTGGCTTTTATGGCCAAAGTGGGAGGTCATGTGGACAGCACCACTGACTTCCGTGTGAGACATGTTTTGGAGGGGTGGGTGCGCGCGCGTGGGCGTTGCCCGGACGACCGCCACCCGATTTCCCCAGGGGTTTTTACCCAATTGGCCCGGGGCTGGCCTGGCCTCTGTTTTGATAAGATGAGGCAGCCCATTTTATGCGGCTACAACGGTCGCCTTGTTTGGAGCGCTCCGCATCGGCGAGCTTGAGATGCTGTAAAAGGCGGATGCAAGTCGTGGACAGCACCACTCACTTCCGTGTGGGACATGTTTTGGAGGGGTGGGTGCGCGCGCGTGGGCGTTGCCCGGATGACCGCCACCCAATTTCCCCAGGGGTTTTTACCCAATTGGCCCGGGGCTGGCCTTGCCTCTGTTTTGATAAGATGAGGCAGCCCATTTCATGCGGCTACAACGGTGGCCTTTTTTGGAGTGCTCCGCATCGGCGAGCTTGAGATGCTGTATAAGGCGGATGCAAGTCGTAGGGCACTGGAACTTGAAGATGTCTGAGTGAACAATATTCAGCTCAGTTGGGGATACGTTCCTCTAAAACGTATCAGCACAGCGTAGGCAGTGGAGCAGACTGCTACGATGTTCCTCGGCAGACATCTGTCCGGTTGGTGCCCTACAGGATTTCCTTGCACTGTATGGCACGCACCATGGCCCGTTTTTCTGTCACCAAGATGGGTCTCCCCTTACTAAATTTCAATTTTGGAAGGTGACGGGCAAAGCGCTCGCCAGTGTGGGCCTCCCAGGCGCCCGCTATGGCACTCATTCATTCGTATAGGGGCGGCCTCAACCGCAGCTGCTTTTGGGTACTCAGGGGCTGACATACGTAGCATGGGACAGTGGGGTTCGCAATGTTTTCAGTTTTATGTGCTCCCACTCCCGCCGTGAGTACCAACCCAGTCACCTTATCTACTTTCCCTCATTTTTCCTTACAGACCCGGGGTGTCGTATTACACCGGTGACAGTATGGCTGGTGGGCCATAGCTACGTGCACAGGGCAGCGCGTTATGCTGCGGCGACAGAGTGGGGACCCCGACTGGGACTTGGTGCATACGCAAGTCTCACATGGCATGGTAAGCCCGGGATGTTGTGGCGGGAGCTGCTGCCTTTCCTTTTTTCAGGCTAGAATGCTGACCCGCCTGACATTCTGATCATACACTTGGGGGGCAATGATTTGGGCCAGGTCACCAGCTTGTCGCTGGAACATGCGATTTGCGAGGACCTCGCCTACCTGCATTACGTCTGGCCCGCCACAACCCTTGTTTGGTCGGACATGGTCCCACGCCATTCCTACAGAGGGGGTGTTGACCTCCTGGCCCTTGACCGTGCTAGACGCATGGTGAATAGGGCAGTGGCGCGTTTCTTTGTCTACAGGGCTTGGGGGAGGGTCAGTCGTCACCCCGCTATTAGCCTCCAAAGTTATGACTTGTATGCAGGGGATGGGGCCCATCTGTCGCGAGGAGGTGTGGACCTCCTGTTGGGTGATTGGCGAGCAGGCCTGTCGACTGAGCTGACGGTCTGGGGGGGGGGGCGTCGAGCCTTCTTTGAAGCCCCTCCGTGTGGCGGGTAGCACTGGTAAGGTAAACATTATGACCCACAGGTATCCGGCAAGTTCGCAATTGACTGGACAACACTAGACAGGCATAAGTTGGTTAAACGTTGTCCGGTCAACGATGAACTAGGCGACGGGGTGATGGCTATAGCTAGACAGCATGCATCACCCCGTGATTTTACGGATATGCGTCAGAGGGTGGGGTCATTAGTTATATATTGACTACGGTCAACAATTTGTTTGTGGTCAACAAACAAATTGATACAAATGGATACATTGTAGCAATTGCCGTTGGCAATTTTGGGTGGTATCTTACCAGTGTTACTTCGGCCTGCTTGCCTTAAGAATTATGATTGGTCAATTACCAATAGAAATTTATAATTCGGACTAGGGCATGAATCAATAAATGTGGCCCAATGCCGTTATCCACTTTCATTGGTGTCTGAGTCCTTTATTGGGGGGTGCGCCTGCAATGCAAGCGCGGCGCCAAAATGGCCGCTGCGCTCTTTGCGGGGCCCCCCCCCACAGGACGAAGGCATCCGGGTAGTTAGGGGCGTGGCCAGCTCCCTTATAAAAGGGGTGGCCACGAGCAGCCGAGCTGCCATTTCGCGAAGCGACGGAGCGGAGAAGTTTTTCCCCTCCACCCCCTCCCTAGTTAACAGTGTGATATTTTGGTCGCTTCGGGGCCGGTTGGGAATTTTTGGCTGGGACCCATATTGGCTTCTGGGTCCTGGTTTTTTCGCCCATCCCACACTGTTGCTATGGTTTGACATAGGGGTTTTTCTGCTGCTGCTGTTGACTTTGGTCACATGGGCGGGTAGCACTGGTAAGGTAAACATTATGACCCACAGGTATCCGGCAAGTTCGCAATTGACTGGACAACACTAGACAGGCATAAGTTGGTTAAACGTCCGGTCAACGATGAACTAGGCGACGGGGTGATGGCTATAGCTAGACAGCATGCATCACCCCGTGATTTTACGGATACGCGTCAGAGGGTGGGGTCATTAGTTAGATATTGACTACGGTCAACAATTTGTTTGTGGTCAACAAACAAATTGATACAAATGGATACATTGTAGCAATTGCCGTTGGCAATTTTGGGTGGTACCTTACCAGTGTTACTTCTGCCTGCTTGCCTTAAGAATTATGATTGGTCAATTACCAATAGAAATTTATAATTCGGACTAGGGCATGAATCAATAAATGTGGCCCAATGCCGTTATCCACTTTCATTGGTGTCTGAGTCCTTTATTGGGGGGTGCGCCTGCAAAGGTGAGACTGACTTGATCTCTTCCTGTTTTTTCTGCTATCATTGTTTTTCCTCTCATATTCTGCTAACAAAGGGGAATGACCAAAATTTTTCAAATAGTGACATTACTTTATCAACAAGAAAAGATAAATGGGAAAAGAAATAAAGACCTCAGTGCCCTACAATGAAGTTCCAACCTAACAATCGCCGGGGGAGCGAGCACACCTGCGCCCACCACTGCCGCCTCCTCCGCACCACGCCTGGCCGGAAGGGTGAAAAGTACCACTGGAGCAGAGAGGCCCGTGCTTGCCCCACAGCCACACCATCGCCGGGGGAGCGAAGCCACTTTCTGAGGACCTTTGTCTTTTGCCCTGTTTGGGCCTATTCGTATCTTGTATCCTGTTTCTTTGCTTCTCTCATTGCTTTCTTTTGAGTGTAATTTTTAACTATGCCTTTGACATTTTTTGTAAATTTTTATATTGTATTTCTTGTTCACGTTTGTAAATGCCAATGTAAACCGCTCTTAGTCGCCTTAGGGCAGAATAGAGTGGTATACAAATTAAAGATGAAATGAAATGAAATTAAAATTAAAAAGTGTAGTCAAAAATGAAGGCATTAATTGACTGATAAGGAGAAGAGAGAAAATTCAAGAGCGCAAGTTCGGTATGCTGTACCAACACAAGTCTCTTGTTTTGCATTGCAGCTAAGCAAAATACCAATGAAAGAAGCTGTAAAATAATTTTAACAGCTCACTGACTTTAGTTGGAGTCCCTCCCTGTCACCTAAGAAGAGGTCTTAACCTTCATTGAGAAGTGAAGCTGTCAGTCTCCTTCTTAGGAACAGGTCAATATCTTCCTTGTAAGGTTTGACAGCTTCTCTTCACCTCCTCCTCTTTTAATGGTTTTGCAGCTTTCAAATATTTATATTTTTAAACCTACAAGTGCTGGATATAACACAAGTGGTTTTTTGGGTATTTGTGTGTTCTGTCCTGTGAGCAACTGGTCTCTTTTTCTCTGCCCTGCAGTTGCCACAGAGATGCACCAATAGCCTTGATTTGGTTAGTATTTTGGCATTTGTCTGAATATATTGCATGATCACAACTATGCATATTAATATGAAACATTTTCTCTCAGCTTTCTAAATCTTAAAAAAGTAGTTTGAGAAAATACATGTTCCCAATAAAAAATACATATGTGAATATATTAAAAGCAAATATTCATGCCCATTTAAAATAATAAATGAATGTACAAGATGTAAGGGAATTTTAAGGAAGCTGGAAAGTTAGGAGAGGCTGAAAATTCAATTTACCACTGTTTATCCCAGAGGAAAATCCAACCTGCATAGCCTTAGGCAGCATGTACAGCCCCAGGGCACCTCATCAAATGGAATGGTAAACTCCTTCTGAAAAACAGTTAGCTGGATAGCTTAGTGGTTGACCATAGTTTGGGAGTTTGATTCTCCACTTCTGGGACAAGGGCTAGTTTATGTAGTCGCTAGCATAGTTTGCCCAGCAGTGCTGGGCTGTTTTAAATTGTGTTGAAAGGTTTTTCTTTTGTTAATGTTTGTACAAATGAGGTTAGTCTGTAATTGTGATTTTTAAAATGTTTATTTATGCACACGGGCTGTTATAAAGTGTGATCAGATTTTTTGGGTTTGTTTTTGTGGATTAAAAAAAGAGGAAAGTATGATATAATTTTTACAATTATTTTATTTAACCAAATAATGTGTTAGTATGTGAATTTTTTAAAAATAGTTGTATCTTGGATAATAATTTTAAAAATGTGAAAGTACTTTTTTTACATTCAATGTTTTAAAACTGTGTTTGGATGTTTTGAGTGAAAACTCTACATAGTATTTTAGAAATGTTTTTATTTTATTATTGTGTGATTTGTTTGTGATTTGTGTGAATGTGTGATGCAATGTTATGTTTTTGACTGTTTTTTCTCTTGTGGCCTCTGGTTGGGGCTGTTGAGTATTTCTTTTACTTTGACTGTTTTTTCTCTACTGGCCTATGGGTGGCGCTTCTTCCGGTAAGTAGTCTCTTTCTTTCCTCATTTCAGTTCCGGCCGTCGTGGAGGAAGGATGTCTGCTGGTAAATTGGCTGGTTTAATTTCTTTTGGGGTTTTGGTTTGTTTTTGAATGTTTTTTTTGCTTTTTGTGTGTTTTTTGTTTATTAATGGTTTATTTATTTTAATTATTTTGGTGTCGGGTTTTTTTGTTTTTTTTTGTTTTTTTTCTCTTTCAAGGGGTCCAAGGCACCAGTGCCTTGGCCTCCACTTGAAAGCATAACAGTTTCCTTTCCACGGCCTGTGCTTGCTGGCCGGGCCATGGGGACCTGACCGCCGGGTTTTTTTCCTTGCCCTGGCCTGGGCTTGCTGGCTGGGCTGGGGCAAGGCCAGTGCCAGGGGGCATTGTGGGGGGAGTGTTCCTTCCCGCAGCCTTGCATAGCTGGCTGGGCCGCAGGAAGCCATGCGGTGCGGGGGTGGATGGGTTTTCTTCCCGCAGCCTGGCTTTTCTGGCTGTGCCGCAAGAAGCCATGGGGTGGGGGGTGTTCCTTCCCGCAGCCTTGCCTAGCTGGCTGGACCATGGGAAGCCATGCGGTGCAGGGGTGGATGGGTTTTCTTCCCGCAGCCTGGCTTTGCTGGCTGTGCCGCAAGAAGCCATGGGGTGGGGGGTGTTCCTTCCCGCAGCCTTGCCTAGCTGGCTGGACCGTGGGAAGCCATGCGGTGCGGGGGTGGATGGGTTTTCTTCCCGCAGCCTGGCTTTGCTGGCTGTGCCGCAAGAAGCCATGGGGCAGGGGGTGTTCCTTCCCACAGCCTTGCCTTGGTGGCTGGGCCATGGGAAGCCATGTGGCGTGGTTTTTTTCCTTCCCGTGGCCTGGCTTTGCTGGCTGGGCTGCGGGAAGCCATGGGGCAGGGGATTTTCCTTCCCACAGTCTTGCCTTGCTGGCTGGGCTGCGGGAAGGCCTGTTGCGTGTCTGTGAGGCGCTGCGTCCACCTGCGGCGGACTTGCCCTCATGTTGGGTTTTTTATTTTTATTTTTCGTGTGCTGGCTTCCTCAGCATTCTGTACACTCATGGCGCGCAGGATGCTGGGGCTTGTAGTTTGGTGTTTGCAATTTCAGTTTGTGCAGCGTTTTTTTCATGCAGCTTCATTTTAATTGGCCGCGGCGCATTTCCGAACATTCCTTTTGCTTGCACCACTCAGCCTGATTGGCTCTGGTGTGGTGTGGCACAAGGATAGTTGGGAATTGAAGTTCCCTTTTTTTTGCATCTGGGGGGCTCCTGCCCCATTGGCGCAAAATTCAACCCGACAGTTACCTGCGAACCCTGGTTGGGCGAGTGCACGGAGGCTCAGACAGGACTATTGGGGCCTGGCTATACATCCTTTGTCACATTCCAATGGTTAACGCACAGATTTATAGGTATAGATGGGAAAACTGTACAGTCCCAGGGCACCCCCTAGAAAAAGGGAATGAAATGGTAAACCACTTCTGTATATTCTTTACCTAGAAAACCCTGAAAAGAGTCACCATAAATCAGAATTGACTTGACACCACACAATAATATTTTACTAAACCACAATCTTGTATTCTGTACCTTGAAAACCTTTGAAAGAACCATCGTAAGTCAAAACTAACTTGACAGACTATTTCTATTACTATTAAAAGTAATGTGAATTGGAAATAAAATGATTTTCCATTCTTAAAAAGAAGTATGAAATGTGAACTGAGTGACCAAATACAAAAGGAGGTAGAGTTCCAGGATCTTTAATTTGTTACATAGAAAAGAGAAGAGACACAGTTTCTTATGGTAGTAGTGGGGATTCAAGTGCATACCATCTGTGTTTTCTTTTTTATACAGCTGTTTAAAAAAGGCAAGCCACAGGGTATTTTTCAGCTGGACACTCTAATGTTAATGGCATGGATTTGCACTGTGTCACACAGGGGCTTTGAATTACCAGCACTTTCTGAGTTACCATTGACTAGCCATGACCTGCAGGATTAAAGGACAGCTGTACCTAAAAGAATCTTATCCATCACCATTCCTCAATCTGTATGGTTAGAAAACAGTCAGTTTGACTTCCTTCCTCCTGCAATCTCCATTCATTCCACCAACACAAAGCAAAGATTGATTGTCACAGTTTGACACTGGGCTGAATGGTAAACTGGTGATAGTTGTTGGAGTTGACCTTGTCACAAGACACCTATAAGGAACTGCAGCTGGGGTGTGATTGACTCCCTAATATGCTGTTTAGGGCTGCCACATACAACAGTTTCATGTTTCCCTTGCAAATGCACTGAGACTTCATTGTAAGCTGCACCTGTGATCCAGTTCAATATAGAAGAGAGGGGATGCAGGTCAGGGGGCTACAAAAGAACCTGAGATCTGTAAGGAAAGTCAATATGTTCTATAATATTCTTCTGTCTTTAACAAAACTGCAGGCTTCATCATGACATTACTTTCAAAAAATCTCAAAACAAAGACGACAACAAAAATATTTTAGCACTTTCTCTTGATGAGTATGATCTATACCTATAAAATGGTGCGTTAACCGTTGGAACGTAACAAAGGATGTTTAGCCAGGCCCTACTAGCCCGTAATGAGCCTCCGTTCACTCTCCTGAACCCGGTTCGCAGGTAACTGCCGGGTTGAATTTTGCACCAGTGGGGCAGGAGCCCCCCGGATGCAAACAAAAAAAAGGGAACTTCAATTCCCAACGTTCCTTGTGCCGCACCGCACCAGAGCCAATCAGACTAAGCGGCACAAGCAAAAGGAACGTTCGGAAATGCGCCATGGCCAATCAAAAAGAAGCCGCAGGAAAAAAAAACGTTGCACAAACTAAAATCGCACACGCCAAACTACAAGCCCCAGCATCCTGCACGCCATGAGCGCGCAGAACAGTAAGGCAGCCGGCGCGCAAAAAATAAAAATAAAAAGGCAGGCCGTGAAACCCCCACCCCCCCACCACCACATACAGCGGCGATGGGATTCCCATGGTTTGGCCACCCAGGCAGGCCCACAAAAACACCACCACCCCAACGCCACAGCAAGCGGCGATGAGAATTCCTGTGGTCCGGCCACCCAGGCCAGCCCATGGAAATACGCCCACCCCAACGCCGCATGTAAGCAGCAATGCAATTCTGTGGTCCGGCCACCCCAACACCGCATCAAGTGGTGATGGTATTTCCGCGGTCCAGCCTCCAAGACTGGCCTACGGAAATACCCCCACCCCCAATACAAAACAACACAATCCAAAAACAGTCAAAAATAATCAAAACAAAAAAACACAAAAAGTAAACACAAAAACATCCAAAAACACAATCCAAAAACAGTCAAAAATAATCAAAACCAAAAATAAAAGACAGAAAAAGGAAACACATAAACATCCAAAAACAAACAAGAAAAAACACACAACCCCCCCTCAAACCCAAAACAACCCCCCCCCCCAAAATTAAACCAGAGACCTTACCAGGAGACGTCCTCACTCCATGACGACCAGAACTAAACTGAGGGAAGAAAGAGACTACTTACCGGAAGAAGTGACACCCAGAGGACAGTAGAGAAAAATAGTAACATACAAGAAAAGCTCACCAGCCCCACCCAGAGGCCACAAGAGAAAAAACATTCAAAAATATTCAAAATAATTACAAATAATTCCCAAATGAATGAAATAAGTTATCAAAACATTCAAAAATATTCACAATAATCACAAATAATTTTTAAAAAAAGAAATAAGTTTTCACTCAAAAAAACAAAAAAAACATATAAACACAGTATAAAACATTGTTGTTTTTTTTTTAAAAACATATTCTTACACATTTTAAAAATTATTATCCAAGGTACAACTATTTTAAAAAATTCACATAGTAACACATTATTTGGTTAAATACAAAAATTATAAAAAATTATATCATCCTTTCCTCTTTTTAAAAACCAAAAACCAAAAAATAAAAGAATCACAGTTTATAACAGCCCATGCGTAAAAATAAAAATTTAAAAATCCACAATTAAAAACTAACCTCATTTGCATAAACATAAAACAAAAACCTTCCAAAACCATTTTAAAGAGCCCGGCACCGCCGGGCAAAATATGCTAGTCACAATATAAAAAGGGGGAATTGAGATCTTCTGCTTGTTGCAGACTCTGGTACCCATCAGCCTCAGTTGGCCTGGCTCGTGATGATGGATGATAATTTTGGGATTCTGGAAGCAGTATTTCAAAATGTCCCTTTTTTCAAGCTCTGGATGGGAGTGGTGATTCATTAATATCTGTCGAGCCACAGGTTCCCCAGCCCTAAGCCAATTAACCAATTCACCCTGGGGAGGTGCATATTCTCAGACCGTGAGTGACAGAATGTCCAGATGAGACAGTGTAAGGAAAGGAAGAGTCATCACCCACTCATACTTTCCTTCTCACGATTGCCTTTGAATATTGCACACTGAGCCCAAGTATGTTCCAGTCCATCAGAGTGAAACAATGCACAGTTCAGGAGGAAGCAATTTCATTTCCTGTTTCCAGTATCATAACTATCTGAACGTGTTGCTTTTTATTGCATAGATAGAGCACTTCTGTGTGATAAAGCATAAATTTATGCCTTCAGTTTCAGAGTTGAAACAATACAGAAACCAGAGCAGTTGGCTGCACAAAATCCACATCACCCACAACCATCTCTGTTCCTGTGGAATGCTGAAAGATAGCACATGGGTATAGCTATTTTTATTTAATACATCTTCTTGTTTTCATTTCCTATTCCCTACCCAAGGATTTACCTCTCTGTTCCTCTGGCTCTTACCTTGCTGCTCAGCCATGCTTTTTGTAGCACTTCCAGCATCAGCTGTCCAAAGTTTTATGTTCCTTTGGACTTTTCTCTGTTTTATTCCCTGGTGTCCTATTCCTTTCCTTCTACAAGACCATATTCTGTGCAGTGTGATCTGACTGTACATATCATTGCATTAAGGTTGGTTTTGACAAGAATGGAAGACCACTAATAGATGCCCCAGAAGTTATAGAAAGGTGGAGAGGACACTTTAAAGAACTCCTCAACCCATAGGAGAGTGCCACTGCGAAACAACATAAGACTACAGAACAACAGCAGACCCAGATGAAGGTGGAGAGATAACATCAAAGAAATACTACAAGAACACAAAATAACACTGGTAGAGGCCGCTAGAAGTACCAGAACAAGAACCTTTCATCTACCTTGATACCCAATGGACTAAGAGAGGAAGGAATGTCACTATGGCCAGTGGGTGGCAATATAAATTTGAACTAATAAATAAATGAATGAATGAATAATAAAGGAAAGAAGAAGAAGGTTGGTTTTATACAGTTTTTACCTCTCTATAGGAGCACGTGAAAAAAGCAAAATAGGTTTAATTTTACAGACTATTGTCTCTTTGAACTATTGGACTATTGAACATGGTGGGTGTGTATTTCTACAATGTGCAAGAAAATATTCATATATCCATGAAAGATAAATCTGCATAAAGCACCACAGTGGTATCATACAGTCAAATGGAGATGGGATATTTTGTGAAGCGTTTTATCAATTTTCCAATTTACATGGAACAGAGATAAAAGATACCAGTGAATTAATGGAACAGAAAGCTATGGCAAATTTATGTGTACTCCATTTTGAGAATTATTTTTATAAATACCCCCAGCCATTTTGGAATTATGGAAGTGTTCAATGCAAGATATAATGAATCCAGTAGAGTAGAGCTGGAGAATGAGTGGCCTTTCAGACTTTTGTAGGACTATAACACCATTAATCCCAGACAATCCAAGATTAGGGATTATATAAAATGTTTCCCAGTATCTGAGGGACACCTATTTCTTATTTGTGTGTGCACACACACATGTGTGCGTGCACTCTCTCTCTCTCTCTCTCTCTCACACACACACAATACCTGTCAAGTTTCAGGAAATTTCTGTCAGATAAGGGAAATTTCCCGGCCAAAACAGGAAACCGGACAGCTATGCTTATCCTATGCTGGCCTCCAGTCCATACCTGTCAACCTTTGCGAATTTCCCTGGATTTCCTGTTTTTCGGTGCTGATTTGCACCATTTCCCGCCCGGAGCTGCCAAAACCCCGGAATTTGGCAGCGGGGGAAAAGAGGTACTGCACATCCCTTCTGCACAAGTCACTTTCTACACATGCATAGAAGGCTTTCACGTTTGCGTAGAACCCTTCTACGCATGCGTAGAAGGCGACGAATGCGTAGAAGGGTTCTACACAAGCGTAAAAGCCTTCTACGCATGCGTAGAAGGTGACTTGCGCAGAACCGTTCTGCACAGGTCCCGTATTGTCCGGAGCTGCGGTTGACAGGTATGCTCCAGTCTAATTCCTGTCTAATTGCAGTCTAACTAATATGGGATGACTGCGGGAAAGAGTGTAAAATACGGGGGTTTGACAGAAATTTCCAAAAACTTGACAGGTATCACACACACAGACACACACACACACACACACACACACATTCCTAAAAATAATTATGTGAATATTTATGAATTCACACAGAAGATGGCAAGAAAAGCCTGAAACCACATTTCCCCAACTCCCTAAATTTCATCAAGTAAAAATAATCAAATTATTCTGCAAAGCATCACATCTCCAGTTTTGCAATTACTGGTAGTTTCTAAAGATGGGTGCGAATTTTGAAGCTGCCTTGCTTATTCAATTCCCAGGTACTGCACAACAGAGTGATCTCCCGCCTTTGTCTCAACTCCTGCCAACCTAGCAGTTCAAAAGCAAGAAGTTGCAAGTAGATAAATAGAGACCACTTCAATAGGAAGGTAAACAGCATTCCATGCACTCTGGTGTTGAGGCATGCCTGCCACATATAGATGGAAACGTCTGCAGATGCAGACAGTGCTGGTTCTTTGGCTATAAACGGAGATGAACACTGAACCTTGGAGTCAGATACGACTGGCTTTCTAGCAAGGGTGACCTTTACCTTTACTTGCTTATGGAAATAATGGGGAGAAACCTCTTTTCTCATTTATTTATTTTTTTTTTTGGCTGAAAAACTGTACAGGAATTGTGCAGGCTTTCTCATACATTTTGTGAAACAAATGCCACCTGGTGCAGGGCTCTTATAATTTCTGCATAAATCAGCACCTTTCCTATGTAGGGTTCACTCAGAAAGGGCAAACAAAATTCCATGGTGAGCACATTTCTTATAAGTCCTGTACAGAATTGCATCTTGCACTGGAAAGCATTTCAATCTGTGCAAGAAATTGGCAGGCTCCTGCATTGAGCAATAGGCAGAAAATGAAATTAAATGGATGAATAAATGAAGTGGGTGTGTGGGAGGTGGGACTAGGGCCTCACTTTCCTGGGGAGACAAGAAATGTCACTTACACAGAGGGAAGTCTTATTGGAGAATCTTGGCATAATGAGACTTAGAAAACTGATGAGAATGAGAAACGTTTTGTGAACTTGTCACATCTCCAAAGCTAAGCAACTATTTCCCCAACTGTAGTTTTACCATGACTGATCTACTGCTGCTATCTTTTCAAAGCTTGGAATATGAAGAGACAGGGTATATACACAATTTATAAATCCCACATGGAGTTGGTGATGTGATTTAGTGTCTGCCTCAGCAACGTCGAAGTGCTTATAGAATTCTAAAGCTCTTTTGTTTGATCTTCAAAAGGTAAGCTAAGATGGTTGCTTATACAGAATACAGGAATTAGAATCAGTGCAAACCTGATTTCATTACATGGGTTTCAAAACCACTTCCAGATTATGCTGAATTCAAATTTACCTTGCTTGCTTTTCAGCAACTCATACTCATATGGTCGTCATCCTTTCATTGCCCCTCCCTTTTGAACCTTTTACTCATTGTTAAGTAGTTTCAAATATATATTTAGTTTATTCCATTCAGTTCTAATGTTCAGCTTTTTGGGAGGAGGGGATCGTTCTTTAAATTTCCTTGGGAAATACTTCCTTCAGTATTACATGTGTTTTTTCTTAAAATGCTCTGAAAAATATTCTCCACAGTGTGATGGAGTGATTTACCTCTTCATTGTGTTATCATGCTGATTTATCTCTTCATTGTGTTATCATTCTCAGGACAACATGACTTCATACACCTAAACACTAGAAATCTCTAGACATAGTCACAACTTAACCTTTCCAAGTCAGTGAAGGCTTGGAAACTCCAGCTCTTTTCAGGCAACCCTGGAAGCAATTAGGTGAACATACCACAATGGAAAAATCCAAGAGGTAGGGGGGACTCCACAGGGACAATAAAGGCCTTGCCTTCTAACCCTAAGTTAAATGCATCATTCTGATACAATTCCTGTTAGTAATGAGTACCTGAGTCTGAATATAAGACACGCTGCATGGTTATGAATGGGTGGCACCTTGCCAAGAAATCTCTGTGGTGCAATTAGCTCCGGTGTAAGCTTTTCAGTAGATAGTTTGTATAAAAAGGTAAGTGTGCAACACAGGCCACAATCTAGTTAAACCGAACAGCAAGGATTCACATTGATTCAGTTTCACTGCATATCAGGGAGAATGAATGGATAAAACTGACAGACCTCTACGTAAAAAAATAGCTTTTGTTTCAGGCTAAATAAATGTCCACTTATGGCTGTAATTGCTAATAGTCAGGTGCCTGGAAACATGATCCATGTGGCACTCAGGTGGTCAGCAGGAAAGACAAATCCTTCACATTGCAGATTAAGTAATCTCCTCCAACTCTAATTGATGGATAGTGGGGAGAAAGAAATCTGTCCTACTCTATGGCTGTGTTTTCAGTCCATAGTATGCAGAACCCTTAAATGTCCTACAGAAAGCAATGGAGCTGATACATATTGGTTTGTTCCCATTATCCTAAGCCCCCAAATAGACATTTGGGCCTCACCTTTGGTGTGTTTTTTTAAGGAAAAGAACCCCCCACCCACCCATTCAGACAGCAACTTCTGCCATGCACCTGCAGAAAAACACTAATAATCCACCTCTCCAATTTAATTAGGCCCACACTTCACAGAATGGTGTGTATACCAGAAATTAATTTTTGTGGAAAGGTTGATGTATGGATCTCAGCTGATGCTCCCTCCCCCCCCCCATGGGATGTGAGAGATAGCACAGGGCATGCTTGTTAGACATGCCTGGAAAAAGGGGATCTAGTGGTCAATGAATAGATTTCACTTTATCTGGGCATGTCTTTCTGTAGAATGCAGATTAGAACTCATTGAAACAAGAAAATATGTAGCTAAGGCTAGGGGATCAACACTTTCATAGAAGTAAGCTGCCTTATGAAATCTCCAGAAACACAGCTCCCCACGAGGGTCAAAATCTAGTTCAAAGCTGAGCAAGAAAGAACTATATCTCCTCACCCTTATCCCACCTCTCAAAAAAAAAATTCCCTTCTGGTTTCTGCAACTCATGCTGATTTAGAAGAGGAATGTTGAACTGAACTGGGCTTAAAAGCATTTCAGAGATTTCATACTGAACACATTTGTTCCAGCTCTATGTGCTGGACTATAGCTCGCTACCACATTTGAGTTCAGCAGGAATGCTTCCCAAAGCCCCTGTTGAAGAAATTTATGGTTGTTCAAAGCACCATTATAGGCCACAAATGTGTGCACTCCATATGTCTTTGTAATCACATAATGACTCATTTCCTTAATCTCTCATTTCCTATAGCCTCCTTACAAGCAACTCATAAACCGAGCTCCATCATTGCTCTTCTGGCTGGAGCTGGGCAGAACTGAGCCAGCTTCTGCTTCTGGCTGGCTAGGATACTTTCTCCCTGTTCCCCCTGGAAAAGTTCCTTCCATTACACTTTGTCCTCTGCTATAGTGACACCTACTGATGAGGTAAGAATGCATTAACTATGGGATCCCACCCACCCACCCCCCAACCCCAAATCCAGCCAGCATCAACTTCCTGACTTCAGCCAGATGTTTTTGCCCTGGAGCAAATTAAGTTCACACCCCATAGAGAAGAGCTTTACACATGAAATTATTGGTTGCCAGCAGATAAGAACAGCACAGCTTGGGAGGTTAATTGATGCACACATATCTTCTGTTTCATCTCCAATATAATACTTGCACATACATACCTCATAAGTGGAAACATGAGACAGGAGTATAGGAAGCTGAGTCAAATAATTCATCCATCCAGCCCAATTTAAATTGGCAAGCTCTCCTGATGGGTTCTGGCAAGTTTCTTACCTGGGGACACCTGGCTTTCTCTTGTGTTTTCCCATCTAATTTCTACTATTCAGGTCCTGTCTAGCTTCAGATCAGATGTTGAAGAGGGGCATACCATCTTTATGGATCTTTAGTATCTCAAAGATGTCAGAGATGCAAAAGAAGAGGAAATGCATGACATCTGTATTTCCTTTTTCTTCACAATAGTTTAACATTGATTACTACTACCCATTTAAGTCTTCCCCTCCTTTTTTTGGTCCAGCATATGACCTTGGCAGGTTACCTATAAAGACAAAGGATTCTGAAAAGGAATGTCTTTGTTGTTCTCACTAAGTTTATTGTTCTCACTATCACAGAGATAACTTAGACTTCTCTGTGATAGTGAAGTACAGAAGTACATCCAAAGATAGTTCTATTAGCATTTGTACAGAAAAATATCTGTAGAGCTGTAGCCAGCTAGGCACCACCTCAGTGACTTCTAAGATGATTCCACAAGGTAAGAAGAACTGGGGATTCCATCTTGAAGAGTTAAAGTCAATTCTAGACCAAATTGGTCAGACAAATGGATAACTTCTTTCAATGTGCAGCATTATATTGATTACATTTAGAGACAAGCTGAACAAAGTTTTTAAAACCTAAAAGGCCTGGAATTATATAACACATTGATATAAACTGATTGTATGGTGGGAAGGACAAGTGAAAGGACCAGAGCAGCAAGTAGCCAAGTTTAAGGCTGTAAGAGAAAGATGAAGAGCAAAGAGGCAGAACTCTCAAGCAGCAATAGGCAAGGGAGGCACTGAAGGTAGAAGAAGAACATGGTAAAGCAGAGGAGGAGAATGCTGAGAAGATAAGTGCAATAAAGGAAGCACCGTGGAAAAGAGTCAGAGTAAGGAGCAAAAGAAGAAGACACTCTTTACCAATGGAACTGTAAAACTGTGTTCAGATTCTTGAAGAGGAATCTGACAGCATGCAGGTGAAGACATATAGGAGACCCCATGGGAGAGATAGGCAGGATATCTCTCAATGCCATTTCCAGGGAATCCTATGCAGGTGAAGGCATCTGCTTGGGAATACCCTGAAGCAAATGGTGAGCCACTGTGTGAGACAAAATGCTGGACTGGATGGGCTGTGGCCTGTTCCAGCAAGGCTGTTCTTATGCTCTAACATGAGAGATGCTGCAACTCAGCCAAACAGAGTCACTGAACCCATAAACAGAAGAAGAGAACACTGATTGTGGTAGGAGAAGTCTTACTGCCTTTGACTGAAACTAAGTATGCCAGGAAGATCTATGGTTCTGTCAAGTATTCTGTCTCCCCAGAGGATGAATTAAAGATGTGATAGGAGGATTGCCTCCATTCATAAAAATCACAGATGTATATCCCTCTTCTCATCCATGTGGGCATAAATGTTATAACCAAGAGGAACTGTAAGGAAACTGTATCAGATGTTGAAGTCTGGGAATGAAATTCAAGGACTTTGGAACCCAGATAGTCTTGTCCATCCTACCATGCTCAGAAGAGTAATAGAAGGGAAAAAGAAAATACTCTATCTAAAAAGGTGGTGCTGACTTGAGGGGTTTGGATTTTGGGACCATGGGCATCCTGGGAGATGTACTGCTGATAAATGATAGGTTGCACCCCACAAGGATTGGACACAGCATGACACCATCAGGAGGACTTTACACTGAATTGGAAGGGGGAAGGAGGAGACACAAACGTGGTAGTAAAGACAGAGGAAGACTTGAGAACAATAAAAGGAGCAGAGCAAGCTGCTCTAATGAAGTCCAGTAATCGTCTCAATAAAAGTGTAAGAATGAAAGCAGGCCATAAATCACACATTCACCAATGCCTATATATGAATGCTAAGAGTATGGAAAAGAAACAAGAAGAACTGGAAATGTTTGTTCAGAAAGGTAAAAATATGACTTTACAGAGGTAACTAAAACTTTGTGGGATGAATCCCATGAATGGAATATGGCAATTAAAGGATATAAATTGTCCAAAAAGAACAGAAGGAATAGAGAGGGAGGTGGAATTGCACTGTATGTCAAAAATACATATTCCTACACAGAAATGCAGGTGTATAAGCTAGGTTGGACCCGTTGAGAGCATTTGTATTAATATAATTGGGGCAAAATATTAAAAGGAATGTGGCATTTAAAATCTTTTACAGACCACCCAATCAAGTAGATGAGGATGAAAGTTTTGAAAAACAAATTGCAAGAATCTCAAAGAGGCAATTATCCTGATATCTGCTGGGAGGCAAATTCTGCCAAAAATAGCCCTTCCAAGAAATTCCTGGCTTCTGCTGTTGATAATGTTCTCCTACAAAATGTGGATGAAGAAACTAGAGGTTTAAGTATCCTTGACTTGATTCTAACCAATAGAGATGATGTGGTGGAAGAAGTGACAATAAGAGGAACCCTGTGACAAAGCAACCACATGTTACTTGATTTCTGAATTTTAAAGGAAACAAAAGTGAAGGAGAGATACATGCTGGATTTCAGGAAAGCCAATTTTATTCAACCCAGAAAAACGATAAGTAAGGTTCCATGGCAGTAGATCCTAACAAGAAAAGGTGACCAAGATGGGTGGGAGTATCTTAGAAAGGACACATATAGGAAGAAGAAGAAAGGCCATGCCACAAAAGAATAGTAGTAGCAATTATATTTATATACTGCCCCATAGCACTTACAGTACTCCTTGGGCAGTTCACAAGCTAATTAGCATTTTGTCCCCAACATGTTGGGTACTCATTTTACCAGCTTCATAAAAGATGGAAAGCAGACTCAATTTTGAGCCCATTGAAATCAAAAGCAGAGCATGATCAGAGTTTGGGCTGCATTATGGCAGCTTAACCACTGTACAGAGGGTGGAGTGGGGATTTGTCAAAAGAAATTATAGTCAGGTAGCAAAAAAAATATCAGTGATGATGTTACAAAGACCAAATCTTAGAACGAGCTGAGGTTAGCAAGAAACACTAAAGCAAACAATGCTATTTTAGGCCGTATTAACAAAAGTATTGTCTTCAAATCCTACGAAGTACAATTTCCCCATTATCCAGCACTGGTTAGGTCTTGTCTTGAGTCCTGTGTCCAATATGGGACACCACACTTTAAGAAGGATGCAGGCAAACTGAAACTGGTTTAGAGGAAAGCAACAAGAGCTGATCAGGGGGCTGGAAACCAAGCCCTATGAAGAAAGACTGAAAAAATTGGACATGTTTAGCAGAGAAAATAAGCACTTTTCAAATGCATGAAAGGTTGTTACACAGAGGAGGGATAGATATATTCGCAGTCATACCTGAGTGCAGGATAGATAATAATGGCCTCAAGTTACAGGAAGCCAGATTGTGACTGAATATGGGGGGGGGGGACCCTAACTGTTAAAGCAGTACAACAATGGAACCAATTACCTCAGGAGGTGGTGAGATCCCAACATCATGTAAATTTTGCATAATGCTCCAGTTTGAATCTTCGTTGAGTACTGTGGGTTCATCTAGACTGGCTCTACTGGACCAGTATAGAACAACTTCTTAAAAGCTGGTGGCTGTCAAGGAGAGGGGCAAAATGCTATTCAGAGAGCATTCTTCCAATCATCTGAGAAGCAAGTCCTGTATGCTGTCACCAAGGGAGCTAGGGCAGGCCCGTCAGTCATAGAGACACTCCTTAGATGATAAGGGCAATTCTCTCTTGATCAGTTGAGAGGAGAGACCTTAACACACTGTTCTGTGTAACCCCATCCCCTCCATGCACACACACTGGGGACAGGATAAAATACAGTGGAGCAATTTAGTTGAACTCTTGACAAGGTCTCAAAATGGGTCAGGCTGGGGCAGAATGGCCTGATTGATGTGCACAGGTGATCAGACCAACCTGCTGCAATTCACCTCAAAGAGTGGTGAATATGCCCATGTTGACAGGAATGCCTGGTTAGGACTTCAACTGCATCACTCAGATCACCATGGGCCAAGATGTATAACTGAGTATCGTCAGCATACTGATGATAACTCACCCCGTAGGAATGGATGATCTCCCCCAGCGGTTTCATATAGACGTTGAATAGGAGAGGTGAGAGCACCGAGCCCTGAGGCAGCCCGTACTGAAGGGGCATATGGCTTGACATCCTATCCTCCACTAACACTGACTGGGTCTGGCCCTTCAGAAATGAGGAGAACCAGGACAACACCATGCCCAGGGCCCCCAATCCTCGAACCTGACCCAGAAGGATACCGTGGTCAACGGTATCGAAAGCTGCTGAGAGGTCAAGAAGATCAAGGACAGAGGGGATGCACCTATCCTGCTCATGTCAGAGATCATCCATAAGCATGACCAATACTGTTTCCATACCATAACTGGGCCTGAATCCTGACTGGAAAGGGTCCAGTTAATCCGCTTCCTCCAGGACCCCCTGGAGCTGCCGCACCACTGCATTCTCCAATACCTTTCCCAAGAAGGAGAGGTTGGAGACAGGCCTAAAGTTGGATGGTACAGTTGGGTCAAGTGATGGCCTCTTCAGCAGGGGGTGCACCAGTGCCTGTTTGAAGGGTGCCAGAAACACTCCCTCCCGCAAAGAGGCATTTACCACCGCTTTGACCCAGCTGGCCGTCACAGCCTTGGCAGATTTAATAAGCCAAGCAGTGCCACGAACAGCTCCAAGGAACCTGTAAACTTCATCAGGGACAACTGGATCAAACCGATCCCCAATAACATGGCTAGACTGTGATCCGTCCGACTCCAGATGACACATCTCCATGTCGGGGTCAAACCCCAAGTGAATCTGAGCAATTTTCTGCATCAAATAATCAGCAAAATCATTGGCCGAACCCTGTCAACCAGGCTCCGGACCCCCCTTCCCGAGGAGGGACCTTGGCAGCTGACCGATTATCCATGGAAGCAATGAGAGAAGTGAAGTATTGACACTTCACCACCCTCATCACCACAAGGTAGGCCCTAATGCAGCTCTAACCTATGTTTGGTTGTATTCATTCTGGGTCTTCACACAACGGCACTCTAGGCATCTCCTTGCCCGCTTCAGACCCCAAAGTTCTTCTGTGAGCCATGGGGCTGAGTGGAACCGGCAAGCCTGGAGTGGCCACAGTGGCGTGATTACATCCAAGTCCGATGTCATCTCCTCCTCCCAGAGGGCAACTAAGGCCTCAGTCGAATCATGCAGTCAGTCTGGAGGAAATAGTCCCAGTTCCCTCTGGAATCTCTCAGAATCCATCAGTCGCTGGGGCTGGGCCACTTTAATCGGCCCTGCCTCCCTGCGGTGAAGCATAACTCCCTGAGAGTCCAGGGTCACCAGACAGTGATCTGACCATGGCACCGGTGTTATCTGTATATTCTGTAATCTCAGATCACTCAGCCACCACTCTGACAGAAAAACCAAGTCAGATGTGTGGTCACTGCTTCTGGTAGAGCTCTGAATTACTGGAGTCAGACCCACAGCTGCCATGCTAGCCATGAACTCCTGAGCTGCCTCTAGTTTCTCCAGTCTCTAGTTTCTCCAGTCTTCATTAATTAATCTGAAGTCTGGAGGAACTAGGAGTGTGTTTGTCTAGGAGCTTTATTTTTGATACGATGTGGCAGAGAAACAAGAAACTTGGTGTGTTTTTTTAAATGTTGCTACACAATAAGAGAATTGCTGTTTTATTCTATTGATTTTACACTGTTGCTTTTGTTAGTATTTAATGGGAGCAGGAACTTATTTCATTGTGGGTTTTTAAAATTGTGAGTTTCAGTCCATTGTGAACTTTGCTGGAGTGGGGAACCGTTGGTTATTTATTTTTAAATCAGCTCAACTGACCTCCACAAGGAAAAGCACAATGTTTAGTACAACACATTCATTTCAGGTCAGGCTGACTTAGGTGGTATCACCGCAGTACTGAATGATGGGGATTCATGTGCAAAGAATTCCCACAGCATGCTGGCACTCTGTCCTCAGTGGCAGTTCTTGATCCAAGTTTGTCTTGGGTCAGCCAGAAGCCAATAAATGTGAAAGCATCTTAAGTGATTCAGGAGTGCAGAAAAATAGTAAAGCAGCTGAAACATTGTTATAACAGGCTGAAATGTTGTTGGATTGATTAGATCATGCAACTAGGGGAAAAATTGTTCTTGCTGCTGCTGCTTTTGTTCATTCCCTTTTCTAGATAGAAAATCAAAATGTCACATATTGTCTCCCACACACATTTCTCATGACAAAATTAGGCAATGCCATCACATATGCATGCATTATATTCACTTTTATTGTGTGCCCTTGATGTATCAACAAAACAGCAGGAGCTATAGATGTTGAGATTTTAGCAGTTGTAATCCAGTGGTTTTAGGTACAGTATCTGGGTGTAAAGCGAGAGGCTGGGAGTTCAATTCCCCACTTTGCCTCTAGGGAGAAGAGATGGCTTGTGTGATCATGAACAAGTTGCACAGTCCCAGAGTAATAATCCCTTCCCCAGAAGAAGGGAACAGTAAACCACTTCTTAGTATTCTTTCCCTAGAAAACTCTAGAAAGGGTCACCATACACCAAAATTGATTTGACGGCACACAATTAATCCAGAAAATTCATGTTCTCCTGACCGTCTCTGCCAAGCAGTTATGCACATCCACCTGGAATAGCTTGAACTTGTTCACAGCTAGGATGCAATCATACAAGATGTTATCTGATTGCCAGTGCTTTACACTAAGCAGAGCAGAGTTATCAACCTGGAAAATCTGAATTTTTCTTTCTTTCATGTCTCGATCATTGTCATTGGCCAAATGTTGCAATGGCCCACAGAGGGGGTCACCTGATGTGGTAATGGCCCACGGAAGTTCGGAATGACTGGCCGCAAGGGAAGGCACGTGAGACGAATGTGTGGTGAAAGTCCAGTCCCGATCTGTCTTGGGTGGACATATTTATTACCCTGCCTCAGAGTCTTTTGTGCTTAGGTTGCACATGACCCCGTTACAGAAGACTGCATACGCGGCATAGGACAATGCCTGTGCTTGGACATTGCCCTGTAGTTAATAGACAATCCATAGTTAATTAAGGCTTGGGCTGGTGAAACCCATTGTTCTAGCCCTATCTTGGAGCTTATGTGTATTGGCTCTGAGTAGCTAACTTGATCAACTGGCTTCAGCTTATTTGCTCAGCATAATCCGAGGCCAGAAGGGGAAGAGCATGTTTTTACCTTGGTTAGGTATCTGTGCATTAACTTGGGTTCATCACCTTATGACATTTGCCCTACTTCTCTCAGAGCTGCCAGCCAAGGCAATATGAATCATTCCATAACTATCAATATAGCCCGTACCCCGATTGCCTTTCTGTCCAAGCCCGGTTGGTACTCAAGCCGTGTGCTAGCGAGCGAACCTATCGGGAAAGGTTTTGGCCAATTATTAATGGGCAACCCACAGCCAAACTTAACTCTGAATCTGAAATCATGTAAACAATTAAGAACTCTCTCTTCTTTTTTATAGTGGGTGGGATGGGTGGGTGGGATATGGTTTTTTTGAAGTGGGTGGGATATGAGCTTTTAAAGTGTTTTTATGTGTTTTTAGAACTTGTAATGCCGCCCTGAGTCAGGTTCTACCTGAGTGGACGGCATATATAAATATGACTATTAAATTAAATTAAATTAAATCAGAAGCTAGGAACTGTAAGCAAAGAAACAGACAAAGTAGATATCATTATTATTCTATTTATTTGTTGCACGTGTACCTCATTTTCTCTATCTCCAATGAACTTTACAATTTCTGCAATGTCTGCTTAGGTAAAGGTAAAGGTTTCCCTCGCTCCAAAACCACTCGTATCTGACTTTAGAGTGCAGTACTCATCTCTGTTTCAAAGAGAGCCAGTGCTGTCTGCTGCTGCAGATGTTTCCATGGTCATGTGGCAGGCATGAATAGACACCGGAGTGCACAGAATGCTGTTTACCTTCCCACCAAAGTGGCCCCTATTTATCTACTTGCAATTTCTTGTTTTTGAACTGCTAGGTTGGCAGGAGCTGGGACAAAGACAGGAGCTCATTCCATCCTGCAGTACTCAGGAACCGAACTGCTGACCTTCCACCACCCAGTCAGCATCTTAGCCACTTGAGCCACTGCAGTCCTTGTTTTCTTATCTTACCCATTTCCTTGTGGTTAAAATTAGTGTAGTTTTATTTTGAGGGTTTGGAGTTCATTGCCCTGCTCACATCAAGCATCAAACAGTTTTCATCTCAATCTAAAGAAGTTACAGATATCTGTAATTCTTGCTTTGAATTAGCAATGTGCTTCTTGATAGTTAACAATGCATAAACCAGGCAGAACAGAAATGTTTCTGGTTAGGAAAACTATTGGTCAGGCAATAGGAATGAAACCTATTTTGGCAGAGGGGGTGAGGTTGGGCTCGTTCTGAACTTTCAGAGCCTGGGAGAGGCCAGCCATGATGCTGAACCTTGGCACTCCAGGTGTTCTTGAACTTAAATTAACAGAAGCCCAAGTCAGCACTCCTGCTGATCAGGGCTTCAGGGAATTGAAGTTAGGGAACACCTGGAGTGCCATGGTTCACCATCACTGCTCCTAGTGCTATTCCCTCAGTTAAAACATGGCATATAGTTGCAACCTGCTGGTATCTCAGCTTTCACCCCAAGAGACCATTACATCACATTCATCACCACTGCATAGTACATTATTAAGAATGTGTGAGAGCTGAAGTCAGGGACATTGGAGTCCAGGTTCTGGGATGAATCCAAAAGTGTGCCCAAATTGCACAACCTCATTTTGAGGGATAATGTAAACCTCAGGTTCAATCAGTGTTCTCTGATTTGCCTTTTGACACAAATGTTTGAACATTTTAAGAGATGTTATCTATATTTTACTTTTCAAAATTGAATTGAATTACAGTAGCAATGTGTAGTATGACATGCACTCAAAAGAATTAGTGCTAGGCATCATTATACGACAGGCAGGACAGTAAAAGAATATGACAGATGCATAGCAGCACAAAGAATTTAATAATCTGCATGTCTCTTGTGAAAGTAAAAGGAAATCAAAACAGAGTAGCAAAAACAAATGTGTTTTAACTACAACAAACAAACAAATCACATTTTAATAATGACAAAATAATGAAACATTTCCCCTTGTATATCCCTACTGCAGAGCTTGTGGGGATTTCATCCTCTATATTGGAATACAGTGGTACCTCCCTTAAAGAGCATAATGCATTCCACAGGATTGCTCTTTAAGTGAGTTTGCTCTTTAAGTGAAACACCATTTTAAGTGACCATTTGTGACTTCTGGTGGAGGGGATTGCAACTCCCGATGTAGTTGTTAAGTGAGTTTTTGGCTGGTTTTAGTTGTTAAGTGAGGCAACCATTCAGAGAAAATTCTGCTCTTTAAGCAAGTTAGTCTCTAAGCGAGGTGCTCTTTATGCGAGGTTTTACTGTATAACCTCTGTTCCTGAGTGAGAGGAAGGCAGGTCTTACAATTCTATATTATTGTCTAACCCGAATAGTTAGAAAACAAGGGAAAATATAATTACATTTCTGAAAAGGAACAGAGGTTTGCTTTGGAAGAAACACTATCTATTTATTGGGAATCAAAGTTCCATAAATCAGGATGACTAGAGGTGTTAACTTCCAAATTTCCTGGAACATTCTTGAAGAGTATGGAGTTTTGCTAGGAATTCAATCCATTTTGTCATTCTAAAAATCACAGACAGAAGAGTAACATCTCATCTTTGTGTACTTCTACATACCACTGATTACAAAATGTTAGATAATCTCCAGTTCCTAGCTATATATGAAGATTTCAAGGTAGGTATTTTTCAGTGCCATTAGCATTATCTCACTGATGTTGATTGTTTTTGTCTCTCCTATAGTTTCTGAAGAACTTCAACAATTTTGGTGATACTAAAAATCTATCTCTTTTGTAACATCAGCTCATTTTTTTTTCTCAGTTTGGAAAATTACTTTATTTCTTTGTACTGCAGCATCACGGTGTTAAATCCTGCATGTCTCATTTCATGTGTGCCGCAAGAGATGGCTCCATGATCATAGTGTGTGGGTCACTTCATGGCAAGCTGGGATCCACCTTAAACAAATTCACGCCAATGACATTTTTCCTGCTTCAGGAAAAAAAATGCATTCTTGGATACGAGTTTCAGTCGACAACAACAACTGCAGCATCCATATTTTCACAGCCAGCATGGCCTTCAGTGGCCCTGCTACATGGGGGACTGTGGGAATTGTTAATCAAAAACTTAATTTTTCCATATTACAATATTGAGTCATATTCTATGTAGGAGGGCAGAAAATCTTCAGAACTGGGAATCTGACAGCATTAATGGAGCAGAGGGATATCCAATGTGGTGTAGTGGATCAAATAATGGGCTGGGATTCATGAGACCTGGGTTTGACCCACCATTCCTGCCAGGGAAACTCTCTGGCAGGTGGGATTGGTAAAACCACTCCTTAAGTGCCTCACCTTGAAAATCTTGCATAGGGTGCCAAAATGTATATGTTACAGTTAAAACTAGTTTTCAGTTAAAACTAGTTTTCCCTAGTTAAAACTAGTTCTGACTAACTGTGTTTGTGAGAACTAGAATTAACTGACAATGACAGATGCATTTCTAGTCAAAACTCATTCTAACTGGAAACGGGTTTTAACTGTGACTCTTTCCTTGATTGGAATTCTAGGTTTTACTGAACCTTTTAGTTAGAACTAGTTTTGACTAGTTAAAACCAGTTTTCACTAGAAATGCATCTGAATGCAACAGGCAGGGCAGTAAAAGAAAATGACAGAAGCACAGTTGTTTGAGGAGTGCAAAACCATTTTGAAGTGATATTTGAAACTTGATAACATTGTGGAAGTACAATGATAATGGAAGCATGAGTATGCAACAGTACATCCAACACACATAACAATTGACCACATTTGTGATAAGTTTGAGACTCATGGTACTGTGCATACCTGTCAACCGTGGCTCCGGCCAATCCGGGACCTGCGCAGAAAGGTTCTGCACAGGTCGCCTTCTACACATGCGTAGAAGGGTTCTACGCAAGCGTAAAACCCTTCTACGCATGCGTACAAGGCTACCTGCGCAGAAGAGCTGCGCAGTACCTCCTTTCCCCCGCTGCCAAATTCTGGGGTTTCAGCAGCGCGAGGTGGGAAATGGTGCAAATTGGTACCAAAAACCAGGAAATCCCAGCCAATCCGGGAAGGTTGACAGGTATGGTACTGTGTGTGATGTGCACAAGGGAAGATACAGGAGGCATTGCACAGCAACAAGCCCTACTTCTTCCACAATGGTGCTGGAACAGTTTACACGCTCACCACAGACATCTACTAACCAATGTGCAAATGAGACAGGTGTTAGCAGAAAAAGCATATGACACATTCTTAAAACAGCAAAATGCTGCATGCACAGCGATACAAGTGGACACTTTGGTCAACATTGCTCAAGCAGTAGTTCACCGTAATCAGATTCAGAAGTGTCTGGATACTGATGGTAACCACTTTGAGCACCACTTGTAATTGCAGGTCAAATTTGACTTGTATTCTTCTTTTGTTATTGGATTTTTTTCCTTTCTTAAATCTGTATACTTTTTTCGGCACCTTCTCTATTAGGATCATTATAAGTTATTATGACTTGATGGCACGTAACACCAAAATGCAGAAGGTTTGCATCCAAGTTTTTCACATGAAGCATCATGGAACCTTTTGAGGAATAATCAGTATTTAAGCAAGCAAAATTTCAAGAAAAAGAAAAAGACTCAGATGGAGAAAAAGAATCTAGCAGTACATATTAGAAATGTCATGCTGAGTACCTTGTTGCCAATAGCAAATCAGCATTAATTACATTAACCTTGGTTAATGTAATTAATGTGTTCTCCAGGATGTTTCTTACAGTGAAAATTACTTTAACCGAATTTCCCATAGGAATGCATTGAATGCAATTTCCCATAGGAATGCATTGAAAACCAAAATATATTAACCAAAATGCAGTTTCCCATAGGAATGCATTGAAAAGTTCTGTAAAGCAAGCCACTATTTTCTATGGATTTTCTTTTCTTACATGATTTTTATGTTAGCCGAGCCGTTTGTTCCACTGTAATGATCACTTTCATCTTGACAATTAGGGGGAATGTTCTGTGGAGAGTAGCCGTGGGATTTTGGGGGATTATGATTGACAGGGAGATGAACTGGATGTGCTTGATCAGGGCATGGGATTGCAGAGAAGTTTGGATTGGTCAGTTACATACCTGTCAACTGTGGCTCCGGCCAATCCAGGACCTGCGCAGAATGGTTCTGCGCAGGTCGCCTTCTACGCATGCATAGAAGGGTTTTACGCTTGGGTAGCCCCCTTGTACGCATGTGTAGCCTTCTATGCATGCGTAGAAGGGTTCTACACAAGCGTAGAAGGGTTCTACACAAGTGTAAAACCCTTCTACACATGTGTAGAAGGCAACCTGCGCAGAAGGGCTGCGCAGTACCTCCTTTCCCCCGCTGCCAAATTCCGGGGTTTCGGCAGCGTGGGGCGGGAAATGGCGCAAATCGGCATCAAAAAATGGGAAATCCCAGCCAATCTGGGAAGGTTGACAGGTATGCAGTTACTCTCTCATGTTTTCATTAAGTCAAATATTATGTTCAAGAAATAGTGTCATTATAGAACCCTTGCATTAGTTGCATTTTGAATGTACTAAGGTTCATTTGGGACTGTATATTTTCCTGAAACTGCATCCTTTGTTCCAGTTTACATATTGGGAGCTGGGGGGAGAACAATAATAAGAACTGAACATTATTCTTTTCCAATTACCGGTACTTATGACTTGATTTTTTTAACATTGCTGGTAAGGTCATCACAAGTTGTGATCTTATCTTTCAACTCTCACAGATAGGCTTTATAGAAAGTGGTTGGTTTATTATCTCTAAGAACACAAGAAGTGCTTTTAAAACATTGCTTTGTTCCTCTGCTAATACTTGTGCTGCAGAGAAGATGAAGGCGAGGTTGCAAACTGCACTAAATGGGTCAACCAGGCTCAATCCTAGAAAACATCTGCACCCCAAATGCATTGGGAGGTGGTTTTATTTTCCTCTCTCAGTTCTCCCAGCTTACCCTGGCACTTGCCTCTCCCAATCAGGGTGTGGTTTTGAACACAGCACAGCAGATTCCTCAAGCAGTTCTTCATGGGCCTGTAGCCAAGAACAAAATAATTTATTAAACCACCCAACCCCCAGCATATGGAAGATCTTAATACACTGAGATTTATTGAGGTGCCTGAACACAAAGGCAAACACACCCTAAGCATCTGCCTTTACCAGCTGAAAGCCTAGTCTGCTCAAAGATGGAGCACCCTTGATTGCCATTTGTACACATCTTTGAGAAGAGGCAAGTATGTGACACAGTCTCATTGAAGCAATCTATTGGCTCAGTTATCCAGATTTTCTCAGAGTTATGAAGTTTTATGATGTTTTATTAGCAAGTTTCATAAAATAGCCTCTACCCCCACCCCACCCCACAGAAGTAACTCATTCAGGCACCAGAAGCAAAAGCTGGAATTTGGTTATGTGGGGGAGAAATAGGTACAAAACTCTCCAGTATTGTTATCTTTTGGGACAAAATGTCTGAAATGGTCTATATTCTCCACCTTTGCTTTTAGTTAACAGGACTATTTGGCACGACCAAGTGTTGGGAGATTATTTTGTTAGGCTCAATTTTAAAATAAAAACTTTACAAAATGTACACATTTCCTCATGAATTCAGTGGGGAAATTGAGATTTAAGCAATTCAGGTTCAGGGGCAAAAACAAAAATGGAGGCCATAAAAAACATCAGAGACAACGTCTAGATATGACAGAATCTCCTAATTTGAGACTCAGATACTTTTCATCACTTAAGCATTTTAATTTTATTTATTTACTATCTCTCTTGTTTCTGGCTCCACTCAGGCTGAAGTCCCTTTTTTAAAAAAGAAATTGGCTTTGAATCCCTAAAATTTAAAACACATTTGGGGTGCTGACTTGATATTGCCATACTTTAATTTCTGAGAGATTTCTTGTTAATTACCACACAACAGGGAAGAATAACATAACCCTCTTCATATTAAGAGTTGTATGGATTGGATTTGTTCCAGATAGATTAATTTCTGTTTTTTTAAAAAAAACAAATTGTTCAAAAACATCAAAATTCTGCATAGATTTAATGGGAACAATCTGAGATTTCTTTGAAAATGTGGGGAAAGCAACACTGAAGGATTCATTTATCCTTAGTGCTTGTGAACAGCTAGAATCTTCATTCTTCTGAGAACAAGTTGAACTCCAGGGATCATTCACAGCTGATTCTTGTGGTTTTGTACTGTTTTTGGAATTTGTTGTGATGATTGATAATTTAAAGACCGTACATACATACACAGTACAAGTGAAATGTGAGCAAAAGTTGCATGAATCTATTTACAGTGGAAGAATGTGGTGTAAGGATGTTGTACAATCTATGAAGTCACTCTGGCAAATTCAAGTTATGTTTCATGCAAGACCCATTTGATACTATATAAATGTTCAGCATTTATTCATAATACAATTAGATCATTTGCACCAAGGATATAGAACCTCCAGTCTGAAAGGTTGATCCATCCCAGGAAGCTTTCTAATCTGCCTAAGAAGTTATCTTACTCAGATTCACCTTAACTTGGATTTTGTGTGTGTTATGGTAACTGATTACCATAATTTAAGGTGCAGTTTTCATATGTGTTTGACCTTCCTGAAAGTGTTCTGCCTTAGGGAAGTGTGTGATGAAATTTTAACTGTGTATGTCCAACAGTTAACGTCCTTTATTATAGGTAAAGATTTATTTATTTATAATTCAAATTTTTCTCCCACAGATGCTGCCGTAACCCCGGCTTCTCTCCCCGGTCTAGCATTGGCTGCAGGGAGAATGACTGCAGCTGTGCGGGACGTCGAGGGCATAAAACTCTCCCGCAGATGCTGCCACAACCCCGGCTTCTCTCCCCGGTCTGGCATTGGCTGAGGGAAAATGACTGCAGCTGCGGGCAGATTAGAAGCATCTGCTACAGTTTCAGATGGCCATGAGGGACTTTGTTTGCACTGAGGAACTGAGGCCATTGATGACACTGAGTTTGTAGAACTTGATTTGTTATGTATGCTATGCCATTATGTATTTATCTTGTATTGATTGTGATCATGTAATTTTTGTAATCTGTAGTTATATTTTGTATTGTATACTGTATTTTTTCTATGTTGTTGCCACCCTGAGTAGGCCTGTGCTGAGTAGGGTGGGGTATAAATTAAAAATTGAATTGAATTGAATTGAATTTTCAGGTCTTTGGTGAGTGACTCTTTAATTTTTTGTGGTTTTCATTTCACATTCAAAGAAAAGCATGTTGCAGGTTATTTCATTTCAAGTTTTCTTTTTGTGCCTTACTGATTTTTCTAAAAAAATTGCTCCAAGGAAGCAAAGAGGCTAGGTAACAGAGAATCAGTCTAATCCAAAAACATGCAACAGTATATGAAAAAGACAACACCATAAAGCTCATGCAGGAACTAGTTTTATTTACTAGCATATTTTAGCTAGTTTTTGCTTTTTATTTTGTTTTATTTTTGGATTTTAGATTTGTTTTATTGTTTTGCATAGTTCTGGCTGTTACTTATTTTTTGATTTTTTTCTGCATTAATTTTTGGAATTTGTGATATTATTGTTTTTGTGATTAAGGTATTTTTGTGTTGTAGATAGGTGTTGTTAGTGATTTTTCATTCTTTTTTGGTAGCCTTTGGTTTTTTGGGTGTTTCTTGTTGAGTTTGTTGTTTATTGTTTTGTTGTTTACTGGGTTTATTTGAATTATTTGTTTATTTATTTGTGTTTTATTATTTTTGATGCTTGGCGTTCTGGTTAACTGTTTTGTTTTGTTGTTGTTGTGTTTTGTGGGGTGAAGAATGGCCTGTTTGTCATTTCCTCTTTTCCCCATTGCTGTTCTGAAATTAGATTTTGATGCAGTGATGGGGAAAAGAAAGAGCCGGCAGTCAGCTTGCTCTTTGTCTGGTAAGGTTCATTAGGACAGTCAGGGAGAAGGAGGCAGAGAAGAGCTATCTGCTTCACGATGGTTCTCTCCTCTCGGCCTCCTTTTCTCCAGGCTTACCTAACGGGAGATCGGCAGGCAAAGATCTGTAAGGGGTGGTGCTCTTCCTTGCAGATTGCTGGCTGCTGCTTTTGTATTACCTCCACCGCTGTTTTGTGCTAGTTCTTGAAACAGCGGTGTGGGTAGTACAAAGGAAGTATCCAGTCATTCACCAGGGAGGATGCTTCCTCTTACAAATTCCTGCCTGCTGCTTGTTTTTTCCCCCCACCCCGGCTCAACTTACCTTGATGTCAGCGGTGGTCTCACCGTGTCTTTGGCGGGGTAGCGGGGAGGAGAGGTAGTCCCTTTTCTCCTCATTACTCTGGAAAAGAAGGCCGGCGGTTGTCTCGCCGTGGTTTTCTGCAGGTTTGGGTTAGTGAGGCCGTGAGACACTCTGTCGGCCTGCAGTGGCCTTGCGCTCCCATTGTGAGAGGCGCTGTGTCCACCTGTGGCAGTCTTGCATTCCTGTTGTGTGAAGCATTATATTATTTTTCACACACCAGCTTTTTCAGCATGCTGCGCACTTGTGCTCTTCAGCCTGATTGGCTGAAGTGGTCACGGCACGGAGGACGCTGGGACTTGAAGTTTTGTTTTTCTGTTGTTTGCATTCATGTGGCGTTATTTTTCCTATGGCTCATTTTGTATTGGGCGTGCCGGCTTTCCCAACATTCTCCTTGCTCTCGCCTGTCAGCCTGATTGGCTGAGAGCTGGCGCGGCATGGAGGACATTGGGACTTGAAGTTGTTTTGTTTTGTTTGCATTCATGGGGCGGTTGCCCCACTGGTGACTGCCGGACCCTTGTGGCAATGGTCAGGCCGGGTAAAGGCAAGTGCAGGCGGCTCGGTATGGGATAGTATGGATGGGTGCAAGCATGTATGCCGCAGTCCAACAGTTAACGTCCCACCTTATAGGTAAATATTTATTTATTTATAATTCAAATTTCTATGCCGCCCAATCAGGCAAACCAATCAGTTCTGCATGCTGCTGATGAGGTGGAGCAGCCACTGCCCCAGGAGGACCCTTGATGTTCTGCAACACTTCTCTACTTAGTTTGCATTGTGGTTCTCTTGAAGAACTTGACTTTGACGTGACACTCTTCTTTTTCTAACCTGTCATTGCATATCTCCTCCACCTCCTCTTAGGTTTTTTCGTTAATGCCCTGATAAAAACCTAGACTGCCAAAATGAAGCTACTTCTTGGCTTTGTCATTGCCCAAAATTAAGTCCTCATCGGTGTATGTTTCTGGCAGTTATCTGCAGAACAGTGAATGAGCTGGATTCTGTATCTCTCCACATTCACACCGCATATTTTGTCTGCCAGCAGCCCCCACTTGAGCATGTTGTGCTTACATTTTGGAACCCTGACCCTCAGCCTATTCAGGGTCTTTCATGTGATCAGGGCCATACCCAGGGGATGGCCAGGATGGGCTTGGCCCACCATGAGTTAGCACTTTGCCAACCCTGGCAAAGTGTGGTTTCCCATTGGAATGCATTGAAAGAGGCTTTGTTGCCCAACCTGAAAAAATATTCGCCCACCCACATGTAGAATCCTGGCTACAGCACTGCATGTGATGCAGGGGATGTTTAGTTCCTCAACCATATCCTCCTTTAATGTTATTCCTTGCCCAGTGAGCTCCTTCCTCTATCTATCAATTTGGTTTTGTCATGATCCCCTGCCTGAGGAGACCTGTTTGAAGTGACTGCCTCACTGGCAATTGAGGCAGGGTTAGCCTTGCAGATTTGCCCTCCAAACTGTGCACTAAATTAGCAATTGTTGAAGGCTGGCAAGAGAAATTAGACTTACCCATAGATTCCATATATATTACATTCTCAATTAACCTCCCCGGGTACAAAGTCACCCTTCAGTATAGCCAGTCTAAGGAAACTAATTCATTACGGGTATGAATGACATTAGTAATAGTGTCAACGATGATTTCCTGTCTCACAATTACATAAGTTTGTGGTGGGTGTTCTTTTTTGGGAGATGATGATGTGTCCCTTGTGCATATGACCATGTAGGCGCGGGTGGATGGTCGACTGACCGCATTCTCATTTGTATCTCTGGTCTTTTTCCATTTCTCTGCATGGCACTGAGCAACAGCTGGAAAAGAAATCCATGGTGCTGTGGAAGCTGTTTCCTCCATTCTGTTGCCATTAAAGCCTTGCCTTCCACCCTGCTGCAGCTGTGTAGCTACATGTCATGTCAACATGATTAAGAAAGAGAGAGGAGAGGAGGGGAAAGGGGGACAGAGAGGCTGTGAGTCAGCTGCCACCACCGCTGTTGCAACATCTGAAGGACAGCAAGTGAATGAACAAGCAAGAGAGTGAGAAATCTCTAGGGAGGCACTAGCCTGTCATGACGACATGTAATTAAAGCAACCACTGTTGCTGACCTTGAGCACACAGTTCATGTTCTTGCCTCATTATGTGTTTGGTTCACTGTCCACCTTCCCTGACAGCAAAAGGATATGCTGTAATCCCTGCCGGACATCCTGCTAGGGTAATGCAGTAGACAGTACAGCCAGCAACTCAACACTGAGTGTTGGGTGGCGGTAAATAACCCAACTCCCTAAAGGGGCCAATGGCTAAGGGCAGATGAGCTCCTTTAGGTGGGGTGATGGTCACCCTCAGTGGAGACATTACTCCAAAAATATCTTATTCTATTCGCTAATGTAACAATTATTAACAAAGAGATAAGGAAGTACAAATGTAATTTTGGAAAGTTCATTTTCACTGGCACTGCTACACGTGACACTTGAAATTCTGGAACTTCAAATTTAGGGATGTTGCAGTCCAACAGCCTCTGAAGGAACACATATTACCCATCTCTACTCTAAAATGTCAGTTAGACTCCTGGATTGTTATTTCTATCTTTTCTTATAGCCTGTGCTCCTGTTTTTCTCCCTAGATACCCATTTGTTGACAGAACGGTCATATTTGACAACTGTGAAATATGGTGAACATTTTGGCCAACTAGATGGAATACTGCTGAAGAAAAAAAACACAGTTGCAAGTCACAATTGATTAGATTATTTCACTGACCATAATTCTCTATCTTTATTAGTTAAAAGCAGAAGAAAGAGAAGGGGGAGCAACAAGAGTATAAGGTGGGGATGCCCAAACTTTTTGGGCCGGTCATGTGGTTCAGGGGGCTGGTCACTATGGCCCAGGGGCTGTATCTGATCCCCAATGCCAATTCATCTGGCCCACGAATCCCTCGTCACTCCCGGAAGTGGAAGTACGCTTCCGGGAGTGATGAGGCATTTGTGGGCTGGATGAATTGGTGTCAGGGGCCAGATCCAGCCCACAGGTTATAGTTTGGCCACCACGGGTGTAAGGAGCAAAGGAAGATTACCATATCAAGAAGAATAACTAGAGTTTCCCTATTACCTCTTTAACCAGGTTCTAACTAGATCTTTTGGCATGTCATCCAATGCTGTTTTAACCCATCAGCTGCTCCGAAGTCCAAAATTGTCATGTTTAAGAAGCCTCTAGCCTTTATAGAACTGAAGATATAAGATACAATATGTCATCATTGTTTTGGCAATTGTTTTGTGTGTGAGAGAGAATGAGTGAGGGAGAAAGAGAGAGAGAGAGGGAAGGAGACAGAGAAGACTTTCTATTTGATTAAACAAGAATTTTCATATGATTAGCCATCTACACATTGACAAGACCTTATATGAATAAACTGAAGATTCTGGATAAATGTTGCAGTTGTGGGAATGTATAATCCTAACTAGTTTCAAACAGCTGAAAGCTATTTGCAGAGCTGTCTGCAAACAGTGCACTAAAAACAATAGGAATGAGTGCTGGTTGGAGAGTCATGGGGGCTGTAATTTAAGAAGGAACTTTTCCATGCTCTGGTATTACATGTCATATTGTCCTCCCAGTAAACAAGAATTTAGCTGGAAATTTAGTTAGGTGCTAAAGAAAAGTTGGTGGAAACAAGAGGAGAGGAAAGAACAGTATAAACTATCAAAGGTTCTGTTGGCCATGCTTATTTCTGATTTCTGTGCATCTTACATTCCTGGATAGAGGTGTTGTTGTTTTTTAAAAAAATGATAACGTATAATGCCCTTTTCAACAAAACTCAATCTACATTCATTTGTGTTGGTATGAGTCTTTGAACTTCTTTGTGTTAAGTGGGCCAGAAACCTCAATAAATGCCTTGCCACTGCTTCAGGAGCTGAACTGGTTGCCGGTATGCCTTCAGGTGCAATTCAAGGTGCTGGTTATTACCTTTAAAGCCCTACATGGTAGTGGGCCAGGATACTTAAGAGACCGTGTCACCCCGAGAACATCTGTCCGTCCCACCAGAGCAGACCAGAGAGGCTCTCTAATTGTTCCATCTGCTAGAGAGGCGCATCTCTCTAGTACTAGAAGGAGGGCCTTCTCAGTGTCCACCCCGGCCCTGTGGAACCTCTTGCCAACCGAGTTGCATGTCCAGACGGAGTTGCTGTCCTTCAGGAAAGGTTTAAAAACCTGGCTGGCAGAGCAGGTGTGGTGCACCAGCAGTGCTGTAGCCCCAGCCTATTGGTTCATTGAAGAACACTCTCTTCCTCTTTTTAAACTGGTGGGAGGGTAGGGAATGTTTCATGTTAGTTTTTAATGGGGTTTTAATTGTGATTTTAAAATTGTGATGGTTTTAATATTTGTACACCACCCAGAGTCTTTGGAATTGGGAGGCAATACAAATCCTACAAACAAACAAACAAACGAGACAGGCAGTGTTACTTTCTTAGATTACAACTCCCCAAATCTCACCCATCTATGCAATAATCACTTGTTTGGCTGTGAACAGTATAGACCAGGGGTGCGGAGCCTTCATCCTTAAGGCCACACATGGCCTTCTAGGTCCTTAAGTGTGGCCATTTACCTGAATCCACATTTTACAGAACAAATCCTTTTATTTTTATTATTACATTTTTGTTAGTCATTTATTTATTTATTTATTTATTTATTTATTTATTTATTTATTTATTTATTTATTTATTTATTTATTTTAGTAACTTTAAAATTAAGGTGTTTTTTTATTATTTAGTACATGCAGCCTTCCAAAAGGAAAAGGTTCTTCACCCCTGGTATAGACTAAAAAGAAAAATATCGCATTCTGGTATGTTTCTTATTCCCTAATACAGAGTGACTTGTAGTGGAGAAATAAAACAGCAGGCTAATAGAGACAAGGCTCTAGGAAGGAGGTGCCATCAGACTGGCACCTGGATAGAGAGCAAGCAAGCGATGACAGCCATTGTGGCATAGAGGACAGAAATAAATCCATAGCTCTATAGTCTAAATCTCTGGCATAGGGCAAGCTACACATCTCAATAACTCACTACCTATATATAACCACAGTTTTTCCCTTCAGCTACATAGGTGCAGGTCCGCCATCAGGGTGAGGACCATCAGGACTCCTGTCCCGAGCCCAGGGATGATGGGGGCCCGGCAGCGCCGGGAAACCACTGATGTGTGCATGCACAAACAAATCACGGATGTGCAGAAAACCAAAGGGGCATGGCCAAAAGGGGGGGCGTGTACCGGGCCCAGAAATTTCTGATGTCGGCCCTGCATAGGTGATAATTTTTCTACTTCACTTCCTCCTTACCTCCCTTCTTTTTAAAGCAGGGATTCTGGGGAAAGGCCCTCAACACTGTGATGTTAAATTAATCATTTAACATTTGGGCATGATTAACCCCTTGTAGGGTTTTAGAATTCTCATTAGCTACTGTTATGAAATCATTGCATGGCAGCACGATTGGCATCACCTGATTTCTCCTTCCCATAACCTTGATGTGAGGAATGTCTCATTTCCAAGACCATGTAACTTTTTTTGACGGATAACCCCTGTCAGAAATACTAAAAAATTACATCAGGCTAGTGGGAAGACTGTGGCCTTGGTTTCATGATATCCTTGCAAGTAAATGGTAGGAAAGAGAACAGAGGCAGGCTGTGTGGGGGAGATGGAGAATGAGGAAAGGGAACAATGTTTAAAAGTGGTTATTTCCTTATTTTCTCCCAGATATAAAATTGGCCAAATAATGAAATATGCCAACAGCTGGAGATGAACTTGAGCTTGTTTTACAGCAAAAGCTAGAGCACCATGAAACACTAACCCTAAATGTGGCTTTAGGTTTAATGTCTGATTGTGACCCTCTGAAATGATTCTAAACTGACCTTTTTGCCTCGTTGTATTATGTCTGATCCCTTGTCATGCATGTGTGATAAACTCTATATGTATTTCTGGTAGCTGAGAATGCTGTAGAAATACAGAAAGCACCAGTTGACTGGAATCAATTTACCTTGAGATATGCATGAACAACATCTGGTGCCGCTTTTGTGATCTGTCTGAGAGGCACTCCAATTACTATGGAAATGAGCTATGACATATTGTTTATCTTATTAATGGAGGTTGAAGAAGAAAATGATGCAGAACATTATTGCCCATCCTTTAATGGCACACAAGCATGAGATATAGTCATCTTGCTGAAACCAAGTTGGTCTTGGACTAGTAAGTACCTGAATGGGAAGCTACCTTAGAATCCAGGTATCTCTGGAAGGAAGGTGGGCTGTAAATGTAGTAAAGCAGTATTGGCTGAAGTCCTACTGGGCTTCACAGTAAGACTGCATAGTTTGCCACAGGTAACTGACAAGATGCCAGGGCCTTGTCAATTATGGACCTGGTCACATGCTCATTATTGTTATTATCATGAGTGTTGAGGTCCTTTTAGTAGAGTTCCTCTGTGTACTCTTGCCATCTTTTTTTCTCTAATGAAAAATTTGAACTTGAACCAGGCATTATGGAGAGTGAAGTCAGAAAGGCCCTAAAAAGCACTGCAAACAACAAAGCTAGTGGAGATGATGGTATCCCAGTTGAATTTTTCAAAGCCCTAAAAGATGATGGAATCAAACTACTGCATTCAATATGCCAGCAAATTTGGAAAACAAAACAGTGGCCACAGGATTGAAAAAGATCAGTGTACGTTCCAATCCCCCAAAAAGGCAATGCCAAAGAATGCTCAAATTACTGAACAATTGCGCTCATCCCACATGACAGCAAGGTGATGCTCAAGATAATACAGGATAGGCTGCAACAACATGTGGAGAGAGAATTACCAGAGGTGCAGGCCGGTTTCAGAAGAGGCAGGGGGACTAGAGACCACATTGCCAACATACGTTGGATCATGGAGAAAACAAAGGAATACCAGAAACAAGTCTACTTTTGTTTTATTGACTACACCAAGGCTTTTGACTGTGTGGACCACAACAAAATGTGGCAAGTAATTAAAGAGATGGGAATACCAGAGCACCTTATATGCCTCATGAGAAATCTGTACACAAACCAAGAAGCAACAGTTAGGACAGAACACGGAATGACAGAGTGGTTTGGAATAGGGAAAGGAGTAAGACAAGGCTGCATTTTATCACCCTGCTTATTCAATCTATACAAAAAGCACATATTGCACAATGCAGGGATGGAGGAATCACAATATGGGATCAAAATTTCTGGGAGAAACATCAACAATTTGAGATATGCAGACGATACCACCCTAATGGCAGAAAGTGAGGAAGACCTAAAGAATCTCTTCATTGGGCTTAAGGGAGGAGAGTGCAAAAGCTGGCTTGAGACTCAATATCAAGAAAACCAAGATAATGGCAACAGGTCCAATCAGTCCCTGGAAAATAGATGGGGAAGAAGTAGAAGTAGTGACAGATTTTACTTTCCTAGGATCTAAGATCACTGCAGATGGAGACTGTAGCCATGAAATAAAAAGTCAACTGATTATGGGGAGACAAGCTATGAGAAACCTGGGGAATATAGTGAAAAGCAGAGATATCACCTTGAAAACAAAAATTCGCATAGTCAAAGCAATGGTATTCTCAGTGGTAATGTATGGGTGTGAGAGCTGGACCATTAGGAAGGCTGAGTGCAGAAGAATAGATGCATTTGAGATGTGGTGTTGGAGGAGAGTCCTGAGAGTCCCTTGGACAGCAAAGAGAACAAATAGGTCAATACTGGAGGAAATCAATCCTGACTGTTCATTGGAGGGACAAATAGTGAAGATGAAACTAAAGTACTTTGGACATCAAATGAGAAGGGAGGACTCACTTGAGAAGGCCTTGATGCTGGGAAAGGTGGAGGGCAAGAGAAGAAGGGGGCATCCAAAGATGAGATGGATAGATGGTATTGTGGACACAATGGGCACAGAGCTTGGTAGGCTGAGGAAAATGGTGGAGGACAGAGGTGCCTGGAGGAAAATGGTCCATGGGGTCGCAAAGGGTCGGAATCGACTGTGCGACTGAACAACAACAATACATGCTCAGTCATAACCTGGCACATGCCTCAGCATTCCAACCATAAGGTTTTATTTCATTCAACAGAACCCCCAAATCCTCCCTCTCAATTAAAAAGGTTCTCAACACTTCATAAGCAGCATGTGATAATGTGGCTCTTGGTAATCCTATCCTGTGGTAAGCAGAGAGGATAACCAGTGTTGGAACTATCACTACTTTTATATTCTTTGGCAGCTTTTGCAATCAGGAGAAGAAGTAATCATTTCTTGGCACTATAGTCCAGGGGTTCCTAACCTTTTAAGGCTGTGGACCTGACCATGCACCTGGTCAGTTGAGTGGGCCAGGCCATACCTCCTGGAAGCAGAAGCAGGTGTATTTACAGCTGTTGTAAATCTGACCACCTCCACATTTACAACAGCCATGCACACATTTACACATGCATGCGTGCATTTTATGACTAATGTAAATGTGTCCGCTTCCACTTCTGGGTGTGGCAGAGGTGGCAATGGGTTGGATGGAATGGTGCTGTGGGCCAGGTCTGGCACACTGGCCGTAGGTTGGGAACTCCTGCTATAGCCCTTTTGTTTTACGACCCCTCACATGATTGGTGGTGGCATGGAATTATCCATGACATTTTTGAAGGTTGGTGCATTTTCTGAACTGCCTTAAGGCCTATTTAAGGGACAAAGAAGAATTAGTTCTGAACAATCCTATCCTTCCCTGTCATGTGCTTTACATCCAGCACTTTAGGCCCTACCACTGATAAAATTGCTAGTAAAGCAGCGGTGACAGTCCTTTTATACAGCAGTGTGAAGACTTCTTTTTGTGGGCCTTCTTCTCTACATCTGGAGAGTGAGGTCTCTCCAACATAAAATAATAGAGGTTTGCAATATCTTATGGCCCAGCAATACTCCACTAGAACTGTTGCCTTACATTTTAAAAAAGACTTTGGGCATCACAAAGTACTCCGGTTTTGTTTGTTAATTAATTCAGAATTTTCTATGTTTTCTTTTCTTGGTCAGATTAAAAGAACCATCCTTCTGGAAATTGTTTATGTGTCACATTCTGAAATAAAAATCAGCCTGTATGTATACAGAACCAAAGTATTTCGACAAAAATCTTTAACATTTCTCTCTCTCCGTCAAGCAGCTTCTTAATATGGATTAATCATTTGGTCATTCAATTTATATTATCATGCTTTGCCTTAGCTTGCAACTCACTAAATCAAAATGCTTTTCAACTTGCAGATTATGTGATATAAGTATAACATATGCTCCAGAAATTCTAATCTCCATGTTTGCTAATAAATCTACTCTCAGTTTTTGAGGCAACAGTTCATTTAAATGTTGAAAATATAAACATTAAAAATTAGTATTTGTATTTTGGAGAAAATTGGCTAATGTTCTTTTTTCCTGTGGAGCAGTCAATATAGTGTATTATGTTAAGTGTGTGTGGGAGATGGACATGAGACCATTTCATGGCATTGGAATGGGAGGGAACAGTCAGAAAATGATATTTTGGAACTTTAAAATATTTTTATGACTTGGCTTTTAGTATAGCATTTTTACTCAGTCTCTTTATGGACTTTTAAAATTGATTTGTAGTACAAAATCTAAATGTCTCTATGATCAGAATTGACAGCCAGTGCAAGCCATGCTCCCTCAGAAGTATGTGTTCAGAATTAACTCTGATTGTGTTCATATGGCTTTCTTCCAGATATGTATGAAACAGGATTGTAGCTTAAAACATATCACTTTAAAAATAGATATTAGCATGAAATTCATAGTTCAGTACAAGAATATATTGCATCTTTGAACAAAAGAAATTATACTACAAAAGAAATGGTTTATAGAGTATATTCAAATACAGTAGAACACCGTATAACGAAAATAATTCATTCTGCAAGGCACTTCGTTATATGATTTTTTCATTATACGATGCATGCATTGTACAATGAAAATACCTATGGGAAAAATCGTACCCCTTTCAGTCAGGATTCAGGCCCGGATATGGTACTGAGACTGCATTGGTCATGCTGTTGGATGATCTCTGGCGGGAGCAGAATGGAGGTCTTCCCTTTGCAGGCGCACCCCCCAATAAAGGACTCAGACACTGGTAAAAGTGGATAACGGCATTGGGCCACATTTATTGATTCATGCCCTAGTCCGAATTATAAATTTCTATTGGTAATTGACTAATTATAATTCTTAAGGCAAGCAGGCCGAAGTAACACTGGTAAGGTACCACCCAAAATTGCCGACGGCAATTGTTACAATGTATCTATTTGTATCCATTTGTTTGTTGACAACAAACAAATTGTTGACCGTAGTCAATATCTAACTAATGACCCCACCCTCTGACGCATATCCGTGAAATCACGGGGTGATGCATGCTGTCTAGCTGTAGCCATCACCCCGTCGCCTGGTTCGTCGTTGACCGGACAACGTTTAACCAACTTATACCTGTCTAGCGTTGTCCAGTCAATTGCGAACCTGCCGGATACCTGTGGGTCATAAATGTTTACCTTACCAGTGCTACCTGCCCATGTGACCAAAGTCAACAGCAGCAACAGAAACCCCTATATCAAACCATAGCAACAGTGTGGGATGGGCGAAAAAACCAGGACCCGAGAGCCAATTGTGGGTCCCAGCCAAAAATTCCCACCCGGCCCCGAAGCGACCAAAATATCACACTGTTAACTAGGGAGGGGGTGGAGGGGAAAAACTTCTCCGCTCCGTCGCTTCGCAAAATGGCAGCTCGGCTGCCTCGTGGCCACCCCTTTTATAGAGGAGCTGGCCACGCCCCCTAACTACCCGGATGCCTTCGTCCGATGGGGGGGGCCCCGCAAAGAGCGCGGCGGCCATTTTGGCGCCGCGCTTGCATTGCAGGCGCACCCCCCAATAAAGGACTCAGACACTGGTAAAAGTGGATAACGGCATTGGGCCACATTTATTGATTCATGCCCTAGTCTGAATTATAAATTTCTATTGGTAATTGACCAATTATAATTCTTAAGGCAAGCAGGCCGAAGTAACACTGGTAAGGTACCACCCAAAATTGCCGACGGCAATTGTTACAATGTATCTATTTGTATCCATTTGTTTGTTGACAACAAACAAATTGTTGACCGTAGTCAATATCTAACTAATGACCCCACCCTCTGACGCGTATCCGTGAAATCACGGGGTGATGCATGCTGTCTAGCTGTAGCCATCACCCCGTCGCCTGGTTCGTCGTTGACCGGACAACGTTTAACCAACTTATACCTGTCTAGTGTTGTCCAGTCAATTGCGAACCTGCCGGATACCTGTGGGTCATAAATGTTTACCTTACCAGTGCTACCCGCCACACGGGGAGGCTTCCCAAAAAGGCTCACCGCCCCCCCAAGACCGTCAGCTCGGTCGACAGGCCTGCTTGCCAGTCTGCTAACCAGAGGTCCATACCTCCCTGCGACAGATGGGCCCCATCCCCTGAGTAAAGCTCTTAATTTTGCAGACTGATGGTGGGGAGGCGAATGACGCGTCCCCCACCCTATTCAAAAAGGAACCGGGCAATAGCCCCGTTCACGGAGCGTCGGCTCAGTCAAGAGCCTCGAGGCCGAACGCTCCCCGGTAAGCGTACCGCGACATCACGTCCGACCACTTGAGGGTTGTGGCCGGCCACACATAATGTGAGTAGGGCAGGTCACTGCAAATCGCAAGCTTCCGCGATAGGCCAGTGACCCGCCCCAAGCCATCGCCCCCAAGGTACACAACCAGGACATCAGGCGAGTCAGCATCCCTGATGTAGAAAAGGAATGGCAACAGTTCCCGCCATAACATGCCGCGCTTACCACACCACCTGAGACGTGCGGGTGCACCCAGTCCCAGTCGGGGTCCCACTCTGTCGCCGCAGCGTAACGCGCTGCCCTGTGCAGCGTAACGTGCTGCCCTATGCAGCGTAATGCGCTGCCCTGTGCAGCGTAACGCGCTGCCCTGTGCACGCGGCTATGGCCCACCAGCCATACTGTCACCGGTGTAATACGACACCCAGGGTCTGTCAAGGAAAAAAAAGGGGGGGAGAAACAATGCAGTGACTAAACTGGTACTCAGGTTGAAGAGGGCGAACACAAATTGAAAACATTGTGAACCCCACCCTCCCATGCGGCGTATTTCAGCCCCGGAGCACCCAAAACAGCTGCAGTAGAAGCCGCCCCCCTTCTGAACGAATGGGTGCCGCAATGAGCCCCTGAGAGGCCAACACTGTCTAGTGCCTTCGCGGCACCCTCCAAAATTGAAATTTAGTAAGGGAAGACCCACCTTGGTGACAGAAAAACGGGCCATGGTGCGTGCCACGCAGTGCAAGGAAATCCTGTAGGGCACCAACCGGAGAGATGTCTGCCAAAGAACATCGTAGCAGTCTTACATCACTGCCTACGCCATGCTGATCTGTCTTAGAGGAGCGTATCCTCGACTGAGCCCAGTCTTTGGCAACATAGACATCCTCGAGTTCCAGTGCCCTATGACTTGCATCCGCCTTAGACAGCATCACAAGCTCGCTGATGCGGAGCGCTCCAAAAAAGGCCACCGTTGTGGCTGCATGAAATGGGCTGCCTCATATCTATCAAACAGAGGCCAGGCCAGCCCCGGGCCAATTGGGTAAGAACCCCTGGGGAAATCGGGTGGCGGTTGTCCGGGCAACGCCCACGCTACCGCACCCACCCCTCCAAAACATGTCTCACACGGAAGTCAGCGGTACTATCCACATGACCTCCCACCTTGGCCATAAAAGCCAACGCTGACAGCCTAGATGCCATGGTGCGAGGTGCAAGGCCCTGGGCATGCAGGTAAACCATGAACCGAAGTACATGGGTCACTGGGATCGGCCAGGATTCTGGCAGCCGGAATTGGGTACAGAAGGCTCTGAAAGAATTGAATGCATGGTGATACGCCTTACGCGTGCGTGGCACCAGTGACAAGCCAATCGCCCGGTTCACCTCTCCTTGCCAATGGTCCATATCTCGTCCGGGGGTGGCGAGGGAAATCCGTCCGCATCCGGGGCCAAGGCACGGAACCGGGAGATCTGCAGGCGGGACAAAGCGTCAGCGATATCATTATTGACCCCTGGGACATGCCTGGCCCCGAAGAGGACGTAGGGGCGCAGGCTGCGCAACACAAACTGGCACATTAGGTCCATGACCCTGGGCGATTTAGAAGTCTGTGAGTTGACAATGTGGACAACGGCCGCATTGTCACACCAGAAATGGACGACCGAGTCGGCCCACTCCTCGCCCCATAGCATCAAAGCCCCCAGGATAGGGAAAAATTCTAAATACGTGAGATCACGCAGGCGACCCGTGCCTGCCCAGGCTGGTGGCCACCCACCATAGGCCCACTTCCCATTGAAGTACATCCCATAACCCAGGGACCCCGAGGCAGCAGACTGGATCTGAAAGCAAGGGGAAGCCAGGAGGTCAGACCTCCAAAATGATACTCCATCGAACTCCCTCAGGAACTGGAGCCAGATAAGCATATCTGCCCTGATACCCCGGGTGAGTCTAACCCTATGGTGGGGCCTAGATAAGCCAGTCATGGCGTCGCACAAGCGCCGAGCAAATGCCCTGCCCGGTGCGACCACCCTGCAAGCGAAATTGAGGTGACCATGTAGCACCTGCAGTTCCCTCAGGAATGCCTTGCGTTTAGCAAGCAACTCCGAGATAAGGGCCACTATCCTTGACACCTTATCCCCCGGTAACCTAGAAGCCTACGCTACCGAGTCAATCTCCACCCCCAGGAATACTAGCTTAGTAGATGGGCCCTCGGTCTTTTCGGGCACTAAAGGGACACCGAGTGCCTCCATTAGCGTCTGAAATGTGTTGAGGAGACGTGTGTACGTGTCCCAGCCCCGTTCACCCCGAACAAAATTCATCCAGGTAATGGGCTACAGACCGGGACCCTGACCTGCGGACGAAAGCCCACTGCAGGAATGTGCTGAAACACTCAAAGGCCAAGCATGATATGGGGTAGGACAAGTGATGGATCAGGCGAAACTCGCCCGGTAACTCCTTGGGCACCAAGCCCAAGGGTGACACCTTAAGGTCAGGGAACGGGGGTGCAGTGAAAGGGCCGGCAACCCTGCCCGCATAAACCTCCCTGTTAATGCTGGCAGCAGCCACCTGCTCCCTCCCCTTAAGGGACAAAAGGTTGGGAGCATCCTGAAGGGACCTATCACCCACAAAAGGAATACGGAACCCCAGTCGAAAACCCTGAAGCAGGTAAACCGCCTCCTCCTCCTTCGGGTATAATGCGAGCCAACGCTCCAACATGTCCATGTTAATTGGGGAGGGGGCCATTCGGTGAACCAGCTCCCCCTGCGGCAGTCTTGCCAACCCCTTGTCCGCCCCTCCCTCCGCCCTGCATCCCTCCAGGCCTGGGACAGGCGAAGGCAGCATGGGGGCCGGCACAAGAGGGCCACTCATGCCTGTACCGGCAATTCTTCCCATTGCAGGAACCATTGGACAAGAAAGTCCAGCACAGCAGGCGGGCTAGAACCCCCTGCCCCGCCACCTGGCGGGGTGCCTGCGCTGGGGCCGCTCGCTGGACCGCATGTCCACAATGGTATCTCTCTCCAGGCGCAGGGCGCATGGGAGTCATGTACAGAAGCCACAGCGTCTGGCAGGGCTCATCCCACCTCATCTCGGGGTGCAGGGGAATCCGCATACAGAATTCCACATCATAAGCCAACCACGACGGGCCCAGAAAGTCGACCATCGCCCGGTAAACGTGGTCCAACTACTGGACCATCGGAATCTCCAAATCCGGCCGGGCCCTGAGGTAGACCGCCACGTATGAGGTAGGCCGGCAACCGGTTGGCTCACGTACGTGGCTGCTTGCGACGACGTGCCTGCTCCTTATCCTTCTCATCTTGCCCCTACCTCTCCTCTATGGTGGGTTCTCTGGTAAGGAGGGAGAAGATGTCCACATACTTCCCACGCCAGACCTTTTCCTTGGTGGCTTGGGCCAAATGGTCCCCCAGGGGCAACGAATACCCCGCAGTCGGCAATGCCGACACAGGAACGGCGGGAACTGCGGGCATCTGAAAAGGAGCCTGGACCAACCCGGTCACCCCTAAAACATTCCCAACTGCGCAAGTAGCACCCCCCACACCGGGGCCCTGGGTGAGAGCTGGAGTCACCGGGTGGGCCGTCGGCGGCCGAACCGCTGCACCACCCGTGCGAGGCCAAGCCCATTGAAACCCCCCCTCAACATTGCCATGTGTGTGGGTGCGCTAGATTGAACCACATACTCACATGCTGCACCCCCATGGGCCGCCCCCACCGGGGGTTCCGACCCACTGGGGGCGTCGGAGCTCACGACCGCACCTGAGCTCGCCGATGGGGCCTGACCATCACCGGCCTGTCGATCGGGGAGCTGCGAGGCAGTGGCCGATGCCGGGCCACACGCCTCAGTCAGTTCAACCCGTCCCGCCGCCTGCCGCTGCCCAGCAGACGATGGACGAATCTGCACCCCAAAAGGGGTCCCCTGGGTGGTTACCCTGGCCAGTGAAGCCTCGAGGGCCGCAATAGGATTGCTCAGTATGGGGCCCAGAAATTTCTGATGGCGGCCCTGTCAGTCCGTCATGCAGTGCCCGGGAATCAAACTCCGACCTTCCAGTCGGCAAGTTCAGTGTCTTAACCATGTGAGCCACCGCAGCCCCCTAAGAGGGGGCAAAGGGCCGGCCGGCCCACTAACTGCAAGCGCGGGTCCAGATCCCTGGACCCCTGGGCCCATATAGGGCCATGATCCCAGGGCCGGCCCCAGGGCCGGGGAGAACCCTGCCAGGGGAGAGAGCTGAAACCCCCCGCAGGCAGCTACGCACCAACGGGGAAGGCCCCGCAGAATGGGCCACGCCAGAGGCAGTGGCCACTGCTTGCGGGCCGAGGGCCGCGGCCCCTACAGGGCCGGTACGCAGACCTCCAGCCCCAGGCTAAGGGGGGAATCAACCCCATACCACCGGTCCCGGTGAGCTCGGGCAAAAGAGGCTGCTGGGTAGGCGTGGCCGCGGTCCTCCGACCCGGCTGGCGCCTCCGCGCAGAACGAGCCGCGTTCGCAGCCGCCTTCTTCTTAGAGGGTATCGCAGCTAACCGATGGGAAGCCGAAAAGGAGAAAATTCAGCAGCCAAGAGGCTTCCCGGTGAAGGTAAAAGCGACGGAGGTAAGAGGGAAAAACTTCTCCGCTCCGTCGCTTCGCAAAATGGCAGCTCGGCTGCCTCGTGGCCACCCCTTTTATAGAGGAGCTGGCCACGCCCCCTAACTACCCGGATGCCTTTGTCCGATGGCGGGGCCCCGCAAAGAGCGCGGCGGCCATTTTGGCGCCGCGCTTGCATTGTCCTTGGTCTTCTTGACCTCTCAGCAGCTTTCAATACTATTAACCATGGCACCCTTCTGGAACGGCTCCGAGGAGTGGGTATCCAGGGCACTATGTGGTCCTGGTTTGCCTCATTTCTGATGGGCTGGACCCAGTCAGCATGGTTTGATGATGAGAGCCCTAGGCCTCTCCAGTATGGGATGCCTCAGGGCTTGGTGCTCTCACCTCTCCTATTTAACATCTACATGAAACTGCTGGGGGAGATCATCTGTTCCCATGGGGTGAGGTATCATCAGTATGCTGATGATACTCAGCTATATATCTCAGCCCATGGTGATCCAAGCGATGTAATCGGAGTCCTATCCAGGTATCTGGAGGCTGTTGGGGTCTGGATGGGGGACAACGGGCTACAACTGAATCCCGGCAAGACTGAGTGGCTATGGGTTGGGGCCCCTGCGTTATCTGGGGAGCTACCATCTTTGGTTCTGGATGGGACTATTTTGCCCCAAACAGACCCAGTGCGTAATCTGGGAGTCCTCCTGGTCTCATGACTCCTGCTCGATGAGCTGATGACAGTCTTGGCCAGGAGGGCTTTCGCACAACTTTGTGTTATACACCAGATATGCCAACTCCTAGATTGAGACTCCTTGCTCATGGTCACGCACGCTCTGGTCACTTCCATAATTGACTATTGCAATGTGCTCTACATGGGGCTGCCCTTGATGATCATTCGGAGGCTGAAACTGGTCCTGTGCCTCACCACTGCTTTGGGAGCTGCACTGGTTACCGGTATGCTTCTGGGTGCAATTCAAGGTGCTGTTAATGACCTTTAAAGCCCTACATAGTAATGGGCCAGGACACTTAAGAGACTGTGTCACCCTGAGAACATCTGTCCATCCCACCAGAGCAAACCAGAGAGGCTCTCTCATTGTGCCATCCGCTAGGGAGGCACGTCTCTCTAGCACCAGAAGGAGGGCCTTCTCAGTATCTGCTACGGCCCTATGGAACCTCCTGCCAATTGAGCTGCATCTCCAGACAGAGTTGCTGTCCTTCAGGAAAGGGCTAAAAACCTGGCTGGCAAAGCTGGTGTGGGGCACCAGCGATGTAGTGACCTCTGGCTGCTGGCTGATTTAGTAAGAACACTCTCTCCCTCTTTTAATCTGTAGGGGCCGGAGTAATTTTGGTGGCAGTTTTAATGGGGTTTGTATTGGTTTTTAAAATGTGATTGGTTTTTTTTCTGTGAGCCAACCAGAGTCTTCGGAGTTGGAAGGCAATATAAATCAGAAAAATAAATAAATAATAAATAAAATATCTTTCAGATTGTAAACACTTGTGATTAAATTGGCAGCTGTCCCAAGTGTTTCACCACTAAGGTGGCCTATTCATGCAGTGAACCAATATATAATACAGCACCCTTCTTTTCCTCCTGCTCCTTTTGTAGAAATATGTTTCCTTTGGAGGTAACGAGGAAGACCAGGATTTTCCCACACACTAATGAAAACATGTTATTTTGGGGTTTGCAATGAGAAAAATTTGCTCATTATCCCTAAAATGCTGCATGGGCAAGGAGCTGTCCCTTGGGGGGTGGGGGTGTTCTCTTCATGACTGACAAATATCATGTGACCTGGCAAACAATATTTGACTTGAAGTACAAGTGTCACCTTAAATTCATGCTGCTGTTACACATGAACAAGACTGTGGTGAGAAATTTCCTTTTAAAACAACATAGCCAAACTTCAAGATATTAAAAATGTTATTTTAAGAAAAAAAAAGGAAGGAGGGAGGCACCAAATCAAAAGGTCAGGCTGGCAAATAAAATTAAAATGTGAATTTAAATTTTGCTACATTTCTTATCTAGTTGAAATGGCCCTTAGCTTTATGAGTATGGAGAGTAAATCTTGCACATGAATTGAAAGAAAGCATTGTTAATCTCATGGTTGGATGGCTTCAAGAAAGAAAAACTTAGGTAAAGCTTCACCTGTTTGTGAGAAGTTGATACCAAGGGAAGGAGACCACTTAAAAGAGATGGACTGCTGTTTTGCTAGAGGTGAGAACAGCTAAATCTCTGATGCTAATGGCCTAAATGACTGGTTTAACATATATTTACAGTTTGTTCTCAGGTTGACAATTATTCGGAACGTACATTGGAAAAGATATGTTGGTTTCAGCTAGCTGATATACTGTAAAACTGGAAAAAAGCTTTTAAACTCGGGGTGTATATTGGGACATAAAACACAGGATATCTGTCTAAGGTAGACTTCCAGAGGAGTGGTCTGATCAAAGATGTTGTTATGGGCACTGTTGGCTCATTCAGAAAATTGGAGTATAGCATGCAATGTGCTATTTGTTCAGTGTAAGGTGGTAAGAGATACCCTAACAAAATGAATTACAACCTTTAGTAAAAGGGAAGTTTCAAAGAACTGGTTGCTTAAAGGATAGTCATTATTTCACACACCAGCTCAGATTGCTTGGGGCATGACCACCAGCAATCTCATTGTTCTGTGCAAGACAATGACAATAAAGATTTATTTATCTATCTATCTGTCAAATGCATTGACATGCAGGGCCAACACTGAGCAGCAAGAACTGCACCAAAATATCTGAATGTGGCTGTAATTCTGTAGTAATTCATAACTAAAGTAGACCTGTTGAATCAGTGGCGATTTGGTGAGGCAACTATTACACACTTTCCACCATTTAAGGGGTGATCCTAATTGTAGTTTATTACCAGATTGCAACCTTTGTATCCAAACTGAGGTTCTTCTGCTTCGGCAAGTAAAGTTTTTCAGAGAAGAGATCTAATTCTTGCACTAGAGATCACCATTCTATTTTGTGGCAAATTCACGGTGCAATACAGGCTACAAAAGATTCCATCCATGTCCTGTATTCTGACATCTCACAATCTGTATATGTAGATTAAAACATGTTAAGTTGTGTGTCATGTGTGTCTTGAATTAGGTTTCTATTTATTTAATTGGTGAAGGTGGTGGTGCCCAGTGTTACGCTGCTACAGGTGCCCACAGGTGCCCGGGCACCGGTAGCAGAAATTCCCCCAGGCCATGCCCACTTGGCCGGCCACGCCCACCTCCCTACCCCAGGCCATGGTGTAGGGAGGCCAAGTGGGTGTAGCCCACAGAGTTAGCCATGCTCATGGTGGGGGTAATAATTTTTCTGCAGCACATCACTGGTGCCCTTTTGTAAAACCTTGCCTTGTTTGACCTTACGGTTATGGTCACAAAGCAAGCTCTCAGTTTCCCCTTTCACTTATGATCCCTTACAAGGTTTTTGCTGCTGCTGCTGCTTCTCTCTCTCCCCACCCACCCCCCTGCTTCCTTCATCCTGACCACTGTTTCCAGTCACCTGTTAGATGTCCAGCCTCCACTCTGAAGGAGGGGAGAATCTTCTGCTGCTGCAGTTACCACCTCTGGTACCAATTTGTTTTATTATATTGACCTGTTGTGCATGACAGCAAACAGACTGCCAAACTGTTGCAGTGCTATAATTGCAAAGATTGGGCTGTGGGGAATCCTCCATACTTTATGGGACAAACTACATGCACACAGAAGAATACAGCAGTTCAGAAATCAGTACAAAATAAACAGCCCCTCTTGGGTGGTTTAAAACAACCCACACATTTTGGCAAGATAATGCACGTTACAGCTGGGCGTCATGTATTTTTCAATCTTTGGATCAATTTCAAATCTGGAAAAACTGACACAAATGAAGTACATTTTGCTAATAAAGATGTACCTTAGAAAAGAGGAAAGGAAGGGGAAAGGAAAACAAAATCTGGCACCAGTTCTTAGTATTATATTGTACTGTAGTTCTCGTGAATGTTGTCTGGCCAAGTTATCCTGCTATGGTAATAGAGTAGACCATACTGCCAGTGGCTCAACACCAAGTGTCAGGCGGCAGTTAACTAACCTGACAAGCCTGATGACTAATGGTTTGGGTGCTGAAGCCCACAGGGAAGGGTGATGGTCCCCAAGTAGATTAATTCCCACTTGAATCCATCTTGATGGAGGGCAGCAGCTTCATCAATATTTGCCTGAGGCCAATGTGGACTTTGTGTGCCAAAAGGGCTCAGGACCAGAAAGTAACTCACGGAAGTGGATCAAGCTGTCATGCTGCGATGTGGAAGGCAGATGAAAGGCCATTGCATTATATTCTCAGGGTAGTCTTCATGGCTAATCGCCATGAGGGTCACCAATATTCAGATTTGGATACAGCAGAACAACAAGAAGAAGTTCTTATGACCACCATTTGAACTGAGATAGTTAAGGAAGAAAATTAGGACTATGTGCTGAGCTGATAGATAAAGCCCTTATACCTTGTGGTCTGATTTGCTCTCTTTTTCCTCCTGTTAGGTGGAAAGGCTGCTGAGGACTCAGAAGGAGCAAGTGCCAGACAGCAGATAATTTGCCAGCTGTGCCAGTGGCTGCCCCATACTCTCCTTTTCTGATATCAATATCCAGAAACAGAATAGAAAATATATATGTGAAGTGTCCCTGTTTTGCAAATGTGTAATATCAGTCAAGAAAGCTGGCAAGCATGTTGGAACCAAATAGATCCTGTTCCATAACATGAGCAGCCTGTGAGATCTTCAGATTTGGAACTATCCTCCACAAGTGCAATTCCCAGAATGTTTCTTCTAAAGGAAAAAAAAATACGCTGAGGTACACTCATGACAGCACCCCCTTCCAACAAATAGAGCTACAGTTTTTAAAAAAGCAAACAAAAATGTCCTTCGTTGAACAGTAGTTGCAAGTGGTGGTTGTGGCGTTGTGCGTGCTGCTGTGTAAAGTCAAGCAGCACCTGTTCAATCTTTCATCTGCAAGTAATGATTTGTTGTGTTCTCCAGACAATTGAATGGTGCAGCTCAATATAAAACCTCCTAATGTGTTTCCTTCCCTTTCTGAAGAGCTAATCAGAAATGCTTCTATCTCCCCTTGGGAGAGAGGGAGGAGGGTGTGAGCTAAAGAAACAGGTTGAAACTGTTAAAATAATTGGCAGCTTTGGAGGCTTGCACATCTAGTTGGCCTCATGTTAGAATGGAAGCTTTTAGCGTTTAATTATTTATTTCTGACTTAGCCATAAAAGGACCTTTACGACATTAACAGTTGCAAGTGAGCAGGCCTTTTCCTCATTAAAAGGGGGCCACCTCTCTCAAAGGCTCTGGTTATATCATTGTGGGCTATGGGCTTTGCCAATAAGGCTATTAAAGTCGTTGTGGACTCACATGGCCATCTGAGGAGGTTGCTTCCCCGGTTGCTCTGGCAACGCACAAGCAAACCTCCTTATAATCTCAAGGATGGGGACATGGTGGTGTTTTAAAAGATACAGTTGTAAGCACGTGGATATGCCAGGAGACTAGTTACAGAGTTGGCAGTCACAAACAGTTGCTGCAGGATAGGTATGAACAAGGGGGAAAAGAAAAAAGAATAACAGAGGACCAGAACTCTGAAATTAAAAACTTGAGACTGGTGAACTGCCAGGTTTCATGGCTGGTTTATTAAACACCAGAGGTAAATTAGCATAATTACATCCTGTTTAATTTACAATTGGTACCCAGAGCCTTTGAAAATTTCTGAGCAAGTATAACTTCGGCTGACTCACCAGAATGGGTCACCGTCATTCATGTAGGATACAACTGGGAGCAGAGCTGGAGATGAAGCATCATGGCTTAGTTTTGGGCTAGGAAATCCATGACCTTTTCAATGCTGTAGTCCAGAATGACAACCACAGGAACTAGCAAAAACATCAATCCAATCTTATCATTGGATAGAACCAAACAGCTGCTTCAGAGCCAAAGTAGACAATACGGCTAGGATATTTTTAGAACAGTTGCTCCCTAACATACTTCAGACTTGCTGTGAAAAGGAAGGAAGAAGTCGACATGGATTTGGGAGGGTGAGGAAAAGGGACTCATGGGAGAAATGAGTGTTGCTGGACAGTCCTCAGAAAAATTACATACTGCTACAATTATAGTGCTATGACACTTAAGTGCTGAATACTGAAAGCAGATGTATTCTTGCTCATTTACCATTATACTCTTATAATAGTATAACATTTTGAATATAGTTTTAAAGGTCTGAAACTTCACACTTTAAGTCAGGAGTGATGATTACCATACAGCATACCGAAATGCAACACAATTGCCATTTGGGCTTAGAAAGAAATGATTGAGAAGCCATTGTAGCCCCCAGGTATTGATATAATACACAGGAAAAAACTGAACAGACAAAGTTTCATGAAGAATGTGCACACTGACACAAATATGGCATGACGTTACCTTGATTCCACAAAAATCTGATTTGAAACCTGATTTATTTGATATCCAAGACACAACCTAAGTTTCATATATTTGCATACGAAACGAGAGAGAAAGAAGAGAGAACAGCGGTTCTGTGTATGGAGCTGACTGTGGCTCATATCATGAGCTATTAAAAGTAAAGGTTTCCCTTGCTCGAAAGCCAGTCATATCCGTCTCTAGTGTTCAGTGCTCATCTCTGTTTCAAAGCTGAAGAGCCATCGCTGTCTGCTACTGCAGACATTTCCATGGTCATGTGGCAGGCATGACTAGACACCAGAGCACATGGAACGCTGTTACCTTCCCACCGAAGTGGCCCCTATTTATCCACTTGCAATTTCTTGCTTTCGAACTGCTAGGTTGGCAGGAGCTGGGACAAAGATGGGAGCTCATTCCGTCCTGCAGCTACTGATTGCAAAATTCAGCCTTACAATGAAGAAAGTAGGCCGTTGGGCCATTCAGGTATGACCTTGATCACATCCCTTAAGAATATACATTGGATGTGAAGAATAGGTTTAAGGGATTAGACTTGACCTACAGAGTGCCTGAACAACTATGTATAGAGGTTCATAACATCATACAGGAAGCAGCAATTAGGGCCATCCCAAAGAAAAAGAAATGCAAGAAAGCAAAGTGGATGTCTGTTGAGGCTCTACAAATAACTGAAGAAAGAAGGAAAGTGAACAGCAAAGGTGAAAGAGAAGGATTAACACAACCGAATGTAGATTTCAAGAGAACAGCAAGTAGAGATAAAGAGGCCTTCTTAAATGAACAGTGAAAATAGAGGTAAACAATAGAAAAGGAAGGACAAGAGATCTCTTCATGAAAAGTGGAGAAATTAAGGGAATATTTCGAGCAAAAATGGCTATGATAAAAAACAAAAATGGTAGGGACCTAACAGAATAAATTAGAAAAAGGTGGCAAAAATACACAGAAGAACTATACAAGGAGGACCTAATTGTCCCTGACAACCACAATGGCTTGATCGCTGACCTCGAGCCAGACATCCTGGAGTGTAAAGTCAAGTGGACCCTAGAAAATTTTACTGAAACAAGGCCAGTAGAGATGATGGTATTCTAGTTGAGCTGTTTAGAGACCTAAAAGATGATTTTATAAAAGTGCTGCACTCAATATGCCAGCAAATTTGGAAAACATAACAGTGGCCACAGGATTTGAAAAGGTCAGTTTATGTTTCAATTCCAAAGAAGAGTAATGCCGAAGAATGTTCAAGTTATCATACAATTGTGCTCTTTTTATATGTTAGCAAAGTTATGCTCAAGATCCTTTAACAGTGATGGCTAACCTCAGCACTCCAGTTGTTCTTGGACTTCAGTTCTCAGAAGCCCAAATCAGCACTCCTGCTGATCAAGGCTTCTGGGAATTGAAGTTCAAGAACAGTTGGAGTGCCAGGGTTCAGCATCACTGTCCTATAAGCTAGGCTTCAGCAGTATGTGGATTGAGAACTACCAGAAGTACAAGCTAAGTTCCAAAGAGGGAGGGGAATAGAGACCAAATTGGCAACGTTCTCAGGATCATGAAGTAAGCAATGGCGTACCAGATAAATGTCTACTTCTGTTTCCTTGATTATGCTAAACTGTGACAATTCCTTAAAGAGATAGGACCACACTACCTCACCTGTTTTCTGAGTAACCTGTATGCAGGCCAAGAAACGATAGTTAGGACCAGATATGGAACAATTGATTGGACTAGAAAAAGAGTACAACAAGGTTGTATATTTAACTGTCAAGAACTGGGTTTACTAATGAGGAGGTCTTCTTGCCCACCAGTGGTTGCTTCCTGCTTCTGAGCTACTGCCCTCCAGCTAAGCAATCCAGGATTCTAGATTAGTGTAGATAAGGTAGCGAATGGCCAAGTAAACTGTCCAGGCGTCTTCAGGTATTTTAAAAGTATATTGTAATCAGAGTAAGTTACAGAAGAAAGTTTATCAAAAGTTCAGAAAGCACATCAAAATAAAGAAAGCTTATCTAATTGAGGAAGTCCAAAGGCCCCCTTCTGGCTTAAGCATCTACATGTTTGCAGTTCACCCTTAGCTTACAGCATTGGATCAAAAGAGAGTGTCTTGGCCCCACCTTCTGGGTTTTATATCCACCTCCTTGCAATTCCACTAATGTAATCCAGCCAATGATCACACAATATAACATGTCCATCACACATTAGGCTCCATCTCTTCCAACCCACGAGGCCAGCATGTTTGCACATTCCAATCCTTTTGGTATGTGCTAAAGGTTCACCCATGCATGGAAATCTCTATCTTGGATGAGGCTAAAATGAGGGCACAAATCCTGCCCTGACATATGTCCCATCACTCCATGGCAAATAGAAGGGGAAGAAATGGAAGTAGTAACAGACTGTACTTTCCTGAGATCCAAGATCACTGCAGATGGTGATTGCAGCCATGAAAAAAAGAGACACATGCTTCTTAGAAGGCAAGCAATGAGAAACCAGGTAGCATAATAAATAGTAGAGACATCATCCTGCTTACAAAAGTCCACATAGTCAAAGCAATGGTATTCCCAGTAGTAATGTACGGATGTGAAAGTTGGACCATAAGGAAGGCTGAGCGCAAAAGAATAGATGACTTTAAATTGTGGTGCTGGAGGAGACTCTTGAGAGTCCCCTGGACTGCAAAGAGATCAAATCAGTTGATTGTAAAGGAAATCAACCCTGACTGCTCATTGGAGGGACAAATACTGTAGCTGAAGTTCAAGTACTTTGGCCACCAAATGAGAAGAGAAGACTCACTAGAGATGGCCTTGAAGCTGGGAAAGATAGACGGCAAAAGGAGAACAGGGTGCCAGAGGATGAGATGGCTAGATGGTATTGTCAATGCAATGGGTGTAGATCTGAATGAGCGGAGGAGGATAGTGGATGACAGAGGAGCCTGGCATACGATGGTCCATGGGGTCACAAAGGGTTGGACTCAACTATGTGACTAAACAACAACAACAATAGAGTACAACATGTGTAATGCAGGGCTGGATGAATCACAAGCAAGAATTAAGATTGCCAGGAAAAATATCAATAACTTGAGATCTGTAGATGACACCGATCTAATGACAGAAAGTGAAAAAGATCTAAAGAGCCTCTTGATTAACAGTAAAAGAAGAGAGTGCAAATGTTGGCTTGAAACTCAAAATCACAAACAACAACAACTCAAGATCATAGGATCCATTCCCATCAGTCCCTGGGAAATAGAAGGGGAAGAAATGGAAGCAGTGACAGACTTTTCCTTCTTAGGATCTAAGATCACTGCAGATGGTGACTGCAGCCATGAAATAAAAAGACACTTACTTCTTGGGAGGCAGTATGGCACACTTAGGCAGCATAATAAAAAGTAGAGACATTACCCTGCCAACAAAAGACCACATTGTTAAAGCGATGGTCTTCCCAGTAGTAATGTATGGCTGGGAGAGCTGGAACATAAGGAAGGCTGAGTACAGAAGAATAGACACCTTTGAACTGTGTGCTGGAGAATACTTTTGAGAGTCCCCTGGACTGCTAGGAGATCAGATCATTCAATCCTAAAGGCAACCAATCCTAACTGCTCCTTGGAAGGACAGATATTGAAGCTGAAGCTCAAATACTTTGGCCATATAATGAGAAGAGAGGACTCACTGGAGAAGGCCCTGATGCTAAGAATGACTGAAGGTAACAGGAGAAGGGGGCAGCAGAAGACAAGATGGTTAGACAGCATGGCTGACATGATGAGAGTTGACCTGGGCAGACTGGAAGATAGTGGATGACAGAGGAGCCTGGTGTTCTGTGGCCCATGGGGTCAAAAACAGTTGGATTCAACCATGTGAATTATTTAATTTAATTTAATTTTCGCACTTATATACTGCCCACTCAGGTACAACCCGACTCAGGGCGGTTTACATGGCAGACAATAAATACATAATAATAATAATACAATACACACATCTCCAGAGATACAGTTACAAAATTTCAGACTACAAAATATACCATTCAGTTACAACAAAATATAAATAAAATATGCACTACAATACAATGGCAAAAGCAAAAATAACAAAACATTAAGTCCCAGAGAAGAAGAGAGAACAACAATGAATATGACCTCCCTGGTGGAGGGTGGGGTCCGAAGACGCTGGGGGAGATGGAATGCCTCCGGCATCCAGCGCTGCGCAGGCTTCCCAATGGTGGAGCTGGGGCGGCGTTGGAAGTCCTGCCAGCCCCACAGCCCTTAAGTCCTCCAGGGGGGTGGGCGGGGTCCGAAGATGCTGGGGGAGATGGAATGCCCCCAGTGTCTGGTGCTGCGCAGGCTTCCCGACGGTGGAGCTGGGGCGGCGTTGGAAGTCCTGCCAGCCCCGTAGCCCTTAAGTCCTCCAGGGGGGTGGACGGGGTCCAAAGACGCTGGGGGAGATGGAATGCCCCCGGCATCTGGCGCTGCACAGGCTTCCCGAAGGTGGAGCTGGGGCGATGTTGGAAGTCCTGCCAGCCCCGTAGCCCTTAAGTCCTCCTGGGGGGTGGGCAGGGTCCAAAGACGCCGGGGGAGATGGAATGCCCCCGGCATCCGGCGCTGCGCAGGCTTCCCGACGGTGGAGCTGGGGCGGCGTTGGAAGTCCTGCCAGCCCCGCAGGCCTTAAGTCCTCCAGGGGGGTGGGCGGGGTCCAAAGACGCCGGGGGAGATGGAATGCGTCCGGCGCTGCGCAGACTTCCCGACGGTGGAGCTGGGGCGGCATTATAAACAAACACGTATAGTATATTAGTTAACATTTTCTTACTGTAGTTTTTTGTTTGTTTCTTTTACTTAGCATTATATCACTGTATAGTTAAACATGTTAATAAATATTTTCCCATCCCTTTTTTTTAAATAAAAGTGAGTTTTGCTTTCTGGAGGACTATCTTACATTGTAAATGGTCAAGTGGGCAGGCAAATAAAAATAACTTCCTGTTTTCTAAAATTAAACACACATATAACAGACACATATTTTTTAAAAAAGTTGCAGCCATGACACATGATTTTTAATGATTGGGGAAATAGCTGTGATATTTTTTGAGTAATGAAAAGTTTAGAAAACAAGGTTAGTTTTAGGGGAAAACACTCATGAATGAATGTTTTCCAAGCACATTTCAGCTGTGGCTGAGAAGCAGGTCTGCCAGAAACTTTTATCTGAAATGGAAGATATACTAAGAAAAAATCTACATCTGTCTACCTCTTTCCCTGCTTACTGGCCTACCTACTTATCTTTGCTTGAGTGTAGGCAAAACGCATGGCTCAAGTATGTATCCAGTGGTGAGCTCAATTTTTTTACTACCACACTGTGGGCGTGGTATGGTGTGCGTGGTCAAGGGAAAAGCCCTGCATTGATCTGAATTAGGACTACTTTATTTCAAAACTTGGATGGGTGGGGCCAGCCAGAATTTCTGCTACTGGTTCTGGTGAACTGGTTTGAACCTGCTGATGCCCACCACTGTATGTATCCAATGTTTATTCCCGAGGCAATTCAGAATTGCAAGATTCCTGTTCTTTCATCTTCCTTTCTTCATGGCTTACCTAAGTTTAGTGACAGAAATTGTAGCTTTGTTTTCCTTCTTCAACTTTATTGAGGAAACATCGTGAATTAGTGCCAGGGTAACCAGCATGGGGAAAAGGATGCTTCAAAATAGTTAACATTTGCCAGCAAGGAAAAGATGTGTTGCAACACAGCTTGGAAGAAAGGGAGACTTTCTATGGCTATGTCAAAAGGAATGAGTGAGTGAGAGTAAGCCCTCACACTATACCCCGTTCTCTTCAGAGGATGGTGATGTAAATGGCCAAGAGGTCCTTGCATGTCTTGTTAAACTAAATGCTAACAAATCACCAGGACCAGATTGCATCCATCCACTAGTTCTCAGGGAACTTAAAGATGAAATTGCTGATCTCCTAGCCAAAATATATAATTTCCCCCTCAAATCATAGTTTGTGCCTAATGATTGGAAGGTAGCGAATGTAACAACAATTTTCAAAAAAGGATCCAGGGGTGATCCAGGAAATTACTGACTGGTCAGTTTGACATGTGTCCCAAGTAAAGTGATGGAAACCATCCTAAAAGATAGAATTAATAGGCACATAGAAGAAAAGGTGCTGCTAAAGGAGAGCCAACATGGCTTTTGCAAGGGCAAATAATGCCTCACTAATCTGTTGGATTTTTTGAGAGTGTCAACAAGCATGTGGATAAGGGGGATCCAGTTGACATTGTTTATCTGGACTTTCAGAAAGCTTTTGACAAGGTTCTGCACCAAAGGCTCTTGAACAAACTTACCAGTCATGGAATAAAGGGACAGGTCTTGTCCAGGATCAGCAACTGGCTAAGGGACAGGAAACAGAGGGTAGCACTAAATGGACACTTCTCCAAGTGGAGGGAAGTAAAGAGTGAAGTCCCCCAAGGTTTAGTACTGGGACCCCTGCTTTTCGACCTCTTCATAAATGATCTAGAAGTAGGAGTAAATAGCAAGGTAGCCAAATTTGCTGACAACACTAAATTATACAGGATAGTGAAAACTGTGAGAGATTGTGAGGAGCTCCAGAGGAATCTGTTGACATTGGGGGAGTGGGCAAAACAGTGGCAAATGAGCTTCAACCTTAGTAAGTGCAGAGTGATGCATGTTGGGGCAAAAACCCCCAATTACATTTATAAACTGATGGGGTCTGAACTCTCTGCGACAAACCAGGAAAGGGACCTTGCTGTCCTGATGGACAATTCAATGAAGGTGTCAACCCAGTGTGCCTCAGCAGTGAAAAAAGCAAACTCAATGCTAGGGATCATTAGGAAGGGTATAGAAAATAAGTCAGCAAGTGTCATTTTGCCTCTTTATAAATCTATTGCGAGGCCCCATCTGGAATACTGTGTACAGTTCTGGTCGCCATACCTCCAGAAGGATATTATGAAGCTGGGAAAAGTGCAGAGGAGGGCAACCAAAATGATTAAGGGACTGGAACACCTTCCTTACCATCTGAGGCTGCAACGGTTAGACCTCTTCACTCTTGAATGAGGGCGCCTAAGAGGGGACCTGATTGAAGTTTATAAAATCATGCACGGTGTGGACAAAGTAGATAAGGAAATACTGTTTTCCCTATCACAACGCTAGAATTATGGGGCACTCCATGAAACTTTTGGGTACTAGTTCTCAAACAAATAAGAGAAAGTACTTTTTCACCCAGAGGATCACTGGTTTATGGAACTTCCTGTCAGAAGAAGTGGTGACAGCTGTCAGTCTTGACAGCTTTATGAAAGGATTAGACAAGGTCATGGAGGACAAGGGTATCAATGGCTATAATTATGGATACCTAAGGACAACCTCTAGGTTGGAGAGATAGGCAGGATATCTCTCAATGCCATTTCCAGGGAATTCTAAGCAGATGAAGGCATCTGCTTGGGAATACCTTGAAGCAAATGGTGATCCACCGTGTGAGACAGAATGCTGGACTGGATGGGCTGTGGCCTGTTCCAGCAAAGCTGTTCTTATGTTCTAAATGTTAGAGGGTGGCTTTCAAGATATTTATATGTGTCTGTGATGTGACTCAAACAAGACATCTAGCTTGTGTTTGCATGACATACTTCCTAGAATGGTGAAAGATATTTGTGACTTGCATTCAAGATGCTTCATTTTGTGATTGGTTGTTGGAAGGTAAACACAGGTCTCATTGCTGAAGCACAGGAGGAGATTCCATGAGGGGAGAGAAATGTGTTTAATCATAGTGGATCTCATCCCCATAATATGTAATTTGACCCTGTGCCTGCAACTTAGACGAAATGTGATACAAAACTCATAGGGTCATCAAATTCCCAATAGTGTAAGCATTCACAGATCCAAGATATTTATTTTAAACCTTTCTTCTGTTTAATATCTTGAACCTTTCTTGGATTTATACCCCAACATTACTCTGAAAAATAATACAAAGTTATTTTTCCCCTTTGACAAATCTGTTTTAAATACCAACTAGATTCTGATTTCTCAAAAAAATGTCAAGAAAAGTATTTTGACTAGTCAGCAGCATCCCACCCCTTAGAGTTCAAGTACAAAAACTCGGTGGAGGTACTGGTCTTTAGAATATTACAGGGGCAGATCTTTTAATGTCATGGATGCAGTCTCTAAAATTGGGGAAGGAGATTGCTGAAGCATAAGAAGATTGTGCAGACAGCTTAATAAGAATCGACATGAACTGGATAGCTAGTTGGGATACCTGAAAACTAGTTATGTAATATGGCTATTATCAAGGGGTATGGAAAATAATCCCTGCCCCCCCCCCCAATGAAGCATCTAGCCAAGTGTGCTCATTAACTGCAGCAGTTGCCACCATTTCAAATAGGGCTCTCATCTCATAGGACACACACCCCCAGCCCAACTCCAGAGAACAGTTCATTGAGTTTCCCTATCCTGCTATGCTATGTGCCACTGTGAGAGATTGGGCAACAAGAAAGCTCATGAGTTGCCATGCTGGTATTCCACTCTCTGGTTTACTCCAGATGATATGATGTGCACAAGAGCATTCAGACACTGGGTGTCTCCTCAATATCCCTGCCCCTTTTCTGTCTTTTTGGTGTGCCTAGATTAAGCAACTGTAATACTTATATGAATGTCTTCAGACTGAACAGTTGAGTTTTGATACCATTTAAAGATGCATGATGGTGAGTACCCAGACATTAGAGCCATTAAGTGCAACAATTATACTTCTCTCTCCTCCAGTACTACTCACCTTGAAATTTGTCTCTCTGCATAATGCCATGGGGAAATGTAGCAATTCCAGGAAACCCTATTGTGAAGAGATGATGGATGCCAGGGTTAGCGAAAGGGACCCTCGTTGGCTCTCAGCAACACTGCTCCTGGGCACCTCGTGTTCCAGCCAGAAGAAAAAGCTCTATGCCCATCCCACTTTCTTTACTCCATGTCCAGAGGGCACCTCCCAGAAAGGAAAGGTAAAATGGGTTAGGTCACAACACACCTGCCCTTTCATCCCCGGTAGCTGACCTGAGTGGCTGCAGCTCTCTGTCTGTAACCAGACATCTAAGAACCAAAGTACTGGACATAGTGCCACAAAACATCCCAGTGAACATCTTGGCACTGAAATTAGCTTGGAAAAACTTTACTAACAAAACAGGATGGAAAAACAAGGCTTGACCAGGTGAAGCAGGCAACATACCCAAAAGAACAGGACCTTCATCCACACACAGACTCAGTGGTGGAAAGTAAAACTGCAAAATTACAATCCAAGTGAAAAGTTGGAGCAAATCTTTCAATTCACAAGATAATATGCCCACCTTAAAAGGAGCAAAGGAATCAATCAATCAATCAATCAGTTTAATTTATATCCCACCTTTCTCAGCCAAAGGCCAACTTAAAGCGGATAACAACATATACAAATAGCAACAAAATAATAATACAGAGATACAATAAATTTACAATAGCGAGCAATACAAGTAAGCATGGTATCAAAATACAAAAACTACATAATTACATTATAAACTACAGTAAAAAAACCAGTATAATACAACAACAAACCCAGCGTGGAAAAACCCCATGCTACCACTCCCCATGGCAGCAAAGGCAGCCATGGTAGTTCAGATTGTCCCAAGGGCTGCAACAGCTGCAAAGATGCAGGCAAGAGCCTTAAGGACAGCATCAGCTCCAGCCGAGACAAAAAGGGGGGTTAACTTGTTCATTGCCGGCCAGCAACTGGTCGAGAGCCCCGCCGGTGGCCCGACTGGCCAAAGGAGGGGGAAGCGGGAGTCCCAGAGCTGTGGCAGCACAGTCTTTTGAAGGCGCCTGCTGCCCTCCCACAGGTGGAATCACTCCCCTCTGGCCCGACTGGCCAAAGGAGGGGGGAGGGGGAGTCCCAGAGCCATGGTGGTGCAGGCTTTTGAAGGCGCCCACTACCCTCCCGCAGGTGGAATCACTCCCCTCTGGCCCGACTGGCCAAAGGAGGGGGAGGGGAGTCCCAGAGCCATGGTGGTGCAGTCTTTTGAAGGCGCCCGCCGCCCTTCCGCAGGTGGAATCACACCCCTCTGGCCCGACTGTCCGAAGTAGGGGGAGGGGGAATGGAATCTGAAACTGCCTCATGGCTGTTTAGTCAGACTAGCATGCCAATCTTTTCCAATATACTACAGTATGATGAAACTTCATTGCATTTCACAGTGCAGCCCTCACAGAAAGCTCTCAATGGCCTGGGACTGATGGACAACATGAACCATTCAACAATCTGTAAAGGAAAGCCAAACCCTAACCTTGTGATGCCTCTGACATGAATAAAGAAAGACTTCCATATCATTCTTAGGGGATGGTTATACCCTATGGTGGGATTCATTTTTTTTACTACCACTCTGTGGGTGTGGCCATGTGACTGTGTGGGTGTGGCCATGTGACTGTGTGGGCATGTCCAGGCAGCCATGTGGGTGGGCATTCTAGTCATGTTTCACTACCCGCTCTCCTAAACTGGTGCAAACCGGTAGGAACCTACCACTGATTCTACCCCTTTCCCCATCTCCTTATGTTCTCCCAAACAATGGGGAATTGTGATGCTACAGTCAAAGGGCTGGTTTCTCCCTGGCCGACGCAAAGGTTACTTTATTCCTGCACAGATGTCCATCATCAATCTGTCCCTTGTAATTAACACCAAGGCTGGTTGCTGGGATGAAAAGGAGATAAGAAGGTTTCTTTTCAGCATTATCAGATAGCTACAATCTTAACACCTCAAGGCCTTCTGACCACCATACCTGTCAAGTTTTCGATTCGGAAATAAGGGAAATTTCCTGGCAAATACAGAATACTTGACAGAAGGGAAATTTCCCGGCAAATACAGGATACTTGACAGAAGGGAAATTTCCCGGCAAATACAAGATACTTGACAGAAGGGAAATTTCCTGGCAAATACAGGATACTTGACAGAAGGGAAATTTCCCGGCAAATACAGGATACTTGACAGAAGGGAAATTTCCCGGCAAATACAGGATACTTGACAGAAGGGAAATTTCCTGGCAAATACAGGATACTTGACAGAAGGGAAATTTCCCAGCAAATACAGGATACTTGACAGAAGGGAAATTTCCCGGCAAATACAGGATACTTGACAGAAGGGAAATTTCCCAGCAAATACAGGATACTTGACAGAAGGGAAATTTCCCAGCAAATACAGGATACTTGACAGCTGTACCATTAGGAAAGCTGAGAGCAGAAAAATAGATGCCTTTGAAATGTGGTGTTAGAAATAGATCAATCCTAGAAGAAATCAACCATGACTGCTCATTAAAGGCCAAATCGTAAAAATGACTCTAAAGTACTTTGGACATCAAATGAGAAGAGAGGATTCACTTGAGAAAGCCTCGATGCTGGGAAAGGTGGAGGACAAAAGAAGGGGATGGCCAAAAATAAGATGGCTAGATGGTATTGTAGATGCAATGGGCAGAAAGCTGTGCAGGACAAAGAACCCTTTCCCTATCTTCTCAGGGGACTTTCATTTTGCTTTCTTTCTTGTTTACTCAGTGGCTTAAGTGACTAAGATGCTGACTGGGAGGCAGAAGGTCAGCAGTTCGATTGCCGAGTATTGCAGGATGGAATGAGCTCCCATCTTTGTACCAGATCCTGCCATCCTAGCAGTTCGAAAGCAAGAAATTGCAAGTAGATAAATAGGGACCACTTTGGTGGGAAGGTAACAGTGTTCTGTGCGCTCTAGTGTCTAGTCATGCCTGCCACGGAAACATCTGCAGACTCAGACAATGCTGGCTCTTTGGCTTTGAAACAGAGAAGAGCACTGAACCCTAGAGTCGGATACGACTGGCTTTCGAGCAAGGGAAACCTTTACCTTTCTCATTTTTAATTATTTTTTCCTGGGAAGCAAAGAAAGTGCAGAATAGTAAACCAGCCCCCTAGGGTTACTCTCTCTCTCTCTCTCCCCCCCCCCACACTGATTTGCCACCCCATCTCTCTCCCTCACTGATTTGCCCCCTCTCTCCCCTCACTGATTTGCCCCCTCTCTCCCCCCCACTGATTTGCCCCTCTCTCTCTCTCCCCTGATTTGCCCCTCTCTCCCACTGATTTGCCCTCCCTCTCTCCCCCCACTGATTTGCCCCCCTCTCTCCCCCCCACTGATTTGCCCCTCTCTTTCCCCCCACTGATTTGCCCCCTCTCTCCCCCACACTGATTTGCCACCTCTCTCTCCCCCCCCCCACTGATATGCCCCTCTCTCTCCCCCATACACACTGATTTGCCCCTGCATATATGAAATATATCGTTCACCCAGAGTAGAGCAGCAGCAAAAACGAAGCTTCCCCATGACCATGTGGCTGGCAGGGAAGGGAAACAGAAACTACAAAAAGTCCCCACCACCTTCTCTCTCTCTCCCTTTCCACAAGCAAAAAGCCACAAACAGCGACCTCTCGTGGCTGGAAAGACATACTGCAGCTCCAGTCAGGATTTTTAATAAAAAATAAGGGGAAATTAATAAAAAGGGATGGGGCGGGAAGAGGGGTAAAAATAAGGGGTTTTCCCTGGAAAAACAGGATAGTTGACAGGTATGCTGACCACACTCTTAGATTCCTTCAATACTGGATTTAACCCATGTAGGACAAGCTCTTTACACTTACCTGGCACACTGAGATCTGATATACATGGCATCTCCTTGTATATAGAGAGATTACATGAGAAATTAAGTAATGATGTCCAATAATAATAATAATAATAATAATAATAATAATAATAATAATAATAATAATAATAATAATAATAATAATAATAATAATAATAATAATAATAATAATAATAATAATAATAATAATAATAATAATAATAATAATAATAATAATAATAATAATAATAAATTCATGTCAGAGATTACTCTGGAGAAATTCCACTCAGGGGATGCCTGAATGAAGCTCCTTTCATGTCCCCATATATATGTATGCTTAATCTCTCAGATTTTTAAATCCATGCAAACGTGAGATTTTTAAAACAGGAATGTAAATATTGGTTTTAGATCATGAAGTACAAATACAAACATCATAATCATAATTATAAGTTATTTAGACTAAAGCCAGACCTGGTTGAAACTGTATTTACACTTCGGATGTAATACGGGAAATGTACCGAGCTACAGAGTCCGAGGCAAGCCATTGCTTTTCCGGGGTCCCAAATCATACTCATATTGGAGTTTTTCCCATTTCAGACTCATCACCCTCCATCTTAATCATTTTCCCATTTGGAAAACTGAAGCAAACAAGACAGAAAAACAGCAGCCATTATAGTATTAACTAAGATTACATTGTTCAAAAATCTTTGAAATAATGACAACAACACAATAGGGACACTGCAAATCTTCCCTTTCATGACATAAATCCTAATGTCCAGCAATAGCTTATGAAACAGTTTTGGAACACATCTTGCTCTGGCTCTTAGAAAGGCAGTTTACAAGTGTAATCCTGTTTCCTTCCTTTTCCAGCTTTCCCCTTAGAATTTGTTTCCTGTTCCCAGACCTTTGCAGCTACAGTAAGGGCCCAGTCCCATCTGTGTGAGGAATTTATGGAGCAAAGCAAGAGGTGCACACATTTGTTGAAAATATGTATCCCCTAAACTTTGTGTTATAAACTTGTTGCATCCATGGGAACAGTCTTTGGTCCAGCCAATGGACCGTGTGCTCTTCTCATTACTATGGGCCTTTTCTAAAGCTCTTTTCTTCTGTGACATCCAGGTGAGCTTGCTATCCAAAGAATAACATCTGGAAAAGCTATTTTTTCCTCTTCACTTTTGCCTTTGCTTTCTAGCCTAACTCCAAATATTTTTAATGCAATGCCATACTGACCAAAAGGTCTCTCTCATATATATGACTGATAATATCTATTGTAGGAATCTGATTCATGTAAAGATCTCTTCTCAATCAGTCTCATGAAGCAGCAGTTTATATCATCAGATCTTTTAAGATAGAAACTTAAGAGTCCACGAAGTCCAGCTTCATTAGGCTCAGAGTAAGGAAAAAACAGAGAGAGACAGAAAACACGGCTGCAGTCTTTGGCTGAACAAAGGATACTAATCGCTTCTCTTTATTCAAGCAGAGTATCTCAGAAACGAAACTTAACCTACATAATCAATCAGAATGTCAGAACCCAAATAAGGAGAGATAAGGAGCGTTGTCTCTTATGCAAGCAAAGAGGTCTTTGTTTACACAATGTGTCAGAGACAGCCAGACAGAAAACAGATGCATTCCCACAATCAATCTATCTATCTATCTATCTATCTATCTATCTATCTATCTATCTATCTATCTATCTATCGATCGATCGATCGATCGATCGATCGATCGATAGATATAGATATAGATATAGATATAGATATAGATATAGATATAGATATAGATATAGATATAGATATAGATATAGATATAGATATAGATATAGATATAGATATAGATATAGATATAGATGAATGATGACATATCGAGATGAAAACATGGATCTTGCACAACAAGCTGTGCATAGAGAAGCAATATCAGTCAGCAAAACTTTGATGCTTTCCCCAGTTTGGATATGTAAACAAAAGTGGAATTTGCAAAATGCAAATGTCTGCTGACTTGACTAAAGCAACTCAGAGTACAGGCAGTGTGTTCCATATTGGATGACTGAAATCCAACCTCAGCCATGGATTTACTTGTGTGGTCTTAGATAATACATTAATTTTAAGCTTCTATTCCACAACTGTAAAATGGGATCAATGTTTATTTTTCAATTTGCTTTTTTCATCTTGCCCACCTGCAATGTTTTACGTGGCTTATATTAAAAAAAAAAACATCTCTGGGATAATTATGAACAGTATCAGCATGAAGTACCAAAGCAGACATCGAAAACACAGTTAGTGAAAAATAGCAATAAAATATTCATTGGCCAGGGAATAAAACCTCAAACACCTCCCCAGAGCTGAGTTGTTATGGTGGCAGGTTCAACCATGTGATCAGGCAGAATGATGCAATTGCCTCAGGTAGCCGAACGGTGAAGGTGTCGATTACCTTGGCTATTTCTTCTTTGTCTCCTGCAGGGGTATGTTGGGCACCATGGGAGGGCTCTGGACAGGGACAAGTGGTGGCGACCAAGGGACAGGGGAGAATGCTTCTCCCGGGAACCGCCCATCACTTGGTCTGTCTGGCACTAGGCACTTTAGAATAAACCATTGCTCCAAGCTGAAGGAGGGAGTTTGAAGAAATGGCTTAATCTAAAGTGTTGCATGCTGGGCAGACCAAGCGAGGGGCAATGACCAAGGGATGTGGGAGAAGCCTGCCCCCAGGAACCGCTTGCTCTACCCAGCGTGCAGCACTTTAGAATAAACCATTACTCCAAGCTGAAGGAGGGAGCTTGGAGCAATGGCTTAATCTAAAGTGCAACACACGGGTGGATAAAATAATAATAAAATTATTCTTTGCACCCCGGGGTGCCAGAGGTGAGAGTGCACAGGGATGAATCCCCCTGTCCAGCCCATGCCTGGTCTCCTGCCCATTAATCTGTCATGGAGGACTGAGCTCTGTGTGCTGCACAGCCGGTACTGAAATGATCTGTTGCCCTGAGGTTTGGTGGCAACAGTTATTCTATTGCTGGTGTTCAAATGTAGTCCAAAGACCTGCTGTCTAGAGAATTGGAGAGTCATTTGCCTTAGGCACTAAGATCTCCTGCAATCACACTGGTTAGTGATTTTCAGGGTTCTATTCTCAGGAGGCACAGAAAAATTCCCCAGGCAAACTTCTGAGATGTCTAGAGTGCTGCTGGGTGAAGACCAAGAGCGACTCCGGCTGAACAAAGGCTAAAGCCGCTATTAGGGCTTACCTTGTGGAGATAGAGGTGGTGAAACATCAATATCTCACCACTCTTATAGCCTCCACAGATAACTGCCCAGCAACCCTGTTCCAGGTGACTAGGTCCCTTCTTGGTAGGGGGATCTGGTCCTCGGTTGCAGGGGTCAGCTGATGATTTTGCTGATTATCTGATGGAGAAAATTGCTTGGATCTGCTCAACGTTTAACCCCAGTGTGGATATGGGGAATCTGGAGCTGGCTGGATCATGGCCTTGGCATGTTATATGGGATAGATTCAATCCAGTTGTCCATGAGGAAATGGATAGGCTCCTTGGATCTGTCCACACTACTGCCTGTTTATTAGATCCAGGCCCCACTTGGTTGATTAAAATGGCTAACACAGTGACAGGAGTTTCCTGACCACTGAAACATGCATTGGTGTGCCCCATCCTGAAGAAGCCATTACTCGACCCTACAGTATAAGCTAACTTTTGGCCAGTATCCAGCCCTCCCTTTTTAGGGAAGGTTTTGGAGAAGGCAGTGGCATGGCAGCTGCAGGAGGTTCTGGATGAAGCTGATTATCTGGACCCTTTTCAGTCAGAATTCAGGCCCAGATATGGTACTGAGACTGCATTGGTCGCACTGTTGGATGATCTCTGACGTGAGCGGGATGGTGGGAATTCATCCGTCCTTGCTCTTCTTGACCTCTCAGCAGTTTTTGATACCGTCGACCACAGTATCCTTCTGGAACAGCTCCAAGGATTGGGGATCCTGGACACTGTGTGATCCTAGTTTTCCTCATTTCTGATGGGCCGGACCCAGTCGGTGTTGTTGGAGGGCGAAAGGTATAGCCCTAGGCACCTACAATACAGGGTGCCTCAGGGCTCAATGATCTCGCCTCTCCTGTTTAATACTTACATGAAACCACTGGGGGAGATCATCCGTTCCCATGGGGTGAAGTATCATCAATATGCGGATGATACTCAATTGTACATCTCAGCCTGTGGTGATCCTTGTGATGCAGGGGAAGACCTATCCAGGTGTCTGAATGCTGTAGGGGTCTGAATGGGGGACAACGGGCAACAAATGAATCTTGGCAAGACCGAGTGGCTGTAGATTAGGGGCCCCATGTTATCACGAGAGTTACCATCTTTGGTTCTGGATGTTTTTTTTTTTTGCCTCAGACAGACCCGGTGCATAATCTGGGGGTCCTCCTGGATTCACAACTCCTGCGCAATGAGCAGGCGGCAGTTGTGGCTAGGAGGACTTTAGCACAACTTTGTGTGATCTGCCAGTTATGCCTGCTCCTGGACCGGGACTCCTTGCTCATGGTCATGCATACTCTGGTCACCTCCAGACTTGACTACTGTAATGCGCTCTACATGGGGCTGCCCCTGATGACCATTCGGAGGCTGCAACTGGTCCAGAATGCGGCTGTTCGGGTGGTGAATGAGGTGCAGGTGTTATGCCCGTGCCTCGCCACTGCTTCGGGAGCTGCACTGGTTGCTGGTGTGCCTCTGGGTGCAATTCAAGGTGCTGGTGATTACCTTTAAAGCCCCACATGGTAGTGGATCAGGGTACGTAAGAGACCGCATCATGCCAAGGACATCTGTCCATCCCACTAGAGCAGACTGGAGGGGCTCCCTGATAGTTCCATCTGCTAGAGAGGCTCACCTCTCTAGCATGAGGAGGGCCTTCTCTGTGTCTGCTCTGGCCCTCTGGAACCTCCTGCCAACTGAACTTAATCTCCAGGCAAAGCTTTTATCCTTTCGCAAGAGCCTTAAGACCTGTCTTGCGCTGTGGGTGTGGTGCATACAAAACAAGCACTGCTCCAGAAAATACGGGAATTGCTCCGGCCCGGGTGCGCATGCACAGCAAAACTCCTTTGTGCATGCGCAGAACATGTTTGCGCATATGCAGATGGGTTCTGTGCATGTGCGCATTGCAGTAACTCCTTTCCCGCCATTTTAAATATGGGACGGCACCAGCAAAGGGGAGGAATGTGTGCCAAAATATGGGATTTTCCAGCCAATCTGCGATACTTGACAGGTATGGTGTGGTGGGTGGCTCGGGAGATAGCCATCCTGGGCTGGCTTGTTTTAGTATTGCCCAGGCTGTCAAATTTTGAAAATTCTTGTGATATGGCATTGGAGGGCATCTTAAATTTTTTAACAAATCTATTTTTTATATTTTTTTAAAATGTCTCTGTAAAGTTTTTATTTGTTTTATGTGTAAGCCGCCCGGAGTCATCTTGGTGAATGGGGGAGGAGCGGTAGAAATGTGAGTAATAAATAAATAAATAAATAAATGACTGGGAAGCACTTAGAATGAAGGGATGGGTTTGTTTTTTAATTTCTTGGGAGGAAGCTCCACTAAATAACAAAAGAGGGTTATTTCTGCAGAAACATGCTTTATTCATGTACTTATATGATGCAATTCTGTAACATTGTAGCTGTAAAAAGTCCTAGTAAATGTCATGGAACTCCAGGGTATGTATGTAAGTGTGTATACAGTAATACCTCATATAAAGTCCGCTTCATACAACATCGGATTCATACAACATCGCCTAATTCCTTGAAAAATGTTGCCTCATATAAAGTCACAGTGACTTTGCATGAGGCATTGGGGTTTTTCCCAGGTTGCATTGTGCCTGGACAGTATAAAAGGCAGGACACATGTGTGCATTGCTCTTGTGGGTTTTGCATGAGGTGAAGAGTGGTTAGGAGTGGTTTTGAGCGCGGTTTTGGATTTTTTTGATTTTTTTGTCAGAAGTTTTAGAAGCATTCCTGGGATTTTTGCAGCATTCTTCAAGTTCTTGGACAATCAGGGTTGTTTGACATGTTTTTGTAATGTATTTAGCCTTTAGACAATGATTTCTTAAAGTTCTTTCAGTTTCCTGTCTGTTTCTTTGACTTTGCCCTGAAGACTGTGGTGTTACAGTACAATGTATCTCTATGGAAACGACATTGTATGAGGCATCGCGGCAAGGATTTGGATGTTGTATGAGGCATCACAGATAGGATTTTGCATGCATCATACAAAGCATACCTGTCAAGCGCATAAAAGCTGTTTACGCATGCGTAGAATGGACCTGCGCAGAACGGTTCTGCACAGGTCTGTTCTGCGCATGCGTAGAAGGCTTTTACGCATGCATACAATGGACTTGCGTAGAACCGTTCTGCGCTGGTTGGTTCTACGAATGCGTAGAAGGCTTTTACGCATGCATACAAAGGTCCTGCGCAAAACCGTTCTGCGCTGGTCGGTTCTACGCATGCGTAGAAGGTTCTACAATCCCTTTCTGCACAGAACCCTTCTATGCATGCATAGAAGGGTTCTACACATGCGTAGAAAAAGTTCTATGCATGCGTAGAAAGAACCTATGCAGAAGGGATGCTCAGTAACTCCTTTCCCCCCGCTGCCAAGATCCGGGATAGCGGCAGCTCCGGGCGAGAAACGATGAAAATCGGCGCCAAAATACAGGAAGTCCCGGCCAGTCCGGGATACTTGACAGGTATGATACAAAGTCCAAATCCATATAAAGTCCAAACTTGTGGAACCAAGTTTAGACGTTGTATGAGGTATCACTGTATATGTATACTCCACCCTTCTTCTAAAAAAAGACCCAAGGTGAGTAAAAGGACCCAGAAACCTGAGAGAACTGTGCTGTTGTAATATTACTGCAAAGCATAATATAATTACTAATTACAAAAAGATGAGAAATCAAGACCAAGAGATCATGTTTTATCAGTTCTGATCCCTGCCCTATTCATCTAACTTGATGTGTTTCAGTTCAGTTTAAAAAATAATAATAACTGTGTAATACAAGTGCTGCAGGCTGTGTATAAGAATAATTATTCAGAACTAGGGAGGAAGTATTACAGGATCATTACTGCAAGGAACAAGGCTTGAAATCCACCATTGTGTACCCTTTGTAGGTATAATTGAGCTAGGATATTTTCATGCCTTTCCAGAGTGCGCTTTTCTACAGTAATGCCATGGAACATCAACATCAACTGAAAATGGACAAAGTCACCCACACTCAGGATTCATCTAGCATAGATAATATAAAAGACTTTGGCTCCCACTACAGCTTTTAAGAACATGCTACAATCAGTGTGATATATGGTAGATTCTTTGTAAGATTACAGGCAGGAAACTAAGAATCAGGCCTCACAATATTTATAAATTTGGCCATATACCTGTGCAAAGTTATTTTGCTGCAGTGGCTGTGTTTGCAGATCCCATATTGTCGTCAATAGCAATATTTATTATTAACAAACTTTTCTTCCTTAGCTCTAAGCCTGGCAGCTGCACATTTTTAATACAAGTTGAAAAACAACTAAAACCATTCAGAGTACAAAGCAAAAATAAAATGATGACAATAAAAAGCACAATGTTAAATTTCCCTCCCATCCACCAAACAATGGTCTTAAAATACTCCTACTCTAAAGCTTTTAGATCAAAGCTGTCCAAGTGCAGGGAAGGCTAAGCTGATCATCAGATGGTTGGCCCAGACTTGAAAACCAGCTGGAATAACCATGGCAAGAGAACTGTGGACAAATATAATCACATTGAGAGAGAAGTGCAAAATGAGCATTTGAAAGGTCGCTGAATGGCGATACTGCAATACAGTAAATGCCTAAATCCAGATTTAAATCTCTGAGCCAAGATTTTGGGAGATCTATACAGTGAAGATTAGGACAAAGCACTTGCAAGCAATGTAAAGATTTTACCATGTACATTCCTTGAAGTAGAAAAGTGAAAGGAATGAACCAGCAGCAGTATACAGAAGGAATGTTTCTAGAAGAGTTGCCAAGCATTTTATGGTTCCTTTTCTAGAACTCTTGATTGTGTTTTATATTACTTGGTGTCATCATTGGAGATGTATTTAACTCATAGCCTGAATTAAACAACTATGGAAGAGACCCCTTCTCCCTCAGTTGTAACCATCTACAGAATGAGAAAAAAACTAAATCTCACATTAAATTATAGGCACCACTTTCTTTGCTGCACTTTTCTAAAAGTCATGTCCCTTTTGATTTAACTGAAGTTTCCAAAAGTACAGGATGTACTTATCGGATATAATGGAAAATGTAGGTTGCAAATCACAAGAGTCTGGGAAGCAGGGTTTCTCCTGCTTCCAAGTTCCAGCTGGGCTGTTGGGAGAGACATAGTACTACCATCAATTTCTTGTGGTATGTCTGCACACTATTTTTGGAAGGGGGCAGTGGATTTATAATGGAGCAGGTAGAATTATTTGGAGGATATAAGAGACTTGGTCTCATAATTTCAGCAGGGATTGCTGTGTTGATGTCTCCTTCATTTTTGTTTTAGTTCTGTGAATAAGACATGTTGGATCAATAATGTTAAACCAGTACAATTAAATTAACTGTAGCCATGATGACTAAAAACAATACAGCTATGAATATGCAAAACAACCTTGAATAAGTTGTCTAGACCTGCAATCATATACATATATATATGGGAGTAAGTCTAATTTTACCCATTGGCTCTTACTACTGAGTAGGCACACATAGAACTGGGGTAGTAAAAACAATAACTTAGAACCATGCCAGATCTTTAAGCAAACAGAAATTAGAGTACTGTCTAAACCATTGGTGGCAAACCTATGGCACACGTGCCATAGGTGGCACTCAGAGCCCTCTCTGCGAGCACCCTTGCAGTCACCCCAGCAGAGTGTTTGCCCTGCCCCTTTACCCAGCAGCCCAATGGGAGTGCTTCCTCTCTCTCCCCAGCACAGAGTTCACCCCACCCCTCTGCCCAGCAGCCCAATAGGAGCACTTCCTCCCTCTCTCCAATAAAGAGTTCACCCTGCCCCTCTACCCAGCAGCACAATGGGAGCATTTCCTTCCTCCTCTGTTGCTGTGTTGGCACTTTGCGATAAGTAAGTGGGTTTTGGATTGCAGTTTGGGCACTCGGTCTCTAAAAGGTTCACCATCACTGGTCTAAAACTAGTGTTTCCCAATCTTTGGTTTTTGGACTTCAATTCCCAGTAGCTTCATTCCCCAAGGCACTGATCAGCCAATGTACTGACCTAGGCTTCTGAGAATTTAAGTCCTCCTGTGGTGCATGTGCTCCACGTTGGGATCCACTGGTCTAAACCAAGATGGATTGTAATCCAAGAACCTTAATACTGAAATGATTTTTTTGCCTTTAAAGAATTACAATACTTTTGTGTGTGTGTACTGAAACAGACTAAAATGGCTACCTCTTTAAAAACCAACTCACCCTTTTTAGAGACTATAACTGGTCAATTGTACCCAAGAGATTGGCAGACTTGCTAATGGCCACACAGGCAGGAAAATAACAGCAGACATGGGCAACAGGTGGTCTGTAGTTATTTAGTGTTCAAGGAATGAAGAAGCAGATGAATGAAGTAGTGAAATTCAGCTCTTTATCAGTGGGCTTTGAACACAGTTTGGATGGGGCAAAACTCGTACTTATATACACGATAAATAGTAACAATAACAACAATAACAAAAGCCCATTGGCTAACAGAGAGCACACATTTTTCGATCCACTTTTTTGCATAACAATAGATACATGAGAAAAGATACATTCTGCTCCTGTCATTCTAATTTGCGCGCCATATCAAAATCTCGCAAGATTACGCTGTCTGGCGAGATTTCATAGCTGTCAAACAGGGATGCTGTTCGACAGCTTAGGAAAGTGTGGGAACATGGCAGTTTGCCTTGACAGTTTAAGCACAGTTAACATACATAACAAGTTAGCATAACTCTGTCTGCTTCCTTCTCCCATTCCCACTTGTCATAATCAGTGATGCTACTGAGAGAATCATGACTTTGAAAGTTTGTGATAGAAAAAAGGGAAATTATCTTCTCTCCTCACCTTCTGTTACTAGGACTCTGTGGCATGGAAAAATGATTTGGCACCTTCCTGTACCAAGGGTGGTCCATGGACTAAGCAGAAGGAGGCTGTTCACCAAACGATGTGACAAATCTGGCAAAACTAATTCTTTCCTGAACTAGCTGCTGAGAAATCACTGCTAAGAAATCAGTGACACATGTCCAGTGTCACAATAACAAAAAGAACACCTTTTTTCTGGATATTTCTACAATTTGTGTGAAACACCTTTGTATAAAAGTAGCACCTCTTCCTTACGTGAAACAAAGTACACATTAGGTATGTGCGGAAACCCCCATCCTCACTCTAAACCCAGTAAAAGGCATATAGATCATAGTTTTGCAATCCAAACTCTTATTTTACTTGGTCTATGATATTTTCTCCATGTTTCCAGATTCCTCTTTTAAAAGTATTCCTACAAATCAAGGGAAGTGCAAGCAGTTGTGACCTGAAGGCAGCTATTTAATTCCATAAATTTCATGGAAAGTGACAAAAAAATGTTACATTTCTGTTTGGACCTGGAAAGGAAGAATGAACTGTGTGTTTGCTGTCCAACTTTCTCTGATCTCTAGATCTTACCTTGGATACCTTGGAGTCATTATTCAGCGAGAAAAATAAAGTCCACCTATATGCAGTTTTTTAGATCTTGCATTAATAAAAATCTAGCTTATAAGGTCACTTATCTCCTCCTATGCTCGCATGCTCTTTCCCTGCTCCTACTTGCACTACTGCAACAATTTTAAAAAGGGCCAGAAAAGGAAAGGAGGAGGAAATCCTATCAGAGTAAGGATGTCTGGTTCACTAGGCTCCCAAAGACATTCAGAGCAGAAGGCAGTGGTTTGATATTTCCACAACTTGACCCAAAAGGAGCAGGGGGGTTGGGGGGAGAATGGAAAAAAGCTTGGTTGGAAGTGGAGGGGAAGCAGATTCTTAACACCTTGGTTGTGTGACTTACCCACTCAAAGCCAACACAACAATCAGATACACCCAATTCTGACAATGTAATAAGATTTCAAGCATACATGAGAGAAGAAAGAAAAAGAAGAGCATTCTAGGATGCAGAAAGGCAAGTTAGATGGTTATACAAGTCTTTTGTCTTTATCTTACAGTTCCATAAAATGGCTGATGGAATAGCTACCAGAGGATATATCTACTGCCAAGTGACCTCTGTCTGAGCCATCCCTAGTTCCTCTGTGGTTAGAGAGTCTATGGCAGTGATAGCAAACTTAGAGGCTGAGTGCCCAAACTCAACAGGCTGCCATCTGCACTGCAGAGGTGCGGGGTGAACTCTGTGCTGAGGGAGGAAGGAAGAATTCCCATTGGGTTGCTGGGCGGAGGGGCAGCACAAACTCTATGCTGGGGGGAGGGAGGAAGCACTCCCAATGGTTGCTGGGCAGACGGGTGGGGTGAGCTTTGTGTTGAAGTGATGGCATGTGTGCCCTGTCTGGCATGCTTGCCATAGGTTAGCCATCACTGGTCTATGGGACATTTTCGACTTTATTGGAGGTTCAGCTGTCACTCATCTTCTTTGTTGCTAGGAATCCAGTGTACTCTATTATTTTGAATTTCCCTTTTCCTCAGTTTAAATATGATTTTAACACTAAGAATGCTGAATGGGATATGAAGATTGTTTTGTGGTGGTGTTCCACATAGGATTTAATAGTGTCTCTTTGCTTCACCCTGAGGTTGCCTGAAAATGAAACAAATACCTCAATTTTGACAAATTTCTTATATTTAATTGAAGATGTTACAAATGCCAAACATGCATACACAACATAGCCATCAGCAAGTGACTGGATGCAAGTGACTGATTATATTCTCTGAAAAGAAAATATATACACAAATAGCATGCCCAGAAGGAATGTCTGATTGCTCATGGATACAAAAACAACCTACACAATTATTCTGATTTTTGTTTTTTAAAAAAAAGTCCATGCAAGAAAGTTTATAGCTATTGCAATTTTCCGTAGTTGTGACATTTGCAAAAAAAGAAAAAGAAAAGGTTTTTAGGAGACCTCTATTTGATAAGGGAACTGTGGTGGCTTAAAGTGGTTTAGACACTGAACTTGAAGACTGGAAGGTCAGAGTTTGATACCCAGGTACTGCATGACAGAGTGAGCTCCTGTCTATGTCCCAGCTCCTGCCAACCTAGCAGTTTGAAAGCAAGAAATGGCAAGCAGATAAATAGGTACCACTTTGGTGGGAAGATAAACAGTGTTCTGTGCACTCTTGTGTCTAGTCATGCCTGCCACATGGCCACGGAAAGTCTGCAAAAGCAGATAGTGCTGGCTCTTTGGCTATAAACAGAGATGAGCACTGAACCCTAGCGTCAGATATGATTGGTTTTCAAGCAAGGGTCACTTTTACTATACTATTTGATAAGGGAAGAAAATATCTTGCTGTCTTGGAGGTGAGAAGATTTTTTTTTTTTAGTGTTTCATTCTTGTGTGTCAAAAAAGATAAATCTGTCCCAAAATGGTGGGGCAAGGTGCCCTTTGTGCTTGGAGTATGAGCCATTGTTACATATAACCCAAAGGATCCCTTTTCTTGCTGCTACTACACTCTGTAAAAGGATAGGTCTTAAAATAGGTCTGTTGTGGTTTTATTGTTTTCAATGTATTTTTAGAATTTTTTTATCTACTAGTTTAAAGCTTCTTCTTTACCTCCTTTTCTCCCCCTTAGGGTGTTGAGGGATTAGTTTAAATATTATATATAATTATCTTAAAATCCTGTAATTATTTATTGTTCTTAGCTTTTCCTTTCCTCTCTTAGAAGTTCATGAAAAATTCTTGAACAGCAAAGCACAAAATGTTTAAATACCATAAGGCGGTTCAAATATCTTGGAGGACTGAATAGCAGCAACAAATTTAGCAACTGCTACAGAGGAGTAAGGATTTTTATCTCCTAATAGTGAAGGAACGTGGTCTTCAGAGAATGATATTTCCATGAAACCTAATAAAGGTTTAATGAAATACTCTCTTGCAGTTGCATATAAAGGGCAAGAACACAGAGTATGTAAAAAAGTATCCAAACTAGTGTTGTCACATGGACAAAAGAGAGTTTGTCCATGTGACAACACTAGTTTGGATACTTTTTTACATACTCTCTTGGAGTAAGGTTGTCCTTACAATCTTCCTGGCATCTTTCTTAAAGAGATAATATTTACTTTTATATATAAAAAGGCTTGCCAATAATGTGAAATAATAAGATGGAAAAAATATGATGGGACTGACTTGGGAATAGAAATACCAAAGAAGGAGGGAGAACATACTTGTTGAGCTTTCATTGTAACAAACCCAGGATGTCTAGCTTGCTAGCTGTTGATTTCTGCCAGAACAATCTAAAGGAACCTTCCCATAGCAAGACAAGAAAAGAGTCCTATGCTGTTGCCTCAATAAAAGGCTGGGCAAACTCCAACCATAAAATGACATTCACCACACAACATGGGATATTCATTAGAGAGGGAATGATCAAGCTTATCTGAAATGGCAATTATCCATACCACATTACCATATAAAACCATTAGAATTGTGGTGGTGGTGAGGAAGCTAAACCCATAAATGGAAACAATATAAAATTACTTTTTACAGATTGTCAGACATTGATAGCTGTTGTGTTCTGTAAAGCTGTGCCTTTAACAATGTACCTTTGCCATGTGTTAACAATGTAACCTTTCTGTGTGCAACATTATAACCATCAGCTGTATCAATGTAAACCTGATAAGGGGACGCGAGCTAGTGACCACTAGATGGCAATGGCGAGCGTCCAGCTCTCATGGCTCAGATTCACCTGGTTCAGCAGCGCGGGAAGATTCCCCGCGACCTCTTCACCTGGTCAAGAAGGGCGTGACCTTCTACGATGTGACGCGGGCAGCAACCAATAGTCTGTCAACGAGCCACATTCAAATGTATAGCCAGCTGTATATATTGAGCTACTCATCCGCCATTACCACATGTTCCTCCGGATCATCATGCAATAAACCTGTGTTAAGCCAACCCTTCGGCTGTTTCATTGTCTTTGGTCCCTTACACTAAATTGGCGACGAAGGTGGGATATGGCGGCCCACGGGACCAAGACATGCGCCGGTTTCGAAATCAGGAAACCGGGCGACTGGGAGATCTTCGAAATGGACTTCCAGGCAGCACTGATCGAGTCCGAAGTCACGGAGAAGGCAAAGAAAAGGGCCATCTTCACCAGGATGCTCGGACAAGAAACCAAAAGGACCTTGGTGGACCTGATTGCACCGAGGAGGGTGAGCGAATTCAAGGCCAAGGAACTCATGCAAATGCTGCGTGAGCATGTCCGGCCTGCCACGGCGATGTTTCCCGCTTGGAGTGTGTTCTGGAGGCGAGTCCAAGCGCCCGGCGAGACGGTCGCCGCATTCGTGGCGGCCCTGCGGCTGGCGGCCGGCCCGTGCAAATGGGAGAATGCCGACATCACCCTCCGGGACTGTGTGCTGTGCGGCCTGAACGACGCCGAGACCCAGCACACATTAATGAACGAAGAGCCGCCTCCCACGTTGCAGGAGGTCGTCAGAGCGGCCCAGGCCGCGGAAGCTACGAAGGCCGGGGTCCGAGAACTCCAGGACTGGCGGCCAAAGTCGAGCAAGGCAGAGGCTCCGGTACAGGCGGCCCGGCGAACTTCGAGGTCGTCCACAGAGAGCAGCGACGACGAGGACGTCTGTAGGGTCTGGAAGGAGAGCCGGCGATGCGACGGCTGTGGAGCGGCCCACGACCGCGTAAAGTGCCCGTTCTGGAAGGCCGAGTGCCACAACTGCGGCCGCCGCGGGCACATCGCCAAGGTGTGCAGGAAGAAGCGCGAGACCCGGAGGAGCTCCGCAGACCACTCCGCGGGACAAGACCGCTCAACGAGACCCAAGGACGGCGCCCAGGCCACGCAGAAGCAGGATGGCATGGGCCGCATCTCCAACGGCAGCGAGGACGACGCCCCAGTGTTCAGCGTGTCTACAGGACACCCCCGCTACTTTGTTGAGGTACTAGTCCAAGGGGTTCCCATTAGGATGGAAATTGACTCGGGGTCCTCATATTCTATCATTTCCCAGAGGGAGTTTTTGGGAATTGCCCCCCACAAGCGACCCAAGCTCAAAGCATTGAGGTCCACACTACGGGACGTGCAAGGGAACAGCATTCCAGTGTTGGGGGTTGGAGAATTTCAGGTTCAATTCAAGAAGCACGCCGCGTCCCTCCCCCTAGTTGTGCTCAAAGGGGGAGATTGCAGCCTCCTCGGGACTCAATGGTTCCAGCCCCTGGGTTTGTTTATTGGGGGGGGTGCACGCCGTTGGGATGCACGCCCTTGGGTCTGACCCGATTCAGGAGGTGTGCGAGGCGCACCCCGAAGTCTTCAAAAAGGGACTGGGGAAATTCAAGGGGCCCCCAGTGACTTTCGACCTGGACCCAGAGGTCCGCCCAATTCGCCTTAAACCACGCCGGGTGCCGTTCGCACTCAAGGACAAGATAGAGGCGGAACTGGACAAATTGGTGGGCCAGGGAATACTTTTGCCTGTTGATTCTGCGGAGTGGGAAACTCCAATTGTAACCGCACTAAAGGCCAATGGGGAGGTCCGCATATGCGCCGATTACAAGTGCACCATCAACAAGGCGATCCGCCCGAATGCGTATCCGGTGCCGGTAGTCAGCCATCTGCTGGCCAGGTTACACGGGGGGAAGTGTTTCGCTAAGCTCGACTTAGCACAGGCCTACCAGCAGCTTACGGTGTCCCCTGCCGCTGCTGCTGCGCAGACCATAGTCACCCATAAGGGGGCGTTCCAGGTGACGCACCTCCAGTTCGGTGTGAATTCGGTGCCAGGAATTTTCCAGTCACTCGTGGAACGCCTCCTGAAGGGACTGGAGGGGGTGTTGCCTTATTTTGATGACGCGTTAATAACGGGGGGAGTCGGGTTGAATTGGCCAAGAGGTTGGGAAAGGTCCTGACAATATTCGAAAAGGCGGGGCTGAGACTGCGAAAGGACAAATGCGTCTTCTTCGCAACCGAGGTTGAGTTCCTAGGGTTTTGTGTGACTCCTGAGGGAATAAAGCCATCCAAGTCCAAGGTGGCAGCCATTAAGAAAGCCCCCCGCCCCACCTCCAAGCCCGAGCTGCAGTCGTTCCTAGGGCTGCTCAACTTTTACCACTCCTTCCTCCCCCGGAAGGCAGCGGTGGCTGAACCGCTACACAAACTGCTAAAGAAAGACCAGGCATGGAAGTGGGGCGATGACCAAGAAAGGGCATTTAGCGAGCTAAAAAGCCTCCTAGCGTCCAATGCCATACTGACCCACTTCAACCCCAAACGCCCAGTAGTTCTGACCTGTGATGCATCTCCAGTGGGGGTGGGGGCGGTGCTGTGCCACGTGTTGGAAAACGGAAGGGAGGCCCCGATAGCATTTTACTCCAGGTCCCTGTCCCAAGCGGAGAGAAACTACGCACAGACAGACAGGGAGGCACTAGCAATAGTCGCGGGGACGAAAAAATTTCACGATTTTCTGTACGGCCGCCCCTTCACCATTGTAACGGACCACAAGCCCCTGCTAGGCATCTTTACCGCAGATAAGCCCACCCCTCAGATCCTGTCCCCAAGGATGCTCAGGTGGGCCATTTTTCTCAACGCGTATCAGCACGCGTTGGTCTACCGGCCCGGAAAAGAGATCAGCCATGTGGACGCTCTATCTAGGTCTCCCCTTCCCCTAATGCCCAGCCAGGTGAGCAAGGGGGAGCGGGACCATCAGGTTCTCATGATATAGGTGCTGGATTCGCCCCCCGTAGTGCCCGCCGACATTGCCAAAGCAACAGAGAAGGACAAGACATTAGCGGCAGTTAGCTCCTGGGTGCAGAAAGGGTGGCCGGCGTCCTCCCCAGCGGAGGAGTTCGCCCCATTTTTCAGAAAAAAGCTAGAACTGTCCCTAGAGAGGGGGTGCCTCTTGTGGGGGAAGCGGGTGGTGATTCCCACTTCCCTTCGGCCGCGGGTGCTCAGACTGCTGCACGTCAGCCACCCCGGCATCGTGCGATCCAAAGCGCTGGCCCGGAGTTACTTCTGGTGGCCCCAGCTAGACGCCGACATCGAGCACATGGTCGGCACTTGTGAAAGTTGCCAATGCTCCAGACCAGAGGAGGCCCGCCTTCCCCACAGGGAATGGGACGCGGCTAAGGGGCCGTGGTCCCGGGTGCACGTTGATTTCACGGGCCCGTTCAGAGGCACCCTGTTCCTTCTTGTAGTGGACGCCTTCTCCAAATGGTTGGAGGTTATCCCAGTCACGAGCACCTCCTCGGCCCAGACCATTAGGCATTTGCGGAGGCTCTTCTCCACGTTCGGCATACCCGACACGTTAATTAGCGACAACGCTAGTTGCTTCACGTCCTCTGAGTTTAGGGCTTTCATGGAGATCAACGCCGTTCGGCACATCACCTCCGCCCCGTTTCACCCGGCCACCAATGGCCAAGTAGAGCGCCTCGTCCGCACCACGAAGGACGCGTTGCGGCGCATGGGCCCCGGGGACCTGAACCTGCAAGTGTGCCAGTTTCTGCTAGGGTACAGGGTGACCCCGTTGGCGTCTGGATACTCCCCCGCAGAACTCTTAATGCGTAGGAAACTGACCACCATCCTTACTAGGCTAGACCCCACGAGGGTAGAGGACAAAGGAAGGAACATCGGGCTAGAGGCTACAAAGAGTTTCAGTGTAGGCGCCCCCGTGCATTGCAGGAATTACGCCAGCACGGGCCCAGCCTGGGTACCGGGCGTAGTTGTGGAGCAAACTGGCCCCGTGTCGTACCGCATGGAAACCAGCACAGGGCTCCTGTGGAGGCGGCACGCGGACCAGCTCCGACGCAGGGTCTCCGATGAGCAGGGCACAGACCAAATAGAGGAAAAATCAGCGTTAGGGTTCTCCCCCACCCGTTCAGCCCAAGGGGGAGGGAAAGGGGTCCGCGGGTCCCCACCAAGGGGGGAGGGGAATATTCTCATAGATATCCTAGGGGATCTTTCTGAGGAGGAGGAGGAACCCGACCCCATACATATCTCGCGGAAGTCCCCCACAAATGCGGATACCCCTACGAAGTTAGATTTTGATTTCCAGAACCGGGGGGGTTTTTCAGAGTGGTCCCCCACCCGTCCAAGCGAGAAGAGGGGTTTTTCGTTAGCCCCGACTGCCCCCGGTCTGCCCACAATGGAGTTCTTCCCTTCCCCTAAGGCCGCCAGACAGCGGCAAGCCACTAACAAGTCTCCCTCTCCCATTTCAGGACAAGGGACCAGGGAACAAAGAAGCAGTAGCGCCCCCGGGGGGGGTCAGCCCTCTTCACGGCCCAAACGCACATGCAACAAGCCATCTTGGCTGAGAGACTTCGTCTCATTCTAGGGGGGGAGGGATGTTGTGTTCTGTAAAGCTGTGCCTTTAACAATGTACCTTTGCCATGTGTTAACAATGTAACCTTTCTGTGTGCAACATTATAACCATCAGCTGTATCAATGTAAACCTGATAAGGGGACGCGAGCTAGTGACCACTAGATGGCAATGGCGAGCGTCCAGCTCTCATGGCTCAGATTCACCTGGTTCAGCAGCGCGGGAAGATTCCCCGCGACCTCTTCACCTGGTCAAGAAGGGCGTGACCTTCTACGACGTCACGCGGGCAGCAACCAATAGTCTGTCGACGAGCCACATTCAAATGTATAGCCAGCTGTATATATTGAGCTACTCATCCGCCATTACCACATGTTCCTCCGGATCATCATGCAATAAACCTGTGTTAAGCCAACCCTTCGGCTGTTTCATTGTCTTTGGTCCCTTACACTAAAATAGCAAATACAGCTAAGGAATTACAGCAACACCTTACATCCATGGTGCAAGGGCTACAACTGAATCCTGGCAAGACTGAGTGGCTGTGGGTCAGGGGCCCTGCATTATCCAGGCAGTTACCATCTTTGGTGATGGATGGGGCTCTGTTGCCTTAGACAGACCTGGGGCATAATTTGGGGGTCCTCCTGGACTCACAACTCCTGCTCAATGAACAGGTAACAGTTGTGGCCAGGAGGGATTTTGCACAACTTCGTGTCATTTACCAATTACACCTGCTCCAGGACCAGGACTCCTTGCTTATGGTCACACATGCTCTGGTCACCTCCAGACTAGATCATTGTAATGCACTCTACATGGGGTTGCCCTTGATGACCATTTGGAGGCAGCAGCTAGTTCAAAATGCAGCTGCCCATGTAGTGATGAGGTGTGGATGTTATGCCCATGCCTCACCCCTGCTATGGGAGCTGCACTGGTTGCCAGTGTGCCTCTGGGTGCAATTCAAGGTGCTGGTGATGACCTTTAAAGCCCTATGTGGTAGTGGTCCAGGGTACTTAAGAGACCGTGTCACCCCAAGGTCATCTGTCTGTCCCACTATAGCAGACCAGAAGGGCTCCTTAAAAGTACCATCAGCTAGAAAGGCTTGTCTCTCTAGCACTAGAAGGAGAGCCTTTTCGGTATCTGTTATGGCCCTGTGGAACCTCTTGCTGACTGAGCTGCATCTCCAGACAGAGCTGTTGCCCTTCAGGAAAGAGCTCAAAACCTGTCTGGTAAAGTTAAAACTCTCAAAAAACTTCTAAGCTATCCAGCAGAGAGCAGGGGTTTCCATATGTCCAATTTATAACTTGATTACCATTAACCAGGTGCTAAAATGTATTTTCAATAAAATTCAAGTGGATTTCCTAAAACTAATAAAACTTTGGCACAAAAGAAATGATATTAACAAGTGAGAGTGGTATTGGTCACCTTCTCAACATGGTTGGATGGGACCTCTGGTTTTTTAGAGGTTGCTGGACTCCAACTTCCATTAGCCCCAGCCAGCATGACAGGGTTAGTAAGCAGCTGTAATCCAACCACATCTGGAGGGTTGCAAATTCCTCATCCCTGGATTCAGAGATTGGGTGGGGAAGAAAGAGGCAGAGAAAGACCCAAATATAAAAGCAGTCTTTTCTCTTTGGCAAAATTAGGACACTTCTAAACATTATCCCTAAGTTTGGTTTAAACTTGAAAGCACTGTGTTCTGGCAGTTTTTAAAAAAAACAGATTAATCTTGTTGTTTTGATATGTCCAATTTCTGGGCTTTTAGTTTATCAGCAATGACATTGAAGCCAAATGTTTGAATGTTCTAAACAGCCATCAGTTATTTTTGGGTTTATCCTCTGTGGTAGTGGAGTAGAAACAATATAGTTCTCTTTCTAAAATACCTTTTAAAGATTATCTGTATTTGTTGAATTTTCTGGTGCACTCTTTTACATCAAACCATCCTGTTGTTTAGTATGTCCTTCTCTCTTTACACAGATATACTTTTTCCTCCTTGGGAAATGGGGGACATTTGAGATGTAGCCTAATAAAGATAAGTTTCTTATAGAATGTGACTGAAAAGCAACCAAAATTAAATAGCTTTTCTCCAGTTGTGTCATTTTTTTTTAAAAATGAAGACATTTCCCAGAACCTCCTAATAAATCATGCTACATTGAAAGCAAAACACCTGGCTTTTTGAATAGTGAGAGCCATTTGTCCTCTCACTTGTCTTGAAAAGCCATTTATCCTTCTAGATACTTCTCAAGAAGGACAGGATGAAATTGGCAATCAGGTGGTGTTCTCTGTCCAGATATATAATCTTATGCCAACGTTCACTTCTATTCATACAATGATGTTTTGTTCACAAACATTATTAACAGGTTTGCCAACTTCTGACATCTTTGTACCTTAGCTGCATGCTTTTGAATATATGCTGAGTTTTTCTATGAAAGTGGCTTAGTTTTTTTTAAAAAAAAACACAGATATGTAGAGTGCTCTTGTGTTGTTAGAGAAACTCTGCTGCACCTGGTGGGACATGCTGTAACACCTTGCTTTTCTTTCTCTGTTTAAATCTATTCTGTCTACAAGCAGAGCAGTTTTCCATGTCTGTGAGTTGTCCTAATCTCTGGCCCTACCTCTCCTCATATGCCCCAAGCCTGGATCTCCCCTCATTTTGATTCATTCTGTCTCAGCTGCCTACAATTCAACTCTGGAACTCCAATACTCAGTGCTGGAAAGTAGCCAGTTGCATTTCCCAATAACGTATAACTAAACACTTATCCAGAATGTTTGTCAAACCACCTGTTTTGTCACTTATTATTTTGATATTTTCCACATCAAACCATATGACATAATGGTTGCCATGGCAATAAGAATCACATCCTGGGCTTCCTGAGTATATTTTTCCCCTCCTGAAAGCATGAATTGACTTGGCTGACTGATTGATCTAGGATTCTGAAGTTTAGTGCCATTACATTTTCTGTGCTTCTAGTGGTGTCCATACCCTTGTCAAAAGTATATCTCAGTTGGATGTTTTTAATTAACATGTCATTATATTAAACAACAACACCATGAAGAAAACAAGGTTTAGTAGGGTGAGGAGTTCAGACAAGAATTTCAAAGATCTCATAAGAGAGGTATTTTTGGAGACATAGATTTTTAAACTTCAGTGTGGATATGAATCCTGATAATCCCTGCTCTCCCTCAAGATCCACTTTGACTAACTGAGACCTACAACATAATGTTTGCCCCATCTGGATGCGCCCTAAAGTACATTAATCTTGGGATAAATCCACTTGTATTCACTAACATTGGGTATTAGTGAGAAGGGTTTTTTGCAACCAATTTGATTGGGCTTTGCCACTAACCTATCAGCAGAAATCTTTATTCCAACTCTGGCATTTGAGGCAATCTCTATTCTAGTTATGCTCACTTGTTTCTCTTCACTCCTGATCATACTCATTTGCTGCTAACCAGAAAGGAATAATCAAACAGGGATAATTGTAAAGTTCAACACCTAGGGGGAAAAACTCAAAAGCACAGTTACAAGATGAGGGATACTTGACTTAGTAATACTACAAGTTAGAAAGATTTTGGAATTGTGGTAGAACACAGGCTGAATATGAGTCAACAGGGTGATGTGGCTACAAAAAAGGCTAATGTTATTTTAGTCTGCTTTAGCAGAAATATAGTCTTCAAAATCTATGAGGTACTAGTCTCCCTCTATTTGGCACTAGTCAGACCACATCTAGAGTACTGAGTCAGGTTCTGGTTACCACACTTTAAGAAGGATGCAAAAAAACCCAAAAAAACTGGAACAAGCTCATAGAAGGGCAAAAAGGATTATCAGAAGACTGGAAAATAAACCTTTGGAGGAAAGACTGGAGAAACTGTTCTTAAACATCCCAGAGTGCAGGATACATAATAATGGGCTCAAACTACAAGATGCCGGATATAGGCTGAACATCAGAAAAAATTCTTAACTGCTAGATCAGTATGACAATGGAACCAATTACCTTGGGTAATAGTAATTTTGTGGTTTGACAGGATTTTTAGGGGACACCTGAATGAGGCTCCTTTCATGTCCCCAAATGCAGCTCTCAGGTATCAAAACCCGACCTTCCAGTAGGCGGAGGATACGCAGAATGAGATTTGTAACACAGTTGAACAGCTTCTGATATTATAGGATTGTTTTTAAAGAACTATTTATTTTAATTGCCTTTAAAAACCAGCAAGTAACTTCAATTGGGGGCTTGGAAGTATAATTGTAATTAACTAGTTTTAAAAGTAACTTTCAGAATTCTGTTCAAATTGCCTCTCTAGATTTATGGCCCTGTTCTGAACAGGTACTGCACTGTGAAAAAAGAAGCTTCAATTAAAAACTGAGGGATATTGGCACAGGCAACACAATGAAGTACTTGAATTCCCCCAGTGTTACCTATTGAATTGTACTATCCACTTTTTATTAAGCAGCAGAACTTCACATGACAAAATGTGAGAACATGTACCACATTTATAATACATACCTTATCAAAACAGTGATTGGTTGGTGTTCAGTTGCACAGTTGAGTCTGACTCGTTGAAACTCCATCGACCACTCCTGGCCAGGCTCCTTCATCATCTGCCATCTTCTCTAGCCCACTTAGATCTACCCCCACTGCATCAATGATGCCATCTAGCCATCTCATCCTCTGCTGCCCACTTCTCCTTTTGCCTTCCATCTTTCCCAGCATCAGGGCCTTCTTCAGTGAGTCCTCTCTTCTCATTTGGTGGCCAAAGTACTTGAGCTTCAGCTTCAGCATCAGTATTTGTTCTTCCAAGGAGCAGTCAGGATTGATTTCCTTAAGGACTGACTGATTTGATTGCTTTGCAGCCCAGGGGAATCTCAAGAGTCTTCTCCAGCACCACAGTTCAAAGGCATCTATTCTTCTGCACTCAGTCTTCCTTATGGTGACCAGGAGGGCTTTCGCCCAACTTCGGGTGATTCGCCAGTTGCGCCCACTCCTGATCCGGGACTCCTTGCTCATGGTCACCCACGCTCTGGTTACCTCAAGACTGGATTATTGCAATGCGCTCTACATGGGGCTGCCCTTGACGACCATTCGGAGGCTACAGCTGGTCCAAAATGCGGCTGCCCGGGTGGTGATGGGGTGTGGGCGTTATGCCCGTGCTTCACCACTGCTCCGGGAGCTGCACTGGCTGCCAGTCTGTCTCCGGGTGCAATTCAAGGTGCTGGTTTTGACCTTTAAAGCCCTATATGGTAGTGGGCCGGGTTACCTAAGAGACCGCATCGCCCTGAGGATGTCTGTCCGTCCAACCAGAGCGGACCGGAGGGGCTCTCTAATTGTTCCAGCAGCCAGAGGGGCTCGCCTCTCTGGCACAAGGAGGAGAGCCTTCTCCGTGTATGCACCGGCTCTCTGGAACCTCCTGCCAACAGAAGTACGCCTCCGGACGGAGTTGCTGCCTTTCAGAAAGGATCTTAAAACCTGGCTGGCGGGTCAAGTCTGGGGCACAGGTGGAAGGGTAACCACCATGGGGTGGTTGGTGTAGAAGAACTCTTCCCTATGGTGCCTTTGGATCCTGTAGCCCTTGTTTTCGGGGGTGGGTAGTCTTAACTGCTTTAACTGTTTTAATTGTTTTTAACATGTGCTTTTAATTCTTGTTGTGAACCGCCCTGAGTTGGCTTTGGCCGAGTGGGCGGTATATAAATGTGATAATTAAATTAAATTAAATTAAAATTATGGTCCAGCTCTCATAGCCATACATCACTACTGGGAATACCATTGCTTTAATTATGTGGACTTTTGTTGGCAGGGTGATGTCTCTACTTTTTATTATGCTGCCTAGGTTTCTCCTAGCTTTCCTCCATATTTAAGATGTACTGTGTTGTTTGACCTTTGTGAGTTTTGCCAGTTCTGGCCTTTTTACTATCAAAAGAAAATGGCTCAGCAACAGTCACACATACCTCCTCTGTTTTTATTGTTCCCTTCTGCCAACAAGCCTAGATAACAAAGTTCTGCTTTGCCTGTAACCTTCTGTGTGGTTGGCAGATGTGGTATACACACTTTGGTACAAAACATGCTTCACATGCTGCATGATTCATTGCCATACCCATCAAGCATAGCTCCAGAAAATATGAGAAATTACTGTGCATCCATGGATGTGTATGCTTAGTAACCCATTTGCACATGTGCACTATCACCATGCATGTGCACTAGCCTGTTTGTGCATGTGCACTGTGGTTGCGCATGCACAGTAGCCCATTTGTGCATGCTCACTGTGGCCACGCATGTGCAATAAGCCCTTTCCCCGCCATTCAAATATGGGATGGAAATATGGGACGGAAAGGGGAGGAACGAACACGGGAAAATGGGAAATCCCAGCCAATATGGGATACTTGACAGGTATGTCCATTGCCCATGCTGGATATCTCATCAGTCCTTTATCTCCATATTAAGATCACCTTATAATTATGTTATGTATGTATGCATGTTCATTATACTGTAAAGGCAAGATTGTAACCACTCCAGATACAAACGATATCAGCTGTAAAGGAACGCGAGCAGACAGCCTATAGAGGGCAGCTGCGAGCGTTCACTCTCACATGGTTCACATTGCTCAATCACGGACAGCCGCGGGAAAACCTTCCCCGCATTCAGCAGCTGAAGAAAGACCTGCATTCAGCAGCTGAAGAAAGACCTGCATTCAGCAGCAGGAATGGAGGCGTGCCTGGGCGAGGCCACGCCGGTAGCAACCAATCAGCTACCGTGCTACAAGATTCAAATGTAGAGAGCTACTGTATATATTGAGATGTATCACCGCCATTACCTCATGCTTAACTGGAACCTCATGCAATAAACCTGTGTTAAACCAACCCTTCGGTTGTCCGGTCGTCTTTGGTCCCATGCACTAAATTGGCGACGAAGGTGGGATATGGCTGCCCACGGGACCAAGACATGCGCCGGCTACGAGATCAGGAAGCCGGGAGACTTGGAGCTGTTTGAGATAGACTTCAACGCTGCGCTGGTGGAGCTCGAAGTCTCCGACGAGGCCAAAAAGAGGGCCATCTTCGTCCGCATGCTCGGACAAGAAACCAAGAGGACCTTGGTGGACCTGATCGCGCCGAGGAAGGTGGGCGACCTCAAGGCCACAGAGCTCCTGGCGGCGCTGCGCGCCCATCTCCGGCCGGCAATAGCGATGTTCCCCGCTCGGAGCGCGTTCTGGAGGCGAGTCCAGGCACCCGGGGAATCGGTCGATGAGTTCGCCGCGGCCCTGCGGTTGGCCGCCGGCCCATGCAAGTGGGAACTCCCCGACGTCACCCTCCGGGACTGCCTGCTCTGCGGTCTGAGGGACACAGAGACTCAGCGCGCGCTGATGAAAAGGGAGCCGCCTCCCACGTGGCAACAAGTCCTCGACGCGGCACAGGCCGCAGAGGCCACGTCGGCCGGGGTGCACGAACTTCAGGACTGGCGCCCGAAGACCGCCAAGGCAGAGAGTTCGGTGCGCGCGGCCCAGCGGACTTCGAACTCGTCTGCAGAGAGCAGCGACGACGAGGACGTCCGGAGGGTCCAGAGAGAGGGCCGGCGCTGCGATGGCTGCGGCGCCGCCCACGCCCGCACCAAATGCCCATTCCGCAAGGCCAAGTGCCACAACTGCGGCCGGCGCGGGCACATCGCCAAGGTCTGCCGGAAACGACGCGAGGCCACCCGGAGTTCTCCAGACCGCTCGGCGAGGCAGGACCGCACCACGAGGAAGGACGGCACCCGGACCACGAGGACGCGGGACGGAGTAGGGCGAGTCTCCGACGACAGCGAGGACGACGCGCCGGTTTGCAGCGTTTCCACGGAGCACCCCCGTTACTTCGTTGAGGTAGTAATACAAGGGGCCCCTGTTAGAATGGAGGTGGACTCGGGTTCTTCATACTCCATTATTTCCCAGGGGGAGTTCATGAAAATCGCCCCCCGCGTGCGGCCCAAGCTCAAGGCGTTGAGGGCCACGCTGAAGGACGTGCAAGGGAACCGCATCCCAGTGTTGGGGGTTGGGAAGTTTCAGGTCCAGTTCAAAAAGTACACCGCAACGCTTCCCTTAGTCGTCCTCAAGGGGGGAAAATGCAGCCTCCTCGGGACTCAATGGTTCCAGCCCCTGGGGTTGTTCATTGGGGGGGTGCACGCCGTGGGAGCACACGCCGCCGGGACTGATCCAATACAGAGCGTGTGCGACGCGCACCCCGAGGTTTTTAAAAAGGGGCTAGGAAAATTCAAGGGCCCCCCAGTGACTTTTGACCTGGACCCTGGAGTGCGTCCAATCAGACTTAAACCGCGCAGAGTGCCTTTCGCACTAAAGGACAAAATAGAGGCGGAATTGGACAAATTAGTGGGCCAGGGGATTCTTGTTCCTGTTGATTCTGCAGAGTGGGAAACTCCAATTGTAACAGCGCTCAAGGCCAACGGGGAAGTCCGAATATGCGCTGATTACAAGTGCACCATCAATAAGGCGATCCGCCCTAATGCGTATCCGGTGCCGGTAGTCAGCCACTTGTTGGCCAGGTTACACGGGGGGAGGTGTTTCGCCAAGCTCGACCTGGCCCAAGCCTACCAGCAACTCCCGGTGACCCCCGCCGCAGCTGCTGCACAAACCATAGTCACCCACAAAGGGGCGTTCCAGGTTTCGCGCCTCCAATTCGGCGTGAATTCGGCGCCCGGGATTTTCCAGTCATTGGTGGAACGCCTCCTGAAGGGGTTGGAGGGGGTGTTACCCTATTTTGATGACGTATTAATTACAGGGGGGAGCCGGGCCGAATTAGCAACAAGGTTGGGAAAGGTCCTGACAATATTCGAAAAGGCGGGGTTGAGGTTGCGGAAAGACAAATGCGTCTTCTTCGCTACAGAGGTTGAGTTCCTAGGGTTCCGTGTTACTCCCGAGGGAATTAGGCCAGCCCAATCCAAGGTAGCCGCCATCAAAAAGGCCCCTCGCCCCACCTCCAAGCCCGAGTTGCAGTCGTTCCTCGGACTGCTCAACTTCTACCACTCCTTCCTCCCGCGGAAGGCAGCCGTGGCAGAACCGCTACACAAATTGTTAAAAAAGGACGAGGCATGGAAGTGGGGCGACGACCAGGAAAAGGCTTTCAATGACCTGAAGCGACTCCTGGCATCAGATGCTGTACTGACCCACTTCAATCCCAAACGCCCGGTGGTCCTGATATGCGATGCATCCCCGGTGGGGGTGGGGGCGGTGCTTTGCCACGTGCTGGAGAACGGTAGGGAGGCCCCGATAGCTTTCTACTCTAGATCCCTGTCCCAAGCGGAGAGGAATTATGCTCAGACAGACAGGGAGGCGCTAGCAATAATTGCGGGGACCAAGAAATTTCATGATTTCGTGTACGGCCGCCCCTTCACCATAGTGACTGACCACAAGCCGTTGCTGGGCATCTTCACCGCAGACAAGCCCACACCCCAGATCCTGTCCCCGAGAATGCTCAGATGGGCCATTTTTCTCAACGCGTATCAGCACGCGTTGGTATACCGGCCCGGGAGGGAAATAAGCCATGCCGACGCTCTGTCGAGGTCCCCCATTCCCCGGGATTGCTGCCACGTGGGCGGAGTAGAGAGGGACCACCAGGTCTTAATGATAGAGGTCCTAGACTCCCCTCCAGTAGTACCGGCCGAAATCGCCAAAGCGACAGGCAAGGACAAAGCGCTGGCCACAGTTTGCTCCTGGGTGCAGAAAGGGTGGCCCGTGTCTTCCCCAGCAGCGGAATTCGACACATTTTTCAAAAAGAGATTGGAGTTGTCCCTGGAGAGGGGTTGCCTCTTGTGGGGACAGCGGGTAGTGATCCCCACGTCTCTCAGGCCGAGGGTGCTTAAACTGCTGCACGTCAGCCACCCGGGGATCGTACGCTCTAAGGCACTAGCCCGCAGTTATTTTTGGTGGCCCCAGTTAGACGCCGACATCGAACACATGGTCGGCACTTGCGAGGCGTGCCAAAGCTCTAGGCCAGAGGAGGCTCGCTCGCCACCTAGGGAATGGGACGCTGCGAGGGGACCCTGGTCCCGAGTTCACGTAGACTTTGCTGGCCCATTCAGGGGAACGCTTTTCCTCCTCGTGGTGGACGCGTTCTCTAAGTGGTTGGAGGTCATTCCAGTCTCGAGCACCTCCTCGACCACAACCATTAAACAGTTAAGGAGGGTCTTTTCCACGTTCGGTTTACCCGACACCCTCGTCAGCGACAACGCTAGCTGTTTCACGTCCGCCGAGTTCAGGGCATTCATGGAACGCAACGCCATTCGGCACGTCACCTCCGCCCCCTTTCACCCGGCCACCAATGGCCAAGTAGAGCGCCTCGTGCGCACCACGAAAGACGCGCTACTGCGCATGGGTCCCGGAGACCTCGACCTGAAATTATGCCAATTCCTGCTGAGATACAGGGTCACCCCCTTAGCGTCAGGGTACTCCCCCGCAGAGCTGTTGATGCGCAGGAAGCTGGCCACGGGGATATCCAAGCTAGACCCCACGAGAGTAGAGGACAAAGGGCGGAACATAGGGGTGGAACCCACAAAGAGTTTCAGCATAGGCGCCCCAGTACACTGCAGGAATTACGCCAGCGCGGGGCCAGCCTGGGTGCCGGGCACCGTAGTAGATCAAACCGGCCCCGTCTCATACCGCGTAGAGACCAGTACAGGTTTCCTGTGGAGGCGACACGTGGACCAACTCAGGCGTAGGGTCCCCGGAGAGCAAGACGCGGAGGAGATCAGCATTGAATCAGCGTTAGGGTACTCCCCCACCCGTTTAGCCCAAGGGGGAGGAAAAGGGGAGCATGGGTCCCCACCAAGGGGGGAGGAAAGGGAATCGATCCACGGAAATCTTTTGCGGGAGTCCCCGCCAGAGAGGAGGAGCCCCGGGCTGCGGGAGTCCCCGTCAGGAAGGAGGAGCCCCAACCACACTCATACCCCGCGGAAGCCGCGGAAGTCCCCCCGAGGCTCAGAGGCCCATAGAGGTTTAGACGTTGATTTACAGTACCAGGGGGAGTTAGCGGAGTGGTCCCCCACCCGTCCTAGCGAAAAGAGGGGTTTCAGTTCAGCCCCTGGTACCTCCAGTCCCAGTAGCCCCTGTGAGTTAGAATGCAACATAGCGCCCATGTTCCGGAGACCGACACCTCCAAGACCGGAGGCATCAGCGAGTCCGCCCACCACCACAGTCTTAAGGTCCCCCGAGCAGGGATCAGAAGGTAGCCATTCCCCAAGGGCGACCTCATCGGTTCCGCGGTTCACACTAGGAGGGTCCCCGGGGTCCGAGGGCAATAGGCAGGGATTCACCTCCCATCTGTTCATCCCACTCCCTTCCCCAAGCGCAAGGCAGGCACGGACGCCCCACAGAGCCACTAACGAATCCCCGTTTCCCGTTGCAGGACAAGCTCCCGCGGAGTCAGGGATCACAGGCTCTCCAGAATTAGGGCAGGCGCAAGCACGCCCCAAGCGAACGTGCGGCAAGCCACAATGGTTGCGGGACTTCGTCCCATCCTAGGGGGGAGGGATGTTATGTATGTATGCATGTTCATTATACTGTAAAGGCAAGATTGTAACCACTCCAGATACAAACGATATCAGCTGTAAAGGAACGCGAGCAGACAGCCTATAGAGGGCAGCTGCGAGCGTTCACTCTCACATGGTTCACATTGCTCAATCACGGACAGCCGCGGGAAAACCTTCCCCGCATTCAGCAGCTGAAGAAAGACCTGCATTCAGCAGCTGAAGAAAGACCTGCATTCAGCAGCAGGAATGGAGGCGTGCCTGGGCGAGGCCACGCCGGTAGCAACCAATCAGCTACCGTGCTACAAGATTCAAATGTAGAGAGCTACTGTATATATTGAGATGTATCACCGCCATTACCTCATGCTTAACTGGAACCTCATGCAATAAACCTGTGTTAAACCAACCCTTCGGTTGTCCGGTCGTCTTTGGTCCCATACACTAAAAATTATTTTTTTAAAACTCAGTTTGCCTTGAAAACAATTAATGACCGAAGAAGAAAGAGCAGGAAGAGCACAGGGGTGAGGGAGGGGATTCAGAACAGTTCAAAGCTCACTTCCAGTCTTTTGAATATTTCAATGGCCTCGCAAAAATCATGCTCAGCTACTTTCATCTTCTGTTCTTTGGAACACACATAGCTGTTCAGATATTAATTTTATGTATCATCCCTGGTGGTGCTCTAATTATGATGAAAGTCAAAAATGATCTGGCAGATGTCCACCTGCCACCTAACCCTCTTACTTCACATTTCCCCCCACTCCACCCTTTCAAATGAGTCATAGAAACTAAAGATCAAAAAGATCCACCAGGTCATGCAAATCTATCCAAGATGCCAGTGTGCAACTGTTGTTCTCTCCCAGTGGTTTGGCCAGTCCAACCTTCAGTGACTCAACCTGTGGGGTTTCGATCACTTCTCTTGGGGATGTTGTTCCACAGACCTCCTGGACCTCACTGTTAGGAATATTTTCCTTTGCTCCGCTTCATCCTGTTTCTCTCATTACTCCCTATTCAGCAACTCCTAGAGTAATGGACCTCCTCTCATTTGGGATGATCATCAGAAAGTTACACGGCGCTCCCTTGTCCTCTGGCAAAGCAGTCATGGAGCCAGAATTAATAATAAGCCTCTTTTCAAATGCTGTGTTGATACTGTATTTATTAAAACACAAACACACAGTCACAATGGAAATTGCAAATGTCATCCCAAAAGTAAAATGGGAAAAAGAGAAAGAGAAAACATAGTTGCTCACAAAGTGGAAAAGATTTGGCCAGATTTAATATCTGAATTAATCAGTTATGAGTAAGGCACAAATGTAAACAAGTGAACTATTAGCAGGAGGGAGTAAAAATTATCCTGAGGGATTTAGGTCAGTGAATTGTGTAAATATCAAGTATGGTGTTACATAACTGTTGTCTCCCCCCCCCCCCCCCTCACATACACGTAACACACTATCTGAGGCTAGAAAACCAGATGGCAAGGGGCACGTTGGGAACTTGCAAGATGCAATATTTCAATGCACAGAAAGTATTATAGCTGCACAGTGCAGCTTTGTTATTGTGCAGCAGAGGAAAACAATGTTTTACAAGGCAATTGTAAAAATAGGTTCACCCCAAACAAACAAAAAATATAATTTTGAAACTGAAGTTCAAATCAACATCAAAGATGGCACATATGTAGCATATAGTCTCCTCTTGCTCTGTGCCAAACTTGGGGGAGTTTGGACAAAGGGTCTTTGAATTACATTTTTTCTTAAAAGTAAAAGTATTTTACTCCCTGTGTAGAAACAAACCACCTTTTATATCCCCAGATTTAAAATAGCTCGTATTGAAAATACAAGTGATGCATGTTGGGGCAAAGAACCCCAATTACACTTATAAACTGATGGGGTCTGAACTCTCTGCGACAAACCAGGAAAGGGACCTTGGTGTCCTGGTGGACAACTCAATGAAGGTGTCAACCCAGTGTGCCTCAGCAGTGAAAAAAGCAAACTCAATGCTAGGGATCATTAGGAAGGGTATAGAAAATAAGTCAGCAAGTGTCATTTTGCCTCTTTATAAATCTATGGTGAGGCCCCATCTGGAATACTGTGTACAGTTCTGGTCGCCATACCTCCAGAAGGATATTATGGAGCTGGAAAAAGTGCAGAGGAGGGCAACCAGAATGATTAGGGGACTGGAACACCTTCCTTACCATCTGAGGCTGCAACGGTTGGGCCTCTTCACTCTTGAACAACGACGTCTAAGAGGTGACCTGATTGAAGTTTATAAAATCATGCACGGTGTGGACAAAGTAGATAAGGAAAAACTGTTTTCCCTATCGCATAACACTAGAACTAGGGGACACTCGATGAAACTTTTGGGTACTAGTTCTCAAACAAATAAGAGAAAGTACTTTTTTACTGGTCTATGGAACTCCCTGCCAGAAGAAGTGGTGACAGCTGTCAGTCTTGACAGCTTTAAGAAAGGATTAGACAAGTTCATGGAGGACAAGAGTATCAATGGCTATAATTATGGATACTTAAGGACAACCTTAAGTTGGAGAGATAGGCAGGATATCTCTCAATATCATTTCCAGGGAATCCTAAGCAGGTGAAGGCATCTGCTTGGGAATACCCTGAAGGAAATGGTGAGCCACTGTGTGAGACAGAATGCTGGACTGGATGGGCTGTGGCCTGTTCCAGCAAGGCTGTTCTTATGTTCTTATGTAAGTTTTGCTAATTTTGAAGGAAAATGGTTTGTCCCACTCCCCCTTTTTTCAAAAAAAAAATATATTATTCAGAAGGAATCCTACCTGCAGGGACTAAAATATTGCTCCTTTAAAAAAAAGGCTCTTAAAAGAGTAAAACAGTGACTATTAATAACTGTGGAACAGACTTACTGGCACAAATGTTCTAAAGTAGGGATATATTGTTGCAGGTTCAGTGAACGTAGAGACAATCTGAACCTTTGAGCCTTTGAGTAACTAGCTGACACTCAGGAGGAAAACTTTAAAACTTCTTTCTTGCCAAACAATTATAAAAAGGGATTCTGTTTCTGGTTGTAAGAATATTTTAAAAATATATATTTTAAAAAGTTTTGAGAATAAATATTGAAAAGCTCATTCATTTAAACTGTGAACTTACTATTTCATGCTTTGTGGTTGGCAGTGGTCTTGATGTTAGCAGAATTAGACTTGTCAATATATAACTGATTAAAAATATGGATGGATGCTGATAGATGCTGTGTGCCATCAAGTCACCTTTGATGTATGGTGACTATACAAGTGAATGAGCTCCAAAATGTCTTATCATTAACAGATCCACAAACAACATTTCATGTTCTCTCTTTCTATATCCCCATTCCCAGCCATATTGTCTTTTCCAGTAAGTTTTGCTCAGGACTTGCAAACTAACAGAGTCAACCCAACTCATGATAGGTCTTCCTCTTTTCCTAATTGCCTCCCCTTCTTTTCCCAGTAGTATTATATTTTCTGGTCAAGTCTGTATTTCCATTAGATGAGCATGGTACAATAGGCCCAATTAACTTATTGTTGGCTTAATAAGAGTTCAAGGTTAACCTGATTGAACATCCACTTTTCCGCCTTTCTAGCTGTATATGGTATCTGTTGGGCTTTCTTCCAACCTCACATGTCAAATGAATTGGTTCTGTTTCAATCTTTCTTCCCTGACCTTCTTTCACATAGTATGGATAATTTTGACCTTTATCACCAGTGACAATCTAACTCCTCCTCCCACTTTTTATTATTGCCAAAATATTATGAAATGCATTACAGATTGTGACATGGGGTAATGCTAAATTTATTTTATTTTATTTAAATACTGCCTTTTGTAAACACTACTCTGGGTGGTTTACAATACAATTGAAGCATGCAAAATAGAAAATGCTAAAGCTGAAGGAGAAGAAGTAGTAGTTCCATTTGAAGTGTTTATAGCTTTCTTCCTTATTACTTGTCTTCTTCTTCTCCTTCTAAGAAGAGGATCTGTGCACATGCATGTAAATATTTGCTCACATTTTCATGTCCCTTCTATTGCTTAGTACAGTTGCCATCGGTGACACATGACAAGTCAGAGGTTAATATCCCTTTGATGTTATCCAGAATGGCTTTAACCTTTGTATCTCATTGAATCTTAGTCAAGAAGACATGTGAACTTGAGAATACCTTAGCATAGTCTTCAGATTGGTTAGAAAACAACAGCTGGCTTTGGATGATGCAAACTGTAGACCAACACATATAATGGATCATAGGTTGGGAAAGCTGTCTTAGCAGGTTGTATTAATGAGCCATCAAGGCTATTCCAGTGCCTATTTAGTGATTAGGGAAGGCAGAGGTGCAAGTTAGGCAATCCACTGTTACTATAAGACCAGAATTGGACACAGAGATTTCCATAATCAGCCATGGTGGGATATCCCTGGCTCTTTCATGCTTCATGTCTGAAGAGACAGCTCAAGCTAAATGTCACAAAGTCTCACTAAGGTGATTGAAAAATGTCCATCATGATCCATTTGAGCTTCATGGAGAATAGGATATGTTTAAACTTCTGGAAAAAAATGTGTCAAAGAAAACACCAGAAACTTATTGATTTGTTCTCAGCTTCACTAACCCCTTTCTGAAGCTACTTCTCCAAAGAAAATCTCTATCAGACTAAAACAATTACAACAAAATATTAAATAAATGTGCTGGGCTAGTTGAATTCAAAAGAACAAGAACAGGATTGCCTCCTCCATTTTTATTTGGTTTATGTATTTTCATTATTTACTCAGGTGGCTTTGTAAAGATATTGGTTTTCCAGGCTCTCCTTCTTAGCAAGGAGTCAGGCATATGATTTGGCAACCCTGGAAACTCTGCAGGGTAAGTCTGTCAATCGTTTGTGAAGAATATGAGGCTCAATCCAATTAATACCCATCAAACACAGCTCCAGAAAATATGGGACCTGCTCCGGCCCATGCATGCATGTACAGCAACAACTCCTTTGTGCATGTGCAGAACCCCTTTGCACATGTGCAGAACTGCCTCTGATGGGCGTGCATGTGCAGTAACCCCTTTCCCCACCACTCAAAATATGGGATGGCAGCGAGAAAGGGGAGGAACGAGTGCTGAAATATGGGAAATCCTGGCCAATACAAGATACTTGACAGGTATGATCCAATTCTGAGCTCGTGATCATACATAATGTTCTTTCCCTCAGAGCTGCTTCTGGAGAGGATGGCTGCAGTGTCAGGAAAGAATGTCCCCACCTCCGTTTCCACTGGATCCCATCATTCCACCAGAAGAAGTCCATCATTGGTGGAAATATAAATTAGAAGACCAAATAAAGAGTTAGATACACTTCTGTAGGGCAGATGCAGAGAAAATGTTGCTAATAGAAAGGATGCTTGTTTGCTACACATGTCTGATTCCTGGAAAACTAACTGTATATCTGCAGAGTGAAATAAAGGTCCTGGGGGAACTCACAAGAAAAATTGGAAACCTCACTGATTGCTTGTTTTAAATCTCAGCATTTTTACAATTAAAAATGTTTAATGAGTGTAACTAAATGCTGAGCTAGCACTAGGAGAAGCAGAGATTGCAGCTCTACAGTCCCAGTGAAGCTCAACAGTTCTCTTGCACACTCCAATTGTCAAAGTGCAGGGGAAGGTTTCTGAATGAGCTCACCAGGTTCTGGGTTCTTTTACAGTAACTCTCTGGGCCATGTGACTTAGCTGTAATGCAAAGCAATAGACTTGCATTGGTGCAACATATTGGCTGAGTCTTGTATAATTGATTTTTAAATTGACTTCTTAACTTCATTATTATAACTGACTACAATACTAGATACAGTACTGTACCGTAGTCAGCAAAGATAATATGAGATGGCTGGTTGCCTTAGTGTGTTAGAGGTTGGGAATTCAATTCCCCATGCTAGGTCTGAAGGAATAACTCATTAGCAAATGCGTAATGCCACAATGTTTGTCTTGCATCCATCTACCAACCATTTGCAACTCAACAGGGTCAAACTTCACAGCAAATTTGAATAACAACCAGGGACTTTCTGCTATTACCAGCTGTAAAAAGCCACATTAATTTGTATACTTATCTGTTATACTAACCAGCCATTGTGTTCCTCTGTTCTTGTATAAATTGATGCCACAAAGTCTCACTCTTATATCTGATGAAGTGAACTTGATCCACGAGAGCTAACATTAAAATACAACAGTTAGTTTTTGAGGTTCCACAACATGTTGTTGTCTTTTTCTTTTCTTTTGTTTTGTTCACTCTCTGATATGCCTGAAACACAGACTAACATGACTACCATTTCAAAAATTTCAATTCCCCACTGTGCATCCCAGAAGAGCAATTCTCTGTGGTCTTGGGCAGGTTGCACAGTCCCAGGATGCCCCAAAAGGGACAACTTCTTCTTCTTCTTCTTCTTCTTCTTCTTCTTCTTCTTCTTCTTCTTCTTCTTCTTCATCATCATCATCATCATCATCATCATCATAGGTGTACATGGTCTACCAGGTGATCAGACTGAAGAACCCCACTGCTAGGATCCTAGCCATGGACCTAAGAGTCAGTGAGGTATTGACTAATAATCTACTGGTACCTACTAGTGCTACGCTCAGTGACTGCTCTATTGTTATCTTATGAATGCCAATCACATTCAGATGCTTTTTCAACTCTTTTGGAATTGCTCCCAGTGCTACTATCACTACTGGTATCACTACTGATATCACTGTTGCTCTTTTCTTTCTGGCATGGGTAGCTATTGTGTATGTAACTGTGTCACTTTAAGAATGTTTGAATGTAACCTGACAATGATCACAATGCAACCCAGCTGTTAAAGGAATGCGAGCTAGCTACCCATAGAGGGCAGCTGCGAGCATTCAGCTCACATGGTTCAAATTCCCCCAATCACCGGCAACCGCGGGAACCTTCCCGCGCAAGGAACACCTGGAGAAGAAGGGCGTGACTCAGGATGACGTCACACAGGTAGCAGCCAATACACTACCGTGTAACCCTTTTCAAATGTATTGTTGCAGTATAAAAAGAGCTGTACCTCCGCCATTACCACATGTTCATCCTGACCATCATGCAATAAAGCTGTGTTTTAGCCCTCACTGCGGCTCCTTCTTTGTCTTCCAGGCAAGACACTAAATTAGCGATGAAGGTGGGATCCATGGCGTGCCCCAAGATCAAGCCTCACCAATTCGACATCAGCGATCCTGAGCAATGGGAGCTGTACGAGTGCCAGTTTCGGCACGCGATGGATGCTGCAGGCATCGACGATGAAGGGAAGGTGTGGTCGCACTTCCTAGCCCAGTTGGGGCCGGCCACACTGCGCATCCTGACGAACCTGCTGGCTCCCCGGTAGGTCGACGTGGTGCCCATTGACCGCATCCTCACAATGCTGAGGGATCACTTCCAGCTGCCCGTCTTTATTTTTCTGGCCCGGGTCACAGGCGGGACCAGCGCCCGAGAGAATCCATGTCCGCCTACGCGGCGGCCCTCAGGCTGGCGGCCGTTCACTGCCAATGGGAGGACCTGGACATAGCCCTTTGAGACCACATGCTGTGCGGCCTAAGGGACGAGGAGGTCCAGAGAAAGTTGATGACCTGCGACCATCGCCTCACATTCAACGAGATACTGCGGAAGGCTGTGAGGAGTGAGGTCAGAGTCTTCAAGTCCCGGGGGGCCGCACCTGAGAGGGCAAAGTCACTCGTGCAAGTGGCCCGGCAGACTTCAGCACAAGTGGCCTGGCGGCCCCCCCGGCCGCACACAGGCACCCCAGCAACCTCCGAGGAGTCGTCCACGACTGCGGACTCCTGCTCCAGCAAGGACAACAACGTGCAGAGAGTCAAGAGGCATGGAGGAAATCGCCGAGCCAGCGAGAGAGGAAACCACTGTTGCGATGGCTGCGGGGCATCTCATGACCGAACGAGGTGCCCATTCCGGAAGGCAGTGTGCCACAACTGCGGGCGGAAAGGCCACATTGCCAGGGTCTGCAGGCGTGGGCGAACAGAGGGCAAGGGCTCATCGAGACACCCTCAAGCACACCAACGCAAGGCAGTCGGCATCGGAAAGGTCTCAGCCAATGACGACGCGGCGGCCGTGAACCACGTGGGCCTGAAGCACCGGCGCTTCTTCGTAGAGGTACTGTTGCAAGGGGTCCCGGTTAGGATGGAGATAGACTCGGGGTCGTCCTACTCCATCCTGTCCCAGAAGGAGTTCCTGCGCATTCCCTCAAATGTGTGCCCCAAGTTGCGGGCCATGAAGTTGGGTTATGGGATCCTGGTGTTGGGGGTGGGAAACTTCATGGTGAAGTTCAAAAAGTTCACAGAAAAACTGCCCTTAGTAGTTCTCAAGGAGGGGACCAGTTGCCTTTTGGGAACCCAGTGGTTTGCTCCCCTGGGAATTGAACTGTCCGGCATAAACGCCATAGAGACTGACCCAATTCAGGACATGTGCGATGCGCACCCTGCAGTTTTCAAAAAGGGGCTCTGGACTCACAGGCCCCCACCCCCCGGTTTCTTTTGAGCTGTAACCAGAAATCCAGCCCATACGTCTCAAGCCAAGAAGAGTCCCCTTCGCCCTCAAGGACAAGATTGAGGCAGAATTGGACAAATTGGTGGGGCAGGGGATTTTAGTTCCAGTTGATTCTGTGGAGTGGGAAACTCCGATTGTTACAGCTTTAAAATCCAATGAGGAGGTCAGGATTTGCGCTGACTACAAATTTACAATCAACAAGGCCATTCAGCCAAATGCATACTTGGTGCCGGTAGTTAGCCACTTACTGGCCACTTTACACGGGGGGAGGTGTTTCGCCAAGCTAGACCTGGCGCAGGCATACCAGCAGCTCATGGTAACCCCAGCTGCTGCCGCTGCACAAACCATCATCACGCATAAGGGGACGTTCAAGGTAACGTGCCTACAGTTCGGCATAAATTTGGCCCCCGGGATCTTCCAGTCCCTCGTGGAACGCCTTTTAAAGGGGCTTCCAGGCATGTTCCCATATTTTAATGATGTTTTGATAACAGCGGGGAGCGAATCGGAATTAGCGAAAAGACTAGACAAGGTCCTTTCTGTATTCGAGAGAGTGGGACTGAGGTTGAGAAGGGACAAATGTGTGTTTTTTGCGAGGGAGGTTGAGTTTCTCAGGTTCAAAATAACCCCGGAGGGCATCAAGCCTTGGATGTCCAAGGTTGCTGCTGTGCAAAACGTGAAACCGGAGCTGCAGTCATTCCTAGGGCTCCTGAATTTTTACCATTCCTTCTTGCCAAGGAAGGCATCCGTTGCGGAGCCACTGCATGGGCTACTTAAGAAACACGCGGTTTGGTGGTGGGGAGATAGGCAGGAGAAAGCGTTCAAAGAGCTCAAGGCGCTCTTGTCCTCAGGCGCCGTCCTGACCCATTTCGACCCAGGGAAACCGGTAGTTTTGGTCTGTAATGCATCACCAGTGGGGGTGGGGGTGGTGCTGTGCCACATGTTAGAGAATGGGCAGGAAGCCCTGGTTGCCTTCTATTCCAGGTCACTTTCTTTTTTTTTAAATATAAATTTTTTATTTATTTTCAAAAGAAAAAACAAACATACAAAAAACAATACATCATAACAATATTACATAAAACTCATTAAAAATAACCACATACATGATAGTTGAACTGATTATTTGTCATGGTACACACACAATTAGATATCCACATTGTAGATTAGTACTATAACCATAACCTTCATAAAAGCTATCAATATTATAATTGTTTGTTAACAACCATCAAACTCCTTCTTTTCAAATTACAAGTCACCCAGTGAATATTTACATTGCCCCGGAGAGTTTAGTCTCTGTAATATCTCCAAAAACTACTTTGAGATGGTACAGGTCTAAAACTATCCCTACCCATAAGAGAGTGATCAACAAAAGGATTCCAAATACTCCAAAATCTATTTTCCTTCAATTTATCCCTTTTTACTTTTATCTCCCATGTCAATTTGTCATTCAATGCTAAATTCCACATTTCCTTATACCACTCTCCCGTCTGTATGGTTACATCATTTTTCCAATTTCTAGCGATACATTGTCTACCAGTAGTTAACATTATTTCTAATAGCTCTTTTTCCGCCTTATTCAAACACATACCTTCCACATCTGTTAGCAAAATGGTACCTGACACCAGCTTAATTTTCTTACCCATTATTTCCCCTATCTCTCCTTCTATTCTTCTCCAAAATTCATTTATCATTTTACAACTCCACCACATATGCTCATAAGTTCCAACAGTTTCTTTACATCTCCAACATAAATTATCCCTTTTATTATCAATCTGGTGCAACCTCAGTGGTGTCAAGTACCATTGCCACAACATTTTATAGTTATGTTCCTTAATTCTTACTGACATTGTTCTCATTATCCTCTTTTTCCACTTATTTCTCCAATCATCATTTCCTAGCTTTATATTCAAGTCCTGTTCCCACTTCAATTTCAAATCTTCCTGTGGATCACTACCCTTATTTATTAAAATATAAAGTTTACTTACTAGACCCTTGATACTTTTCTCACCTTTTCTAATCTTTAAAACCAATTCTTCAAATTCGGTCTTTTCTCTATCTATACCTAGTTATCTTCTATATTTTTTATTCCAATTATCAACCTTCAATATCTGAAACCAGTCCAATTTTAACTGTTCAAACAATTTTTTCTTCTTAATTTCATCTTCGCAAACCCTTAGCCATTCCTTCACCGGGAAAACTTCATTTTTATCCAATATTTCCTTTTTTTGTCTATTTTTATCAGAAAACACGCCATATCTGCCAATTCCAAAATTGGAGAGAGATCTGGGATCAAATCTTTCTTTAATCTTTTCCACACCCTCATGAGTCCCCTCATCATAGTGTTACTTGTACTTATCATTTTAACCTTAGTTCCCAAAAAATCATTTTACCGATATTCTTATAATCTTTCATCTCCATTTCCTCCCAAATTACTCCTCCTCTTGCCAAGATCTTCACAACATTCTTAATTTGAAATGCTCGATAATACGCTAACAAATTTGGCATTCCCAAACCCCCTTCTTTCTGAGGCAGATACCAAAGTTTCTTTGAAAGTCTAGATTTTTTACCTCCGTTACAAAAATTATTGAACATCTTTTGGAACTCATTAATCTCCTTTTCCTTCAATTGGATTGCAAGTGCATCAAATAGAAAATTAATCCTCGGCAAAACATCATTTGGCAAATTGCAATCCTCCCAAACCATGACAACTTCAACTTCTGAAAACTTTGTATTTTATTCTTAAATTCTGCTTTCAAGCTGTCATAGTTCAGTCTTTTAAATTCTTCCAATCTGTTTGAAATAATTATCCCCAAATATTTCAACTTTTCTTTAATTTGTATATTAGATAACCCCGTCATCCTTTCCCTCTCCTCTTCCCCCATATTGCACAACATCATTTCTGATTTATCCCAATTTATCGTCAATCCAGTTATAGCCTCAAATTCCTCTATTTGTTCTTTAATCCTATCCATTACCGCCTCTGGGTGTTTCACCATTAGCAACGTATCATCTGCATATATACTCACTTTATTACCCAATATCCCTTCTATACTTGAATCCTCCCTTATATTTTTAGCTAAAATTTCCATTGCCATAATAAACAAGATAGGAGCAGGTCACTTTCAAAGGTGGAGCGCAATTACACGCAAACAGACAGAGAGGCCCTGACCATAATCGTGGGAACAAAGAAGTTCCACGATTTCCTGTACGGCCGCGAGTTCACAATTGTGACCGATCATAAGCCCCTTTTGGGAATCTTTACTACAGGCAAGCCCACCCCACAAATCCTGTCCCCCAGAATGCTGTGTTGGGCAATTTTCCTCAACGCCTACCAGTACGAACTGGTCCATCGCCCAGGGAAGGAGATCTCCCATGCAGATGTGCTGTCCCGATCTCCCCTTCCTAGCTTAGGAGACCCCAAATGCGAGGTAGAGCAGGACCACCAAGTCCTGCTGATCGAGTCTCTCGACTCACTCCGCATAGTCCCCGCAGACCTCGCCAAAGCCACGGCGGCTGACAAAATCCTGTCCCAAGTCAGTTCCTGGGTGAGAAAAGGGTGGCCCACAACTCCTCCTGAGGAGGAATTCAAATCGTTTTTCAGACGCAGAGTAAAGCTTTCCCTTGAAAGGGGCTGCCTCCTCTGGGGCCAGCGGGTGGTCATCCCAGAGAAGTTACGAGCAAAGGTGCTGAGGCTACTGCATACCAGCCACCCGGGAATAGTGCGTTCCAAAGCACTGGCCAGGAGCTACTTCTGGTGGCCCCAGATAGATGCGGATATAGAGCACTTGGTGGGCACGTGCGAGAGCTGCCAGAGCTCTCAGACCGAGGAGTCCTGGCTGCCCCACAGGGAATGGGACACGGCCCATGGGCCCGAGTACACGTCGACTTCGCTGGCCACTTTCGCGGGTCCATGTTTCTGCTGATAGTCGATTCATATTCCAAATGGCTGGAAGTCATTCCCATGTCCAACACCTCATCTGCCGCAACCATAAAACAATTACGCAAGGTGTTCAGTTGCTTCGGCCTGCCGGAATCCTTGTGAGCGATAACGCCAGTACTTTCACGTCTGCGGAATTCAAGGCATTCATCGAGAGGAATGCCATCCAGCACATTACCTCTGCCCCGTTTCACCCCGCCACAAATGGTCAGGTAGAGCGCCAAGTGTGCACTATGAAGGACACACTGCGGCGCATGGGTCCCGGTGAATTGAACCTCCAGCTGTGTCAATTCCCCATTTGTTATAGGGCAACTCCCCTAGCTTCAGGACTTTCGCCGGCTGAGCTCCTCATGCAGAGGAAGCCGGTAACACTTTTTGATCAGTTGGATCCGACCAGGGTGGAGGATGAAGGAAGAAATATAGAGATAGAGAGCTCCAAGAGTTTTGCGGTAGGGGACCCGGTTCACTGCAGGAATTACGCAACCTTGGGACCAACGTGGGTTCCAGGAACGGTCATTGAGCAAACGGGGCCAGTGTCTCACAGGGTTGAAACTAGCACAGGTCTGTTGTGGAGAAGGCATGCTGACCAGCTCAGAAGGTGAGTTACTAGTGAAAGAGAGTCAGCGTTAGGGTTCTCCCCCACCCGTTTAGCACAAGGGGGAGACACGGGGACGTCCTCAGGTACAAATGCAAATGCATACCCTGGATTCTCACACAAGGAGGAGGATACTTTGAAAGAGTGGGATGAGTTTGACCTTATTATGCCATACCAGGGGGATGTCACAGAGTGGTCCCCCACCCGCCCGAGGTTGAAGAGGGGTTTTAGTTCAGCCCCTGGTATTTCCAGTCCTCCCAGTCCTTTTGTTCTAGAGTTTACCCCATCACCAAGACCCCCAACCCAGGCTACAGGGGGAAGTTCATTCTCTACATCCCCAAGACCACTGAGTCAGGCAGCGGGGGGTAGCACAAGTACGCCAGTTGCAGGCGCAAGAAACCGGGGTGAGACAACAAGGGTCTCCTCATTGGTCCCGAGATTCATGCTGGGGGGGGGTCACCAGGTGCCACGAGCGATAGACAGGGGTTCACATCCCAGTTACATGTTCCGTTCCCCTCTCCAAATGCAAGGTTGCCACAGAGTCCCCGCCAGACGACTAATGAGTCCCCCCTTTCCGTTGCAGGATGAGAGTCTGCGGAATTTGGAGCCCCTAGTTCCCCTGAGCTCAGCCAAGCAGTCGTACGCCCCAAGCGCACATGCAGGAAGCCACAATGGTTGAGGGACTTCGTCCCATCCTAGGGGGGAGGAGTGTTGTGTATGTAACTGTGTCACTTTAAGAATGTCTGAATGTAACCTGACAATGATCACAATGTAACCCAGCTGTTAAAGGAATGCGAGCTAGCTACCCATAGAGGGCAGCTGCGAGCGTTCAGCTCACATGGTTCAAATTCCCCCAATCACCGGCAACCGCGGGAACCTTTCCGCGCAAGGAACACCTGGAGAAGAAGGGCATGACTCAGGATGATGTCACGCAGGTAGCAGCCAATACGCTACCATGTAACCCTTTTCAAATGTATTGTTGCAGTATAAAAAGAGCTGTACCTCTGCCATTACTACATGGTCATCCTGACCACCATGCAATAAAGCTGTGTTTTAGCCCTCACTGCGGCTCCTTCTTTGTCTTCCATGCAAGACCCTAAAGTAACCTTACCAGCATATCCTTCCACTTAATTGGAGCATGCAATCCACCCCCACCCCCAACTGCAACCCCCACCCACCCACCCCACACAAAACAAAGGTAGTGTCTCTTGGCAGGGTTGCTGCTGTTGTTGCTGTAACGGTACTAGACCTGACAAAACAGCATTCTTATATCATTTTGAGTGGTTAGGTCAGAGTTTCACTTTAGGCCATTAGGGTATTTCTTTCTCTCCCGTTCCTGTTTTCTTTTTCATGGTGGGCTTCTCTAATTGTCATCATTTGTAATAGTTGGCCTCCACTTCTATTTTTACTTATCCATTATTTGCTAGAATAGGGAAAACAATTCTACCAATATTACCATTTGTACTTCCCTGTTTATAGGAATGAGATTTTTCTTACAGATGCAGACATGTATCAGACAGGGGTATCTTCCAAAAGGCACAGGCTAACTGAGTCTGTTTGTCCCTATTGAAACATTTGCTTTATATAACGTGTTTCTGTTTCAGTTTATCATGCCAACACAGGTAAGCCTTTTTACAGACACTAGAAGAACTTAAACAAGTAAACCATACAAAGGATGAAATCAAATGAGAATAACATAAAATGTTTTGCTACTATGTTACATGGTTAAATAATTATTGACCAAAATGTGCTTGAAAACATATATGGTCTCTAAGAAGAATAAAAACTTCCTTCCTCTCTAAGGCTAATTCAACATATTTAATAGCTCTAAATATCACATAATAGTTTGTTCCTGCTAGTATACATGCAGTTTTATCTGAGAAAGCCTTATCTAACATATCGACAAACATGGGGTCTTGCTTTTCTTTGTTAGCATCAGAAGCATCATAGTACCATTAATAAATGTGTCAGCTAATTTTCTCCCTGCAATGGATAACACCAAGAGCTTTGGGGGCAGACGTTTCTCTATAAACCCCTCCAGCTTATTCCTTGGTTGACAGAGTTGAGGGTTTTAGAATTCCTAGTTGACTTTTTGGAAGTAAAGCCAATGAACATTTATCCTTTGCTATAATCAGACGGCCTCTGCATTGATTCAGCTGTTTGTCATTATTGGCTTTTACAGTTCATCGAGAGTTCCTGATCAAAAAGCAGAGAAGAAGCAAGTGACCCATTTCATTCTAATTTTAAATTTACATAAATAGATTCTTGCTGCAAAAATTTTCTCATTAAGCCTATATCAAATGGCAGTATACATTGCTTTAAGGGAGGACGTGCACGAAGTGTATGGGCAGCTTTGTGATTTCAAGGGTACCGTCTCAGGTTCAACTGGTTCCAATTATCATGTTCTCCCATCACCACCACCAGCTTGGTAAAATCCCATTTGGCAGCGATGATATTGATTTGGCAGCCATGAGCCTAGTTTGGCAGCAGTGAAAGCCACCTGGTCTGGGGTGAGGATTAAATTTCCCCACTCCAGTATTGAAAAGTTTTGTCTCACTGATTTGTCTTGGCTTAAAAGATTTTTATAAGTTGTCCTTACTTGGAGGGGCCAAGGCAGAGAATGGAGAACTGATTTATTGCCTCATAGAATATTTGATAAAAGGTCTTTTAAAAGGTGTAGTATGTTAGTAAGTGGATCTGAGCATCCAACTGTAAAATATGATTAGTTATTAGTAGCCTCCATAGATGTAAGTTAAGCTCCTTTATGGTTAGCAACCCTGCTATTACATGCTGACAGGCATGCACTCTGTTAAGAGCCTTGGTGGCACAGTGCTTAAACTGCTGTTCTGCAGCCAAAACATTGTGAGAACAATCCTGATGGGGATCTAGGTTGACTTAGCCTTCCATCCTTCAGAAAAATGGGCTCTCAGCATGCTGGAGGCAAAGTGCTAATTAACTTGTGAACCGCCCAGAGAGTGCACTAAGTTCTATGGGGTGATTTTTGACTCTGCATGTGCTCTTAAGCAGAGCTGCTGCTGAGGAGAGCCAAACAAAGGAAGTGCGCACTGGTAAGTTTTGCAGTTGGAGTAGAGCTGCTTTAGAGGTCTCCACTAATTTAAATTGATAATTTAAACTACTGAGAGCCACCTCTGTTCAAACAGAGAAAGCAGTTAGAAGCTTCCAGAAGCAGGGGGGCAGAGTTACACCAGGCCTCATAGCAAATGACTCATAGGGGCGGAGCCACACTAGCCTTTAGAAAGCTCTGAGCTCTTTCAAGGTCAGCCCTTTTGACTCTGCATGTGCTCTTAAGCGGAGCTGCTGCTGAGGAGAGCCAAACAAAGGAAGTGAGCACTGGTAAGTTTTGCAGTTGGAGTAGAGCTGCTTTAGAGGCCCGCACATGTTAAAATGGATTCTGAGGGAACAGTTGTAGTTACCTGCAATACTTGTGCCATGTTTGTGTTCTTGCCAAAGCATATGGAGAACTACACTTGCAGCAAGTGCAAGCTGGTTGCACTACTAGAAGAGAAGGTCCAGCAGCTAGAGGCCCGCATATCTAACCATCAACAAATTAAGGAGCTTGAGCTGTTCTTGGACAGAGCAGAGCAGACTATGCTGGACAAAGAAGAGACAGGGCACAGTTCTGAGGGAGAAGGCCCTTCACTAACTCAGGAGGAAGATGTTTGAAGGAATGTGACTCAAAGGAGGAGGAGAGTAGGGGATCACTCTGAGAGTCTGAAATTGCAGAATAAATTTGAGGCTCTTTCCCTCATCACACCTGATGAGGAACACACAGAGGAGCAACTGGTTCCACCAGATGATCTCTCCTTCATCACACTTGATGAGATCCAGGAAGATAAACAACAGGAACAAACTGAGGTTCTCTCCCTTAATATGGTTGAAGAGGTGCATGTAGATGAACAGATTGCAGGAGAGAGGCTCCTTGTACTAGGTGATTCAATAATTAGAAATACAGAGAAATGGATTTGTGATGCACATGATAACCGTATGGTGACTTGCCTGCCAGGTGCAAAAATTGCAGACATCACAAGAAATCTAGATAGATTGTTAGAGAGAACTGGGAATGAGCCAGTTGTCATGATACACGTTGGTACCAATGATGTTGGGAAGGCCAAGAGGTCTGTCCTGGAAGCCAAATTCAGGTTGTTAGGAAGAAGATTGAAGTCCCGGACTTCCAAGGTAGCATTTTCAGAAGTGCTGCCTGTCCCTCACGCAGGACCTACCAGGCAGGCAGAGCTCAGAAGACTCAATGCGTGGATGAGGTGGTGGTGTCGAGAGGAGGGTTTCAGATTTGTCAGGAACTGGAGAACATTTTGGGACAAGCCAAATCTATTCAGGAGGGATGGGTTGCATTTGAACCATGATGGGAACAGATTGCTGGCACTCAACATCAAAAAGGCTGCAGAGCAGCTTTTAAACTGATAACTGGGGGAAAGCCAACAGGAGCTGGGCAGCATCCGGTTCGGGAAAGTGTGTACTTGAGTAGTGAGGAGGTAGCAAAAATTACTGAGCAGAGCGAGGAGCTAGTCACTAGCATTCTAGCAGAAGGATGAAAGCATCTAACAATGCAACTGGACACAAAAGACTGTGTCAGAAAAGCATATATAAATGCTTGTATACAAATGCCAGAAGCCTCCGGAACAAAATAGGGGAGCTGGAATACTTAGCAATAGATAAGAATATTGATATTATTGGTATCACTGAAACCTGGTGGACGGATGATAACCAATGGGATACAGTTATCCCAGGCTACAAACTGTACAGGAAGGATAGGAAGGGGCAAATGGGAGGTGGTGTGGCCTTGTATGTCAAAGAAGTGATAAAATCGTATGAATTGGAATATCTAGGTGATTTGGAGTCACCATTAGAAGCTCTGTGGGTAAGAGTATGTTGTGTTCTGTAAAGCTGTGCCTTTAACAATGTACCTTAGCCATGTGGTAACAATGTAACCTTTCTGTGTGCAACAATATAACCTTCAGCTGTATCAATGTAAACCTGATAAAGGGACGCGAGCTAGTGACCACTAGATGGCAATAGCGAGCGTCCAGCTCTCATGGCTCAGATTCACCTGGATCAGCAGCGCGGGAAGATTCCCGCCACCTCTTCACCTGGACAAGAAGGGCGTGACCTTCTACGACGTCACGCAGGCAGCAACCAATAGTCTGTCAACGAGCCACTTTCAAATGTATAGCCAGCTGTATATATTGAGCTACCCATCCGCCATTACCACATGTTCCTCCAGATCATCATGCAATAAACCTGTGTTAAGCCAACCCTTCAGCTGTTTCATTGTCTTTGGTCCCTTACACTAAATTGGCGACGAGGATGGGATAATGGCAGCCCACGGGACCAAGACATGCGCCGGTTTCGAGATCAGGAAACTGGGCGACTGGGAGATCTTCGAGGTGGACTTCCAGGCAGCACTGATTGAGTCCGAAGTCACGGAAGAGGCAAAGAAAAGGGCCATCTTCACCAGGATGCTCGGACAAGAAACCAAAAGGACCTTGGTGGACCTGATCGCACCGAGGAGGGTGAGCGAATTCCAGGCCAAAGAACTCATGCAGATGCTGCGTAAGCACGTCCGGCCCACCACGGCGATGTTTCCCGCTTGGAGTGCGTTCTGGAGGCGAGTCCAAGCGCCCGGGAAGACGGTCGCCGCATTCGTGGCGGCCCTGCGGCTGGCAGCCGGCCCGTGCAAATGGGAGAATGTCGAAATCACCCTCCGGGACTGTGTGCTGTGCGGCCTGAACGACGCCGAAACCCAGCGCACATTAATGAACCAAGAGCCACCTCCCACGTTGCAGGAGGTCGTCAGAGCGGCACAGGCCGCGGAAGCTACAAAGGCTGGGGTACAAGAACTCCAGGACTGGCGGCCGAGGTCGAGCAAGGCAGAGACTCCAGTGCACGCAGCCCGGCGAGCTTCGAGGTTGTCCGCAGAGAGCAGCGACGACGAGGACGTCCGGAGGGTCCGGAAAGAGAGCCGGCGGTGCGACGGCTGTGGAGCGGCCCACGACCGCGTAAAATGCCCGTTTCGGAAGGCCGAATGTCACAACTGCGGCCGCCGCGGGCACATCGCCAAGGTGTGCAGGAAGAGGCGCGAGACCCGGAGAAGCTCGGCAGACCGTTCCGCGGGACAAGACCGCTCAACGAGACCCAAGGACGGCGCTCAGGCCACGCGGAAGCAGGACGGCGTGGGCCGCATCTCCGACGGCAGCGAGGACGACGCCCCAGTATTCAGCGTGTCCGTAGGACACCCCCGCTACTTTGTTGAGGTACTAGTTCAAGGGGTTCCCATTAGAATGGAAATTGACTCGGGGTCCTCATATTCAATCATTTCCCAGAGGGAGTTTTTGAGAATTGCCCCCGACAGGCGACCCAAGCTCAAAGCGTTGAGGTCCACACTACGGGACGTGCAAGGGAACAGCATTCCAGTGTTGGGGGTTGGAGAATTTCAGGTTAAATTCAAGAAGCACGCCGCGTCTCTCCCTCTAGTCGTGCTTAAAGGGGGAGATTGCAGCCTCCTCGGGACTCAATGGTTCCAGCCCCTGGGTTTGTTTATTGGGGGGGTGCACGCCGTTGGGATGCACGCCGTTGGGACTGACCCAATTCAGGAAGTGTGCGAGGCGCACCCCGAAGTTTTCAAAAAAGGACTGGGGAAATTCAAGGGGCCCCCAGTGACATTCGACCTGGACCCGGAGGTCCGCCCAATTCGTCTTAAACCACGGCGGGTGCCGTTCGCACTCAAGGACAAGATAGAGGCGGAACTGGACAAATTGGTGGGCCAGGGAATCCTTGTGCCTGTTGATTCTGCGGAGTGGGAAACTCCAATTGTAACCGCACTAAAGGCCAATGGGGAGGTCCGCATATGCGCCGATTACAAGTGCACCATCAACAAGGCGATCCGCCCGAATGCGTATCCGGTGCCGGTAGTCAGCCATCTGCTGGCCAGGTTACACGGGGGAAAGTGTTTCGCTAAGCTCGACTTAGCACAGGCCTACCAGCAGCTTACGGTGTCCCCTGCCGCTGCTGCTGCGCAGACCATAGTCACCCATAAGGGCGCATTCCAGGTGACGCGCCTTCAGTTCGGCGTAAATTCGGCGCCTGGAATTTTCCAGTCACTCGTGGAACGCCTCCTGAAGGGGCTAGAGGGGGTGTTGCCTTATTTTGATGACGTGTTAATAACGGGGGGGAGTCGGGTCGAATTGGCCAAGAGGTTGGGGAAGGTCCTGACAATATTCGAAAAGGCGGGGTTGAGACTGCGAATGAACAAATGCGTCTTCTTCGCGACCGAGGTTGAGTTCCTAGGGTTTTGTGTGACTCCTGAGGGGATAAAACCATCCAAATTCAAGGTGGCCGCCATTAAGAAAGACCCCCGCCCCACCTCCAAGCCCGAGCTGCAGTCGTTCCTAGGGCTGCTCAACTTTTACCACTCCTTCCTCCCCCGGAAGGCAGCAGTGGCTGAACCGCTACACAAACTGCTAAAAAAAAGACCAGGCATGGAAGTGGGGCGATGACCAAGAAAGGGCATTTAGTGAGCTAAAAAGTCTCCTAGCGTCCGATGCCATACTGACCCACTTCAACCCCAAACGCCCGGTAGTCCTGACCTGTGATGCATCCCCGGTGGGGGTGGGGGCGGTGCTGTGCCACGTGCTGGAAGACGGAAGGGAGGCCCCGATAGCATTTTACTCCAGGTCCCTGTCCCAAGCGGAGAGAAATTACGCACAGACAGACAGGGAGGCACTAGCGATAGTTGCGGGGACGAAAAAGTTTCACGATTTTCTGTATGGTCGCCCCTTCACCATTGTAACGGACCACAAGCCCCTGCTAGGCATTTTTACCGCAGATAAGCCCACGCCTCAGATCCTGTCCCCGAGGATGCTCAGGTGGGCTATTTTTCTCAACGCGTACCAGCACGCGTTGGTCTATCGGCCCGGGAAAGAGATCAGCCATGCGGACGCTCTATCACGGTCTCCCCTCCCCCTGACGCCCAGCCAGGTGAGCAAGGGGGAGCGAGACCATCAGGTTCTCATGATAGAGGTGCTGGATTCGCCCCCCGTGATGCCCGCCGACATTGCCAAAGCGACAGAGAAGGACAAGACGTTAGCGGCAGTTAGCTCCTGGGTGCAGAAAGGGTGGCCGGCGTCCTGCCCAGCGGAGGAGTTCGCCCCATTTTTCAGGAAAAAGTTAGAGCTGTCCCTAGAGAGGGGGTGCATTTGTGGGGGCAGCGGGTGGTGATTCCCACTTCCCTTCGGCCGCGGGTGCTCAAACTGCTGCACGTCAGCCACCCCGGCATCGTGCGATCCAAAGCGCTGGCCCGGAGCTACTTCTGGTGGCCCCAGTTGGACGCCGACATCGAGCACATGGTCGGCACTTGTGAAAGTTGCCAATGCTCCAGACCAGAGGAGTCCCACCTTCCCCACAGGGAGTGGGACGCGTCTAAAGGGCCGTGGTCCCGGGTGCACATTGATTTCGCGGGCCCGTTCAGAGGCACCCTGTTTCTTCTTGTCGTGGACGCCTTCTCCAAGTGGTTGGAGGTTATCCCAGTCACGAGCACCTCCTCGGCCCAGACCATTAAGCATTTGCGGAGGCTCTTTTCCACGTTCGGCATACCCGACACATTAATTAGCGACAACGCTAGTTGTTTCACGTCCTCCGAGTTTAGGGCATTCATGGAGATTAACGCCGTTTGGCATATCACCTCCGCCCCGTTTCACCCAGCCACCAATGGTCAAGTAGAGCGCCTCGTCCGCACCACGAAGGACGCGCTGCGGCGCATGGGCCCCGGGGACCTGAACCTACAAGTGTGTCAGTTTCTGCTAGGGTACAGGGTGACCCCGTTGGCGTCAGGATACTCCCCCGCAGAGCTCTTAATGCGTAGGAAACTGACCACCATCCTTACTAGGCTAGACCCCACGAGGGTAGAGGACAAGGGAAGGAACATTGGGCTAGAGGCCACGAAGAGCTTCAGTGTAGGCGCCCCCGTGCATTGCAGGAACTATGCCAGCGCGGGCCCAGCCTGGGTACCGGGCGTAGTTGTGGAGCAAACTGGCCCTGTGTCGTACCGCATGGAAACCAGCACAGGGCTACTGTGGAGGCGGCATGCGGACCAGCTCCGACGCAGGGTCTCCGATGAGCAGGGCGCAGACCAAACAGAGAAAAAATCAGCGTTAGGGTTCTCCCCCACCCGTTCAGCCCAAGGGGGAGGGAAAGGGGACCGCGGGTCCCCACCAAGGGGGGAGGAGGATGTTCTCGTAGATATCCTAGGGGATCTTTCTGAGGAGGAGGAACCCGACCCCATACATATCTCGCGGAATTCCCCCACAAATGCGGATACCCCAACTGAGTTAGAATTTGATTTTCAGAACCGGGGGAGTTTTTCGGAGTGGTCCCCCACCCGTCCAAGCGAGAAGAGGGGTTTTTCGTTAGCCCCGATTGCCCCCGGTCTGCCCACAATGGAGTTCTTCCCTTCCCCTAAGGCCGCCAAACCGCGGCAAGCCACTAACGAGTCTCCCTCTCCCATTACAGGACAAGGGTCCAGGGAACAAAGAAGCAGTAGCGCCCCCGGGGGGGTCAGCCCTCTTCACGGCCCAAACACACATGCAATAAGCCATCTTGGCTGAGAGACTTCGTCTCATCCTAGGTGGGAGGGATGTTGTGTTCTGTAAAGCTGTGCCTTTAACAATGTACCTTAGCCATGTGGTAACAATGTAACATTTCTGTGTGCAACAATATAACCTTCAGCTGTATCAATGTAAACCTGATAAGGGGACGCGAGCTAGTGACCACTAGATGGCAATAGCGAGCGTCCAGCTCTCATGGCTCAGATTCACCTGGATCAGCAGCGCGGGAAGATTCCCGCCACCTCTTCACCTGGACAAGAAGGGCGTGACCTTCTACGACGTCACGCAGGCAGCAACCAATAGTCTGTCGACGAGCCACTTTCAAATGTATAGCCAGCTGTATATATTGAGCTACCCATCCGCCATTACCACATGTTCCTCCGGATCATCATGCAATAAACCTGTGTTAAGCCAACCCTTCGGCTGTTTCATTGTCTTTGGTCCCTTACACTAAAGAGTACCAGGCCACAAGGATGGTCTAACAGTAGGCATATACTATCGGCCTCTGACCCAAACTCTTGAGGGAGACTGGCAGTTGGAGAATGTTGTAAAGGAGGCATCCAAGAAGGGAAGCCTGGTTATAATGGGGGACTTCAATTACCCTCACATAGACTGGGTGAACTGTTGTTCAGCACATGATAAAGAGATAAAGTTCCTAGATATGCTAAATGATTGTTCCCTGGGACAGATGGTTGAAGACCCAACTAGAGGTACAAGAATCCTTGACTTGATCCTGAGTAATACTCAGGATCTGGTACAAGATGTTAATGTAACTGATCCAATAGGGAACAGTGACCACAACTCAATTATGTTTAACTTGTTCATAGACTGCAAGTCACTGATAAAATCTAACACAGAGACCTTAAATTTTCAAAAAGGAAATTTCCCAAAGTTGAGGAAACTAGTAAAAAAGAAGCTGAAAGGGAAAATTGAGAGAGTCCAAACACTCCAAGAGGCATGGAGGCTGTTTACAAAAACAATAACAGAGGCTCAATTGGAATGCATACCCAAAAGGAAAAAGGGCACTGCCAGGTCCAAGAGGACTCCAATGTGGCTTACAGGAGCTGTTCGGGAAGTGATCAAGAGCAAGAAAAGCTCATTTAGAAGATGGAAGGCTTGCCCGAATGCGGACAGCAGGCAGAAACATAAATTCTGGCAGAACAAATGCAAGGCAACAATCAGGAAAGCAAAGCAAGACTTTGAGGAGCGTATAGCTAAAAATACTCAGAGAAATAACAAAGACTTCTTTAAGTACATTAGAAGTAAGAACCCAACTAGGAAGGCAATTGGACCATTAGATGACAATGGAAGGCAAGGGGTTATTAAAGAGGAAACAGAGATTGCAGAGAGACTCAATGAATTCTTTGCTTCAGTATTCACTGAAGAAGACAGAGGCCACATGCCCAAAACAGAGCCTATCTTCGTAGGGAGGGAAACCGAAGAATTAAGCAATATAGAAATAACCAGGGAGGAGGTCCTTGCATGTCTTGTTAAACTAAACACTAACAAATCACCAGGACCAGATGGCATCCATCCACGAGTTCTCAGGGAACTTAAAGATGAAATTGCTGATCTCCTAGCCAAAATATATAATCTTTCCCTCAAATCAGGCTTTGTGCCTGATGACTGGAAGGTAGCAAATGTAACACCAATTTTCAAAAAAGGATCCAGGGGTGATCCAGGAAATTACCGACCTGTCAGTTTGACATGTGTCCCAGGTAAAGTGATGGAAACCATCCTAAAAATAGAATTAATAGGCACATAGAAGAGAAGGCGCTGCTAAAGGAGAGCCAACATGGCTTTTGCAAGGGCAAATCATGGCTCACTAATCTGTTGGAATTTTTTGAGAGTGTCAACAAGCATGTGGATAAGGGTGATCCAGTTGACATTGTTTATCTGGACTTTCAGAAGGCTTTTGACATGGTCCCACACCAAAGGCTCTTGAATAAACTTACCAGTCATGGAATAAAGGGACAGGTCTTGTCCTGGATCAGCAACTGGCTAAGGGACAGGAAACAGAGGGTAGCACTAAATGGACACTTCTCCAAGTGGAGGGAAGTAAAGAGTGGGGTCCCCCAAGGTTCAGTACTGAGACCCCTGCTTTTCAACCTCTTCATAAATGATCTAGAGGTAGGAGTAAAAAGCAAGGTAGCCAAATTTGCTGACGACACTAAATTATACAGGGTAGTGAAAACTGTGAGAGATTGTGAGGAGCTCCAGAGGGATCTCTTGACACTGGGGGAGTGGGCAAAACAGTGGCAAATGAGTTTCAACATTAGTAATTGCAGAGTGATGCATGTTGGGGCAAAGAACCCCAATTACAAATTATAAACTGATGGGGTCTGAACTCTCTGCGACAAACCAGGAAAGGGACCTTGGTGTCCTGGTGGACAACTCAATGAAGGTGTCAACCCAGTGTGCCTCAGCAGTGAAAAAAGCAAACTCAATGCTAGGGATCATTAGGAAGGGTATAGAAAATAAGTCAGCAAGTGTCATTTTGCCTCTTTATAAATCTATGGTGAGGCCCCATCTGGAATACTGTGTACAGTTCTGGTCGCCAGACCTCCAGAAGGATATTATGGAGCTGGAAAAAGTGCAGAGGAGGGCAACCAGAATGATTAGGGGACTGGAACACCTTCCTTACCATCTGAGGCTGCAATGGTTGGGCCTCTTCACTCTTGAACGACGACGTCTAAGAGGTGACCTGATTGAAGTTTATAAAATCATGCACGGTGTGGACAAAGTAGATAAGGAAAAACTGTTTTCCCTATCGCATAACACTAGAACTAGGGGACACTCGATGAAACTTTTGGGTACTAGTTCTCAAACAAATAAGAGAAAGTACTTTTTCACCCAGAGGATTACTGGTCTATGGAACTCCCTGCCAGAAGAAGTGGTGACAGCTGTCAGTCTTGACAGCTTTAAGAAAGGATTAGACAAGTTCATGGAGGACAAGAGTATCAATGGCTGTAATTATGGATACTTAAGGACAACCTCCGGGTTGGAGAGATAGGCAGGATATCTCTCAATATCATTTCCAGGGAATCCTAAGCAGGTGAAGGCATCTGCTTGGGAATACCCTGAAGGAAATGGTGATCCACTGTGTGAGACAGAATGCTGGACTAGATGGGCTGTGGCCTGTTCCAGCAAGGCTGTTCTTATGTTCTTATGTGATATATTCGTGTAATTGCTATTGCTATTGTCTTAAAGCATATGGGGGGGGGGAGAGAGAGAACTGAATCAAGGGTATTTGCACAACCTTTGAATGACAACTGCACTCTGCAAAGAGCCACTCCCTAATCCCAGGTGGAGCAACACCACAACAGATCTTTTGTATCTCAATTAGGATTTGTAGAGTGAAAAACATGGTTGACAAATTGAATTGAGAAAAGGGGGAAATGGACAGTAATGCAGTAGATTGAGGTGCTGACACTGAAAGAGAAGGTGAGTGAAAACTGTATTTCAAATAAAGGCCAATATCTCCCCTAGGTGCTCCCATCATTGGAGTGTCCATTTGGGAAGGCTGTGATTGAAGTCACCAATGGTGTATCGATCCACTTACAGCTGCTTTGTCAGGCATTTTGCAAATGAGTGAAGAGCAACACTTGTGCTTCCATGTTCTCTCATTCTGCTTAGTTTACTAAACATTACTGAATGATTATTACTTTAACAGAATGGAGTTGTGGAAGGGTGTGTGTGTAGAAGCATGGCCTTTGAGAGGGTAAATCACAGACTAAGGCTTTGCATAGTTCCTGCCAAGCCACAGCTTTTTGTGCTCTCTGCATTTGTAGGTTGTTTTAACAGAGAACCAGAAATCTATGGATAATATTATAATTCCAGGGACACAGTAGGTGAGAATGTCTTCTGAAGAATACACAGGCAGGTTGGTTATTATCTGCATATCCTTTACTTGAGTGCAGAGTGGGCCCAGGAACTTCTATGCACCATAATCAATAGGAACTGGGCTCTTACTTACTTACTACCCAAGGCAGTTTATAAAAACAATTAATATAAACAACTAATTAAAACAAACTGAGTAAGGTTTAAAACTATACATATTTCAAACATAATTCAGAAACTATAAATTTAAAATTCTACATTTAAAATATTTTCTTCAACAACAACAAAAAACTTCATATCTCAGTTGTTTCCTAGCTCCCCTAAAACCTCTCTAAATAGGTATGTTTTCAGCTTTTGGCAATGGAAAGTAGGGAATGGGCTAACCCTATCTCCCAAGGGAAGAAGATCCAGAATGTAAGAGTAGCAACAATGAAAGCCCTCTCTCAAGTCTTTACCAGATATGAACACTAGACCTTAGAACTGTCAGCATACAAATGGTACCTCAGATAAAATCCGACTCGGATAAAGTCTGATTCAGATGAAGTTGCGGTTTTCATGCACATGTGATGCATCGCATAAAGTCCAAAACCGCTAAAAAAATGGACGTTATCCAAGGTATTTGGTATAGGAACCTCAGATAAAGTCCATTTTTGGACGTTATCCGATGTATCACCCATTTGATTTGGATAAAGCCCAAACTTGTGGAATGAAGTTTGGACATTATCTGAGGTTCTACTGTATTCAGTTGCTTGCAGGTGGCTGGGAAGCCCATATCTCTCTACCCACTTCACATACGTAAAAAACCTTCTGTAAGATTAAAGGGCAATGTGGCTAAACAGTTGGGAAGAAGAGGCCAGAGGCACAAATTCCATAACATATAATCATCAGTTTTAGATTGGTTCAAGTTTAGCAATGGCAGAAGCCATATGCCCAAAAAAGTTATTTCTGGACTTCACTGTACAGTATATTTTGAATTAACATGGGAGTCCCACCTTCTTAGCTATGCTAGTTGATGTTTCTGTCGGTGGACATCATTTGGATCAGGTGGGAGAAATATGGGGTGGGTGAAGTCAAGGAAGGCTGTGGTAGGAATGCTTTGACATAACAGTAAGGACTTGTAGCACTTGTGGCAGGCATTCATTACCCTTGCAGATGAACAGTTAAAGTTTTCTCAAGAAACCTTGTTAGTAATGCTGCCAATGTGAGCTATGGTTTGTAAACACTCCAAACAATTCAACTGCAGTGTTGAATATATGGAATTCACTTTCTCTGGAGGCTTATGAACTTGTATCTTATAAAGACAGGCAGCTTGTTAACACATTTTTGTTCTGCCAGGCCATTATTTAGGTTCTTTAAGTATTGTTTCTGCTACCACTGAAATGCACTAGAGAATGGAAAGAAAAACAGATAAGGTTGACCTTTTATATTTCCTCCTCTATATTGTCAGACCTTGTTTCTTTTCATTGCTACTTTACTACATCAATCACGTATTCTAAGGAAAAGATGGGCTACAGACTCTGAAGATATAAATAAAATATGTAGGAAGCTCATTGAGTTGGAGAACTAGGAGTCCAGAGTTTGATTGCACACAGTGCCTTCTGGGAGGCAGGTATGTGTGGGAATCCGTCTGCTTTTAAAACTGCCTTAACCTGCCTGTATTGCCTTTCTGTGTGTTTCTGAGTCTATGGACTGTGTGACGTGAGACGATGCTTGCTTTTGTACATGCACAGACAGTGTGAAAAATGCTGATTCACCCTCCATATATGGGTCTGAGATTCTGATAGGCTGATGTGTGTGTGACTCATGTATCTTATACTCTGTTTAATAAAGAGACACCATTATTATTCCTTTGTTGAGCTCTAATGATTGCAGCTGTGTAATTCATTCTATCTCTGTTTCTTCTCTATTCTTCCTAATGGATCTGGCCCTCCGTTTAGGATTCCTAATTCTCTCTCTCTCTGTGTGGCTATAAATTGCTCTGCTTCAGGCTGATAAAATCTCTACAAATGGTGCCCCGTGTGAGGCTTTGAATGAAAGCCTTTGAAGTCCGACACTGCAATTAACAAATTAACACCTCCTACGGCGACCGACCGGAGAAGGTCTCACTCATTCGACCAGGGAAAAGCTCTCCAGGCACCTGATTCATCCAAGAAATTGGATCCCTTATAAGGTGAGTGAAATGGGAGCTGTTTTTATGTCACTGCAACAGAAGTTTTGTAAAGATTTGCTTTATCTTTTGCATAAGAATGGACAAAGAGCAGATGCCACAGAGGTGCAGGAATTACTTCAGACTATAGAAAATGTTTCCCCTTGGTTTCCAAGAGAGGGCAGTCTTGATCTAAAAACATGGGACAGGGTTGGAAATGATTTTCAGAAACATGCTGGAGTTTGTGTCCCAGTGCAACATACCTGGAATAAGGTCAGAAATTGTCTTCAAACACTGAATCCATGAAATATTCTTTTGTCCCAGAGGCTTGCTGCCCCACTGCCACAGCTTTTGCCACCAGCCAAGGGAGAGCCAAGGGAGAGCCTCTGTCCCCTACTGCCCCCCACCATATGGGAAACAACAGCATGAGCCCCCTGATGGAGGTGGGGGTGGAGATGGAGATGGGACATTATATCCTGCCTTGCAGCAATCAAGCACTGTTAGCCCTACAAAAGCCCCGTTCTCTGCTGCTTTAACTGCAGCTGTGCTGGATATTGAACCTGTTGCTGTATATCCAGTGAACAGAGAGGCTCTGGCAAATGGGAATGCTTCAACACTGCCTGCCATCTCTAAAAACAACTAGTGCCAGCTGATTGGAAACAAATGATCAGGACCTCATCGCAGAAGGAAGTTATTACTGCATGCAGAGTGGAAGGCAGAAAGGATTGTGATTCCAAGGGAAGCACAGGAGACCTCAGCTCGCCCTCATCATGAAAGAACATTTTTTTTCCTTTTTCTTTTGTAATTAATTTTTCAGACCCCTTGGACTCTTTTGCCCCGTTATGTTCTTTTTTTCTCTTTCTTTTTTGCTTATTTGGGGTACCTGAATCTCCTTTCCCTGTTACCTTTGTTCTTCTTGGTTTTTTGGTTTCAATTTGTTTTGCCTTCCTCCATCAAGATTTTGGACACACAGTTACTGGTTTTTGCAATTGTTTTTGGGCCTTCTTTCCCCCGCTTTTTGATGCATTGTTATTGTTTTGGTTAATACATGAAAATCTTCAATCAAGTTTTGGGCTTTTGAAATTATCAACCTTTTTTCTTCTTCATTGGATAACAGTAAAGCAGCAAAGCCGCAACACAGTTTAGGAGCATTTTTTCTTGGATTACAATCTTATTAATGGTTTGCTATACAGAAGCTGATCTGCTCTGTCTGGGCATAAAGTAAAGGGTCTAATATAGGGGATGAAAGCCTGAACTAATTGACATTAGAAACTGATTGAGAATCTGGATTTGGTGGAAATCAAGTAAGTGGACATTTGGATTATAAATTGAGTGGGATTTGAAGATTTGGCACACAGGACTTGAGGTTGGACATAATTTTTGTTGAAGACGTCAATGCAGACTGGATTACAAAATTACTAAAAATTTGGTTATAAGATATTAACCCACAATTAAGGCTCCGAACATAAGTGAATTGGGAAAGGCCAAGAGCTGGAATTGGAAGATAATAAAAGTTTGATTATATTGAAAGAATTGGTTGAAATTACAATGGATAAATTTGTGAAGGGAAAGGCAACAAAGGAAGAGGAGGTGGTGAAGCCTAAGAGGAAGGAGAAGGAGAAAAATTAAACTGAGGATACACCCCCATCATCTATATCATTGGAATCAGTATTATTGGACCAAACACAATTAATGGTTGAGATGGGTAAATTGTTTAAGAGATTAGATAAGATGGAGGATGCAAATGTGAAGGGTTTTAGGGAAACGAAGGAACTAAGAGGGAAAGACAAAAATGAAATTATGGTGAAACAAGATTAAATGTACACAATGTTTCAGGATTTTGCCACAAAGTTGATTTTACTTTTCAGAAGTTGGAAACAAGTGTTAATTTGATGCAAAAGGACATGAAATTGATGCAGGCTGAAGTGAAGGGGTTGCAAGAGGAAGATAAGGAAATCAAAATAAAGGTAGAAGGACAAGGGAAAAGGATAGACATGGTGGAAGAGATGATGAGGAAACAGAATATTGTGATACACAATTTACCAGAGAAAACACAAGACCATTTGAAAGACAGAATAATTGATTGGCTGAATAATTTGAAAACGGGGAAAGATTATGTCAATGAAGACATTGCAAGTGTTTATAGATTGGGATCGAGAAGAGGGAGGAGTGTTCAAAGGAATGTATTGGTTAAATTTGCAAATTGGGGTGATAAATTAAAGGTGATGGCTTTTTAAAAACAAGCTGGGTCTGGTGCTTTAAAAATTGATGGAAATGATGTGGAAGTATACAACAATATTGCTGTGGATTAACGTGTTTGGCGTTATAAAATGAAGCCTGTGACCAAGTTGTTGATTGCACGTGGGATAAAATACAATTGGAGGTTCCCACAGCAATTAAGATTTTTCTACGACAAAAAAAATGCATACAATTGATGCTGACACTGATGCACTATATTATCTTAGTACAATTGAAATGATAGATCTGTCTTCAAGAGAGGGATTGGCAATAAGAAAGGATTTGTTGGAATCAGGAGGCATAAGAAGAGAATATGGAGGTCAGGAGCAGGAGGGGGCAACAGGGGGGAGGGAGGAGGGTTCCAAATTTGATAATGTGGCAAAGGAAGGCTGAAGTATAAGGATGGAGGAATTTAAGGAGAGGCTGAGTGGTGTTAGGGAGGTCTTGGGATTGTATGTATAAAAGTGTTTAAAAAAGAATTGTATTAATGAGAGTGTGCGTGGGCAGTTTGAGGCTTGCAGTTACATCTTCCATGTTCCCCCCTCCTCTCTTTGGTTGGCAAAGGCGGATTTTTCTTTAATATTGTAAAGGAAAAGGGTGGGGAGGGTAGAGTAGAATGTTTGTTGTGTTAGTTTTAGTTTTAGCTATGGGAATAAAGGTTGCACATTCATTGGAGGGATCGGAGATGACAGAAGATCGCTTTTTGGTAAATTATGAGGAGTATTAAAGTAATATCCTGGAATGTGAAAGGTACAGGATCTCAAGTTAAGAGGAAAATAATAGAATTAGCTTTAAGAAAGGACAGGCCGGATGTAGTCTTTTTGCAGGAGACCCATCAACAATCTCAAGATGTGAATAAGATCTTTTTGAAAGGGATGCAATACTATGAGAAATCATTTGGTACCTCAAAGGCAAGGGGTGTGGCTACTTTAATTTCGACTAGGTTGGGCTTTGAGATGACATGTAGTATCTCCGACCCTGAGGGAAGATTCTTGATAGTAAAAGGGAAGATTGACGATGAGGAAATGGCTTTTGTGAATATATATGCCCCAAATGATCATCAAGAGGACTTTTTGGAGAAAATGTATAAAATATTGGTAAAAGAAAAAACAACAAGAATGATAGTAGCTGGGGACTTTAGTCTAATTAGGTCAAATTTAGATTGTACAAATATTTTAAGTGGAAAAGGGGTTAAAAACAAATTTTGGATAAATGGATGGAAGATAGAGGATTGAAGGACATGTGGAGAGAGCTTAAGGGATCGGAAAGGTTTTATACTTATTTTTCGCATGTTCATAACTCATACTCTAGAATAGATTACATATTCGTGACAGAAAATATGATTGGAAAGGTAGATGAGGTAGAAGTGGGAATATTCAAAGAATCGGATCATGCAAAAGTGTTTTTAGAAGTGGGGATTGAAAATATAAGAAAAACAAGGAGGAATTGGAGATACGACCCTAAATTATATAAAGACCATAAAAGTAAGGAACAAATATCTGAGAATTGGAAGGAAAGTTGGCAATGGAATGATATGGAGGAGGTGAGTTTTAATGTAGTTTGGGATACCATGAAGTCGGTATTTAGAGGGGAGAGTATAAAGTTGGCTAGTTTTAGAAATAAGCAATTCAAAGTGGAACAAGATAAAATTGAGAAGGAAATAAAACAGCTTCAAGAAAAACATACAAGGACCATGGATAAGAAGGTTTTTGATAATATACAAAGATTGAAGACTGAACTGATAGGAAAGGACATAGAAAAAGTAAAATGAGATTTGGTGTATTTACAAAGAGAATATTTTGAATTTAGCAATAAAAATTCAAAATTGTTAGCAAGGGCCGCAAAAGAAAAGAGAGGAAAAAAAGAAATTGGAACTTTGGTCAATAAGGACGGAATAAGATGTAATAAGATTGGAGATAAATGTAAAATTGTTAAAGATTTGTACCAGAAATTATATGCGAAAAAGAACATAGATATTCCAAAATTGAAAAAACAATTGGAGAAACAAATAAATAATAAGATATCGCAGGAACATATGAACAGGATGGAAGAACAAATAACAGAAAAGGAAATAAAAGAGGTTATAGCTAGCTTAAAAACAGATAAAGCACCTGGAGAGGACGGATTAGCAGCCGAGTTTTACAAGGAGTTTAAAGATATAGTGGTTCCAAAACTGAATAAGTTATATAACTATATATTAGAAGGAGGGCAAATCCCGACTTCATGGTATAGGACTATAATTATTCTGTTGCCAAAGCCAGGAAAAGATCTAGAAAAATTGAATCATACAGACCAATTTCATTAATAAACCAAGATGCCAAGATCTTCACAGCGATACTAGCTAATAGGTTGAATAGTTTTATGGGCACTTATATAAATGAGGACCAGGTGGGATTTTTGAAGGGTAGACATATGTCAGATTTGATATGAAGAGTTTTAAATTTAATTGATAAGGTAGGACAAACAAAAGAGAAAGTCAGACTATTATCTTTGGATATCTTCAAGGCATTTGATTCTTTACAATGGGTAAGAATTAACGAGATAATTAAATGTTATGGATTTGGTGATAAATTTAAGAAGATAATTGGACAATTATACCAGCAAGGGAAGGCAGTAGTAAGGGTAAATGATGTAGTTACAAAGGAGGTAAAGTTAGAAGCAGGTACAAGGCAGGGTTGTCCTTTGTCTCCAATCTTATTTATTTTGGCAATGGAGATGTTGGCGAAGGAGGTAAGGGAAGACAAGGAGATAGAAGGGGTTTTAGGTAACAAGATAAGTTTATATGCCGATGATACTTTAATAACAGTTAAACAACCTGGAAAGGCATTGGATAGAATACAACTGCAGCTGAAAAATTTTGAGGATATAACGGGTTTGAGAATAAACTGGGATAAATCTGAAATGATACTGTGTAATATGGGTAAAGAAGAACAAAAAGGATAAAGGAAAAATGTAATTTATGTAATAAGGATGATTTGAAATATTTGGGGATTAATATTTCGAATAAATTTGATGAATTTAAGAAACTGAATTACGTAAAGTTGAAAAAGGAAATTAAAGATAGAATACAACAATTGCAAAAATTGAAACTGTCATGGTTTGGAAGAATTGCAATATGTAAAATGATGTTGTTACTAAGAATTAATTTTTTATTTGATGTTCTTCCAATCCAATTGAACAATAAAGAAATTAAGGAGTTTCAAAAATTGATTAACAATTTTTGTAATGGGGGGAAAAGGCCCCGATTGGTTAAATTTTTTTGGTATTTATCCCAGAAGGAAGGGGGATTAATAATGCCAAACCTGGTGGCATATTATCGAGCTTTCCAAATTAAAAACATAGTGAGGATCCTGGCTAATGAAAAGGCAATTTGGGAAGAATTAGAAATGAAAGATTTTAAACATATTGGAAAAATGGTCTTTTTAGAAGGCAATATGAGTAAAATGGTCACTAAAAATAGAATGATGAAGGCAACTTTGGGGGTATGGAAAAAAGTAAAAAGGGACTTGGTACTGGACATTTCCCCTATTATAGAGTTGGAGGATATAGCAAATTTTCCAATAAAAATTGATAAAAGGGTCAAAGAAGTACTTGATAAGAATGAGGTATTTATGCTGAGAGACTGGATACGGGCCTGTAAAGATAGAGAGAGGAAAGTAAATTTGTATGGACAGTTGAAACTGAATTGGTTTCAGACAGGGATGGTTAATAGCTGGAATAGTAAATATTTGAATGAAGTTGGATTAGAAAGAGCCAGGACTGAGTTTGAAGAACTGATTTGGAAAATAAAAAGGGACAAAGTGGTATAAAGGGACTGGTTGGTAAAATATATAATATGATACATAAGGTAGGTAATCCACAAGAAGAACTAAGATTAAGCTGGGAACAAGATTTAAATACAAAAATAGAAGAACAGAATTGGAAAAATAAATGGAGGAAAAGAATTATGAGAACTATGTTGGTTAGAGTTAAGGAAAATAACTATAAAATGCTGTGGAAATGGTATTTGACTCCAATGAGGTTACATCAGATAGATAAGAAAAAAGATAAAATGCGTTGGCATTGTAAGAAGAAAATGGGAACTTATGAACACATGTGGTGGAGATGTACTGTGGTAAAAATTTTTGGAAGAAAATTGAATACGAGATAACCGAAATTATGGGGGAGAAAATTAAATTGGGTGTTAGCACGATCATGTTGACAGAAGTGGAAAATATAAACCTGAGTAAGAATAAAAAGGAGTTATTGGAAATAATGTTGTCAACGGGAAGACAGTGTATCACTAGAAAATGGAAAAATGAGGTAAATTTGAATATTGAGGAGTGGTATAAGGAAATGTGGGGCTTAGCATTGAATGATAAGTTGACATGGGAAATAAATTTTAAAAAGGGATTTGTTAAAGAGAATAGATTCTGGAAGGTTTGGCAAGCTTTTGTGGATTACTCACTGAGGGGGAATGATTTGCAAAGACCTGTACCTGATCACAAGATTTTTTGGGGAAAATCTCAATGAATATCTCCGAGCTCTCCAGTCCATTGTAAATAACACTGGGTGATTAGTATTTTATTTTTATTTTTGTTTATCTTGTTGTTGTTCTTTGTTTTGTCTTTATATTAGAAAACATTATTGGAAAATGAGGCATAGAAACCATACCTTATTGGTTTGATTTGAAATAGCATATATTATAAACAATGTGGTTTCGACTTGTTGATGTTTAATTTTACATATATATGTAATTCTAATTTTATATACGTAAGTTTCTTTATATTTGTAATTTTGATGTTCTTTTATTGTTTGTATTATTTTTGAAAATTTAATAAAAATTATTTTTTAAAAAAAAACGAAAGGAGAAGAGGACCAAGCAGGAGAAGCTGAGTAGTAAGCTTGATCCCTCACTTGTGGGCAGGAATTGGAAGGATGGGCCAGAGGAGGAATGCAGAAAATCCAAGACCAGAAGGGGGTCTTCTCGCAAATCCAACCTGGCAGAGACAGTTTTTCAAGTTAAGATTCAGATGCTGCAACTGAAAGAAGTCCAGAGGAAAAGTGGCGTGGATCCTTCCTCTATGGACAGCAGACTTTTGCCAAAATACAAGGAGGGAGAGGACATACTCAAGTTTTTGGCTGATTTTGAATTGCTCAACCCTCAAGCAAAGAGATCCAGAGTGGGCTGTTCCAAGTTTCAAGCATCAGGACCACAGGGGAAGCAACTGGGAAGTCCCTGTACTGTTCATCAGTGTGGAAGTTACTTGAAAATTCTGTAGAAGCTGTTCTTTGTGCTCCTACCTCATCTTTCTGCTTCAATACAGATGGGTGTGCCTGGAGCATGAAGGAATGAATGGGTTGGCTGAAAAGCTGAAAGATGTGGTTGTTTGGAAGGTGGAGGGTTGCCTGGTTGTCTTGTGAATTCAGTGTGAATTAACTCATGGCCTAATTCCAACCTTGCCATACCAAGAACTGTGCTGGAGAGAAGATGGTGTTTAAGCTCTAATCTGAGAAGAAGAAATCTTCAATCAACATTTGGACTCTTAATTTGGACATTTTAATTGGACTAAAAAGTTTGTGTGGACTCTAAAGTGAATTGGCTTTGTTTGCATTATAAAACCTGAAAACCTTTTTAAAATTGTCTACATGCTCATGCTATGAGTTTGAAATGCTCTGCTGATATTTGTACTGTATCATGCTATGCTGGTTTGAAGATATTGAATGCCTCTTTCACTTATACCTAGTGAGAGAAGAAATGTAATGCCTTACTCATGTAATTGGGGAGTGAGAAATGCTTGCTAGAATGCGACAGAAACCTCCTTCATGTAAGGAAGAAGAAAAATGTTCAAGGTTTATTCATGCTTAAATGTTTTGCTTATTCTCTTGCAGGTGCAAGACCTGTCTTTGCTTATGCTATATTTTGCTTTATGTAACTGCATATCTCAAGGTACCTCCAGAAGTACATGGAAGAGTTTTCAGTGCTCTACATATGTAAATGGGTTTGCGATATTGCATTTGTGTTATATGTCAGGCATGTTTCATGTCTAGTTCCATGGTGTGAGTAATAGCATGGCACTGCTCATCAAACATGGCATGTTCCTGTTTCTTAGAGGAGTTGGTTATCGGACACTTGCAACATATTGACAGGTGAACCGTCTTTTCAAACCCCCAGGAACAATTTAACAACACCCGCTGGCGAAGCATGACGTTCAAGAAATACACTAAAGGGCTTTGTTTCTGCTGTCATAGTTCTGGGTCTGGAATAGTAAATGGAAGTACTGGACTCAAGCAAAAAGGGTTTGTGGAATGTAGGCAATTATACGGGATGTGATGATTATTTTTGGTTATGGGGTAGTTATAACAGTTCTTATAAGCTTAATTATACCTTGTTTAACACTACTATTGAAGATATATATGATGTATTTCCTATGTTTACTCCTGATTATTCTGCTATAGCTAGTGGTTCAATTTGCAATGGATGGCAAATTAAGGATCCCAACATGTGGTTCTTTTTTAATGGAGTTGCTATGAATTTCCACCCAGAATAATACTATTGAGAAAGAACTCCAGGATTTACAGGAGAGCATTACTAATAATGTACACACTGATGTAAATCTCTTTGATTGGATGACTTCTTGGTTGCCTGATCTGTCTGTCCTTAGACAAGTTTTCTTTTATGGGGTCATTGCTATTATTTGCCTTATATTTTTATGTTTTTGCATTAATTGTATTCCTAATCTTATTTCTATGTGTAATACATGTCCACTGCATAGAAGGGAGACATCTGGTTTTGCAAGATGGCATTTGTACTCAACGAGGTATTATCCTCTGGAACAAGGTACAGGAGTCAGGAGGGGTACAATGTCCAGGAGGACAGTGATGACGAATATGGAGGAGTAGTTATGGAGTATGCTGACATGCAAGGGTATAATTGGCCGTCCCTCTCTCAAAATTAAAGTAAAGAAAGAGGACATGTGGGAATCCGTCTGCTTTTAAAACTGCCTTAACCTGCCTGTATTGCCTTTCTGTGTGTTTCTGAGTCTATGGACTGTGTGACATGAAATGATGCTTGCTTTTGTACATGCGCAGACAGTGTGAAAAATGCTGATTCACCCTCCATATATGGGTCTGAGATTCTGATAGGCTGATGTGTGTGTGACTCATGTATCTTATACTCTGTTTAATAAAGAGACACCATTATTATTCCTTTGTTGAGCTCTAACGATTGCAGCTGTGTAATTCATTCTATCTCTGTTTCTTCTCTATTCTTCCTAATGTTTATGTGGGTTTTAAGAGGAATGGGGTAGGTGGGTGGGTATGTTGGGTTTTAATTGGTTTTAATTGGTTGTACTGTTTTATGTGTGTTTTAACTTGTTGTGAGCCGCCCAGAGTCGGGTTTACCTGATTGGGCGGCATATAAATTTGAATAAAAATAAATAAATAAATAAAAATAATGAAGCTGGCCCTCCATTTAGGATTCCTAATTCTCTCTCTCTCTGTGGCTATAAATTGCTCTGCTTCAGACTGATAAAATCTCTACAGGTATGTTGCCTTCAGCAAGCTGCATTGCCCTAGGCCAGTGATGGAGAACCTTGGCACTCCATGTGCTCTTGGACTTCAATTACTCAAAGTCCAAGTCAGCACTCCTGCTGATCACAGCTTCTGGGAATTGAGATTCAAGAATACCTAAAGTGCCAAGGTTCACCATCACTGCCCTAGGCACTCGCAGAAGAAGGGAATGGGAGACCATTTCTTAGTATTCTGTACCTAGAAAACTCTGAAAAGGGTCAGAATTTGACTTGACATAATGTAATTATTAAACTGGCTGGATTGCTCAGTGAGTTATGTATTTGGTAGTGGTGCCAGAGATTGGGAATTTGATTCCTTACTGTGCCTCCCAGGAGAAGAGCCAGCCCGTGGGGCTTTGGGAGAGTTGTACAGTCCCCGGGCACCCCTAGAAAAAGGGAGTACTGAACAAATTCCGAGTATACAGTACTTAGAAAATCCTGGGAACAGTCATTACAAGTTGGAATCAACTTAGATAGATAGATAGATAGATAGATAGATAAATCTTTATTGTCATTGTCCTGCACAGAACAATGAGATTGGGGGGAAAACACTCATCAACCCAACAAAACCTAAACAAAATACTACTATACAAAATTATCAACATACTCCCACCCCACATATATACTTTTAACCCCTAAAAAGCTCTAAAACTCCAAGGCTCTAAAAACTCTAAAACTCTAAAAACTCTATATCTGGACCACTTCCAGTCAGGATTCAGACCTGGATATGGTACTGAGACTGCATTGGTCACGCTGATGGATGATCTCTGGCAAGAGCGGGATGGCGGTCATCCGTCCGTCCTTGCTCTTCTTGACCTCTCAGTGGCTTTCGATACCATTGACCATGGTATCCTTCTGGAACGGCTCCGAGGATTGGGGATCCAGGGCACTGTGTGGTCCTGGTTTTCCTCATTTCTGAGGGGCCGGACCCAGTCGGTGTGGTTGGAGAGCGAGAAGTCCAGTCCTAGATCCCTAAAATACGGGGTGCCTCAGGGCTCGGTACTCTCTCCTCTCCTATTTAACATGAAGCCGCTGGGTGAGATCATCCGTTCCCATGGGGTGTGGTACCATCAGTACGCGGATGATACACAGTTGTACATCTCGGCCCGTGGGGACCCCAGTGATGCAGTCAAAGTCCTTTCCAGTTGTCTGGAGGCAGTTGGGGTCTGGATGGGGGCAAATGGGTTACAGCTGAATCCTAGTAAGACTGAGTGGCTGCGTATGGGGGGTACTGTGCTATCCCGGGAGCTACCATCTTTGGTTTTGGGTGGGGCTATTTTGCCCCAGACCGACCCGTTGCGCAACTTGGGGGTCCTCCTAGATTCGTGGCTGCTGCTAGAAGAACAGGTGGCGGCTGTGGCCAGGAGGGCCTTTGCCCAACTTCGGGTGATTCGCCAGTTGCGCTCTACATGGGGCTGCCCTTGATGACCATTCGGAGGCTGCAGCTGGTACAGAATGCAGCGGCCCGGGTGGTGATGGGGTGTGGACGTTATGCCCATGCCTCACCACTGCTGCAGGAGCTGCACTGGTTACCCGTTTGCCTCCGGGTGCAATTCAAGGTGCTGGTTTTGACCTTTAAAGCCCTATATGGTAGTGGGCCAGGTTACCTTAGAGACCGCATCGCCCTAAGGACCTCGGTCCGTCCAACCAGAGCGGACCGGAGGGGCTCTCTAATAGTGCCATCGGCCAGAGGGGCTCGCCTCTCTGGCACAAGGAGGAGAGCCTTCTCTGTGTCTGCACCTGCCCTTTGGAACCTCCTGCCTGTGGAACTGCGTCTCCAGACGGAGTTGTTGCCCTTTAGAAAAGAACTAAAAACCTGGCTGGCGGGCCAAGTTTGGGGTGCAGGTGGAGGGGTGGCTTCCGTTTGGTGGTTAATATAGGGGAGGGTGCCTGCCCCATGGTTTCTTCAGTTCCTGCACCCCTCTCTTTTTAGTGGTGGGTTCTTATTGCTGGTTTTTATCTGTTTTATTTGTTTTTATCTGTTTTTACCCACTGTTGTGAACCGCCTGGAGTCAGCTTTGGCTGAGTGGGCGGTATAAAAATTTAACAATAAATAAATAAATAAATAAGAAGCTCCCTCATAGACTGCATTCAAAGCCAGAACTGCTTTTTGGTAGAAACTATTTCTCAAGCGGCTGGTCCTGGTCTTTATGAACCTATGCCTTCTTCTAGAAGGCAGAAGCTGAAAGAGATCATTTCCGGGGTGTGTACTATCTTGCACAATCTCTACAGCTTTCTTGTAACACCTGATGGCATAGATTTGATCTAGAGTGGGAAGAATACACCCAATTATCCCCTCCGCAGTCTTTCCGACCCTAGACAGCATTGTTCTTTCTCTAGCTGTACAACTCCCAAACCATACACACTTGAAGGCATGTTGTTATTGTTATTATGAGTAGTAGTAGTAGTAGTATTGGTTTTAAAAACAAGCCTAATTAATCAGCAAGGCTTTACCATAGAAAGCAATTTCAGGTGGTCAGGGATGAAACCCCTGCTAATGCGAAATTATGAATTTGAAATCTGTTGTGTCCTAATAGTGTAACCTTTTACATGTGATATCAATACATCTGAACCAATGTAACCTTGCCAATGAGTAACAATGTAACCTTCAGCTGTATCACATAAACCCTGTAATAGGACGCGAGCTAATGACCACCAGCTGGCAGCAGCGAGCGTCCAAGCTCTCTTGGTTCAAACCCATCAAAGACCGCAGCGCGGGAAGTTTCCCGCCGCTACCTACACCTGGACAAGAAGGGCGTGACCAGCCATGACGTCACGCGGACCAGTAGCCAACGGGCTACCGTGGAGCCACATTCAAATAGTTACTGCCTTATATATAGAGCTGTTCGTCCGCCATTACCTCATGTTCCCTCTGCCCACCATGCAATAAACCTGAGTTAACCCAGCCTTTGGCTGTGCCTTGTGTCTTGACTCTCATACACTAAATTGGCGACGAAGGTGGGATGATGGATCCCCACGGAGCCAGGACACAGAGCGGGTTCAACATCACCAAACCGCAAGACTGGGAGCTCTTTGAGATGGACTTCCAGGCGGCACTGGTGGAGCTCAAAGTCAAAGAAGACGACGAGGAAAGGAAGAGGGCCATCCTCACTCGCATGCTTGGGATGGAAACCAAGCGGACGCTGGTGGGCATCCTTGCACCGAAGAAGATGAGCGATTTCAAAGCCGGTGACATCATGAAAATGCTGCGTGAGCGTTTCCGACCCTCGAGGGCAATGTTTCCCGCTCGGAGTGCGTTTTGGAGGCGAGTTCAAGCGCCGGACGAGTCGGTAGAAGCCTTCGTAACGGCTATGAGGGTAGCCGCCGCCCCCTGCAAATGGGACCACATCCTAGAGATGGCCCTCAGGGACGGAGTGCTGTGTGGCCTGAAGGACAAGGAAGTACAGCGCAGCTTGATGAACAGGGAGCCACCACCCACACTGGAAGAGGTTGTAGAGGCCGCGGAAGCCGCGGAGTCCACGAATGCTGGAGTAGACGAGATGCACAAGTGGCGTGAGTGGCGTCCGAGGGCCGGCAAGGCGGAAAACTCGTCGCACGGGAAGTCCGGTCAGTCGGTGCATGCAACCCGACCGACCTCGAAATCGTCGTCAGAAAGTAGCGATGGCGAGGAGGTCCAGAAGGTCCGGAGAGGCGGGCGCCGCTGCGATGGTTGCGGAGCGGCCCATGAGCGCGTGAAGTGCCCATTCAGGAAAGCCGAGTGCTTCAACTGCGGACGTCGGGGGCACATCGCCAAGGCGTGCAGGAAATGGAAAGAGGGCCGGAGACATTCGCAAGACCGTTCAGCCAGACCGGACCGTCCAGCGAGGCCCAAAGATGGCGCCCGGGCCATGAGGAAGCAGGACGGCGTGGGCCGCATCTCGGACGACAGCGAGGGCGACGCTCCTGTGTTCAACGTGTCTGCGGGACAGCCCCATTACTTTGTTGAGGTACTAGTACAAGGGACCCCTATTAGGATGGAAGTTGACTCGGGGTCCTCCTATTCTATAATTCCCCAGAGAGAGTTCTTGAAAATCGACCCCCACGTGCGGCCCAAACTTAAAGCGTTGAGGGCCACACTACGGGACGTTCAGGGGAACAGCATTCCAGTGTTGGGGGTCGGAACGTTCCGGGTTCGTTTTAAGAGACATTCTGCGGAACTTCCCCTAGTGGTGCTAAAAGGGGGGAGTTGTAGCCTCCTCGGAACACAGTGGTTTCAGCCCTTAGGCCTGTTCATAGGGGGGGTGCATGCCATAGGCGAGGACCCAATACAAGCAGTGTGTGACGCACACCCCGCCGTTTTTAAAAGTGGACTGGGAAAGTTCAAGGGACCCCCTGTAGCCTTCGACTTAGACCCGGAGGTCCGCCCGATAAGACTTAAACCGCGCAGGGTACCGTTCGCGCTTAAGGACAAAATAGAGGCGGAACTGGACAAACTGGTGGGTCAAGGAATTCTCGTTCCTGTGGATTCCGCGGAGTGGGAGACTCCAATTGTAACAGCACTGAAGGCTAACGGGGAGGTGCGCATTTGCGCTGATTATAAGTGTACCATTAATAAGGCAATCCGCCCTAATGCATACCCGGTGCCAGTGGTCAGCCACCTTCTGGCCAGGCTGAATGGGGGAAAGTGTTTCGCTAAACTCGATTTAGCACAGGCCTACCAGCAACTCCCAGTAACCCCCGCCACAGCGGCGGCACAAACAATAGTCACACATAAGGGGGCGTTCCAGGTGTCGAGGTTACAGTTCGGCGTGAACTCGGCACCTGGCATTTTTCAGTCGCTAGTGGAACGCCTCCTGAAGGGGCTGGAGGGGGTGTTGCCATATTTTGATGACGTGTTGATAACGGGGGGGAGTAAGGCCGAGCTGGCCCACAGATTGGATAAGGTCCTGGCCGTGTTCGAGAAAGCGGGGCTGCGACTGAGAAAAGACAAATGTGTATTTTTCGAAACAGAGGTTGAATTTTTAGGGTTCCGTGTCACACCCGAGGGAATTAGGCCGTCCAAATCTAAGGTGGCCGCCATTAAGAAAGCCCCTCGCCCCACTTCCAAAACCGAGCTTCAGTCATTTCTGGGGCTTCTCAATTTCTACCATACCTTCCTTCCACGGAAGGCGTCTGTTGCCGAGCCGCTTCATCGGCTGCTTAAAAAAGAGGAAAAATGGCTGTGGGGTGATGAGCAAGAAAGAGCGTTCTCAGAGTTAAAGCAACTCCTCACATCCGAGGCAATCCTGACTCATTTCGACCCCAAACGGCCCATAGTTTTGGTCTGCGATGCATCCCCGGTGGGGGTGGGGGCGGTGCTTTGCCACGTGTTAGACGACGGAAGGGAGGCCCCGATAGCGTTTTATTCAAGGTCCCTGTCCCAAGCAGAGCGGAATTACGCACAGACCGATAGGGAGGCACTAGCGATAGTAGCGGGAACCAAGAAATTTCACGATTTTCTGTATGGTCGGCCGTTCAAGATCATTACTGATCACAAGCCCCTGTTAGGGATCTTCACTGCAAATAAGCCCACGCCACAGATCCTGTCCCCGAGGATGCTGCGGTGGGCTATTTTTCTTAACGCATATCAACATGAATTAGAATACCGGCCAGGGAAGGAAATCAGCCATGCAGACGCGCTCTCACGGTCGCCGTTACCATTGTCGGACGACCAGAAGGCAGGGGTAAGAAGAGACCGCCAGGTATTGCTAATAGAGGTTTTAGAGTCACCCCCGATAGTACCGGCCGACATTGCCAGGGCGACCGGAAAGGATAGAACACTAGAGAAGGTATGCTCGTGGGTGCAAAAGGGGTGGCCGGCGTCATCCCCAGGCACGGAATTCGACCCATTCTTCCGAAAGCGAGTGGAGTTGTCTTTAGAGAGGGGGTGCCTGCTGTGGGGCCAAAGGGTGGTGGTTCCTACGTCCCTGCGGCCGAAGGTGCTAAAGCTGTTGCACGTCAGCCACCCGGGGATCGTCCGTTCCAAGGCGTTGGCCCGGAGTTACTTCTGGTGGCCCCAGCTGGACGCCGACATAGAACAGATGGTTGGCACTTGTGAGGCATGTCAATGCTCTCGACCGGAGGTGGCCCGCCTACCACATAGGGAATGGGACGCAGCGAGGGGACTGTGGTCCAGGGTGCACGTAGATTTTGCTGGCCCATTCCGGGGAACCATGTTTCTCCTGGTGGTGGATGCATACTCAAAGTGGCTGGAGGTCATTCCGGTAAAGAGCACATCCTCCGCCACTACCATTCGCCAGCTAAGGAGGGTCTTTTCCACGTTCGGTTTACCCGACACTTTGGTCAGCGATAACGCCAGTTGTTTCACGTCCGCTGAGTTCGCGGCATTCATGGAGGCAAATGCAATTCGGCATGTCACATCCGCACCGTTTCACCCGGCCACGAATGGCCAAGTGGAACGGTTGGTGCGCACCACAAAAGATGCGCTGCGGCGCATGGGCTCGGGAGATCTACATCACCAGGTTTGTCAATTTCTATTAGCGTACAGAGTGACCCCCTTAGCGTCTGGTTACTCGCCGGCCGAGCTGCTGATGCGGAGGAAACTGACCACGCTTTTGTCCAGGCTAGACCCGTCGAGGGTCGAGGACAAAGGGAAGAACATAGGGTTAGCGGTCTCGAAAGGTTTCGGCATAGGCGATCCTGTACATTGCAGGAACTATGCCAACGCAGGCCCAGCCTGGGTGCCAGGGACGATAATAGAACAGACGGGGCCAGTGTCCTATCGGGTGGAAACTAGCACCGGCCTCCTCTGGAGGAGGCACGCTGATCAACTGAGGCACCGAGTGAGCGAGGGGCCGACCAGTGGAGCACAGCGACATGATTCAGCGATAGGGTTCTCCCCCACCCGTTTAGCCCAAGGGGGAGACAGGGGGGAAAGCAGCGAGCCCGACTCATATCCTTTTGATACCCCAGTTCTATCCGAGCCCGGGGGGAGGGAAAAGGAGTGTGCGGCCGCCGCTGCCGCTTCCCCCGAATCCGATTTTGATTTTGATTTTGCGAGCCGGGGGGGTTTGTCGGAGTGTTCCCCCACCCATCCAAGCGAGAAGAGGGGTTTTTCGTTAGTCCCCAGTGCCCCCGGTTCTTCCCAAACAAAGCACACACCTCCCAACAAAGCCGCAGAGCCGCGGCAAACCACTAACAAGTCATCCTCTCCGATTGCAGGGCAGGAAGCCAGGGAGCAAGGAGGAGGGAGCGAAGCCGGGGCAGGGCAGCCCGCGCCGAGACCCCAGCGTGTTCGAAATAAGCCATCTTGGCTGAGAGACTTCGTCTCATCCTAGGGGGGAGGAGTGTTGTGTCCTAATAGTGTAACCTTTTACATGTGATATCAATATATCTGAACCAATGTAACCTTGCCAATGAGTAACAATGTAACCTTCAGCTGTATCACATAAACCCTGTAATAGGACGCGAGCTAATGACCACCAGCTGGCAGCAGCGAGCGTCCAAGCTCTCTTGGTTCAAACCCATCAAAGACCGCAGCGCGGGAAGTTTCCCGCCGCTACCTACACCTGGACAAGAAGGGCGTGACCAGCCATGACGTCACGCGGACCAGTAGCCAACGGGCTACCGTGGAGCCACATTCAAATACGTTACTGCCTTATATATAGAGCTGTTCGTCCGCCATTACCTCATGTTCCCTCTGCCCACCATGCAATAAACCTGAGTTAACCCAGCCTTTGGCTGTGCCTTGTGTCTTGACTCTCATACACTAAAAAATCCTACTCTGATCCTTTCAACCTGCAGATTTCTAAGGCACTGAATGCACCAGTAGGTTCTGGGTTTATCTTCCTAGAGTCTTTTGCCCTGGTCCCAGCAAATTAAACTGCAAACCTCTTTTCGGGGACAGAAGAATGCAGTGTCCAATTTTCATCTGTCTGCCTGTGCTTCTGAGTGCCTCTCCCTTCTCTCTCTCTTCACACTTACTAGTTTCTACCATCTGCAGTGAGGTCATCAGAGCTGGTCAGCTGAGTGCATTCGCAGCAGAAGTGCTGTGTACTCAGGTGCAGCCTAGCTCCTCTGAAGTAATCACTCAACCCTTAGCCAAGTCCCTCACTGAGGGGAGCTGCTCTTCTCTTCTATAACACCTTGGCGTTACTTTGTTCTCATGAGGCCAAGCAAGAGGCAAGTCAAAAGTGCACAAACATGGAATGAATTATCTGTGCTAAAGTGTTGCTCAATTATAGCTAGATCTTTCTTTCTTTCTTTCTTTCTTTCTTTCTCTTTCTTTCTTTCTTTCTTCTGAAGGTTTACTCTCTCTCTTTTCCTTTTAATGTTGACAAGATTGTTTTCCTTGCAGTGAATATAAAATGAAGGTAATAGATTACTTTTCCTCAATCTTCCGAGCCCTGATTTGTAAAGGAAAATGCACCATTCCCCATAGCTAATCGGCTAAAGTCTAGATTTCAAAGAAATCCAAAGCAGCTTTTTTGAATGAGTAATTTTTGGAGGAAGTTATTCTGCATGACATCTCAAATTCCTCATACAGCGGCAGACAATTATGTTGCATCACTGTGGGATCCCTCCAGTTAACATTTCAAGCAGTGGTGTTAGGAAAGTGTTAATTAGCTAGCATCCACAACCACCCAGAAAGGTAATTTTGAGACTCAGGGTGGAAGCTATTTGTCCAATGATAACACCACATGGCTGAAATAGTGCAAAGGTTGCATCACTCTTTCCATCATAAATCCTCAGTCCACATGGCTGAGTGTCTTTAAGCAGCTTGAGAATGAATGATATTTATTTTCAAATATTCTGTGAAATAGTTTGAGGCTATTTGGAATCTCAAAGCACTAGCTGACGAGAAAACGATGGATTCTTTTTCAAAACTTTTCTCAGTGCTTCTTTCTTTCTTTCTTTCCATGCCCAAATGACTGCACAGGCAATAACCTCTTGAGCCAAAAATCTCTCTCGATGTTGGATGTATATTGGTGCTATTTAGTTCAGAAAGTAACATATTCATTCCCACAGACTAAAGCAAACAAGATGCTAACAGTGTGGTGGTGAACAAGACAACATACAGTGATACCTCATACAACGTCCAAACTTGGTTCCACAAGTTTGGACTTTATACGGATTTGGACTTTGTATGAGGCATGCAAAATCCTAGCCACGATGCCTCATACAACGTCCAAATCCTTGCCACGATGCCTCGTACAATGTTGTTTCCATAGAGATACATTGTACTGTAACAGCACAGACTTCAGGGCAAAGTCAAGGAAAGAGACAGGAAACTGACAGAAAACAAGATGCTAACAGTGTAGTGGTGAACAAGAGAAGATGGAATACAACATACAGTGATACCTCATACAACATCCAAAATTGGTTCCACAAGTTTGGACTTGATACGGATTTGGACTTTGTATGAGGCATGCAAAATCCTAGCCACGATGCCTCATACAACGTCCAAATCCTTGCCACGATGCCTCATACAATGTTGTTTCCATAGAGGTACATCATACTGTAACAGCACAGACTTCAGGGCAAAGTCAAGGAAAAAGACAGGAAACTGACAGAATTTTACGAAATCATTGTCTAAAGGCTAAATATATTATAAAAACATGTCAAACAACCCTGATTGTCCAAGAACCTGAAGAATGCTGCAAAAATCCCAGGAATGCTTCTAAAAATTCTGATGAAACAATTCAAAAAAATCCAAAATCATGCTCAAAACCACTCCTAAACACTCTTCGCCTTGTGCAAAACCCACAAGAGCAATGCACGCGTGCGTCTTGCCTTTTATCCTGCCCAGGCACAATGCAATCTGGGAAAACCCCATTGCCTCATACAAAGTCGCAGCGACTTTGTATGAGGCAACATTTTTCAAGGAATTAGGCGATGTTGAATGAATTCGATGTTGTATGAAGTGGACTTTGTATGAGGTATTAATGTACCTTGTTACATTCCATCCACTAAGTTCAAAAGAGGCAGATTCATGTACTGCAGGAAGAACAAATTGAATACTGCTGCCTGTACACATTGGCAGCCATGATCATTTGTTGGAATCAACAGATTCTTCTTTTGCACTTGCATGCTATTATTGATAAAGAATTTCACATTCAGTTAGCTCACAGGGCTGCTGATTAACACAGACAAGAACAGGTTAGGACAAAGCATTTATTAGCAATTGGTGTCTTTGCAGTGAATATGCACTCAATTCCACTGGGAATATGTAAGCAATGTACAGACAGCATCGCAATGGAGATGGTGGCTGTTAAGGACCTCTAGCCACAAGCCATTTATTACACATAGTTTACTTCTTGATTGTGCTCCTGTTGGAGTGATGTAATTTAGGCAGCTTCAGAGCAGCTGGCTAAATGCAAACTATGTGTTGCCATTGTGTGTGGTAGATTGTAGTTTTGTGAGTATCTTCAACACTTTTTCCTGTATTTTTTATAAAGGCTTCCCTTGCTCAAAAGCCAGCCATATCCGACTCTAGGGTTCAGTGCTCATCTGTTTCAAAGCCGAAGAGCCAGCATTGTCTGCTTCTGCAGACATTTCTGTGGTCATGTGGCAGGCATGACTAGACACCGGAGCGTACGGAGCACTGTTACCTTCCCACCGAAGTGGTCCCTATTTAGTTACAGTACTTGCAATTTCTTGCTTTCGAACTGCTAGGTTGGCAGGAGCTGGGACAAAGATGGGAGCTCATTCCATCCTACAGTACTTGGGAATCGAACTGCTGACCTTCTGCCTCCCAGTCAGCATCTTAGCCACTTGAGCCACGGGAGCTCACTCTGTCATGCAGTATTCGGTCTCAAACTGCTAACCCATCGACCTTCCATTTATCATGTTTAGCATCTTAACTAATAAGTCACCACAGTCCCTCACCTGTATTTTACACATTTACTACTGAAATGTATTTCTTTCTATTTGAGAGTTGTAGTTGTTAGTTCCATTGAGTGCTATTTCTGGCATAACAATAAAACACAAGTTGAATAGCACAGTTAATACATATGTTGGAATAGTAGCTGTGTTACTCTGTGTTTCAAGCATATTAGAGCGGAAACACAACAGAAACAAAAAATGTTGTAGTACTTTGAACATCAACATAAACATTGCACTTGCTCTTTGGAAAGGAACACCCAAAAGCCAAAATGCAATTAGGTGGGAGAGAAATTATTTTTTCTACATTTTCCTATGAACATAACTAATTTGTATCTGCTGAACCAAAAAATGAGTCCAAATGCTGAAGTATGCATTTTTTCATTATTATTTTTTTTGCAAGACAGTTCTCCAGTTTAAAAAACAAATAAACAAAAAATAAGTACATTTTGGGGGAAGCGCACATAAAAAATAATTTATGACTGAAAATGATGCAGGAAGACACACTGTATAAGAGGAAAGGCAGAATGTAGGAGAATTAAGAAAATTGCGTGCACATTTGGAAAATACTGTTAAAAATATTATTTATTTTATTCAGGCTTTTAAAATATGCTTCTAGGCAGCAACAAACTTAAGACTGGAACAATTCCACTGTGTAGATCTGATATTGACAGATTAACCTATCTTTAGTGTTGACGAATTGTGTGGAAACAAGGCTCCCACCCCAATTTCTTCTAGAAATGAAGGAATAGCATGCAACATGCAAGTAATTGAACTTTGATTACTTTGAATGTTTTGGCAGAGTTGTGTCTTAAAAAAAAAACCCAACCACCTTGTGCGAACAGCATTTAGTGCTTTTGCAAATGCTTGAAATGATGGTGATGGTGATTATTGCCAGATAATGCAGTGAGGACAGCTTGTTTGGATGATATTTATAAAGGACTAAACAAAATTAGACAAGATAGCTAAAGAAGGAGCTATTATATTTAGGGTCATTATCAAGTACAGTACTATGCAGGACTAGATGAATTTTTATTCTGTTTAAGCAGGATATCTCTGATGTTCTCTAATTTGCTGTCAGCTTCATCAGGAAAGGATGGGAGATGTATGTAGATGCATATCACATACGTATATTAATTTTCCTTGTCATGTTTTGGTCTCAGTTCCCAAGCATGCCATTTTTCTTTCTTCACATGTACTATCTAGGATTAAAGGAGTGAGGCCCCTCTCACAGGGCCTTGGGCCATTAAAAATGTGAATTTGCCTGATAGGAAAGTTTCATTATGAGCTTTATATTTAAATTAATTCTAACAGACCATTGCCTGAAAGGAAAGTTTCATTATGAGCTTTATATTTAAATTAATTCTAACAGACCTCTCTCTCTATATGGGAGTATCTGTAAAATACCTACTTCTGGATGGAATGGCTCACACGTACCTCTGAACACAAGCCCTTGTGTCCACTAATGCATCCTCAAATTTATAGAAATATGAATAGAGAGAAGTCCCCAACACCCAATCAGTCTAGTCTTGGGGAAGGGAGGTCTTAAAGGGGTTTGAAGATTTATATTGGTTGTAAAGGAGAGGCCTTTTGGAGACAGTGGCTAAAGCTACATTTTTGTAGACTGAAGTGAAAGGGAGGAAAGAAAAACAACCCAGGATAATCTCCAATGAATAGGGTTTTTAGGAAAGACCTCCATGAAGGAAGGTTATCCCACATGTGTGTATCAAGAGTGGAGATGGCAAAATTCCCTGAGCTTTGTTAAATTTTGGAATTTGGCCACCAGTAGAAGCAGGATTCTGTGATAGATAGTCTGGTTTGGTCTAGCTATACAATATAATGCATAGTAGCGTTCTATTTACATTCTTTATTCTTGCATTGTCCTTGTTATAGTCCCATGTGGTAAGTCTAAATCAGTGGTTCCCAACCTTTTTTTGGCCATGCCCCACCTAAGCATCACTGAAATCCTGATCCCATGTACCCCATGACATATAATTCTTATTATTCAAAAAGTGAACTTCTATTCATGTGGAGGAAGCCATTTACTTGACCTAACTCATTCTCGAATTGGCCCCTTAAAAATCAAATTGCTTCCCCATGGGGCATGTGCCCCACATTGGGAACCACAGGTCTATGTGCATTGAAAATAATTATAATCTGCTTTTCTAATTCATGAGTCATGTCATTTTGTTCAAGGGAATGGAAGAGATGCATGGCTGAGCAGAGATCACTTATTCCCTCTCCCCTGAAGTTTTTGGATTTCATTGAGTTATATTGCTTAAACAACCATGACTATGGGTTTAATTATGAATTAATTAATTAATTGTAAATGGGTGGGCTCCACTGATATTTTGCTTACTGTGCAAAGTTGAGTAATTCTTCCTAGAGTTAGCTTTCTTATTTCCTTGTTAGTTTTCTTGGTTGTGGCTATACACTAGCATTACCAGAGCTTAGAGGAGTTACTTTTTTGAATGCTAATGTCAAGAATTCTGGAGTCAGAAGGGGGGGGGGGGCGGCTGTTGGAATTATAATCCAAAAAAGTAACTTCTCTAAGCCTTGACTGCCTTATAATGTCATAATACTATCCTTCCGTTACAAAATTGCTATGCACATCTTAACAGTTTAATCAGAGTTCATTGGACACATCTTTTCCGGCACTGATTTGGTAGCAATGGTGTGAGCAAACACTGTATTGTCCTTGTTCAGATATAACTGATGAATTCCTGAAGGTAGTTTACTGATCTGTGAGTTAAGAATACATATCTTAAATCCACCTGGTGAAAATGAACCAACAATGGTAAACATGATTAAACTGCTGGATTTCAGTATCTCAGATTCACATTTCCATTCCGTTGACTTCTTTGCTTGATTCGTGGTAAGCCCCTCTCTTTCAGCTTGCCCCACTTCATGAGTCTGCTTTCTGTTCAGAAAATGTAGAGCATGAAAGTAATAGATGGTTAACTAGTTGGTCTAATTTACAGTCCTCTAATTCCACTATGTTCTTTAGCACAGGACAGCTCTTTAACATTTTTTAATATTGGGAGAACATGCCTTAGAGTTGTTCATCTCCACGTAAAGCTGATTTTGCCAGATAATGAAGCAGAAGAGAGAGGGTGAGGCAGGAAAGTGACATGCTTTTATAGAGCATAGGCTCCTCTCCAGAACACCAGAGGCCTCTGGGTGGTTGCCGCCTTGGGGCAGATGGATGGCAAAATGTGTTAATTCATGTGATGCAGCCATTTGCCCTGTAAAGTTTATGGCTGCAGAACAAGATATTGAGCCGGGGGGGTGGTGGTGTACACAGACACTCTACCTCAAAACTTCATCATACTTGGTGTGTCTAGGTGGCTCAGGTTAAGAAGCTGAGCTGGAGCCTGGAAGGTCAGCTTTCGATACCCGAGAGCTGCACTTGGGACATGAAAGGAGCCTCACTTGAGTCCCTAAAAATCCTTTCAACCCATAGTAATCTCTTATATGAAATTATTAGGGGTTGAATTATGTCCCCATCCCAATTACACTGAAGTTTTCCCAAACCAGCTTGTGTGCCCAAAAACTTTTTCACAGTACTATGCATACATGCATACATAGTCAAAGTGTCATTTTATTTGTCTCATTGGAATAATATTTTTAAGATTGAGAGCAAACCTGTGGATCCATGTAAATCAATTTTTCCTGCCATTTCTGATTTTATATGTTGTAGTTTTGCATTTATGTTCAGAATGTTCAAAATGGTGTGAAGTGTTACATGTTACTGTGATTTTCAATGAAATATGCAGAAAATAACAACTGGGAAAGATACTGTTCTCCGTTTCTATTCTGACTGCTTTTTAAAAAAGCATTTAAATACATCTTTTTAGACAGGCATTTGACATTTAACCAGCCTTGCGGTGCTGTTTATCATCGTCATCCATTTCAATGTTAAGGCTTTTAATTTATTTTGCTGAATCTTTATTTGGTTTTATGGAGGGTCAGGTTTATATAATTTTATTATGGTTTTGTCTAAAGGTAGTTTTTACCTGTTTCATTTCTTTTAATAACTTTGCAAGCTGCCTTGCATGCTCTTTTAGTGTAAAGGTGGAGTGTAAATGTAGTAAATAATGATGATCATCCATTATTATTCAGAGACTAAATGGTATCATTATTATCCCCTTTTTATTTTTATACATGTATCAATAACCAAATCAAAATATAAAGTGATATTTTTATTTTGGCTCTTGATGGTCTTGCCTGCCCAATCTGAAATCCAGCCCCATGCAAGAATTCCTATTCATGTAGTCCATTCCATATTCCTATATTTTAAGCTTTCTTATTAATGATTCCTTTTCAAGTTTGGAGGGGGCAACAAGTGGAGTACCACAAGGCTCAGTCCTGGGCCCCGTGCTCTTCAACATTTTCATAAATGACTTGGATGAGGAAATGGAGAGAATGCTTCTCAAATTTGCAGATAACACAAAACTGGTTGGAATAGGTAATACCTTGGAATAAAGGAGCAGAATTCAAAAGGAACTTGATAAGCCCAAACACAGGGCTGAAACCAAGATAATGAAATTTAATAGGGAGAAGTGCAAAGATTTACACTTAGGGAAAAACCTCAAAAAAGTTACAAGATGGGGGATACTTGACTCAGTAATATTATAAGCAAGGTGGAATTGATGTAGATCAAAGGTTAAATATGAGTTTAATTTTAATTTAATTTAATTTTCCTATTTGTATCGCCACCCCCTCGCCAGAGCAACTCCTGGCAGCTAACAATTCAAAGACATAAAAACTCCCATAAAAATACAATAAAAACATTTAAAACCATCCCCCCATTTAAAACCATCCCCCATACAAAACCCACCCATCCCATCCATAAAAGAGAGGGAGGCTCTAGTTATTTATTCAGACAAGCCAGCAGGCGTGTGTGTGTGTGTGTGTGGGGGGGGGTGTCACCTCTCTATCAGTGCCCCACACCTTCCCCACCAGCCAAGTCTTCAGTCCTTTCCTAAAGGGCAGCAATTCCATCTGCAGCCATAATGCTATTGGCAGGAGGTTCCATAGGGCAGGCGCTGACACAGAGGAGGCCCTCCTTCTTATGCTAGAAAGATGAGCCCCTCTAGCCGATGGTACAATTAGAGAGCCCCTCCATTAAAAATGTAGTGTGGCTGCAATAAAGACCATTGCTGTTTTAGGTAACATTAACAGAAGTATAGTCTCCACAACCCGTGAGGTACTACACCCCCTCTATTTGACACTAGTTGGACCACATGTAGAGTACTGCATCTACTTCTAGCACCGTACTTTAAGAAAGATACAAACAAATGAGAGCAGGTACAGAGAAGGGCAAAAAAGATGATTAGAGGACTGGAAACCAAGCTATATGAGGAAAGACTAAAGGAAGTGGGCATGTTTAGCCTTGAGAAAAGGAGATCGAGAGGGGATATGATAGCACTCTTCAAATACCTGAAAGATAGCCATAAAGAGGAAGGGAAGGATCTGTTTCCCATCATCCCAGAGTGCAGGATGCATAATGGCAGGCTGAAACTACAGGAAGCCAGATATAGGCTGGATATTAGGAAAAACACGTTAACAGTTAGAGCAGTACCACAGTGGAACCAACTGCCTTGAGAGGTGGTGAGTGGGCCAACACTGGAAACATTCAGACAGGAATTGGACAACCATCTGCCATATCTGCTTTGATTCAGATTCCTTTATTGAGCAGGGAGTTGGAACTGATGACATAAAGGGTACCTTCCAACTCAGCTATTCTATGGGTTTGAGTTTTCAGCACAACCCTACTTGATATTTCATTGAATTTCTCTGTTTCTCTTCATCCATGAGGCATGAGAAACTGGATAGTTCAAAACTGGGTTTATCATCATAACTGAATCCAAACCAGACCACAGCTTCTCAATTAGACTCTTCATTGGGTTTTTAAAGTTTTCTTGAAAACAATTTTTTACCTGGAAGAAACATTATAAGCATTTGAATACAAAGGAATCTCATTTTGCCCAAAGTACACATTGTTTCTTGAATTTTCATTCACTACTTTCACATACTCCAACCAACATGAAAATAAATTGGTCTTTTATTTTGAATGTGTTCTGGAGAAGGGGGGGAGTATCAGCTGTGCCAAATTTGCCTCTGTGCTGATTTCCTGCAGACATTTTGGACCCCTGTCCCAGACTTTGAAAGCAATTAATAAATGCTGATGTGTCACACAGATGTTTTCCTCTGGGCTTCAGAGCTACAACTCCAGATGGCCACCATGTGGTTAGGAATCCCATGTTGTCTCCTTGCAAAGTCCATGGTGGAGGTCATTTTTAATTAGGTCTGATGCCTAATTTGGGCAGGTGCAATTAGATGAGATGATTATTAATATGGTGGGTGGTGACATTTCTCCTTGGCTGTCTTGCAGCAGTGTCTGGAAACAACAATGCACTTTGTCAGGCCCTGGAGAAAGAGCACTATCCCTTTGCTGTGTGCACGCACACTTGCACACATCCCCATACATGTCATGCTTCTCTGTAGGCAAAGAACCACAGATGCCTCTCTGTAGGAGGCTGATTAGATTAAGAGACAGCTTAGAGTAAGAAATTTGGCAGTTTTCTTGCAGGATTGTACTCAGTGAGCTATAATTGCAGCTGAAAGGGTGATAAGAAATTCCAGACTATATCATCTATCCAGTATTTTTATTTGACATATAACAGATAATGATAGAGACAGATTGTATTTTAAGGAAGGGGGGCAGAGTTGGGGATGCAGCTTTCAAAGGCATCTGTGTTAACTCAGTTCATATCTCTCAACCATCACAGAGTGCTGGCAGTCACATGTTTTGCTTTCTCAGAGATTCATAAAATGATAAAATTAGGGGCGGGGGAAGGGAGGGGAGTAAATCAGCTTTAGCCTGTAATCTGATTTTCATAATGCACAGCAAAAGAACATCTAATGATTGCAGTGTCATGCCTACTTTTTAAACAAGATAGTTTATTTAAATGGGGCAGAAGGATATTAAACAAAATATTGTTTAAAGTTTTGGGAGAAAAGAGGACAGGAGGATGACCTCTAGAGTTCTCCTGCTCAGGTTCCATTGTAGTGACACTCAAGGATGACATGGAGGACATCCTAGGGTTACACAAAAACAGCAGAAGCCCTTCTTTCCCACAGGGTAACTAGAAGTAATTCCCAATCACATCTGATTACTCTAGTTTGCAGTATGCATATATTTTTATGTCAGCCACCATCTTCTATATATTGCTCATAAGTCTTGACACTGAAGTCTCGCAACCAAATTACTTATGACTGATAGCCCATTTCTGGATAATTTCAAATGATAGCCATATCTATCTGAGCTTTATACTTTCATCTGAGTTTCAACTCTCAAGAATTTATAATGAACCTTCATGAAGTTCATATTATGCATAAGTAACTAGGGATGCCATTTGGTCAGAACTTAAAAAGAATGAAGAAGTAAACCAGCATCATCACACGTGAATAAAGGTAAAGGTAAAGGTTTCCCTTGCTCAAAAGCCAGTCGTATCCAACTCTAGGGTGCAGTGCTCATCTCTGTTTCTAAGCCAAAGAGCCAGCGCTGTCTGCTTCTGCAGACGTTTCCATGGTCATGTGGCAGGCATGACTAGACACCGGAGTGCACGGAACGCTGTTACCTTCCCACCGAAGTGGTCCCTATTTATCTACTTGCAATTTCTTGCTTTCGAACTGCTAGGTTGGCAGGAGCTGGGATGAAGACAGGAGCTCATTTCTGTCCTGCAGTACTCGGGAATCGAACTGCTGCCCATATTAGATATATCTAATTATATTAGATATATCTAATATGTTCCCATATTAGATATAGGTCGCCCTTGCTCAAAAACCAGTTGTATCCGACTCCAAGGTTCAGTGCTCATCTCTGTTTACAGCCAAAGAGCCAGCACCATCTGCATTTGCAGATGTTTCTGTGGACATGTGGCAGGCATGACTAGACACTGTTTACCTTCCCACCGAAGTGGTACCTATTTATCTACTTGCAATTTCTTGCTTTTGAACTGCTAGGTTGGTAGGAGTTGGGACAGAGATGGGAGCTCACTCTGTTGTGCAGTACTTGGGTCTCAAACTGCTGACCTGTCAACTTTCCAGTTGTTAAGTTCAGTGTCCTAACCACTAAGTTACCACAGTCCCATATTATAGTGATTTTATTCCACTGTTGCAGAGGCATGTGACGGTAAAGGCTGAGGCTGATCAGAAGAGTTGATCAGATTGGCTGATGTTTGGTTTTGAAGCATCGGAAGTACATTTATACACATTGGGCCATAATATATGTATATCTAGATAAATTGTCATCAGCTGCAACTCGTATTTGAGAATGAATTTTTCCTGAAGCAGGAAAAATGCCATTGGCATTAATTTGTTTAAGGTGGGTCCCAGTTTGCCATGAAGTGATCCACACACTATGATCATGGAGCCATCTTCTGTGGCACATATGAAATGAGACAAGTGAAATTTAACATCGGGACTGCAATGGATTACCATAGCCTTGAGGATGTGCCTTCACAGCCAGTCCATCTGGAATGGCCTCTTCTGCCTCCATGTCTGTTAGGAATAGAATAGAATAGAATAGATTTTTATTTCTATACCACCTTCCTCACCCTAGTGGGTGACCCAAAGCGGTTTACAAATATTTAAAGATACTATATAACAAAGGGCAAAGATACAATATAAATACAAGGTACAAATAAATTACAAAATACAGTGGAAATCTCAGTAACACAACAACATTTTGCTTACAAAGTTCAATAAACCCAGTATAAAGCAGTACAGCAGTATCACCCAACTGGGGCAATTTAGCACTAAGAACAAAGGTCGGGATCCTCAATGCTACAAGCGGAGCCCGGGTTTAACGTCACCAGTAGAGCCAACAGTTCAACGCTGCCAAGGAGCCCAGGGCTTGACGCTAACAACGGGGCCCGACTCACGTTTCTAGCGGCAGTGGTGGCCAGCGGCAAAAGTTCTTAATTCTTATGGCCGCGGTGCCACACGCAGCTTCTCCCACTCCCCCCCCCCACAATCAGAGTTCCTCCTCCACTCATTTTGCCATTGTGCCCAATATGATGGTTTCCAATGGCATTTCCTCCACTGAGGGGACCATCACCTCACCTAAAAGGGCTCATCCGCCCATAGCCATTGGTCTCTTTAGGGAGCTATGTCATTTACCACCACCCAATACTTGGTGTTGAGTCACTGGCTGTACAGTCTACTCCATTACCATAGCGGGATGTCTGGCCAGACAGACTCTAGATAAATAGTGACTGGTGTAACTGGCAACAATTGTCCAGAATCTCAGACAGAGAGTTTTTCCTGTCATCTGCTAAACAGTCATTTAGAAGAGATACTACAAGTTGAAGCTAGAACCTTCTTATTTGAAAGCATATTGTAGACCACAGAATTATGGACTGTCTCATAGATCTGCTGAGCATTAGTCAGGAAATATTTAAGAGAAATTCACAGATGCTGCACATATGAAATAGATTATGAGTTCTTCCTATGCTAGCATTTAATGGTTTTATAGTGCAACCTTGGTTTATTTTATAATATGGATTTTGTTTCAGGATGATTGCTCTCACTGGAGACTTCATTAGGAATATATATATATATATATATAATATATAAGTTCTCACAGGAGCTTTTTCCTGTGACAAATTGTCTAAACTGTTAAGAAAAAAGGGACAGTGTCCTCCACCTTGAACAGGTCATGCACTCTCTTGTTAGCCTTTCCTCCGTTTGCTATGAAAATGAAGCAAAAAGTGAGTATAGACCCCTGGTGGCCCATAATAAGAGAACTAATCACAGCCCATAATCAAAAGGAGAAAAAAAATCAGTTTATGCAACAATAACAAGGGGGAGGGAGCACATGTCTACAGCAGTATGCTAGTGGTTTGGAGCAGAGAAGACCTGAGACTGTAGGTGAGACAGCAAGCATAAACTATTCTTACAAACTGCAACACTGATAAGCCAAAGTCTGATTAAAAAGTATTATCATATTAGGTGGCAAAGAATAGCCTGCTTACTACTGATAAAAATGTTGGTCATGGGATGCTGCAAAGGAGACTTTGTGCATAAAGGGAAAGCAAAGCACCATAGAAAAGCAGGGAAGTTAATTTAAAGAACAAGAGAAGGGTCATTTTTCCATATCATCTGAAAGCTGAATTTTTATGTTCTTGAATGTCTTCAAAGGAAAACAGAGATCAATGATTACGTAAATTTATAGGCTTTTCTGTTGGCAGAAATCTGGCCTGGATTAAAAATAGAATAATAATTTTAAAGAAAAATCTCCCAGTGTTATAATACTTACCCTTATATTGAAGGCAGTGTTTAAGATACTGAGCTTGATGACCGGAGGTCGGCAGATCATCAGTTTGAGACCTGAGTGCTGCACAATGGAATGAGTGCCTGTCATCTGTCCCAGTTCCTGCCAATCTAGCAGTTCAAAAGCAAGGAATTGCAAGTAGATGAATAGGTACAGCTTTGGTGGGAAAGGTAATGGCATTTCATGCACTCCAGAGTCTAGTCATGCCACATGACCATGGAAATGCCTGCAGATGCAAACAGCACAGGCTCTTGGGCTGTAAATGCAGATGAACACCAACCCCCTAGAGCCAGACATGACGGACTTTTGAGCAAGGGAAACCTTTACCTCTACTATTAATTCAAACCTGGACACCACAAATTTTGGGCATATTTTATTCATGATTTTAGGACTAATAGATTCTTTTGCTTAATAGTGGATTCATGTTTGAAAGCCTGGAACCTAAACACATCTGAAGGAGCCCTTTGTTTCACATTGGACAATGACTCTAGAGGAGATGGAGTGAGACTTCATGTCTGATTGATTTTGCTACACCAATAAAAATTAATCCATTTTATATTGGACTTTCCCAGCATCTTTCTTCCTGGATTTTTGCCAAATGACCTGAATACTTGAGTTCAGGGGACTGGTCTCTCCTCTTTGGTCCTTTAAAAGAAGTGTGATCTTTTGAACTTTGAGATAAAAGATACAGCTGAGAGTCAGGAAAAGGTTCCAATGCTCTCCAAATGCTACAGTGAGGGATGAGCTCATTTGGCTCAAATATCTAATTCTAAATCACTGGATGAAACGGTTGCCCAAATTGCAGGATGGCTAAAAGTTGTATCTTGCAATTAACTTTGGGAAAGTGGAGGAAACCAAGCAAACACTTGCATCGTGTAAACTGTTGTATTTCTGTCCAGTGAATGTTGTGAATTTCTGCTCGGATGCTTTGCCCCACCTGCAGATTTCACTGCCCCTCTGGGGATGGCTTTTGCATTAACTGGAGGAAGTTGCTCACTTGCTCTTCAGCTATCAGCAGTGGGAAAAGCACCATCAGGGAGACTTTCTGCCCTGTGAAAGGTCAGTTGCGTAAGCTCTCTGAGAAGGGCAATTAAGTGATTAGATGACAAAACAGGATGCAACCCAAGGATCCACATCAGCTCAGACCTTGGGACCTGGGAGTGTCTGGGAACGACAAAATGATTTTTTAAAAAAACTTTACAAAAGTAAACAGAGCACACGCCTTCAAGCTCCTCCCCAAAGAAAAATGAGATGAGTTAACAGGGAAGATGTATCATATCTTTTCCCTATCCCTCTTGGGCATGGCATATTAACAATAGTTTCTTGAGTGGCTTTAACAAAGCGAAAGAGAATACAGACTGTGTTGAAAATTTATGAAATCCCATATTCCTTCCTGCTTTGGAAGCAGAGGTATGAAATGTGACAGATATCACTGACTAAAAACATTACAGATCAAACCTTCTGACAGATGATGATTTCTCTATACTTGTGAACTAGCACTACCACCATCACTATGACCCACCCAAGGTTTAACATTTTTAACCAAATGGCTCAGCTTAAGAAAGACAAAATTCTCCCTTGCTCGAAAGCCAGTAGTGTCCATCTCTGTTTACAGCCAAAGAGACAGCACTGTCTGCATCTACAGAAGTTTCTATGGTCATGTAGCAGGTATGACTAGACACTGGACAGCATGGAACATTGTTTGTAACCCAAAGGTTGTGAGTTCAATCCTGACCAGGAATTAAGGTTGACTCAGCCTTCCATCATTCTGAGGTCAGTAAAATGAGTATCCAGCACGTTGGGGGCTAAATGCTAATTAACTTGCAAACCACCCAGAGAGTACACTAAGTGCCATGGGGTGGTATATAAGTGTAATTGCTATTACTATTGCTAAATGTTTGCACTAGCTTGAAGCCTGGTCTACATGTTACCTGTCTTAGGAACATGTTTGTAATGAGGGTGAAGGAGGCTTTGGATTCTGTGGATGCAAAGCTTCTCCAACTCCTTCCACATCAACCACTAATCTCCCTTTTCCCTGTCTGACATCAGAGCCATCATGCTTATGCTTGTACAACTTTCTTCCAGACCTTCATGCTAAATATATGAAGGGTTCTTGGGACAGTAAGGACTGCAGGGATATTGGGACAGGACCAATGTGTGAATCCCACCTCTTTCCCAGATTGATTTTGCATGTGACTGCAAACAGAGTTTAGAAAACTTAGTTGTTGGCTGGGAGATTTTTAGAGTCAATAACTTAAAAAAATAACTTTTCTGACCTCAGGTTTGAGATGTATTCTGCCAGTTGGTGTTTGTATTTGTATTATGTGTGCCTGTTTCATTACAAGAAGTTTTATTAGAACTGAAAAGCAGTGCTTAACAGTGGGCCAGCACATACACTGCCATAATCTTTACTTGAGCTAGTATTCATGAATTGGTTTAGATGAGAAAGTTGCTCTTAAGTTCAGCTTTAGTGAGTGGAGGCTGTAGTTTTTTTAAATGGAATTCCTTGTCTACATGCAGCCTCTTGCACATCACACAACGTATTACTCCCAATGTTTCCTCAATGTCCAGGAACAGATTATTTTGGTGAAGCTGGAAGCACAGAAGCTACAGAGGGAAGGAGGTGTTAGAAAGGCCCTGTTCTATGAATAACTGTTACATTTTCTAGAGGAAATTAGGATCCTTTTAATCAGGATTCAGGCCTCGATATGGTATGGAGACGGCATTGGTCGCACTGATGGATGATCTCTGGCGGGAGCGGGATGGTGGTCATTTGACCATCCTTGCTCTCCTTGACCTCTCAGCGGTCTTCGATACCATCAACCACGGTATCTTTCTGGAATGACTCAAAGGATTGGGGATGTGTTGTCCTGGTTTTCCTCTTTTCTGGAGGGCCGTACCCAGTCGGTGTGGTTGGAGAGTGAGAGATCCAGCCCTAGGCCCCTTAAATATGGGGTGCCACAGGGCTTGGTGCTCTCTCACTTCCTTTTTAACATCTACATGAAGCCGCTGGGTGAGATCATCCATTCCCACGGGGTGCAGTACCATCAGTATGCAGATGACACTCAGTTGTACATCTCAGCCCGTGGTGACCCCAGTGATGCAGTCAATGTCCTGTCTGGATGCCTGGAGGCCATTGGGGTCTGGATGGGGGACAATGGGCTTTAGCTGAACCCTGGCAAGACCGAGTGGCTTTGGGTCAGCAGTCTGGGGTTATCCAGTGAGCTAACACCTCTAGTCTTGGATGGGGCAGTCTTGCCCCAGACAGACCCAGTACGCAACTTGGGGGTCCTCCTGGACTCACGACTGCTGCTAGAAGAGCAGGTGGCAGCCGTGGCCAGGAGGGCTTTTACTCAGAGTAATTCACCAGTTGCACCCGCTCCTGGACCGGGACTCCTTACTCATGGTTACTCATGCTCTGGTCACCTCCAGACTAGATTACTGTAATGCGCTCTACATGGGGCTGCCCTTGACAACCATTCAGAGGCTACAGCTGGTTCAGAATGCAGCAACATGGTTGGTGATGGGTTGTGGACATTATGCCCATGCCTCCCCACTACTCCGGGAGCTCCACTGGCTACAAGTTTGCCTCTGGGTGCAATTCAAGGTGTTGGTTTTGACCTTTAAAGCCCTATATGGCAGTGGGCCAGGAAACCTGAGAGACCGCATCGTCCTGAGAGTGTCTGCCCGTCCAACCAGAGCAGACCAGAGGGGCTCCCTAGTTGTGCCTTCAGCACCAGCCCTGTGGAACCTCCTTCCAACAGAATTGAGGCTACAGGCAGAACTGCTGCCCTTCAGGAAAAGTCTGAAAACCTGGCTGGCGGGGCAGGTGTGGGGCCTTAATGGGAATACGGCTCCAGCCTGTTGGCTCATCCCCAGTTAGTACTTAGTTAATATCCCTCTCTTTGTGCTGTTGTATCCCCCCATTCCCTTTTATTTCTTTTTATTATTTTAATTGAGGTGGGGGGTTGTAGCTTGGGGAAGTGAGTGGGCGATTTTGGATTATAAAATCTGTGTTTATACATTTTTAACTGTTGTACGCCACCTTGAGTTGGGTTCCCCTGATTGGGCAGCATATAAATTTAAATAAATAAATCCAAGTCATTTTTTTAGAAGACATCTTACCAATATCAACTTCGAAAGTCAAGCGGAGATAGCAGAAGGAAGTTTATTTATGGGTAATGTCTGACCCATACCAATAAATGGCATATGGTCCAGCAGTTTCCTTGCCATGGCATCCATCAAAGCAACCAGGATCCCCAGATGTTCTTGGACTAAAACTCCCAGTAGCCTTCACCATTGGTTGTGCCGGCTGTAGTTCATGAACATCTTAGAATTAAGGTTGGCAACCATGGCTCTAAAACAAGGTGCCTTTTTCATGCCAGAGAATCGCATTCAGTTTCAGAAAAATTCTTGGGAATTGAATTCCAGAGATGTAGACAGGCCTTTAAGGAAAACCTATGCTCCAAAATACCAGAAATAAAGGCGTTTTCTGCCAAAAGTTAAGCCTAAAGGGAGAAACTTTCATGGGAAGTGAGAGGACAGATTTTAGAAATGTTTGGCCCTGAGGAATGAGCATTCCCAGTTTAGTAACATTGATGGCTATATCTTTAATTCAAAATCACAGTATAAGTATGATGTTGACTCATCATGGAATACAGCAAGATTTTGACCAAAAATGCAATACCTGCAAGAATGGGAAGTCTAAATTAATCTTCATGCATGAATTTGATGTAAGAGTTATAATCTGATGAGACAATCTGTGGTGTGCTCAGCCTGAGGTGATTCTGAGTTGTTGTGGTTTGAGCAGAGACGTCTGAATCATGACAAAATGGTTAAGGAACAAATATTCATTGTGACAGTAATTTTATTTATTTATTTATTCAATTTTTATCGCTGCCCCCCAAGGCGACTCCGGGCAGCTTACAAATAACCATTAAAACATTCAAGTTAAAAAAAACATCCCTACAATAATTAAAATCATAAAAACTATTTAACATTTAAGCCATAAAATACCCTCCCACATTCACAATAGGTTAAAACTAAGCTGAAACCTGAATGGTCATTAATATAAGCCGGCCAGGGGGGGGGCTGCTCCACCTGCAACATCAGCAGCACCCCACACCTGCTGAGCCAGCCAAGTTTTTAGGCCTTTCCTGGAGGTGAATAGCTCTGTCTGGAGTTATAGCTCAGCTGGTAGGAGGTTCCATAGAGTCAGGGCAGTTGCTGAAAAGGCCCTCCTTCTAGTGCTAGAGAGGCAAGCATCTCTAACTGTGGCACCATTAAAGAGCTCCTTCAGTCTGCTCTGGTGCGATGGGTAGATGTCCTTGGGGCAACGCGGTCTCTTAAGTAACCTGGTCCGCTACCATGTAGGGCTTTAAAGGTAATCACCACCACCTTGAATTGCACCTGGAGGCACACCAGCAGCCAATGCAGCTTCCGCAGCAGGGGTAAGGTCCACACCCCAGCACCATGGGCAGCCACATTCTGTACCGGTTGTAGCCTCCAGATGGTCATCAAGGGCAGCCTCATGTAGAGTGCATTACAATAAACTAGCCTGAGGTGACCAGAGCATGTGTGACCAAAAGCAGGGAGTCCCTTGCTTTTGAGAGAAGAGAAATTATGCCACAGAAATAGTTAATGACAAGAATGGAAAACTGTTAATCAATCTATTACAAGTTATAGAAAGGTGGCGAGAACACATTAAAGAACTCCTCAACCCTCTAGGAGAGTATCACAATGAAACAACACGACTACAAAACAGTAACATTAGAACTAGAAATATTAATTGAAGAAGTAGCAAGAGTTGTTACATGATCACCTAAACACAAAGCACCAGGACTATATGGATTACCAACATAATCCAAGCAGCAGGGGAAAGCAGCAGTAGATGACTATACAAAATCTTCAATGCAGCATGGACACAACTAACTACATCCCCCACTCCTTCAATAATAATACTGTACTGATATAGAAAAACAAAGAAGGGAATAAACAAGAATTTTTATACAGTGGTACCTCATTTAAAGAGCATAATGCATTCCATGGGATTGCTCTTTAAGCGGGTTGCTCTATAAGCGAAACACCATTGTAAGTGACCAATTCTGACTTCTGGTGGGGGGATGGAAAACCCCAATTTAGTTGTTAAGCAAGTTTTGGTTTGTTTTAGTTGTTAAGTGAGGTGACCATTCAGAGAAAATTCTGCTCTTTAAGCAAGTTAGTCTCTAAGTGAGGCACTCTTTATGTGAGGTTTTACTGTAATACCAAGGCATATTGCTCTTAAGATATTCAGGGAAAATATATGTCAAATATATGAAAATAAAAATGAGGATGAGACCAGTTATAGAACCATAACTAACTGAAGAGGAGATGGGCATCAGAAAAAACAGAAACTGTACACATGCATTTTTTAATGCTTAAACAACTAATAGAGAAAAATATAGAATAGAGTAAGAGTCACATTTGTAGGCCAAAAGAAGGCATTTGATAGAGTTGACATAAATCTTATTAGATTGTGTAAAAAACATATATAGTGACTGCGGAAGTGTAGTTAGAACAAATAAAGAATATTGGAACCCTTCGTAGTAACATCTGGAGTGAGGCAAGGATATTTACTATCACCATTATTATTTATTACCTGCATGGACAGCATAAACAAAAATAGTTGACCCCCTGAATGGAAACAAATTACTTTTTGCAGATAATCAGACATTGATAGCAACTATAGCTGAGGAATTTCAATAACATCTTCTGTCCATTAACCAAGAATGCAAGATAAATAATATGAGAACCAGTAAAGAGAAGACTTAGGTAATGGCAACCTTCAATATTGTAATGGAGGGAACAAGTATAAAACAAGTGGCAGAATTCAAATACCTAGGAACGACATTTACTGAAGATGGCCACCCAGAGTCGGGTTTACCTGATTGGGCGGCATATAAATTTGAATATAAATAATAAAATAAATGGCAAAAGAGACAAAGAGATTAACATATGGTACAGTAAGGCAAACCAAATGTTGTGATAGCTAGCAATTCGCTTACAATATAAAGGAGCATCAACCAGGACAAAGAAACACCTCATTCAAAGCACATTCATTTCCACCTATGTTACTAGTGCCAAACTTGGACACTTACAGAAAACATAAACAAACGTTCAGTGGTGGGCATCAGCAGGTTCGCACCAGTTTGCCAGAACTGGTAGGAGAAATTCTGGCTGGCCCAACCCATCCAAATTTTGAAATAAAGTAGTCCTAATTTGGGTGCAATGCAGGGCTTTCCCACTGGCCTCCAGATAGATAGATAGATAGATAGATAGATAGATAGATAGATAGATAGATAGATAGATAGATAGATAGATAGATAGATAGATAGATAGATAGATAGATAGATAGATAGATAGATAGATAGATAGATAGATAGATAGATAGATAGATAGATAGATAGATAGATAGATAGATTGTCATTGTCATTGTCATTGTCATTGTCATTGTCATTGTCATTGTCATTGTCCTGCACAGTACAACGAGATTGGGGGAAAAACACAAACTTATCATCCCAACAAAATCTAAACAAAATACAACTATACAAAATTATCAACATACTCCCACCCCACATATACACATTTAACCCCTAAAAAGCTCTAAATCTCTAAAAACTCCATACCACCATACCACAGTCACAGTGTGGTAGTAAAAAAAATTTGGAGCCCACCACTACAAACGTTGGTCACCATGGAAATGAGATGTCTGAGGAAGGCTGCTGGAGTGACTAGAAGGGATAGAATCTAGAACAACTGAAAAAGAACCAATCTTAAGCTACATACAGCAGCAACAAGGAAAGTGGTTTGCCCATCTGGAGAGAATATTTTGGAATTCCATCTCATACAAGGCATATGTGGAAAGAGGAGAAGGACAAAGACCATGAGGCAGACCAAGAGGAAGGTGGACATGTGGCAGTCATGACTAGACACTGGAGTGGACAGAACACTGTTTATCTTCCCACTGAAGTGGTACCTATTTATCTACTTGCAATTTCTTGCTTTCAAACTGCTAGGTTGGCAGGAGCTGGGACAGAGATGGGAGCTCACTCCATCATGCAGCATTCAGGTCTCAAAATGCTGACTTGCCACACTTCCAGTCATCAAGTTCAGCATCTTAACCACTAAGCCACCTCAGTCCCATAAGAGGAAGGTGAAGAGATAACATCAAAGGAACATTATAAGAACACCAAATAATGCCGGTGGAGTCCACTAGAAGTGCAAGAACAATAACTTTGTGTCTCCCTCAACACCCAAAGTGGTAAAAGTGGAAGTAAAGAAGGAAAAGTCATTTTGAACAAACACACATGGCCAATACTGCCTTGGCTGGATGGGCCTTAAAAAGGAACATATATCAGAGAAAATACTGGAAAAATACAAAATCAAGGGTTGTTAAAAGCCAAGCAACCTGCGAGTAGAGCTTCAGGAAGCAGGGCTTCTTGCCATTGGCACATCGTCTCAGTTTCTCCTTTCCACACCTCTCCAGTTCCTTCCTTTGGTTTCTGCACATGAATTGCCCTTTGGTGCCCTTTCCATCCTTTCCTTCATACTCCACCTTTAAGACTCTGCCAAAACAAATCTCTCAATTTTGCAGAAGTGAAGAGTTTTCCAGTAGAGTACTTTAGAAAAAGCCTTTTCACTTTAAATATATTTTCAGTTTCCTAACTTCTCCCATTCCATGGGGGTGGGATGAGAATATTGTCAACCCTTGGAATTTTGAGAGTTGCAATTTCCATCAAACAACCAGAGAGAAACCTTTCTGGCATGGAGTTGTCTATATATTATTTGAGAGGATTGTTTCAAAGTTGATATTAAATGTTGCTTCACAGTGGATAATATTTTGTTAAGTGATTGGTATAGGGAGGTCTGGGATATAGCAATTAATGATTAGCTCACATGTAATATAATAGGCAAGCAACTGGTAGAGAGGTTTGTAGTTATATGGGAAACATTTATTGATTTTGTATTAATAAAGGGGAAGAGGCAAACCCAACAGTAGTAAAAGGCACAAGTTTTTACCCCCTAATACTTCTGATCGGGGGGGGGGGGGCACTGTGTATTTAGTTGTTGAATTTTGGGATGTTTTTTTCCCCTCAGGTTGAATTGAATTGAATTGAAATTTTATTTATATACTGCCTTCCTCACCCTAGGGTGACCCAAAGTGGTTCACAGACACAATAGCACATATACAATATAATTGCAAGTTACAAATTAGGATGCTAAAATAAATAATACAATATAAATACACAATTACAACTACAATTACAAGTCACAGTCACAACTACAAATGTGCAATCGACTCCAAAATGACAAATAACAATAGTCAGCATCCTTACAGAGCCTGGCTCAATGTCCCTATGGAGCTCATGGCTCAACGCCTTTACGGAGCCCAGGGCTCAACGTTCCTGCAGAGCCCAGGGTCTACAGGGGCCGTGGTCCACAAGTGCTCCCACTTCACCCAGCTGGCCGGACCGGGGGAAGGAACTCGCAGCAGGGGGGTGGACTGGTCTAGATCACTGGTTCCCAATGTGGAGCCCATGGCCCATAGGGGGATGATAATTCCCAGAAGCTAAAGTCAGTACATTGATCAGTGCTTTGGGGAATTGACTTAGGTTTCTCGGAATTGAAGTCCAAAAACCAATGGTTGGGAAACGCTGGCCTAGATCATGCCTACTGTGTCAATTATTCCATGTAGCCATTGCATCCTCTGCTGCCCCCTTCTCCTTTCACATTTGATCTTTCCCAGTGAGTCCTCTCTTCTCATTTGGTGGCCCAAGTATTTGAACTTCAGATTCATTATCTTTTCTCCCAAGAGGCAGTCAGGGCTGATTTCCTTAAGGATTGACTGGTTTGATCTCCTTAAAATCCAGAGGAATTTCAAAATTCTTCTCCAACACACAGTTCAAAGGCATCTACTCTTTTGCACTCAGCCTTCCTTAGGGTCTAGCTTTCACAGTCATACATTACTACTGTGAAGACCATTGCTTGAACTATGTGGACTTTTGTCAGCCAAGTGATGTCTCTACTTTTTAATATGCTGTCTAGGTTTGCCATAGCTTGCCTCCCAAGGAGTATGTATCTTTTTATTTAATGGCTGCTTTCACTGTGTGCAATGATTTTAGATCCTAAGAAAGTAAAGTCACTACTGCTTCCCTTTCTTTACCTTCTATTTGACAAGGAGTGATGGGGCTGGATGCCATGATCTTGGTTTTTTAATGTTGTGTTTCATGCCAGCTTTTTCACTCTCATCTTTCACCCTCACCAAGAGGCACTTTATATCTTCTTTGCTTTTTGTCACTAGGGTGGTGTCAATGGCATGCCAGAGGTTGTTGATATTTTTCCTGGTAATCTTAATTCCAGTTTGTGATTCATCCAGCCCTGCATTACGCATGATGTACTCTGCATATAAGTTAAACAAACAGGATGACAATATACAGCCTTGTCATACTCCTTTTCCTTTTCTAAACCAACCAGCTTTCCATATTTGGTCCTAACTCTCACTGGCATGCCAAATTAGCCCAGATCAGTCCAAATCAGTGTCACATAGGTATATCACCTAGTGGAAGTTCATCAAATCAGTGGTCCTACTGTGCTGGTGTTCAAAGCCACTGTTGAAAATGTAGCTCTTTGTGGTATCCTCATTAGTTCACTAAGAAAAAATAAGCCATGCAACCTGTCTAGTTGGCAAAGTAAATTTGTTGCCTAATTCTAGAGGACACTGAGTTTGAATTGCCAACCTTCCCAGCCACAAAGAAAGCTTACTGGCTTGAAAGAGGGCCATATGGGGAGAGTAATATGCAGATCCCTAGCTTCCTGTTTTGGGAATGTAAAAATACAATATGCTGCTTATCTTCCCATGAAACATCTAAGAATGGAGCCTACTTTTATTTCCAAGTTTGGGCCCGCTTAGACGATGCAGCCCCGTTGGTCTATGTGTGGTTTTGCTAAGAACACACCCCTCTTTAATGGCCCACTAGGCTGGCAGGGCGTTCTGTCTAGATTAAACTGGCTCATGGATAGAAGGATGGCACCCCACCTTATGTCGCAGGTATCGTGGTAGCTATTTGGGTTGGCCAATTAAAAGGTATCGGTCAGCCACCTCCTACAATACAACCACACTCTCCTTGGGGAAAATAAAGCCTCGCAAAGGGGGAATGTAGGGGTGATAAGGATGTTACCTTTATCGAAACTTTCCTCGCTTGGGTTACACCTTCAAGGCGAGGAAACGAAACTTAATGAAGCTCCGCTGCTGGCATCCCCCAAAACAAAGCAGACTTTATGGAGTATATTCCTTTTGAAGAGCTGGTGCTCTTATCTGTATTCCACCAAGGTTACTCCCTTCTCCTGAGAGCAAAGAACGGCTGAAGACAAATATCCCTTAGAAGACTTTATTGAGCATATTTGTAAATCCACCGAATAAAAGGAAAATTAATCCAATTGTAAATCCATGTTGTAAAACCCAATTTGTAAGTCCAGATTGTATGTCCATGTGGGCAGGTGAGCCCAGGTGAGAAGGTTTAAATGATGATCTTTGTAAATCCCAAACAATGTATCCAACAATCTAATGGGCCCCAAATTTGTTGCCAGTTTATATAGAATTTTGGTGTCTGCTTCCTTGGCACTTGGCAAGGTGTCTAAAACAATGATGTACTTCTGTGGCATGTGAGTGCTCTTGGGAATGCAAAATGGAGTCACAATTGTTCATTCTAACTAAGTGTAAGACTACCTAAATCTATAAAAGAAAGAAATCTAAGTATCTTACCTACATGAATATAAAGTAACTTAATAAAAAGTAACTTCCTGCAAGGTTCCCCTTGACACAGTGAGTCACTCTAGAGTAGGCCCATTGAATCAGTAGGATTTTCACAAGTCACCTCACCAAGGGATCAATCCTAACCATTAGGTGTCAGGTCCCAAAAATATGCAGGTATGATGACATGTGCAAAATCACTGATTTTTTAATTTTAGGATGTACGTTATCAAGTATTGTGATTGCTTTAAATTGGTAACCAAAGATGTTGGTATGATTCTGGTTGCTGAAATCAATAAAAGGAGAAAGATGACCAAATTTTGCTTTTATGTCTTTTAATTTCTTGCCTTAATGTTGGGTACTTTCTTTAGGTCATTATTACTTTATTATTGTTTTTACTTATCACTTTTGTATTTAATTATTGTTGTTATTCATAACAGTAATAGCAATAATGTCAGCATAAGAATCATGAAACTCACCCATGAGAATTTCTCCCAGACTTCTTCCTTTGCAATCTTTTTAAAAGAGTTTTATTTTCTAGCACATTGTATGAGCATAGCTGAAATTCGTATGGAAGGAATATTCAGCTTAGCACTAATACTGGCAATTTCATTTATTTTATTTTATTTATTTATTATTAGATTTGTACCCTGTCTTACTCGCACAAGTGCGACTCAAGGCGGCTTCCAACAAAAATAAATACAATATACAAACATGACATGCAGTAAACAATAATACAATAATACATAAATTATACAATATACTTTAACAAAAATAAGTAAATACCTTTACAATTTCAAAATACAATACATGAAAGGTAGAAACATGTCAGATCTAATGAGAAGGGTTCTGGATCTTATAAGCAGTGCTCAGCAAAATAAACAAAAAGTGGGGATATTATCTCTTGATATATTTAAATCCTTTGACTCACTCCAATGGATTTCAATAAAAAGATAATCAATAGTTATGGATTTGAGATAAAGTTTAAAGGAGTGATTGATCAATTATACTCAAAGGGTACAGCTAAAGTTAAAATAAATGACACAACTACAGATGATATTCAATTGGGTGCAGGGACTAGACAAGGGGACCCCTTATCTCCCATGCTTTTTATTATGACAATGGAGTTGCTAGCCAACACAATAAGAGAAGATAATGAATTAGATGGGGTGGAGGGAGTTAAGATCAATCTATATGCAGACGACACACTAATTACCATTAAAAATCCTCAAAAATCTCTAGCCCTGATTCAGCAACATCTTAGTGAATTTCAGGATGCAACGGGTTTAAGAGTTAATTGGGACAAGTCCGAGGCACTGTTTTTCAATGTAAAAGAAGAAGAGTTGGAAAGAATTAGGAATACATTTAAAATACAAATTTAAAATAATATTAAGTATTTGGGGATAAACATTACAAAAAAGTTTGAAGACTTAAAGAAAATGAATTATGATAAAATAAAAGTGGAATTGATAGAAAAAATATGGCAATTTACAAAATTGAATTTATCTTGGTTCGGACAAATAGCACTTTGTAAGATGAAGTTGCCTAGGTTGACTTTTTGTTTGATAACTTACAAATTCAAATTAGGGAGAAAGAGTTTAAAAAATTCCGACTCTTATCAACAATTATTGTAACAGAGGAAAGAGAGCAAGAATTCCGAAACTTCTCTGGTATCCTCCACAGAAGTTAGGTGGGTTAGGAATACCAAATATTAAAAATTATTATATAGCTTTTAAATTAAGGAGTATTTGCAAATTATTAATGAGGGAAGAAATTATATGGGAAAGGATAGAAATGTGTGAATTATTAAATGTGGGAAAGGCAATTTTTCTAGACAGAACTAAGAGCTTAAGTAATTTGAAAAATAAACTGCTAAAGGAGTTATTACATACATGGTCAACTCTGAAGAGAAAATTGGCTCCTGGTCTATCACCAATTATCGAATTGAAAGATGTGAAATCATTCCCAATAAATGTAGATTAAAAAAAATAGAAGAAATTTTAGTAAGAAATGATGTGTTTTTGTTAAAAAAACTGGTTAGAAAAATGTAAGGACGAGGCGAAAAAATCAGATTTATTTAGGCAATTAAATTTAAATTGGTTAAAAATGATTAGGGTAAGTAATTGGAATAATAAGTATTTAGGAGAATTTAGCCCGGAAAGAAATAGGACATCATTTGAGGACATGATATATAAGTTAAGAATGGGCCATATGGGCATAAAAGGACTGGTTAGTAAAATATATAAATTATTAAATCAGGATGATAAAGCACAGGATGTACTGAGGATAGATTGGGAACAGGATTTAGGAATTAAAATTGATAGGACAAAATGGTCAAACATGTGGAAGAAAAGAATAATGAGAACACTGTCATTCAGAGTAAAAGAGCACAATTACAAATTCCTGTGGAAATGGTATCTGACACCGGTCCGTTTAAGTCAAATGGATAATACAAAGTCGCAATTTTGTTGGAGATGTAAAAATGCTCTGGGCTTTTATTCTCATATGTGGTGGTACTGTGGAATTATAAGACAATTTTGGACAAAAGTTGAAAATGAAATCAAAAAATCTTTGATATAGATATTAAATTGAATGCATGTATGGTCCTGTTAACAGATGTTGATGATGTTAGAATGGATAAGTATAAAAAAGAGTTATTATCTATAATGTTAACAACGGTGAGACAATGCATTGGCCAAAACTGGAAGGAAGAAAAAATGCTTAAAATTGAAGAGTGGTATAATGAAATGTGGACGATTGCACTTAATGATAAACTTACTTCAGAACTACATTTTAAAAAGGGAATGTTTAAAGAAAATAAATTTTATGAGATCTGGAAATATTTTTTGGAATACACATTAAATAAGGGCCAAGGAGGAAAACCAATGCCTGATCAACTTGGTTTTTGGAAATAAAGTAGGAAACAAAGAATATACTTAGTCTATAGGGCATTGTAAATATCACTAGGTGTTATGTGTTTGTTTATGTGTTCATTTATGTTGACATATTGATGTATTTGATGTAATGTTTATTTTTGTTATTAGAATTGTAATAAAAAATAGTAAAAAAATAAAAAAATTACAAATACAATACAATATAACAGTACAAAAGTAAATTCAATTCAAAAATCAATAAGCAATGCAAATCATAAATAAAATTAATGTAGCATATACAGAATACGAAAAAATACAAAAGATAACAAAGTATAAAATAATACCCAAATATACAATAATATACAATAATACAAAGTGCAAGAATTACTCTAAAAACAGCACATAATGGGGGAAAGAAGCTCATGGCTCAGCGACTGCAGCAAGGGAGGGCAAAATAGTTCTTTTATAGTTACGGGAGACCAGCGCAGGTGCTCCTACCTCCCCCAGCCATCAGGCCGTGGGAAGGTAAAGTCCAGCGAAGCCATTCTCCCCTCAGGACCAATGTTGGTGGCAGCAGTGAGGCCAGGGAGAAGTGGCAGCAAAATCCCACAGCATCAGGCCATACTGTCTTTATATCCCCACCAAGGTGGGGCTCCGGCAGAGCGGCCACAGCTGGCCTCGAAACCCTGGCCAATGATGGGGCCAGGGAGAGGCTGTGGTGCCGTCCCGTGGCATCGGGCCACACTGTCCTTTTATCCCCACCGAGGCGGGGCTCCGGCAGAGCAGCCACAGCTGGCCTCAAAGCCCTGGCCGATGAGGGCCAGGGAGAGGTGGCGGTGCAGTCCACATTATGGCAATGCCACCACACATCTGGAAACTAAGCTATGAAGCCCCTAAAGAATGTGTTGTGAGCTTTCATTTTTATATTAGGTCTGACTTTATTTTTGATGTGGATGCTGAGTGGCTAGATGGACATATGAAATAATGAAGGCTGCATGATCTGTATTTGCCCTAGTTATGTTGTGTCAAAATCAATTACCTATACTTTTTATAGTGAAGTAACTTTTGGTTAATTTTCAAAAACAAATGTCCAAATATTGCAAATTTCTTCATATTCAGGATTACCCAGAATGCAAGAGCCCAAAACCTGTCATTCCTATTTTTCTCTTTTTTCTCCCTATTCCATCTTTCATTCTACCATTCTTTTTATTTTTTATTTACTTCCTCCACCTCAGGGCTCATTTATTTTCTCATTCTACACACTTGCCTCTCAACTTTTCCCAAGTAACAGCTCGCTCACTCTCTTTTAACTGAGGTGAGTTTGAGGGGAGTACAACTGGTGGAAATATGGTAAAGATCGGGTTAGAGGCCTTTTGGAGAAATGAATTTCTGAATGTGACTGCCATTTCCTTACTGCTGGGGAGGTGAGATTAAGAAAGTCTGTGAACTAGTGCCAGGCAAGAACTACAATCAGATTTTAGTTAATTTAAACACTTTCAAAAAATAATTAAATAACAAAGCAGTCACCCCTAGCTACCCTTTAGAATTCATCCCCCCCTCTCTTTCACTCACTCACTCACACACGCACATACACTGCCCTTTATTATTATAGATGGAAATAACATGATTTAGAATAATGAAATAGCAGGTGGGGGAGACCCAAACAAATCATTTTGTTCATTCAGACTCAAGAATTGCTTGACTCTTACATGTTTGGGTTTGAATTGAAGTGCATTCAACCACATCGTGGTGTTCTGTTAGGTTGCCACTTCTTTTTCTCCCAAGAAACTCCCCTTTAACATATTTATGGCAAATGGGTACAACTTGGTTTCCTCACTACAGAAAATAGGTGTATCAATTGGATTTTACTGGGGCACAAGAGCAGGAGATTTCTTTCAATTTATTTCTGAAACATTGACTAATATGTTCAGTCTGCATGTTCATGATGAAAACAACATGAAGTTTAAAAGTTTAATGTGGTGAGGAGGGAATTGAAACAGACAGATTTTTTCCTATTGCTAGTGAAAGGACCAGCAATGTGGCATGCAGCTTATGCTTCAGCCTCCATGAGACATTTGCAACTCTACCTGGGCTTTTCTCTGCTGTTGACCTTTAACATTTGGCAAAAAGATTTCCTTTCCCATGTCTATCTGCAAGGTTTTCCCATAAACCATTTAGGTTAGAGGCTAATGCTGCATCCCACGTGTACCTCTCCATTTTAGTGGCTTGTTCTGACCTTTGCTAATAGTGGTTGTAGTCTCCCATGCATGCCCTGACTTTTCTCCTTAGATAATTTATAGTGCACACTGAACACCCATTTCCTCCTCCACTTAACTTTCCCCACGTGTGTTCTTGTTATCTCAGCTGCTTGACAGATCTGCTGCACAGTCTAGTCAGGGTCCAGCCTATCTGTCCTATCAACCTTTTCCACTGATGATACTACACATAGTGTGAGTGATTCGAGTGATTCACCCTGATCTTTGAAATAACACTTAATTAAAATACCTGGTTCTCTTTTAATGTGAGCCACTAACTTTTTATGCTCTCTGGAATCCAGGGAAACAATGCAATGATATGAAAAACAAGGTTCATACAAATTATGTTTTTGGACTAAAGCTACCATAGCTCTCCAGCCAGCATGGCCAATGGCCACCATAGCTGGGCATTCTGGGATTGGTAGTTTGAAATTGTAACCATTACATTGTTGTTGTTGTTGTTCAGTCGCACAGTCGATTCCGACCCTTTGCGACCCCATGGACCATTTTCCTCCAGGCATCTCTATCCTCCACCATTCTCCTCAGCCCACCAAGCTCTGTGCCCATTGTGTCCACCATACCATCTATCCATCTCATCTTTGGACACCCCCTTCTTCTCTTGCCCTCGACCTTTCCAGCATCAAGGCCTTCTCAAGTGAGTCCTCCCTTCTCATTTGATGTCCAAAGTACTTTAGCTTCATCTTCACTATTTGTCCCTCCAAATTGTTCTCTTTGCTGTCCAAGGAACTCTCAGGACTCTCCTCCAACACCACATCTCAAAGGCATCTATTCTTCTGCGCTCAGCCTTCCTAATGGTCCAGCTCTCACACCCATAATTACCACTGGGAATACCATTGCTTTGACTATGCGATTTTTTGTTTTCAAGGTGATGTCTCTGCTTTTCACTATATTCCCCAGGTTTCTCATTGCTTGTCTCCCAAAAATCAGTCATCTTTTTATTTCATGGCTATAGTCACCATCTGCAGTGATCTTAGATGCCAGGAAAGTAAAATCAGTCACTGCTTCTACTTCTTCCCCATCTATTTTCCAGGGACTGATCGGACCTGTTTCCATTATCTTGGTTTTCTTGATGTTGATTCTCAAGCCAGCTTTTGCACTTTCCTTCTTCAATCAAATCAAGAGGTTCTTTAGGTCTTCCTCACTTTCTGCCATTAGGGTGGTATCGTCTGCATATCTCAAATTGTTGATGTTTCTCCCAGCAATTTTGATCCCATATTGTGATTCCTCCATCCCTGCATTGCACATTATGTGCTATGTGTATAGATTGAATAAGCAGGGTGATAAAATGCAGCCTTGTCTTACTCCTTTTCCTATTCCAAACCACTCTGTCTTTCCGTGTTCTGTCCTAACTGTTGCTTCTTGGTTCGTGTACAGATTTCTCATGAGGCATATGAGGTGTTTTGGTATTCCCATCTCTTCAATTACTTGCCACATTTTGTTGTGGTCCACACAGTCAAAAGCCTTGGTGTAGTCAATAAAACAAAAGTAGACTTGTTTTTGGTATTCTTTTGTTTTCTCCATGATCCAACGTATGTTGGCAATGTGGTCTCTAGTCCCCCTGCCTCTTCTGAAACCAACCTGCACCTCTGGTAGTTCTCTCTCCACATGTTGTTGAAGTCTATCCTGTATTATCTTGAGCATCACCTTGTTGGCATGTGGGATGAGCGCAATTGTTCGGTAATTTGAGCATTCTTTGACATTGCCTTTTTTGGGGGGATTGGAATGTACACTGTTGGAGTTGGAGTAGAGCTGCTTTAGAGGCCTCCACTAATTTATATTGATAATTTAAACTGCTGATAGCCACCTCTGTTCAAACAGAGGAAGCAGTTAGAAGCTTCCAGAAGCAGGGGGGCAGAGCCACACCAGGCCCTTCCCTGAACTGTGACTCATAGGGGCAGAGCCACACTAGCCTTTAAAAGCTCTGAGCTCTTTCAGGGTCAGCCCTTTTGACTCTGCATGTGCTCTTAAGCAGAGCTGCTGCTGAGGAGAGCCAAACAAAGGAAGTGAGCACTGGTAAGTTTTGCAGTTGGAGTAGAGCTGCTTTAGAGGCCTCCACTAATTTAAATTGATAATTTAAACTGCTGATAGCCACCTCTGTTCAAACAGAGGAAGCAGTTAGAAGCTTCCAGAAGCAGGGGGGCAGAGCCACACCAGGCCCTTCCCTGAACTGTGACTCATAGGGGTGGAGCCACACTAGCCTTTAAAAGCTCTGAGCTCTTTCAGGGTCAGCCCTTTTGATTCTGCATGTGCTCTTAAGCAGAGCTGCTGCTGATGAGAGCCAAACAAAGGAAGTGAGCACTGGTAAGTTTTGCAGTTGGAATAGAGCTGCTTTAGAGGCCTCCATTAATTTAAATTGATAGTTTAAACTGCTGAGAGCTACCTCTGTTCAAACAGAGGAAGCAGTTAGAAGATTTCAAACTAGGAACAAAGGAAGAATATAGTCTTACTAGGTAGAAAGGTAGTAAACGTGTACATTTTTGAGGCCCAGAATACTGCACTTATTAAAATGGATTCTGAGGGAACAGCTGTAGTTACCTGCAATACTTGTGCCATGTTTGTGTTCTTGCCAAAGCATATGGAGAACTACACTTGCAGCAAGTGCAAGCTAGTTGCACTACTAGAAGAGAAGGTCCAGCAGCTAGAGGCCCGCATATCTAACCATTAACAAAGTAAGGAGCTTGAGTTGTTCTTGGACAGAGTGGAGCAAACTATGCTGGACAAAAAAGAGACAGGGCACAGTTCTGAGGGAGAAGGCCCTTCACTAACTCAGGAGGGAGATGTTTGGAGGAATGTGACTCAAAGGAGGAGAAGAGTAGGGGATCACTCTGAGAGTCTGAAATTACAGAATAAATTTGAGGCTCTTTCCCTCATCACACCTGATGAGGAACACACAGAGGAACAACTGGTTCCAACTGATGATCTCTCCTTCATCACACTTGATGAGATCCAGGAAGATAAACAACAGGAACAAACTGAGTTTCTCTCCCTTAATATGGTTGATGAGGTGCATGTAGATGAACAGATTGCAGGAGAGAGGCTCCTTGCACTAGGCGATTCAATAATTAGAAATACAGAGAAATGGATTTGTGATGCACATGATAACCGTATGGTGACTTGCCTGCCAGGTGCAAAAGTTGCAGACATCACAAGAAATCTAGATAGATTGTTAGAGAGAACTGGGAACGAGCCAGTTGTCATGGTACACGTTGGTACCAATGATGTTGGGAAGGCCAAGCGGTCTGTCCTGGAAGCCAAATTCAGGTTGTTAGGAAGAAGATTGAAGTCCTGGACTTCCAAGGTAGCATTTTCAGAAGTGCTGCCTGTCCCTCGTGCAGGACCTACCAGGCAGGCAGAGCTCAGAAGCCTCAATGCGTGGATGAGGCGGTGGTGTCGAGAGGAGGGTTTCAGATTTGTCAGGAACTGGAGAACATTTTGGGACAAGCCAAATCTGTTCAGGAGGGATGGGTTGCATTTGAACCATGATGGGACCAGATTGCTGGCACTCAACATCAAAAAGGCTGCAGAGCAGCTTTTAAACTGATAACTGGGGGAAAGCTGACAGGAGCTGGGCAGCATCTGGTTCGGGAAAGTGTGTACTTGAGTAGTGAGGAGAATGCAAAAATTACTGAGCAGAGCAAGGAGCTAGTCACCAGCACTCTGGCAGAAGGATGCAAGAGGCAGTCTAACAATGCAACTGGACTCAAAAGACTGTATCAGGAAAGCATATATAAATGCTTGTATATAAATGCCAGAAGCCTCCGGAACAAAATAGGGGAGCTGGAATACTTAGCAATAGATAAGAATATTGATATTATTGGTATCACTAAAACCTGGTGGATGGATGATAACCAATGGGATACAGTTATCCCAGGCTACAAACTGTACAGGAAAGATAGGAAGGGGCAAATGGGAGGTGGTGTAGCTTTGTATGTCAAAGAAGTGATAAAATCGTATGAATTGGAATATCTAGGTGATTTGGAGTCACCATTAGAAGCTCTGTGGGTAAGAGTATGGCCACAAGGATGGTCTAACAGTAGGCGTATACTATCGGCCTCCGACCCAAACTCTTGAGGGAGACTGGCAGTTGGAGAATCTTGTAAAGGAGGCATCCAAGAAGTAAAGCCTGGTTATAATGGGGGACTTCAATTACCCTCACATAGACTTGGTGAACTGTTGTTCAGCACATGATAAAGAGATAAAGTTCCTAGATATGCTAAATGATTGTTCCCTGGGACAGATGGTTGAAGACCCAACTAGAGGTACAAGAATCCTTGACTTGATCCTGAGTAATACTCAGGATCTGGTGCAAGATGTTAATGTGACTGATCCAATAGGGAACAGTAACCACAACTCAATTATGTTTAACTTGATCATAGACCGCAAGTCACTGATAAAATCTAACACAGAGACCTTAAATTTTCAAAAAGGAAATTTCCCAAAGATGAGGAAAAAAGTAAAAAAGAAGCTGAAAGGGAAAATTGAGAGAGTCCAAACACTCCAAGAGGCATGGAGGCTGTTTACAAAAACAATAACAGAGGCCCAATTGGAATGCATACCCAAAAGGAAAAAGGGCACTGCCAGGTCCAAGAGGACTCCAATGTGGCTTACAGGAGCTGTTCGGGAAGTGATCAAGAGCAAGAAAAGCTCATTTAGAAGATGGAAGGCTTGTCCAAATGAGGACAGCAGGCAGAAACATAAATTCTGGCAGAACAAATGCAAGGCAACAATCAGGAAAGCAAAGCAAGACTTTGAGGAGTGTATAGCTAAAAATACTCAGAGAAATAACAAAGACTTTTTTAAGTACATTAGAGGTAAGAACCCAACTAGGAAGGCCATTGGACCATTAGATGACAATGGAAGGCAAGGGGTTATTAAAGAGGAAACAGAGATTGCAGAGAGACTCAATGAATTCTTTGCTTCAGTATTCACTGAAGAAGACAGAGACCACATGCCCAAAACAGAGCCTATCTTCGTAGGGAGGGAACCCGAAGAATTAAGCCAGATAGAAATAACCAGGGAGGAGGTCCTTGCATGTCTTGTTAAACCAAACACTAACAAATCACCAGGACCAGATGGCATCCATCCACTAGTTCTCAGGGAACTTAAAGATGAAATTGCTGATCTCCTAGCCAAAATATATAATCTTTCCCTCAAATTAGGCTTTGTGCCTGATGACTGGAAGGGAGCGAATGTAACACCAATTTTCAAAAAAGGATCCAGGGGTGATTCAGGAAATTACTGACCTGTCAGTTTGACATGTGTCCTAGGTAAAGTGATGGAAACCATCCTAAAAGATAGAATTAATAGGCACATAGAAGAGAAGGCGCTGCTAAAGGAGAGCCAACATGGCTTTTACAAGGGCAAATCATGCCTCACTAATCTGTTGGAATTTTTTGAGAGTGTCAACAAGCATGTGGATAAGGGGGATCCAGTTGACATTGTTTATCTAGACTTTCAGAAGGCTTTTGACAAGGTCCCACACCAAAGGCTCTTGAATAAACTTACCAGTCATGGAATAAAGGGAAAGGTCTTGTCCTGGATCAGCAACTGGCTAAGGGACAAGAAACAGAGGGTAGCACTAAATGGACACTTCTCCAAGTGGAGGGAAGTAAAGAGTGGGGTCCCCCAACGTTCAGTACTGGGACCCCTGCTTTTCAACCTCTTCATAAATGATCTAGAGGTAGGAGTAAAAAGCAAGGTAGCCAAATTTGCTGACGACACTAAATTATACAGGGTAGTGAAAACTGTGAGAGATTGTGAGGAGCTCCAGAGGGATCTCTTGACACGGGGGGAGTGGGCAATACAGTGGCAAATGAGTTTCAACATTAGTAAGTGCAGAGTGATGCATGTTGGGGCAAAGAACCCCAATTACATTTATAAACTAATGGGGTCTGAACTCTCTGCAACAAACCAGGAAAGGGACCTTGGTGTCCTGGTGGACAACTCAATGAAGGTGTCAACCCAGTGTGCCTCAGCAGTGAAAAAAGCAAACTCAATGCTAGGGATTATTAGGAAGGGTATAGAAAATAAGTCAGCAAGTGTCATTTTGCCTCTTCATAAATCTATGGTGAGGCCCCATCTGGAATACTGTGTACAGTTCTGGTCCCCATACCTCCAGAAGGATATTATGGAGCTGGAAAAAGTGCAGAGGAGGGCAACCAGAATGATGAGGGGACTGGAACACCTTCCTTACCATCTGAGACTGCAATGGTTGGGCCTCTTCACTCTTGAACGACGATGTCTAAGAGGTGACCTGATTGAAGTTTATAAAATCATGCATGGTGTGGACAAAGTAGATAAGGAAAAACTGTTTTCCCTTTCTCATAACACTAGAACTAGGGGATACTCCATGAAACTTTTGGGTACTAGTTCTCAAACAAATAAGAGAAAGTACTTTTTCACCCAGAGGATTACTGGTCTATGGAACTCCCTGCCAGAAGAAGTGGTGACAGCTGTCAGTCTTGACAGCTTTAAGAAAGGATTAGACAAGTTCATGGAGGACAAGGGTATCAATGGCTATAATTATGGATACTTAAGGAAAACCTCCGGGTTAGAGAGATAGGCAGGATATCTCTCAATGCCATTTCCAGGGAATCCTAAGTAGGTGAAGGCATCTGCTTGGGAATACCCTGAAGGAAATGGTGAGCCACTGTGTGAGACAGAATGCTGGACTGGATGGGCTGTGGCCTGTTCCAGCAAGGCTGTTCTTATGTTCTTATGATCTTTTCCAATCCTGTGGCCACTGTTTTGTTTTCCAAATTTGCTGACATTGAATGCAGTAGTTTGATTCCATCATCTTTTAGGGCTTTGAAAAATTCAACTGGGATACCATCATTTCCACTAGCTTTATTTTTGCAGTGCATTTTAGGGCCTTTCTGACTTCACTCTCCAGAATGTCTGGTTACATGCTGTATCCAAATTCAGGAAGCAACACACACACAGAGGGAGACCACAGATGAAGGGATGAATTCAAGCATCATGTTTTACAGAATTGAGATATTGTTACCTCTGAATATACATTTTAAGGGGATGATCAGGAATTGATCCCAGGATTGAGATTTCTCTTTGTCAATGAGGACTTAGACTCCAACATGCTAGAAGTCTCAGAGGTAAGAGAATCCTGCAAAGAATTTGGTATTTTTGCTGGTAGTACTCTATCTTTTCCCCTCAACCAGAATTGTCAGGCTGATCTTAAAATGAAGAAAGAAATCAGGGAGGCTTCCAATGAAGAGTGTTGTACTAATGGGTCCCTTTTATTAGCCTTGCAGAAACTAGATAAGTGTGTTCAGATCATGAGGATGAAAATTTTCATATTAATGGCATCCGTTCCCAGGAATGTTTGGTCATAGAACCATTCAGTAGATGGGCAATAAAGCTGGCTTTAACCCAAAATGGCCTTCAGAGCATAAGGTCAAGAAAGATAATGACAATAAAGATTTATCTATCTATCTATCTATAAAGAGGAATGGGTATTGTCCATTTCACTTCCTATAATGGCTATGAGGGCAGTGAGAGTTATATTTCAAAAACTAAACACACTCTTTCTCTGCATTACCTATTCTACCTACAGAAACTGGTTGGAATGTCACTTGACTTTTATTGCAACACCAATCATGAGAAAGCATCCTTTTGCATACAACAAGGCACTGGACCCACGTACGGGTATAGAAGGGTGTACAGAACTGATCTGCTCTCCAAAGAAGAAAAAGATCCACTACTCTACTGCTGCCACAACTGTGTCATCCACACTAATCAATGGGTCAGGATTCTTTGCTGTGACAACAGGCCACAACTTTTTGCATACTGCTGTACAAAGCACTGTCAGGAGATGTGTTCTGATATGCTAAGATAGAGATTCTGCATAGAGATTCTTCAGGCTTTCAACACAAACAGCCCCCTCGACACACACACACACACACAAGGTTGTATTGTGGTCAGCTGAGGAACAGCACCATTTAATATGCATGTGATCTGAACATTTTTTTCCTTGTCTGAAAAGCATGTTGTGAAATGTGGAACAGAATTAGCATGTATGTAACTTGCTATTGGTTGAAAACTTTAAAAGTTTGCTTTAGTGGATCCTTCAGAAAACAAAAACAAAACAAAAAAACCACCAAAGGGAAGACAAATGTCTATGTGCTACTCAAAACATTTGCACTTTCTGGAAAATTACTCATACATCTTCTAATGAAGCAGATAATGATCATGTCAGTGATCATGATGTTTTTCACTACAGAGTAGCATTATTTTGTATGTGTGCCTTCTCAGATCCTAACTGGAGAACTGAAATATGTAAAACAGTCCCTTCTGCATTTTTTTCACAGCATGAATATGATTTTGGTCATTCTTTGGCCTTTCCTAAGGAGCAACTGTGTTCACAGAGCATGGAAACAGTCCTAAATATATTGTGGGGTTCTGCATGGTCTATGATGGAAGAACAAATGTTTCAAACTTTCTGGCTCCCAGAAAATCTGGGAGATTATTTCAGACAAAACTGATTTGTTATCTCCTTAATTTTCTCACTTTATAGCATCTCAAGCCCCCATACAGACTGCAAGGATGTAAAGTCAAGCATTCCCCCTACTTCCCCCAGTCCCGCCTGCTCTCTTTGGTTACAATGAATTTGAAAGTTTGCATATCTTTTTATACATTTTTGGTTGACACAATAAAAGTGTCTGTCTGTGTATATGTATATGTATATGTATATGTATATGTATATGTATATGTATATGTATATGTATATGTATATGTATATGTATATGTACATATTTATGAACATATTTAAAATCTGTTCATTTATATGTGAATCAAAATAAGGAATAAGTGAAATATGTCCCATATTAGACAGATATTTCATTCCTGCATGGATTAAAGGAGGGAGGACATTAAGAGCAGGACAAGATGCTGGAAGATGAAAGGACCAATGATACATAAGCTCGGTTACAGCTTTGAAGATGAAAGCAGATGACATTAATGGGATGCAGGAGGAGAGTGGCTGCTCACACAGGAACTGTAGCTGTGGTCTTTGTTTTGGCTGGCCTTCACTTTCCCAGTCAACCTCCCTCCACCCTTCCATTCTCTACATATTCCTGGAAGAGACCTCATGAACAGCACAGCTGACTTCCTTCACAAGGACATGGGAGGGGTACACAATGGCCGAGTAAATTTCCCTGTTTATTCAGATGGCCTCTCCACAGGCCTGGCATGTTGGGGATGATGGATGTTTGCCCCAATCTCTGGACAGTAACCATTTCCTGGGAGGGATCACCAGATTTTGTGTATCCAGACTATGGAACAGCTGGCTTACTGTTTTAGGGCTTTGCTTTACCATTTTTTTTAAAAAAAAATCAGCCAAGAAACTGCAATATAGAAAATGTGTCTCTCAAAACTAGTTTAGAGAACATTTGAATGGGTGTAGAAGAAAAGAAAATGCCTTGAATTTAATTTCTTTAATGTACAATGGAAATCTCTCAGTGCCTGTAATTTCCCATGGGTTGGGCTGATGTTCATCTATTTGCCTACAAATGTATTCTGCAAAAAGGGGTTGTTTCCAAAACTCAGCAAATTGGTAGCAAACCTTTGTGGAAGTAGTTCTATTTCTGAGAAACCCAGCAAGGAAAAAAGTAAAGAAAGAAAACAAAATCATTACAATGACATAAAGGGATTTTTGCTGAAGGGTCACCTCCAGTGTACCTGATAGGCCATCTCGTCCCACTTCACACCCCATGGAAGGCCCTCTGGAAAGATGGGATACTGGGTATCAGGCTTTGGTTAGTCCAGATGAGGGAGAAAGAAATAGAAGCAATGAGGAATGCTGTGGGGGCAAGTGTCTGCTGACAGCTGAGAATAATAAAAACTAAGGAGAAAGATGTTCAGGTGGAAGCAGGGCAAGATGTGGCTGAGGTGAGGGAGAAAGGTGGAAAGATGGACACTGGGGATTCAGGGCAAGAGGAGGCTTGGGGCAAGGAACTGGCACAAGCCTGCTTCATGGAGGAGTCATTTGATTATAAAGACCCCTGGATTGTGGTCTTGGTCCAGCTTCATGTGCCCCAAGGAGGAGGAGAGAGTCACAGCAAGGACCAAGTCTCTTGCCAGCCACTGTCCTGTTGAGCTGACAACTCTGCAAGGACAGCTGATTTATACCCAGACTCAGAAAAAGTGGAAGAAAGATCTTTAGGTTTTGTTCATTGCTCTCCTAGTGGGGACCACTGGAAGCCCTGGGGGCAAAGGACTCTGCAGCACCAGTGATTAGAACTCAGTCCTCCGGTGTGACAGATGAGCATAGATGGAGTTCATGTTGTTAAAGCCAGTACTGTAATACCCACTCAAGAGTTAATAAATACAGTTATTCAACCTACCAATCTGGAGCCCATGGACATACAGACTGAAGAAGGTCTGTCTACTGCCCGACACTTATACATTCACAGGGATCAATTCTGCCTAGAGCTGGGTAAGAAGAAAAGTTGAGAAAGGCCTGTCCTAAGACATTTTTATGTCAGAAGCAAGTTCACACTCCCCAAAATCAGCAAGTTATTTTGACACATATAGCAGCATTTTCAACAAACACCTCATCCCCCTCTCTGGCAGGCAACAAATGAGTAACTTAAAAATAGGCTGATTTTTCATGGTCCCCCAAAGAGGCTGCCTTTGGGCAGTTGCTTCCCTCCACCTAATGGTGGAACTGATTCAAAAATTAAGAGAGTTTATTTTTGAACACCTCCCAGAATTATCCATTGACCATACTGGCTGTGGGGAGGGTGGTGGTGGTTCTTGAGTAACTTTCCCCAGTATTAGGCTGCTCTTGGTTTAAGATATGGAAGAGAAGCCCATCAGGATATGGAGTTCACTGAAGGATAGAAAGAGAAGAAAGTTAAAGCAGGAGTAAAACCAGCAATAGAACATAAGAACAGCCTTACTGGAACAGACCACAGCCCATCCAGTCCAGCATTCTGTCACACACAGTGGCTCACCATTTGCTTCAGGGTATTATTCCCAAGCAGATGCCTTCACCTGCTTAGGATTCCCTGGAAATGGCATTGAGAGATATCCTGCCTATCTCTCCAGCCCAGAGGTTGTCCTTAGGTATCCATATTTATAGCCATTGATACCTTTGTCCTCCATGAACTTGTCTAATCCTTTCTTAAAGCTGTCAAGACTGACAGCTGTCACCACTTCTTCTGCCAGGGAGTTCCATAAACCAGTGATCCTCTGGGTGAAAAAGTATAGGGGAACCAAAGCTTTTAAAAATCCAGGAGCAAATGTCCTATATACAAAGCGAAGGCATGTAGTGTTTCTCAGTAAGTTAGCCACATCTCATCCATCATTCAAAGGGCAATTATCCCCCAATGAAACACTCCTAGTCTCCCATTATGACAGTGTTTAATGCCTCAGGGTAAAGCAGGGTGGCAGAGAATGTTATTTTGTTACAGGGCTTACTTTGGCAGAGAATAAAACATATAACAAAAACGGTCCTTATAGAGATAATTGAGTTGGTAATTTTAAAAACACACAGCGAAGACATTTGGAAGTCTTACATCTCATTTCAATAGCACGGATTGTTGTTTTTCTTATTATTGACTCATTTAGCAGTGAGCCTTCTGACAAATGATGGCCATGTTATTATTACGCATGTAATAACTCCAGGGAGACGCTTTCCTGGATTCTTCCTGCAACACATTAAAATAGACCACCTTGGGTTAGAGCTTAAAGACGTAATAACAACAGAAGACCCAATTACAACAACAGCTTCTTCAGGGCAGATTTTTCTGGAGGCATTTTTTCCCTCATGAACTGAGCGACTCAGCTTCCCTTCTGATAGCAGCAGATGTTGACTTCTGAGAAATATTATATGACTTCCATGTTAACCTTTGCTAATGATCAAGGATATAGTCTATGGCACAAGTGTGGGGTACAAATAATGCCCAATAAAAATTTCTGTCCTCCCGCCCCCCCCCCCGTGAAAAAAATGAAATAGAATTTTAAAAAATGGTTCTTTTGCTGCTACAGTCTGTTCTTTTTTCATTTCCAGAAAATTCTAAAGGGAGGTCATTCCAAAGAATAGAATTCAATTATTTGTTTATATTTTTCTTCTTTTACTGCTATATTAATTTCCCCCTAATATTGTCATATGTTTATGGATGTCATTTACAAAATATTCTGCATCACAAGGCATCCTTTACATTCACAAGTGATGTCCATATGGCCAAATGTAGATACAGTGGTATCTCATACAATGATTTTAATCCATTCCATGGGGCTTGTTGTTGTATGAAACAATTGCTACATGATGCATGCATCGTATGTCAATTTTTCCTATGGGATGCATCGTACAATGCTTTTTTTTTTTTTGCTAAGTGGTTTTTCCCACTAAAAATTTTTTGTACGATTTTTTCCATAGGGAAAATTGTTATGTGGGACACCATCCCCCCCCAAAACCTAATTGTTACACGATTTCATTGTTATATGAGGAGATTGTTGTATGAGGTTCCACTATATACTGTAAACACTGAGCTCATCTTGAATACTCTATTGTAAATGCCTATACACTGGTCACCCATTTCACTCTTTGTGAGAGTGGAAGCTAAATCTGTTTGCATAGTCATTTACTTGCATAAGTCTAGTGTATCTTCCCAAAAGTAGAAGGCTGTTAAAGGGCCACAGGTCCTGACATAAGGTCTAGAATTGCAAATTCTTTTGTTATTCAACCTTATCATATAAACCAAATCAATACTTCCTTTTTTCATCTGACCCAGTCAGTCCAATTCTGGGCAGCCCTTGAGTCTATAGAAGGGGAGCAGTTACTTTACACTACCTATACAGGTGTTCAGAGATCAAAACTGTCAAATGTCTGCCCAGGAGGGCATATACCAGTGATGGCAAACCTTGGCACTCCTAGTGTTCTTGGACTTCAACTACCAGAAGGCCAAGTCAGCACTCCTGCTGATCAGGACTTCTGGGAATTGAAGTTCCAGAACAACTGGAGAGCCAAAGTTTGCCATCACTGACATATACTGTCAGTCTAAACCACACCTCAGCTTTTAGTAATCAGATGTGTGTGAACTGTTTCTGCCTTCTCCACCATCATAGCTGCATGTGAGTATCAGAGTCCAGGGTGTGTGTGGAAGCCAAGTAACCAGGACCCAGAGCAACAAAATAGGCCAAACAGCAACTATATCACAGTCCAACTCCAAACTCAAACCAGAGGTAGACAAAGATACAGTGTTGGTCCAGACAACAGGCCATAGTTCAAGCAAGCCAGAGGTCAGGAGATCAAGAGAGCAGATCAGGCAAAATATCTTTGAGGCTAGAGCAGGGCAAGGATGAGGTTCAAGGAGTGAGGATCTGGGCAAGGCACAACAACCAGGAAGAATTTGGAAGCAGGAACAAGGAGCAAGGCAGGAGATCTTTGGAGGCAAGAACCAAGAGCAAGACAAGCAATCTTTAGAAACAGCAATAATTCAGGAGCTGAGCAACTGCAAATTGGAAAAAGTTGTTGATCAAGAGGACTGAAATAAACAACTTTTCAACTTGCTTTTAAGCCATTAGACCATTTCCCCCCAAACTTTGGTTTTCCAACTTCAGTTCCCAGAAACCTAAGCCAATTCCCCAAAGAACTGATCATCCAATGTACTGAATTAGGCTTCTGGAAATTGAAGTTCTCCTATGGGGCATGTGCCCCACATTAGGAACCACTGCATTAGATCCTCTGGCAGCAACTCACTTGAATCAGGCTTTTGCTCATATGTTTGTGTATATATGACTGGTGCTGTGTATGTAGATTTGTGAAAGGGGAGGAAATCATTCCTCAAACGATGGCAGTTATCCTTTAGATACTGAACAGAAACAAAGATTGTCTACTACTGAAGTTTCATCCTAGCCAAAGTTAGTTGTGGATAAGAGCCAAACTATAAATGAGAGATAACCAACATGAGAACTGAAATGGTGACAAGTGAGGTGGATGATTTTTTTTATTTTAAGATCAGGCCAATAACTTATTTTCCCTGGTGTGTGGAGGCTTGTTTTAGGAATTGTTACACTTACATGAGGTAGATGGGTAGTTCAGTGCTGGGTAGTTTTTTGTTTTACTTTTGGTCAGACACACTCTTGGTAATCTGATTGCTCATGGATACTGGCCAGTGTGTGTGTGTGTGTGTGTGTGTGTGTGTGTGTGTGTGTGTGTGTGTGTGTGTGTGTGTGTGTGTGTGTGTGTGTGTGTGTGTGTGTGTGTGTGTGTGTGTGTGTGTGTGAAGCCCAGGGCTTGAGTGGCTGCACTGGTTGTGTGCACAGAGAGACTTGACTGTGGAAGCACTTCACCCTGGTGTGCCCCCCCCCCATCCACTATGAAGATGACTTTGGTTGACTCCTTCACTTTTTGCAAACACCTCTGACTGATCTGGGAGAAGAATAGAATCTGGTGTGTTTGGGGGGGGGGGCTGTGAAGCCTGGGGATTAGGGGAGTGTGCTGGCAGGATTTGCAAAGAGGGATGACTGTGGAGGTACTTTTCTACAGTATGCCTTCCTCCTCCATGGTGGAACTGGATGGAGACCATTCCTTGCAGTTTTGTCACTGCCTGTGGTCAAGCCAAAGAGGAATAGAGCCTGTTGGACATTTCTCACTTTCTCTTTGCATCCTGTTTGCTTTTTGTTGTTTGTTCTCAGCCAGCCCAGTAGTTGCCCCAGTAGGTCCACTTGTGCTGGAAAATCTGAGAGCTGTCACCCCAAGAGGGTTGTGGCAACCCATGGGCCGTTGGTGGGCATGAGAAATCTCTGCCTATTCCAAAACCATTAGAACCGGATATACCTCTGACTTTTGATTGCTCTGCCTAATGGGTGAAGGATTTCACTCCATGCTAAGCATCTTGCTGCACCTCTAAAATGTTAAGAAATCATTTCGTATCTGCATGTTTAGAAGCTTCACTTTTGACTTGAATTGAGTAAGATGTTGGCATTATACAATATATTTTTTCATCTAAATTTACAGCTGGTCCTCCACTCATTACAGATGCCTGGTCCCTTCTATTAGATGTGGCATTGCATCACAGCAGTGATGATGGGTCACTTTTAGACTTGGTAGAGCACTTAGGGGGAAGTTTGGGGGTTGGGGTTGGGGGGGAGGGAAATTAGGATAAATCCAGTATTAATCCTTCCAGGAACACAAAGGACCACTGAAATGAGTGGGACCTACTAAGCAATGAGAATTAATTAAGTTTCATGTATTTCAGTTGAAGGAGTGCCATTGGATTTAGCCCACGATCCAACCAGTTACCAAGACGAGTTAGACGAGCCCATGAGAAGAGAAGAGTATTCAAGCTTCATCCTCTCCCTCACCATTTCCTTCCTAGTCTGAAGATGGTTAGCCCCCAATGGGGACTTTCCCACTAACTCATGAATCCTAGAAAATGGAGGCTCTGGTTTACATGAAATATCCATAGATAGTAGAAGGTTTCCACTTGACTCATTTTCTTCAACATGCAGAAAGGCAATGAAACTTGAGAATGGACTAGAGAAAGGCTATAGTGCTTCTCTTTTTATAAACCCATTTGTAACACCTATATGGGATGAGACCTTGTGGTAAACCTTATGCAGTGAATATAAAAGGTGGCAGGTACAAATCACTGACATATCCAGATAGGTTGAGAAAACCATCTACCTGAAAACTTGTATAACTGATGCTTGCCAACATTTACAATACTGATCTTGATAGACCCATGGTTTGACCCAGTGTAAGGGAGATTCTTATGTCCATCTACATTCATGTCCTTTCTACTCTGGCTTGACAACTTGTTCAAATAAGCATCAGGCCAACCTAAAGCCTCTGGCTTGGTTTAAAATAAAAATCTCATTTAAATGAATATGAGACCAACCTCATACGTCAGTGTGGATATCTGATGTGGATTTTGAAGGAGCTGTGAATGGGACGGCACAACCAGGCTGACAGCATGTGTGTGATGTTTGCTACAAATTCAATACATGTTTTTGTGAAAGAGAAGCTACTCCCACAAATATCCATTACAAGGAAATAATAAGCAATGAATTCTTCCCAGTAGCTCCCATCTTCCATTCAGGCAAGGATTATGTAAAATTACCTGGATATAATAGTATTGAAATTTCAGATTGGGTTTTAGATAGCTAGTGTTACAAGTCTAGCTCTGAAGGCTTGGGGGCTAGTTAGGTTAGGATTCTGTTCCTGGAAGCATATTCAGATAAGGTGTAAACATTGTCCTTTTCAACTGTGCGGTCTATTGTCCAAGAGCAAGTGTGCAAAGACAAGTGATGCTGGGATTGCGTCATAGGTGCTGTCTACTCATATGTAAGATTCAGTGAGAAAGAAGTTAGGAACATTGTTAAGCAACCTGATTCTGGCTCAATTCTTATACATGTGCAACTACCACATGATAGCTAAGAAGAGAAGAATATGGGATGGGGTGGGGAAGAAAAAATGTAAAGTACATGACAATTAATAAAGAAAAGTTAGCAGTTTGTAATAAAGTCTAGAAAGGTCACCCAATAGTGAGTAGTAAAATACTAATTCCTACGGGTGCTTCTGCATGCTAAAGCTAAGCAGCTGTAGGTGTAATGAGTGGTTGGATAGAAAACAAGAAAATAAATCTCTTGGTTGAAGCATTTCCTTTTATAAATATACATACCACAGGAATCTGTACATTTTTGAGGTCTATAGAGCATTTAGATGAAGAAAAATTCAGGCACAAAACTATGTGTACCTTTGAAAAACGTGCACGATTATGGTTACAGATTGTTGTTTCTGCCTTATAGAAACTCAATGAATTAGGAGCCTTCTAATCTGGTCATTAACCAAAATATGTGGTTTTCTTTAGTGAGTCTCTCCATTTCATGTTAGGACTTCCCCTTTTCCTTACTGCTGTTCACTTTTTCTAGCATTATTTTTTTCAGTAAATCTTTATTTCTTATTATACATCCAAGATATAATAGCCTGTTTCCTTTATATTTAAAAAAATGCACAGAAATATGTTACTGTTTATGCAGAAATGTGTAAAATGTACACCATAAATATAAGCACATTCACCGTTCAGTGCTGGAAGGGGAAAAATATTGTTGTAACTCAATGCAAGACTGGAGTAGGAGATGACTGCTAATAGAATTCTGAGAAATTTTATGCAAATGAAACTGATTAATTTTCATTGGTGTCAAGAGCAATATTCTGAAAAGGTAAGGTCATCTTTTTCCACAGTACTGGCCGCTGAGTTGGTGGCAGAGCCTGTAATAAATTCATTATTTTTCATTAGTTAAGATTTATCTAGTAACTTTTAACTAAAGTGTAGGACAATTGCAATTCAATAACATGGTGCATCAGTAGGGAAAATACATTTTAAAATTTTGAAATGGTAGATGAGCATAGAAAAGGAAATTGATCTTAGGATAATCACTGAGAAATCAAAAGTCATGCATATGAATTCCATGACCAGGATACAGGGAATCATGCTTGGGTCACAGAAGCTAGAGGAAGTAGAGAGGTTCACTTACTTAGGCAGTGTCATCACCCAAAATGGAGATGCAAATGTGGATGTCAAATGCCATCTTCCAGAGGACAAATAGGATCTGGTCCTCACCATCCATATCATTGAAATAAAATTGTTTTCTTGCCTCCACAGTGATCCTGACAGCCATCTATACCTACAAGACTTGAAAGGCATCAGCAAGTATCAACAAGAGACTTGATGTCTTCCAACAGACGTGCCTCCACCAAATTTTAAAGATTTGATACCGTGACCATTCCATTCCATTCATTCCACTTTATTTTTGTATACCGCTCTACTTTGCCCGAAGGCGACTCAGAGCGGTTTACATAGGTGCATGCTGTCTGCAGAGCAAACAGCAGCAGAAAAAAGATACAATAATAGAGATATAGAAATTACATCAGAACACAATACAATAAAAAGCATAATCAAATACAAAATACAATGTTCAAAATACATATAGTCAAGAGCCCCAAATACACAATTAAGTATGAAAAAACCTGCACTTATGTAAAAAAAGAGTCCGAGAGACAAGAGTCCTTTAGCATAGCGACAAGCGGCTCGCAGGTGGCTCCCATCCCCTGAGCGATGGAGCGGCTCAGGGGAGAGCTCAGGAACCCCAGGGCTGTGGCGGTGGCTTTTTCTCCCCTTCCAGCCAGGCATGGCCCGGAATGGGGATGGCAGGGGCGGCGGCTCGCAGGTGGCTCCCATCCAATGAGGAGGTGCTTCAAAGAGACCAAAATGGCAGGCTCACCCAGTCACATGGCCATGCCCACAGAGTAGGCCATGCCCACAGCGTGGTAATAATTTTTTTTGGAGCCCACCAATGGGGAAGAGACTGGGGAGAGTGCTGGGGAGAGTGTACAAATGTATTTGTGTGGCTAGGGTTGCCATACATCCCGGAAAACCGGGATTGTGCCAGATTCACAGTTATTATTATTATTATTATTATTATTATTATTATTATTATTATTATTATTATTATTATTATTATTATTATTATTATTATTATTATTATTATTATTATTATCATCATCATCATCATCATCATCATCATCATCATCATCATCATTATGCTTGCATTTCTATACCGTTTTCCTTCCCCTAGGGGAACTCATAGCGGTTTACAAGTAATACAAAGCAATATAGATAATCTGTACCTATAAATCTGAGCGTTAACCATTGGAACTTGACAAAGGATCCTACACCAGGCTATACTAGCCCATACCAAGCCTTCGTGCACTTGCCCAAAATGGGTCCGGAGGTCAACAAATATTTTAGAAATTCGCCAGTGGGGCTGGAGACCCACGAACATGAACAAAGAAAAAGGACTGCAATTCCCAGCATCCTTTGCACTGTGCAATCCCTCAGCCAATCAGGCTGAGGGATACAAGCGCAGAGGAAGCTGGGAACGCACGCCCTGACTGAAAAAAACAAAACACTGGGAGCCGGAAGGAAAGACTTTGAAAGACCCAGCTGGAGGGAGCCAGGAAAAGGTAAGTGCAGCCGTTGGGGGTTAGGGAGTGAGTGAGGGAGGCAATGAAAGGTGCTGGGTTCAAAAGGGTTGGGGGGACAGTTTGTCCCCCCAACCCTTCTGGACCCAGGAGACCCGGGACAGGGGATCGAATCCACCCCCTCCTCAAACACTCCATTTTTAAAGAGAAGAAACCACTTGGTTTCTTCTCTTTAAAAATGGAGTGTTTTTTTTTGAGGGGGGGGGAAACGATCCCCTCTCTGCCAGGTCCCCTGGCTCTGGAAGGGTTGGGGGGAAAGACCCCTTTTGTCCCCCCCAGCCCTTCTGGACCCAGGAGACCTGGGACAGGGGATCAAATCCACTCCCCCCCACAGCACTCCATTTTTAAAGAGAAGAAACCACTTGGTTTCTTCTCTTTAAAAATGGAGTGTTTTTTTGGGGGGGGAACGATCCCCTCTCTGCCAGGTCCCCTGGCTCTGGAAGGGTTGGGGGGAAAGACCCCTTTTGTCCCCCCCAACCCTTCTGGACCCAGAAGACCCGGGACAGGGGATCAAATCCACCCCCCCAAGCACTCCATTTTTAAAGAGAAGAAACCACTTGGTTTCTTCTCTTTAAAAATGGAGTGTTTTTTTGGGGGGGGAATGATCCCCTCTCTGCCAAGTCCCCTGGCTCTGGAAGGGTTGGGGGGAAAGACCCCTTTTGTCCCCCCCAACCCTTCTGGACCCAGGAGACCCGGGACAAGGGATCAAATCCACTCCCCCCCCAGCACTCCATTTTTAAAGAGAAGAAACCACTTGGTTTCTTCTCTTTAAAAATGGAGTGTTTTTTTTGGGGGGGAACGATCCCCTCTCTGCCAGGTCCCCTGGCTCTGGAAGGGTTGGGGGGAAAGACCCCTTTTGTCCCCCCCAGCCCTTCTGGACCCAGGAGACCCGGGACAGGGGATCAAATCCACTCCCCCCCCAGCACTCCATTTTTAAAGAGAAGAAACCACTTGGTTTCTTCTCTTTAAAAATGGAGTGTTTTTTTGGTGGGGGGAACGATCCCCTCTCTGCCAGGTCCCCTGGCTCTGGAAGGGTTGGGGGGAAAGACCCCTTTTGTCCCCCCAACCCTTCTGGACCCAGGAGACCCGGGACAGGGGATCAAATCCACCCCCCCAGCACTCCATTTTTAAAGAGAAGAAACCACTTGGTTTCTTCTCTTTAAAAATGGAGTGTTTTTTGGGGGGGGGGAACGATCCCCTCTCTGCCAGGTCCCCTGGCTCTGGAAGGGTTGGGGGGACAGACCCCTTTTGTCCCCCCAACCCTACCAAACTCAGGGGACCAGGGACAAGGGATCAAATCCACTCCCCCCTCAAACACTCTGTTTTTAAAGAGAAGAAACTGCTTGATTTCTTCTCTTTAATAAGGGGTGTCCTGTGGGGGGGATCCCCTCTCTGCAGGCTCCCCAGGGTTTTGGGGTGAAAATACACACACACACTGCTTCTCTCTCTCTCTCTCTCTCACACACACACACACACACACACACACACACACACACACACACACGACACTCCTGCCTTGCCAGGAATTTTTAATGTGTGTGTTGGTGGTTGGAGTAGTATTGTATGGGTGGTGGTGGTTGTGCACACCCAAAACCACCCCTAACCACCAACACACCTCTTTTTTCATAAATTACCAAAACAATTATCCCTTATAACACAATTTAAAACAGTCTGGCAATGCCAGGCAACCTCTGCTAGTACAATATAAATAATACAAAGCAATATAAATGACCTAAAGTTGGAAATTGTCCCGGCTAGTTAACTAAAAATCATTTTTCGCCATATTTCTCTGACTTTCATAGCTCTATGGAAATCCTCGCTCTGCAGGTGTGATGTCATCCTGGGCTGTTCCCCTTCTTATTAGCCATGCAGGTCTTGGGCAAAGCAGCCCTTCGAGACCTGCACTGGTGGCTTCCGGAGTGTTTCTGGGCAGCCACGAGCATATTGCTGGTGAAGCTCTAAGTGGTAAATAAGCAGCTGTGTGGCACCTTTCTTGGACGACTCCTGTAGGGCCTCCCATCTTTGGCCCAGAGCCAGTAGCCAGGGGAGCCCTGGAGCGCCCGATCAATGGGTGCCAGAGGCAGCCTCGGAAGCTTTCCACTCCTCGGAGGACTGGGAGGGGCTCAGGCTGGAAGGCCCCATGGGAAGCAAAGAAGAGCTGGAGGGGGTGATCCAGACTCCCGTGCGCAAAGGTACCACCACCACCACCCCATGCCTGGCAAGGAGCTGGTGCTCAAAGGTGACTGATAATCATAGAATCACTGAGTTGGAAGGGGCTTTTTAGGCCATCGAATCCAAACCCCTGTTCAATGTCCTGATTTTGTGGGACAGAATTATGGCAACCCTATGTGTGGCTGCTACTCCCAATGGTACAATCAGATAAAGCATATGCACTTATTAACACTCTCCCAGTCTCTTCCCCTCATCCATGGGTTCTTGGCTCACCAAGGTAGGAACTTTTTACTGCAGGCCAGCTGCAAACCAAAACTGCCTGAAAAACACAATGGTTTTAATATATGTGTTTCAAGTGGCTGTGAGCCCTGGCAACAGCTGGGAAAGCATGGAGATGTGTAAAGGTAAACGTTGTCCTTGCTCAAAAGCCAGGCATATCCGGCTCTAGGGTTAAGTGCTCATCTCTGTTGTGCTCTCCTCTGTTTATACCCAAAGAGCCAGCACTGTCTGCATCTGCAGATGTTTCTGTTGACATGACTAGATACCAGAGTGCATTGCATGGCTAGACATTGGAGTGCATGGAATGCCAGCTACCCTAACCTTCCCACCGAAGTGGCACCTACTTATCTACTTGCAATTTCTTGCTTTCAAACTGCTAGGTTAGCAGGAGCTGGGAGCCACTAAACACACACATATATACACTTAGCAACCCTAGTTCTGAGGGCATATTTAACTGAAGGAAGGAAATAATCGCTGCGCCATTCAGTGTTCTTGCTCACCCATTATGTATGTGGATAGGTGGGACAGCTTCATTATTCTTAAGTTAAGGGATTTGAGGAAAATCTTATCTCCCAGCATGCTGTGAAAACCAAAATGTTCCTTCTCATCTCTGCTCCGCTCCACTCCCTTCACCAACAATAGATTTTCTGTGGTTAGGAACTCCTAAGATTGTTCTGCCAGGGAGGTAACCATCACTGAAGGATTGGGGTGGTTTGGAAGGTTGATGAATTTTGAGGCCACTTTGGTATCATTCAGAAGGATTGTTTTACAGAAAAATGAGTCATGGTATTTAGTGCAGGAGGAAAAAAAAAAGAAGGGAGAGAAAAATACAAAACTGACCCTGGGGCCTGTGTGACGAGAGAAGGATAAGCAACTGCACCACCCTGTCATAATATTCAGACCCAGTTGTGGGTGAGGGCCAGCCAAAATAAATTGATTGCATCATTGAATGGATATTGCCTCATTATATCAAAGACTCTTTTTCCTCCTAATAAAAATCATCCCCACATTAATGTCCATGGTCATGCCTTCTGCCTGGGAACCTGCTTAGAAACTGAGAAAATGGACCAGAAGGAAAACAAAAGAAAAAGGTTATTCCAAGAGGACTAAAATAACACCCATCCCATGCACTGAAGTGCATATTTTGTTTTCCACAGATGTGAAAGGTTTCCAAGGTCAGCTTTTCCCTTGGGTAGAAAATACCACCTCCATAAGCAAATGCTCAGGGGCAGCAGTGACAATCTCCCAGATATGCTCATAATTTTCCAGATGTTCCTTTCTGACAAAGGATCACAGGACTGCCATCAGGGCAGTACTACCAGTACTGCTGTATATGGCCTGGAGCTGACAGGGGCCCTATCGTTGCCAGCCATAACTGTGACATTTCTGTAAGAAAGTATGTGTATGTGTGGGGGAGGGGCAATAGGATTGCTCAGTATGTGGCCCAGAAAGTTCTGATGGCGGCCCTGAAGGATCAACCACTAAATTCATCTGGTCTCTCTAAACTAGCCTATCACCTTAAGTAGCATTATTCCATTCAAATAAGGACATGACCAGACTGTTCAGCTGGAGTACCTGGAAAAGTGGTGGTACCCATTTGCAGGGTGGAGCAATATGCTATTCAAGCAAAGTGTTCAATTTCTGATATGCAGTAGCTGCTCATTAACAATTTCAGCATAGCAGAAGTTTACACAGAAAACTCCTTTTGACAATTACAAGGCTCAATGTTCACCCATTCTCAGTTACCACACTTACTGTGAACAGTCTAAAAGTGAGTGCCCCAATATAGCAGAATCCCCTGATAGGGGTTCAAAAAGGAGTGTTCCAGGGGGGAGGTTGGGGCACTGTAGCATCCAGTAACAAGTGGGTGATGTAACTAGGAATGTCCCCTGAGCTCCATTGACTGGATCATAAAACTTGTCTGGGCATGCTCTGAAATTCAAATGTGAGTCCAGTCAGCTTCTTTTATTTTTTCCCCCCTCTCCAGTCAAATGGCATCAGCTCATCATTTGCTCAGGAAGCAAAGTGCTGTAAACTGGCACTATGGACTTGTATATCGACCACGGTATCCTTCTGGGATGGCTCAAAGGATTAGGAATCCAGGGCATGGTGTGGTCCTGGTTTTCCTAATTCCTGAAGGGCCACACCCAGTCAGTGTGGTTGGAGAGTGGTTACCAATTTGCTTCTGGCTGCAATTCAAGGTGCTGGTCATTACATGTAAAGCCCTAGATGGTAGTGGGCCAGGATACCTAAGAGACCGCATCACCCCGAGATAATCCATCCATCCAACTAGAGCGGACCGGAGGGGCTCCCTACTCATACCAACAGCTAGAGGGGTTCATCTCTCTAGCACATGTAGGAGAGCCTTTTCTGTGTCCGCACTGGCCCTATGGAACCTCCTGCCGTTGGATTTGCAGCTGCAGACAAAATTGCTGCCCTTCAGGAAAGAACTGAAAACCTGGCTGGCAAGGTAGGTGTGAGGTGCCGATGGAGGGGGTGACCCTGCCTGCTAGCTGGTTAAAAAAAAATAACAGTGCAGGTGGGATTTCAATTGGGTCTAAAGTTGTATTGGGGTTTTATGTGTTTTAGAGATTTTGATAGCACCTACTTCTGTAAGCTGCCCAGAGTTGCCATCGAGTTAGAAATATGATAAATAAATAAATAAATAAATAAATAAATAAATAAATAAAGTGGGCTAATTTGAAAACTGCTAGGTATCTGAACACATCATCTGCCAGAGAGTTTGGAATAAGAGAGATCATACAGGCAAGGGATTTGTTCTACCAGATTCTACACTTCTTGCAGACTATCACTGAGCACTCTTAACACAGACATTTTCTTTATGAAATATCTAAACTGAGATGACATCTTAAAGCATTTGCAGGTTGCTTATATTTTACGTTGTTCAAGGTGTGGGACTTTAATCTTTTTTTAAAAAAATGAATGTGAGTCTTGTAAAATATATTCTTCTGACAGGTCCAAAGAAAGGATGTAACCATCTTGAAAGATAAAAAGTCAAAAAGTGCATTAAAAATTATATATATATATATATAATTTGAGGCTGCAAGTTTAGCCCCAAAGAGGCTTTGATCAAAGTTTCTTGCATATCATCTGCCAGACTTGTTTCATCTTCCTTTATCTCTAAGTCTTCCTTGACTTCTCTTTGTCCTGGACTGTTTTCCAGCTCCAACCTGCCTATTTGTAGGAACTAATTCTTCTTTTCAAATAATGGATGGATGGTCAACAATGAAGAAGGATTCTGATGCTGCCATCCGAAGGTAATAGAAATGGGTAATGAGAGATCTTTGCTTCTCTTTGAGGAACATCTGCACAAAACTTTTAAACACATTCAGAAACTATTAGAACATTCACGACTGCCCCAACCCATAAAGAGAATTTAAAATGATATTTTTGGAATTAGTTTCAGGACTAAAACCATTAGCCCAACTCGTATCCAAGAAGTAAAGAGGAAGTAATAGCACCCCGATGACTGTGATTTGTTGGGGGTTTTGCTTTAAAAATAAATTTTATGTAGATAGAGCTCTGCCAAGGGGTTGTTCCATTTCATGCACCACTTTTGAGACATTTAGATCATTTTTGGAATGTCCTTTTGGGAAAGCCTCTGACCTATCCTGCATAGTGCACTATTTGGGCAAATTTTTACTGATAGGTACGAATAGTCTGGTGAGTGTAGGCATCTTTAAATGCATTTTTGTATGTGACAGAGGACTTGGGAGTGCTCTTAGCTGAGGAAAAGTCAGAAAGTCCTTGTACTCAAGTTCTTGGGTATCGAAATTGATACATTGCAACAGGCATGTTGGGTCCCAACAGACAAGTTGAAGCAGTTAAGGCAACTGTTGGAGTGATTCTTGGCAGCTAAGAACGTCTGCCTTAAGAAAATGCAGTCGTTGGTAGGGCACTTGAATTTTGTGTTATTTGTAGCAGCAGCACAGCAAAGCCTGGCAGGTTTTAGGGAATTTTATGTTCGAATGCAAGTGCCCCAGTTCTCCCCCCTTTTTAGCCCAGCTAATAAACACACTTGGATTAGATACTTGAGAGAAAGAAAAATATCATTTACTCACAAAATGAGGTCAGATGATGCATGTGCTCATGAGTCTTGTTGAAGCTGGTCTAGAAAGAAGTAAAGTCTTTCTTCCAGACATGTAGCCTGGAAGATGGAGGAGGTTGTGGCCACCAGAGTGGGCTAATTTGACAGTACACTTCTGGTGCAGCAACACGGCTGTGGTGTACATGGTCATATGAAGTTGGTTCAGCACCATAAAGAGAAAGAGAGGTAGGCAGAGAGAAAAACATACATATATCCTGCATGTAAATTGAAGATGTGAAACCGAAGAATTTCAGACTAGCTTTGTCCCTGAAGAGCTCCCTGTAGAAAGGTTTGGGTGACTGTTATTGTTCTAATGTCATGGAGTAGGTACACAGAAAGAGCCTCTTCACAGATTGTGGTATTTTTTAACCACAATTGGGTGTACCCTGGTAACAGCCATCTTGTGTTGCTGCCTAATCTTTCTAATACTAGGTCAGGGAAAAGGAACTGTAGAATGAACTCACCAAACAATGCCTTCATTTTGGTAGTTTCACGTCTGGCCTAGACATGGAAGAAAAAGTACATGAAGGGTTTTTACACAGAATGAGTTAATTACATGGTGATGTACTGTAATACTATCTGTTCCTGGAGGACTCTCCACGTGCTTTTTCAAATGTGCAATTGGCTTTGTCTTAACCTCTCACTTCTTGGTGTTGGTTGCCTACATCACACGTGTAGTTGTTGATGTAGGCACTTGTTACTTGTGATTGCTTCTCTCTCTCTCTCTCTCTCTCTCTCTGCCCACAGAGAAACCTTGGCCACCTCACCTCCCAAAACATGACCTAAGGTCATACTGTAGCTTCTCAGTTTTCAGACTGGAGGATTGGAAATGAAGATTTCACTTCTTTCAGTGCCAGAAGGAGAATGTGAGAGAAGTCTGACAGACAATAACAAAAAGAAATGCCCTGTGGGAATTATATCAGAATACTTCAGAATAACTATTCCCACACTTTCCATTCAGCAATACCGAAAACATACAGTATTTAGTGAAGACAACAGCATTGTTTGTCTGAAGGACAAACAGTTCACCCAACTCCTTTGAAACTTCTATTTTCATGGGTTTCGATTACTACCTTTGTTACATGTCCATACCACGTAACAAACTGACAAGAGGAGCTCAGGACAGCAATCTGAATGTTCTTTAAGAGGCATGCCTGCTGCCCTGAATTAACAGACAATCATGTCATAACAGATCTTCGTATGTGAGAAAACAAGGAAAGCCTTGCTTAATTTTCATTTTCAAAGCATAAAAAAAGAACCAGCTGGGACTGGTATATCTGGTTGCAGACTCTGGAAGTTTGATTCCCACAGTGAGTACCAAGTAAAGCCAGCCTATGTAGTCTTAGGCAAGCTGCACAGTCCCAGAGTGCCCCCAGAAGAAGGGGACGGTAAACCAATTTTGTGTATTCACTGTCTAGAAAACCCTGGAAAGGATCACTATTAGTCAGAATTGACTTGACAGTATGCAATCATTAGTTATATAGGGGCCGGCTTCTCCACTGGGCAGAGTGAAGCAGTTGACTCAGGCAGCAGTTTTTGCAATGAAACTGTAGAAAATAGTCTATTGTCTTGTTTGTTATTGGCCAGAATCCTATTGGGTTTTTTGTAAGGTTTCTAGAACTTGCTGTCGCAAGTTATTTAGGTGGGCAAGTGACTAAGATGCACCCTGGACATTTCCTTGGCCACTGGTCAGGCCTCCCTATTCTTCTTATAGGGACTGGCAACTGAACCCTCTCTCCCTGGCACATTGTCGATTTTCTCCATGGATGTAGCTTTTCATATGGCAAAATGACTTGGCTGGATTTAGATAATATGCACCTTGACTTGGGTGGGTCTTTGGAAACCATGTGCTGCTTTGCCTCAGGTAATAAAATGTCATGGGTAGACCTCTTTTCCAATGAGAGCCATGAAATTGACATGATCTAGGCAGGGGTTCACAACCTATGGCCCGTGGGCAAGCTCCGGCCCATGGTGCCATTTCATGTGGTCCGTTGCCCTTGCTTCTGCTCCCGCTGCCACTGTCAAAAGCTGTGCTATGTGTAATTCCTTTTTTAATGTAAATAGCATTTCAAAGCTGTTTACATTAAAAAGGAACCACACATGGCACAACTTCTGGTGGCAGTGGTGGGAGCAAGGGCAACAGGCCACATGAAATGGTGCTACATGGAGGGGAAAACCATTGGGCTCCTACTCTTATCTCATTCAACCCTCTCCCCCTCCTGAACCCCAGCCCCAAGGATAACCTCCAGCCTTAAAAGCCCTACTCACCCTTTCCCCAAACAGGTAATTAATCTCATTAGTGTCAGTTGAGGAGGGGGTCCAAAGCCTCCATTGATGGTAGGCATCTCCCTCCCTCCTTCCAGGGAGAAACAAAATGGCCATCCCTTTGAAGCTATTGGGACAAAATTACCACCTCGAAATGGCCACCTCCATTGTGCAGGCAAAAGAAAATGGCCGTCCAACCTGCTCAGCTGTCTGAGGGAACATGATCCGGGCTGCAGCTTGAAAAGGTTGAAAACCCCTGTTCTAAAGGATCGTTGTTACTGAGGAACAATAAATCATTGTTGAGAAACACGTAATTTGGTAAAGTGAAATTAGAGTTTAGGATATAACTTGTTGCAACAAGAAAAAAAATTGCTATTAACAGCTGGGCAGCCCTGGTATCAACATATTGTTTTGGACTTGTGGAATGGAAGTACATCGATCTTGATGTTTAAATAGGGAAACATGCATCATCTTCATAAGATACTTGTGTCATCATCCAAAGGCATGTATGGAGTATTTTATTTGCCACGTAACGTAGGCAAGCACAGACTTGCTGAGGATTTCTATATGAGTCAAATAGTTGAACTTCAAAACAACTTCCAGGGGGAGTATGGCTCAACTTTGTCAGATGATAGCAGATAACATGAAAGGACTTACATTATTACAACTAGCAAGTGAGAACCAACCTACGTTAATGAAAGACCCACAGCAGAGGAATGCATGACTTGAGAAACCATTACTTCAACAGCATTCCAGTTACCTCCTAGTTAGTAATGTTGGTGAAAGAAGACTGTTAGTATGGTCTGCTTTGGCTACTGGTTACACAGTCAGTACAAGATCATACAGTGCCAAGAATGACCTAGGAGGGATAAATTGGTAACATCAATGAAGACAACCAAAATCATTCCAGAATGTGAGGAACAACAACAGTGTAGTTCCTGACTGATTTCAGCCAAGCTTTGATAGAGTGTGCTGTAAATAAGTGGCTAAGACACTGACTGGGAGGCAGAATGTCAGCAGTTTGATTCCTGAGTACTGCAGGATGGAATGAGCTCCCATCTTTGTCCCAGCTCCTGCCAACCTAGCAGTTTGAAAGCAAGAAATTGCAAGTGGATAAATAGGGCCCACTTCGGTGGGAAGGTAAACAGCATTCCGTGCACTCTGGTGTCTAGTCATGCCTGCCACATGACCATGGAAACATCTGCAGAAGCAGACAGCGCTAGCTCTTCGGCTTTGAAACAGAGATGAGCACTGAACCAAAGAGTTGTATATGACTGGCTTTCAAGCAAGAGAAACCTTTACCTTTATTATTATGTGGATAACAAGATTTTAATATAATTAACTATATATTTAGATTAAAATGTCACCACATCACCATGCAAATTGGCTCACAACTTGAAATAAAGTTGCAACTTGCAACTCTAGCCTAGTTGTAGCATAGCTTGTTGGACGGCCAACTGAAAGAAAAACAGAGGCCGAGGGAGACAGCATGCAATAGGTAGGATCTCCAATGAATGTGAAGCATTGTGTAGAAAATATAGCAAATTGCCCATTAATGCTGACACCTTCTCTGAATGGATCCTTGCTGCTTAGGTAATATTTGGAAATTTTGGTTCTGAGGCTGTTTAAAAATTAGTGTGTTATGATTTCTGCACTGGACTTCAACAAACTATTTTGTTTTGCTTTTATTCTGAGGGGGAAATAAAACCAGGCCTCTTGATTTGCTACAGTCAGATAGAGGCTCTGCCAAGGTGCGCTTGTTTCCAGCCCTTTTCTCCTGAGTAATTACATTACCAATAACCATGTTCAAAATGGTCTTGTATAGCAGCTTCCAAATTGGTTGGAGTCTACCTTGAGCTTGATTGAAACCTGAATTATAAGCTCAAAGCTTTCAATTTGCAAGAGTTTGTAGCATCTCCTGCAGCTTGCATACCATGTACTGTATCTGTATCCTGGGGCTCTGCATGATGGAAAGTTTGCTTATCTCAGTCTTTTTTATGCTTCCTCTACTCTGCAGACCTTCCATAATATCGTGCATGCATACATGTGTATGTGTTGGCTTGATCTCTAACATAGGGACCTCTGCTTAATTTCGGTTCACTCCCTCCTTTCCCCATTTCATCCGGGATGGCTGGAGTGTTTCTGCAAACTCCTCTTTGTCAACCTGGAGGCACCTCTGCCGTACAATTTTTCATTTCCTCTTTGCACTTCAAAAGAGCCTTTTGACTCCTCAAGACACCTCATAAAAGAGATTTCCACTCTAAGGACATCCAGAAAGGAAGCAAACACTCTTCCATAAACTGTACATGCTTATGGTGAAGCAAGGACAGATTGCTTTCTTGGTCCTTATATGCTCAGCATATAAATATATACATAGGCCCCACATTAATTGGAGAAGTGCCATCAGGCAAGGTTGGAGGTGCGAAGAGTAGCAGGATTGAATAAATATGTCCTGGAGCACTGTTTGAAGTAACAACTTGATGTAGGTCAAGTTGACTGAGCCAGGTATAGAACTGGAAGAGGAGACTCGGCATTCCCAGCAAGGAGTTTGTTACACACCCCTAACATTCCCTTTAAAGCTCTGCAGTGGTACAGTTTTTGGTTACAAGCTGTTGTGCCCCGGGTACCTGCCAAAAGAGGCACACTGGAATAAAAGCACAGCTGCAAAAATACAGGGCTCAGCGACTCATGTTAACAGGGAAGGAGGTGGGGAAAGGACAGCATTTCTTGCTCCAGCACTGAAAAGGCAGCAGGCAAGTTGGTATTACCCTGTCTCTCTCCCACACACACACACACTTCTGCCTTCGGGCAAATGCTACTCCTCCCTCTTTCTCCTTCATCCAAGGTATTTTGTTTTTGAAGTCATATTGCTTCCAAATTCTTCCCTTGACAGTATTAATCTTCCACCTGCCAGCCCATGAATAGACCTTTCTTTTTTGTGTCTGGAATAAGTTGCCAAGTGAAAGGGATCAAGGAAGGGGGAGAAGCCGGCATTACAGGTGGGGCAAGGAGGTGTTGGCTGCCCTCACTTCAAGTTATGCAAAGTTCCAATTGAACTGTGTTCTCTTTGGCACTTGGGCTGGCAGCAAGTAAATGACCCCGTCCTACCAAACAACATCCTTTGGTGGTGGGTCTGATGGGGTCCAAATTAAGACAGCTCATTGAGAATTTCTTGTAATTATGAAAATAGGCAGAAAGAAGAGTGAAACATTCCAAACTGAAACATGAGCTGCTGTAGGCACCTTCTGTATCTATTAGCTCTAGCAAACAATGGTACATCTTGGATTGAAGGGCAACCACTTTGAATGGCTGATCTAAAGGTGAGGCTACATAGGAAGGAACACCCAGTTTATTTTGGAATTTTAAACACCAGATCCCTGCTGGTTTCCACTGGTGAAATTAGTGCAGTTATACACACCAATATGATCAATTATCCCATTCCAAGTGTGTACATCCCACTTTCCGATTGGTTGAATGTTTGGTACTTCCCCATGTTGTGTTGTGCTCCCAAAAAAAACCATTTGGAGCCACTGAGTATTTATTCTGTAAAAGTGCATATTTTGGTGGCTTTTTTGGACAATTTTATTTCCTTCTCTCAGTGGGTGTAGGTTGAGGGATGGACTTTGTGACTGGGCCAGTTTGCCACTGGGCTGTGAGGATTGGCTATTAATTGTACTGTTGTCAACTTTGGGAGTAAATTGAGTTTCTGTTTCAATTTCAATGTATACCCTGCCCTACTCAGCACCGGGCCGACTCAGGGCTGCATTACAACATATTAAGGGTACTGTATACAATAAAAACATAATAGGTAAAGGTTCCCCTTGCTTGAAAGCCAGTCATATCCGACTCTAGGGTGCAGTGCTCATCTCTATTTCAAAGTCAAAGAGCCAGTGCTGTCTGCTGCTGCAGACGTTTCCATGGTCATGTGGCAGGCATGACTAGACACCGAAGTGCACGGAGCGCTGTTACCTTCCCACTGAAGTGGTCCCTATTTATCTACTTGCAATTTCTTGCTTTCAAACTGCTAGATTGGCAGCAGCTGGGACAAAGACGGGAGCTCATTCCGTCCTGCAGTACTCGGGAATTGAACCGCTGACCTTCCGCCTCCTAGTCAGCGTCTTAAGCACTTGAGCCACTGCAGTCCCAATAAACAATCCATATATCCATACAGCAAGACAATATTTATTTATTTTTATTTATTTATTTTTCACGCTTATATACCGCCCACTCAGGTACAACCCAACTCAGGGCGGTTTACATAGCAGACAGATATAAGTATAATATAACAATATAATACAAAAGTAATAATCAATACACATTGTAATGAGATCAATAAAAATACAGTTTCTTACAAACAAAAACATGGTACTAAACAAATACAGCAAATATCATCGTAAATAACACAGTAAATGGCATAACAAGAGAGAAAATAACAAAATATCAGACCACATTATGAAGACAGCAGAGCGTCCATGGCGATGGCAGCGGTTTTAAAGCCGAGCTCCCACCACAGCTGCAGGTGGTCATTGGTCTGCAAAGGTGGGGTCCAGTGAGTATGGTGACTCTGGCGGTGGCAAGGTCTTTTAGCCCTACCGGTCGCCCCACAGCTGGGGGCCAGTCTCTCTCACAGCTGGGGCCAATCTCTCTACCCTTGCTCTCACCAAGGGTGGGGTCCAGCGAGTCCCAAAATTTTGGAGAGTGCAGTTCGGAGGGCGGAGGCGCACAGCTGTCTCTCATCCCCGGGCCGGTGATGAGGGCTCTGGGAAGAGAGGAGAGGCAGAGGGTCCCAGCGGCAGCGGTGGCTTCCAGGGTGCCTTTTCAAGCCCTCTGAGCAAGGGCTCAGAGGGTGGCGACACACAGCTGTCACTCTTCCCCTGGCTGGTGATGAGGGCTCTGGGGAGAGAGGTGAGCCAGAGGGCCCTGGCGGCGGCTCCCAGGGCACTCCTTCAAGCCCTCCGAGTAAGGCAGGGCTCGGAGGGTAGAGGCACACAGCTGTCTCTCATCCCCGGGCTGGTGACATGCCCACGAACCAAGCCCAGCAGCCGCATGTCCCAAGCGCACTTGCGGAAAACCATATTGGATGAAGGACTTCGTTCCATCCTGGGGGGAGGGGTGTTGTGTATGGAATGTAACTGCTGCATTATACCTTTAAGATGAATGTAACTACTTCAGGAAAGAATGTATCCTTAAGCAATCTGTAATAGGACACAATGTATCTCAGCTGCACAAGAATGTGAGCTTGATACCAGAGATGGCAGCAGCGAGCATTCGGCTCACATGGTACACATTCCCCAACTACCTCCAGCCGCGCCACACATACAACTGGTGAAAAAGGCGTGACCCCAAATGACGTCACACCGACCATAGCCAATAGGCTACCGTGGTTCCACATTCAAATGTATAGTCACTGTATAAAAGGAGCTGCATCACCACCATTACCTCATGTTTGTTCTGTATACCATGCAATAAAGATGTGTTAACCTACTAAAGGCTATCTACATTGTCTTGACTACTGAACACCAAACCCAGGCTTAGCATGTTGCTGGCTACCTGTACGGAGTGGGAAGTGTAGATCCGGCATGGCCCTGGTCTAGGTACTCAGGGCTTAAGGCTTAAAGCAAGGGCAGAGCCACTTGCTTATATACAGTCTCTGCAGCAGATGCAGAGAGAGATACACTTACCCTGGCTTCTCAGGAAGCAGGAACACCAACAACCAATCAGGCATTGAGTATAATGAAACCAGGCCTAGCCTTATATGGAAATGCTTAACAGGAACATGGCGTCCATGACGCAGCAATAATTAACCTTTTGATAACAGTTTGAAATAATACCTAATAAACCTTAATACACAACATTCCTCCCCACCTTAAGTAAAAACAAAAGTAAAGAATCAATCTTCTCTGTGTTGGTTGCTCAGGGCCGAAGGCGTTATTGACTACCTCAGGTATATGAAAGTGGGGCGAGGTGACAAATCCTGACTCCGCATTTGAAGCCTGGAAGAGAAAGAGGACCAGCTCTTGGAACTCTCTTCGCCTTACCAATTTTTGGCAATCTGCCCAGGGAACCCCGGGCCACACCCGACCTTCACCTCTACTCCAAGTAGTGCCATCACCCCACTAAGTATTCTGTACTTATTCCCAAGTTTAACTAAGACATTGAATCCCCAAATGATGAACAAACTAACTCGGAATCTTAACGGTCATGAAGCCGCTCCGCACCCTCCAAGCTTGTGTTCAGTGACTCATGTACTTTACTTGGCATTCTGCGGTGCAAACAAGGGATCTTTCATCCATGGGGGTCTTGTATGTGTGTAGCCCATGGCAACCCAGTCTGTTGAGTGGCGTAGCTCCTGTCCTTCGTGAGCTAAGTTGGAAGCTGTTGACCCTGAGTGTGGTGCACGCAATGAACTCTCTTGCTCCAAGTCCCTGGCCCGTTTCTCCCCAAGTAACCCTGGACCTTTAGCTTTGGACCCGAGCTGACTAACCACCACTGCTGAGGCTTCTTTAGAGAGAACTGCTCTGGAGTTTACTTCCAGAGCCACCTGCAAAGAAGGGCTTGATGCACGCTCTCCCAAATAGCCCGAGGAAAGCTCCCTTTGTCTCGGCATTCGGCGATCCTGCATTTCTTTCCCTTTCCCCCCCAACCCTGGGGACTGAGAGTGCTCACGCAATCCCTCCTTTTCCTCCTGGGGAAGCGAGCCCGTACCCAGGTGCTCTTTCTCGTACCAGTCAATGTTCAGAGATGATTGTGACACCTGCAGCCCCCCTCCAACCCCAGGGGATGGTGAGCCCTTACCCGCTGTTGGGGAAACTGGAAACCTTCCAGAATTGTGAGTGCCCACAGTACTATATTATAGCCTCCAAATCTCAATGGCGTGTTCAATTCCTGGCCACCAGAAATAGCTACATAGAACTGTTTGTGAGTGGAAGAAATCCTGGGACCCACTTCAAATGTGCTGTAGTAGTTTGGCCTGCAACCCACATGGAACAACTGTTTTGCAAAGCCTGTACAAGCACCCTCCCAACACCGAGAGTTTTTCACGGTCCCACTAATACACACTTGCCTCTGCATTGTATGGAGGAGGTGGCCACCCAATGTCCACCCACACAATAACATCAGACAGCAAGGGGTCAGTCTCAGAAGCTGTGGAAAAGTTCAGGGACAGTTTGAGTGAAGTGATAGCCAAATCATCCCAAGAGTCAAGATTTTCAAAGTTCAACACATCTGGGGGCAAAAGTTCTTGCAACTCGAACAGTTCAGGAGAATCAGTCTTTTGGGCAATGTCACTGTCTTTGTGCACAACATGTGCGTGTTGGGAAAACAATGCACTTAACTCTTCCATGGAGGAATCACTTCTAGGGGGCCCTTGGGACAAACCCACCCTGGGTAGTAACAATGCTTGAGGCTCGTCCTCAATACGAAAGACTTGTTCTCCCCCCACCAATTGGATTCCTGTAAAGCAAATGACTAGGGCCCTGAACCACTGAGACCCCATAATGTTTATCTTACCGGCTTTTGTAACAACAAGGGGAAGACTTGCATAGACACAGTTATAATGGACTTCAAAGTTCCCTATTCCCCATACTGGAACGTTGCAACCTCGCAAGTCCACTATCTTGCCCGGAAGGCCCTTGAGCTTGGGCCTGAGGTCAAGCGGAATGTGGCGATACTCATCTTTGGTCATGACAGAAAGGAACCCGAGTCCATCACAAGATGGAAAGGTACCCCTTCAATGCAGAGGTCCACGCTGAACCCGTCATTCAGGTCTCACTTCTCATCGCCAGCCCTGTAGCTTGAGAAGACCTTGGCTATGCAGAACTGGAGTTTCGGAGAACTTTCGACGCATTGCCTACAGACCTTGGAGATGTGGCCTGTCTTCCCACAATGGTGGCACTGCGTGCTCTTGAAGGGACACTCAGTGCAGAGATGGCATCTCCCGCAACCTCGGCATGGCGCAACTGACCCAGGTGTTGGCGTTGGTGCCCGTGTCCCCTGTGGTGAGCTGTCAAAGTCTCTGTGGTCATGGCCGGATGCTTCCAAAAAGGTGGCCGCGGTCATAGCTGGACCCAGCAATTCTTTATCTTCGAGGGCTGACCTGCACTGCAAGTGCTCACGCAGCATGTGCAGTAATGCCAGCAGAGAAACTTGTTGGAGCACGTTGGGCTGCAGAAGTTTCGAGACAATGTCGAGAGACTCTAGCCCACAGTGGGCCAAGAACATTGCTTTCCACAATGCTGGATCACATTTTCATTCTGTGAAGTAGCTCTCAAGCTGGACTTCATAGCATGGCCATAGATGAGGCTTGCTGGTGTCGAATGGTCACAGCCACAGGGGGATTTGGTCAGCCCTCTCGTCGTTCTTCAATCCCACCTTCATTGCCAATGTTATGTCTAGCCCTTATAAGCACTAGTCCAGACAACAATCAACAAAGCAGCAGCAAGTCTTTATTCAACAGTCTTTTAGAGATGATCTTACAAGGTGCTCTGGACACAGAGATGGCTATACAATCCCATATGAAATCAGTTAATCCTGAATCTTGCCATGTAGGAGGCAAAGGCTAGCTACCATAGAAGCATAGCATAATGGAGGAGACGCAGGCTTAGCACGTTGCTGGCTACCTGTATGGAGTGGGAAGTGTAGATACGGTTCGGCCCTGGTCTAGCTACTCAGGGCTTAAGGCTTAAAGCAAGGGCAGAGCCACTTGCTTATATACAGTGTCTGCAGCAGGTGCAGAGAGAGATACATTTACCCTAGCTTCTCAGGAAGCAGGAACACCAACAACCAATCAGGCATTGAGTATAATGAAACCAGGCCTAGCCTTATATGGAAATGCTTAACAGGAACATGACGCAGCATTAATTAACCTTTTGATAACCGTTTGAAATAATACCTAATAAATCTTAATACACAACAAGCGACCATTACCTTTACTAGAAGTTTTGGATTAATTCGTTGTTGCCTTTCTTCTCTGCTTTTTTAGAATATTTTTAAGGGTCCTTTAGCGGGTTTGGACTGCCAGAACACACTAATGGGAAAACTGGAACAAAATAACCCCAAATAAATGAAAGGACCCATGTACCAACAATATGAGAACAAAATAAGCTTTTGCAAAAACATCTGAAATGAGAAACACATGAACATTTTCACCATGCATACTCCTACTCTAGAGCTGTTCATATTAGATTTGATTTCCCACCTGGAGACCTAGGAAATAATATTTCCTAATAACCCTAAATATGTTTCATCCAGCCCTTCTTAACACTTTGTTAATACATGCTGATTAAGTGACATTTAATTAAACTGTCTTTCTTCCCTTTCTTCCTTCTTAGAAGAAGAATTTAGTCAGGTTATCTGTTGTTAAAAAAACCATAGGAATGGAACCACTGAGCCATGTTCTATTTGTGAAGAGCAATGGGTATTTTTTTGAAACAATTTAGCTTTTAATGGGAATGAGAGGAAAAGAACAAAGAGCATCTGCGGTTTCCCCATGCCCCGCAGGGCATGGAACGGCCCGCCAGAGGCCACCGCGGTGAGAGACGCTCCCAGCCCGTGGGCTCTGCGGCCGCCAAATTAAGGGGGGTGAATAAAATATAGGGTTTGATTCACCCAATTACCGTGACCTGACCTGCGACTCGGCCAAGTAAGCAGATAGCTGACTCCTGTCAAACATTAAGTGCCTAGCTCATCTCCCGGCTCGGGAAATCCCTGGCGCAAATAAGCCATGTTTGTCCCTGCCTAATCCCCAAGACAATGAGGTCCCTAAACCCATGTTTGCCCCAGCTGATTAAACTCCCCTTTGAAGAATTCCCCATTAACCCGTGTACGTGGGTGAGGTAATTTTCCTGTCAGGTGACAGCTTGCCACCGTTGCGCTTTTTTCCCTATAAATGATGTTGCCTTTTTCCAATAAAGTACTGATCTGATCTCGCTCCTGTTGCCTCGTGTTGTCATTGATCAGTCTCCTCCGGGCTCTAACGCCGCCCTAGCGGCCAGATATCGCTACAGCTGGTGACCCCGACGTGATTTACTCGTGAGTAAGAGACCCCGGAGAGGTCTACTCGTGAGTAGCGCTCCACGCGGTCCGGTTCTGCACTTGAGCCGCGACCCGCCAGCCCGGAGGATAGCGCGGCGCTCTGGTCGGCAGCCAGCCGGACAGAGAACGGCCCGCCGCGAGGCATTCCAGAGAGACATTCCTACCGCTTCCTCCTCACTTTCGCGAGGTTTGCCATAGAGGGAAACGCGTTCCGCTCAGGGCAGGCTGTGAGCCCCTGACATCGCAGAGGCCGTTAGAAGGGCCCGTGGCAGAAGGTCCACGCTCCGAGGTCTACCCCAGACACCCGTCGCCCGTACCTGTTGCCTGCAAAGACGCGTCGATCTTCGTCCCGAGAAGGAAACTTCGGAGGACCATCACAGGTAATATGGGGACTTGTTCTCCTTGACCAAGTCCGTCCGCTAGCCAAAGAACTCGGGAGCAAGAGTTCATAATCCTGGCCAGGGTTTTTAAGTTCCGATTTCACAGCAGGGAGCTAGCGAGACTTCTGGCGTACCTCAGGGAACACTGCCTACTTTACCCAGAAGTAGGTACGTTAACCCTGAAGCTCTGGGATCAGATAGGAGACTGCATTCAGCAAACCCCGAAAGCTCCGGGAGGGATAGTCCGCACATGGAGGAAATGTAGGAGACTCTTAGAGCAGATCGAGCCAGTCCGGGTAGAAGCGGAAGAACCCCCGTTAGAGAAGCCATCAGGCACGCCAGTCGAGCCGACTGCGCCCACCGCACTCTACCCGACATTCAAGTATCAGCAGAGTAGCGCAGGGAGCCTTCCCGCGGTGACAGCTGCAGACGTCACCGAGGGAACGCAAGGAATGAGAGGCGCTGGCGCTTCTCTGACAACCCCAGGTTCCCTAGTCGTGAAGAGTGCCCTTCAGCGCACAGCTGAGATAGAACTCAAGAAGGGGGAATTGCCAGTTGAACAGCTAGCAGAACTTCGACAGATTTGTCCCATCCGCTTGGAGATGGACGCGCTCATGGGCGCACAGCAGATAGTACACTCCCCAGTCCCGTACAAGCTTCTCATGGCTTTACGGAAAGCAATTTCAGAGACAGGGCTCCAAAGTCGTTTTACGAGGGGCACGCTCCAGCAAGTGTGCGAAACCACCATGTGGATTCCTCATGATTGGAAAGCCGTCATGAGGATGATGCTCACCCCCAGCCAGTACATGATTTGGGACAGCGAGTTCCGCCTAGAGGCGCAAGCTCGGGCTGCCAGGATGGGAGGCGCGGTAATCCCTGACCAGCTGTATGGTTCAGGTGCCTTTGAGTCCATCAACGCTCAAATCAACTTGCCTCTCGCCACCCTAGAGATGTCAGCCGAGGCTGCCTATAGGGCATACTTCAAGGTCCCAGCGTCTGGCAAAACGGCCAAAAATTACACCGCTATTAAGCAGGGAGCCCAAGAGCCCTACATGGACTTCATCAATCGCCTGGAAGAAGCAATTAGCAGGCAGATTGACAATGAGCACGCCCAGGAAGAGCTCATGATTAAGCTAGCCAAAGACAACGCCAACTTGGACTGCCGTAAAATCTTGCAGTCCCTGGGCAATCGCCCCGACATAACCTTAACGGACATGATTCGAGCATGCTCCGACGTTGGCACAGACTCCTACAAGATGGGTCTGCTAGCGGCAGCGGTGCAGGGGGGAAGAAGACCTAATGGCAAGAACAAAGGGGCATGTCACACTTGTGGCAAGGTCGGTCATTTCGCTAGGGAGTGCCGATCCAAGGGAAGCGGACAAAAGTCCGGCCGTCCCCAGGCTCCGAACACCCTCTGCCCGAAGTGCAAGAAAGGCTACCATTGGGCCAGGTTTTGTCCGAATTCGGGAAACCGGAATCCGGGCACGTCTCTGGCCCCAGTCCAAACAGAGGCTTCCTTCACCCAGATCCAGAACTCCCCAGACCGAGACTAGATTCTAGGTACATCCCAGGCACTGCGAGGGCACAGGCCAGCCCCAAGGGCAGCACGGGGCTAGAATTGACTTGCCAGGCGGACGTTACATGCGACCTGCCAGGCACAGTCTATCTAGTCGACACCCAGTACATGGGACCCCTGCCCAGAGGCTTTATAGGTTTAGTTTTGCCCCGTAGTGTAGCTGGAGCACGCGGAATTTTTATAATTCCAGGAGTCATTGACTCGAATTTTTCAGGCATTCTCCAGGTCCAGCTTTGGGCGCACCTGCCCCAAACAATCCACAAGGGAGACACGTTAGCGCGACTGATCATGGTTCCTTGTCACTCGCCAGCAGGCAGCCAGGGAAGGCTCAGGGACAGCTCAGAGTCCGGTTCAGCAGACCGCTCGAGCGCGAGTGAGGCAGTGCAAGGATACCAGGTCTTAGCGACAGTGGAGACCAACATTGAGTGGAAACAGCGCCCCGTTATCGAGGTATTTTTGAACAAAAGGGTGTTCTCAGGGTTACTCGATACCGGAGCGGATGTGTCAGTGATAAGCAGGAGCCAGTGGCCAAGAGAGTGGGCCATTGAGCCGGTCTCCGATGTGTGGGGGGTAGGAGGCGTCCAGGAAGCGTTCAGGAGCCGAGAGTGGGTAGAGGTCACAATCCCAAAGGCTGACGGCACAGCGGTAATTCGGCCGCACATTCTTGACGTGCACATCAACCTTTGGGGGCGAGACATTCTCCAGCAGTACGGTGCTACGCTTACCTTCGGGTAATGGCGTTGCCACTTAAATGGCTCACCGACACTCCGGTATGGGTTGAACAATGGCCGGTAGTGGGAGAGAAATTAGTTGCCCTCAAGCAGCTAGTTAAGGAACAGCTAGACGCAGGACACATAGAACAGTCCACAAGCCCCTGGAATTCGCCAATTTTTGTGATTAAGAAGAAGTCGGGGAAGTGGCGACTCCTCCACGATCTCAGGGAGATCAATAAATGCATTCAGCCGATGGGTCCGCTTCAATGCGGCATCCCAAATCCTAACATGATTCCCGAGGGGTGGGAGATCCTAGTTGTAGATCTCAAGGATTGCTTTTATACAATCCCCCTAGACCCCAGGGACCGGGAAAGGTTCGCCTTTACAGTGCCGGTCGTGAACCACGGTGAGCCCACGCAGCGCTACGCGTGGAAATTTTTGCCACAGGGCATGCTCAATTCGCCCACCCTGTGCCAAATTTATGTTCACGGCGCACTGGCAAGGTTCCGAAGCCTTTACCCTAAAGCTATTGTTTGTCACTTCATGGACGACATCTTAGTAGCGTTGCCGCAGCTCGGCAGCGAAATGTTTTCTGACCTCCAGGCCAGCCTGGGGGACAAAGGCTTACTTATTGCCCCTGAGAAAGTGCAGAGAACCGAGCCCTTCTCATACTTGGGCCATCGGCTTCTCCGCTCTTTCGCAGCACCAGTCCTGCCTCAGATAAATTTACAAGACTCAGTCACCCTTGTAGAACTGCAGCAAGTTTTGGGGAACATCAATTGGGCCAGACCGTATTTTCGTTTAGATACGGATCTTCTAAAACCGCTCTTCTCGCTGCTAACCTTAGGCAAGCAGCCGGCAGACCGGATAAAGATCTCTCGAGACGCGCGCTTGGCGCTCGAGAAGGTGAACCAAGCGCTCAGCCAGAGGTGGGTGGATAGGATCGCCCCGGGGCCATATGCCCCGATCCTGAATCTGTACATCGTACGGTCAGGGTCCATGTTCACTGGGGCGCTAGGAGTAGACTCAGAGAAGGGAGCAAAAATTGTGGAGTGGGTATACCTGCCTAACACCTCTTCTCGGAACATTGTTCCGCCCCAAGAACTGGTCTCCGCGGTGATCTACCGCGGCAGGCTGAGAGCAAGGGACATTTCTGGGCACGATTTAGCTAAGATCACAGTCCCATTCACCAAGGAACAAATCCATCAGTTGATGCAGCTAGGTGACTCGCTTCCGATAGCTTTGGAGGGATTCACTGGAAGCTTGGCATACCATTTGCCCAAAGACCCTAGGCTTGTCTCACTTCAGACAGGAACAGTCAATTTGTTCGAATTGCTCTCGCTGGTCCCGCTTCAGGGGGCCAAAACAGTTTTTACCGATGGGGGACGCACATATGGTGTCCTGACTTGGCAGGAGGGCGAAGCTTGGCGCACGCTGCTAACTCTTCCACAGAAGTCCGCGCAGCGGGCAGAGTTGGCAGCCGTGAACCTTGCCTTGCGCACCTTCGCCAAGGAACGTCTAAACATCATTACTGACAGTCTGTATGTAAGGAATTTGCTTCACAGTCTACCGGGAGCTTACATTACTCCCGCGATAGACAAGAACTTGCTCAGTCTGTTTCTCACTGCTCAATTTCATTTGCGGAACCGCACAGAGCCGCTCTATATTGCCCACATCCGAAGTCACCAAGACCTACCGGGTCCGATTTCCGCGGGCAATAGCAGAGCGGATGCGGCGGCAAAGGAAATTCAGCAACGTTCAGTTTTGGGAGTTTTCACTACTCCAATCCAAAGCCATGCCTTTTTTCACCAAAATGCCAAGGCACTCGCCAGACAGTTCAATCTGCCACTCTCTCAGGCCCAGGGTATAGTCCGCTCTTGCCAGCATTGCGCAGGAGCGCCGGGGGGGCCCTCGTGGGGGGTCAACCCACGAGGGACAGAGGCTAATCAGGTATGGCAGATGGACGTCACGCATGTGCCGCAGTTCGGCAGATGGCAATACATGCACGTCTGCATTGACACCTTTTCCCAGTTCGTTTGGGCAACGGCGCAGAAAGGGGAGGCTGCCACCCACGTGGAGCAGCACCTCCTTTCCTGCATTGCGGCGATGGGCAAGCCGCGGCACGTGAAGACGGACAACGCGCCGGCCTACAGTTCCAGGCAGTTGGCCGCCTTCATGGCTACTTGGGACATCAAGCACACATTTGGAATTCCCTACAATCCGCAAGGGCAAGCGATTGTAGAGCGGGTCAATCGGACGCTAAAGTCCTATATTGACAAGCAAACAGAAAGGGGGGAGCCACCAGCCCTCCCCAAGTCACAGGGAGAAGCACAGATGTGTCTCAACAAGGTATTGTTCACATACAATCACCTTAATGTTTTTTCGGATTGCACGCTGCAGGAGAAGCATTTCCGCCGTTCGGAAGCTCTCCCGCAACCTATGGTCCGGTACCGAGTGCCACCAGACCCTTCTTGGAGGGGCCCGGTGCCGCTCATAACCTGGGGAAGAGGGTATGCTGCAGTTATGTCTCCTACAGGTGTCGTTTGGATTCCAGCCCGGTGTGTCAAGCCCTACGTGGAACCGCATGGCGTGGAACCAGGCCGGCCCGAGTCCGATCCCGGAAATGGAGGACCTCACCCTGACCGAGAGGACCCGCCGGAGGAAACGGCCGCCGATGCCCAAGATCACCTGGGGGATGGTCAAGATTCTTTTCAGTGACGCCCAGGACGCCGTTCAGCGCGAGGAGAAAGAGCCGACACCGGAGAACCTCACAGCTGCAGTTTTTGCCCTGATTCACGCCAACACAGCGGCGATCACCATCATCCTGGCCCTTTCCCTGCTCTTGGGGGGAGGCGTTCAGGCTACTCCGATCCAGGCTGACGGTTTGCCGCCTGGGGAAGATATTTCCGCACGAATGCGGTACAACTTGTGGGAAAGGTTGGCGGGTCTCGTCAACCAGTCCGATTTTTGTCTACAGCAGGACATTGGTTCTGCATCTATCCTCAGCACCTGTCTCATCCCCGTGTGCCACACTCTGGACGCCCGCACCAAGGATGGCGACTGGTTGTTGAAGGCGTTCTTTGGCCCGCACACTCCTACCACCTTCTCAGCATACGCACGCTGGGGGGGACGGCGACTTGCATCAACCTTGCCGGCTGACGCAGCCACTCTTCATACCCCTCGAGTGGCGGTCAGCCCGGACGCTGCTTGCACCCGTATGACCGGCTGCACCTCAGGCGGTCCGACTCGGCGCCGCTGCCTGGACCCCGGCAGCGGCAACTGGACTTGCAACAAACCAGAAACCCTCATTTCGCTGCACGCTCATGTCACCCTACCTTCAGGGTGGTTTTTCACCTGCAACCAGTTCACATGGAACTATATTCCTGCGAATTTGTCGGACTCAATGTGTTGTATCAGTCGTTTGACACTGTTACTCCCTACTAAGGACATGATTGCCCCAAGCACAAATGTTTCTAATGTTTCACATGTTTCCAATGTTTCAAATGCCTCCCCACTCATACGGCACACACGCACAACCCAGTTAGACAGCTCTTGTGACAGCAGCTTCAGAGTAATGAGTCCCGCTGAGTATGTATCCCTAGCAGTCAGCCTTGTCGGCGTGCCAGGCTTGGCCGTCGGCAACGCACGGAGGATTGGCCGCTTGGCTTGCGGTTTGGCCAAAGCCATTAACCATACCTCCACAGCGATAGCGCTCCTCAATCAGGAACAGGCAGAACTTCGCCAGGCCGTTCTTGACAATTGAGCGGCTATCGACTACCTCCTCTTGCTGCACCACCTGGGTTGCGAATCCTTTCATGGAATGTGCTGCTTCAATCTTACTGACAACTCCCGTAAGATCCAAAGCCAGATCACGAACCTCCACACCATAGTCCAGGGTATTACTGAGGGTTCCGCATGGGGGGCTTGGTGGAGTTCCCTGTGGAATTGGATGTGGTCATGGATTCCCTGGGGGTGGCTGCAAACGGTGCTTAAGGTAGTGGTGGGGATAACCATACTAGGCATTACGCTTTGTTGTTTTGCTCAGTGCATTCCCTCGCTGATCTCCAAGTGCCGCCCCAGAGAGAAACTCCGTGACGTCATACCCGCTCAACAGCTGATGCCGCTCTTGCGCAAGGTCGCCAGTCAGGTCCTTAAATAGAAAATAAAGGGGAGATGCGGTTTCCCCATGCCCCGCAGGGCATGGAACGGCCCGCCAGAGGCCACCGCGGTGAGAGACGCTCCCAGCCCGTGGGCTCTGCGGCCGCCAAATTAAGGGGGGTGAATAAAATATAGGGTTTGATTCACCCAATTACCGTGACCTGACCTGCGACTCGGCCAAGTAAGCAGATAGCTGACTCCTGTCAAACATTAAGTGCCTAGCTCATCTCCCGGCTCGGGAAATCCCTGGCGCAAATAAGCCATGTTTGTCCCTGCCTAATCCCCAAGACAATGAGGTCCCTAAACCCATGTTTGCCCCAGCTGATTAAACTCCCCTTTGAAGAATTCCCCATTAACCCGTGTACGTGGGTGAGGTAATTTTCCTGTCAGGTGACAGCTTGCCACCGTTGCGCTTTTTTCCCTATAAATGATGTTGCCTTTTTCCAATAAAGTACTGATCTGATCTCGCTCCTGTTGCCTCGTGTTGTCATTGATCAGTCTCCTCCGGGCTCTAACGCCGCCCTAGCGGCCAGATATCGCTACAAGCATCAGTTTTGGTTTATAACTATATCAGTTTACTGGACAGCACTATTAAACCAAAATATTTGTCCTTTCTGATGATTGGTAACATAGCAAATATATATATATTCAGAAGTAAACAACATTCTTATACTGTACTGTTGTTTTTTATAAAACAGAAAACCTGACTAAATTCTGCGTCAAGGAAGGAAGGGAAGGAAGATAGTATAATTAAGCATACAGTAGACCCTCACATAATGACATTGCTTGGTTCCCCCCAAGTAGCGTTGCTATAGGGAAAATGTCGTTGTGTGGTTTTCAATGGCAGCTGCACCATCTAGCGGCAAAAAACTGTCATTATCCACACAATGACATTTTAAAAATGTCATTAATCTGCACAACGACAGTTTTTTGTCATTGTGCGGATAATCATGTGGCGAGTGATGACGCATCGGTAAGCGGAAATGACGCTATTCAAACGCGTCGTTAGTCGAGGGTCCACTGTAACTTAAACAGTGTGCATTAACTGATTAACTGGTAATGATCTTCGGTTATTACTAGGTGTAAAAACCCACACTGTACCTGTTGTGTACCTCTGTATCCAAACTGGATCATGAGGCCACTTATAAATTAATGCAATGAAGTCTCACTTTTATGTATGACAAAGTGGACATGATCCACAAAAACTAACCTTAAAATATAGTAGTTAATCTTTAAGGTACCACAACATTTTTACCTTTTTTGTTTTATTTACTATCTGTTAGAGAAAAGGCAGGCATTGCAGGATACCAAGAATTTCTTGGGTCAAGAGGGTGACCAGTAAAGGACATGATCTGGGTTTCTTTTTAGGCAAAAGACAGAACAGAAATAAAATTGGTAAGTAAGTAAATAAAATGTTCTACAGTGAATGAACAAAGCCACCCCAGAATCGTAAAGCTCATAGCATATGTAAGACATATGTGGATAACATAATGAAAAATGAAAAGTGCAGTTTGTTAGAGTTGATAATTCATGGTGAAACAAATACAGTAATACCTCATATAAAGTCTGCTTCGTACAACATCGAATTCATACAACATCGCTTTATTCCTTGAAAAAAGTTGCCTCATACAAAGTACCTGAAACCTTGTATGAGGCATTGTGGTTTTCCCCAGGTTGCATTGCGCCTGGGCACTATAAAAGGCAGGACGCATGTGTGTATTGCTCTTATGGGTTTTGCATGAGGCGAAGAGTGTTTAGGAGTGGTTTTGAGTGCAACTTTGGATTTTTTTGGATTGTTTCATCAGAATTTTTGGAAGCATTCCTTGGATTTTTTGCAGCATTCTTCAGGTTCTTAGGCCATTCTTTGGGACAGTGGAAAGGTAGGTAAATGAGGTTTTCTGTTTCTGATTGGCTTGGGGTTTAGAGGTGGATGGGGGGAGGGCAATTTTTTGGTGGGTTGGGCAATTGTTTGGTGTTTGCTGCTGTGGTTTTTAAAAACAGATTGCATGCTCCATAATTTTTCTTATGATGGTCTTTTTTGGGGGGGTACTGTTTGGTGGGGTGGGAAATTGTTTGGTGTTTGCTGCTGTTTGGATGATTAACACTGTGCATGATGGGACATGTTGGCATCCATTTTGCCCTTGCTTCCATCCAGTAATTGTTTACAGTAGCTTGTACAAAATGGATGATCAGCTGTGCTGCATGTTGGGACATGTTAACTTTTAAACCTGCACTTCATAAAGTTTTCAAAAGTTAAAAACTTGTTGTATGGTTTGTCCCCTAAAATTAGGGTAGTTTGACATGCTTTTGTAATGCATTTAGCCTTTAGACAATGATTTCTTAAAGTTCTGTCAGTTTCCTGTCTGTTTCCTTGACTTTGCCCTGAAGTCTGTGCTGTTACAGTACAATGTATCTCTAAGAAATGACGTTGTACGAGGCAGCACGACAAGGATTTGGATGTTGTATGAGGCATTGCAGCTAGGATTTTGCATGCCTCATACAAAGTCCAAATCCATATAAAGTCCAAACTGGTGGAACCAAGTTTGGACATTGGTTGAGGTATCACTGTAGTGGAAAAGGGAGGGAACATGTTGGCTGAAGAATCTTTGGATGCAACAAAACAAACTTGTTTAGACCAGTTACGTTCAAAGTAAAAATAGCCCTGATGACATCTTACCTCTGGTGGGAGGTGAAGAAGTAGTATTAGAAGAAGTGGTATTGTGTGTATTTCCAGACATGGCTTTTGATATACAGCTGCAATGCCTCATGTGCTGAATTTGGTTGGTGGCGACAAATGACTATCCCCAGTTTATAATCCTCCCGTGGTTTCCTAGCACCTGTTTTTATTTTATTTTATTTTTCTTACTGGAGGAAATTTGTTAAAGAGGAAAACACAAAACAGTTGTGCAATGTCTTTAGACTGGCAGCACTAAGAATCCTCTATTTAAAAGCTCACCTCAAACAAACACTAATGAGAAAGTATTAAATCCAAAATCTGCTCCAAGTATGGCTGCAGTCTAAAGGTATAGGAAAAGCAGGTTTAACTTCCTGTTACTAAACCTTGTCTGCCCTTAGCACACAAGATCTCCAACACCAACAGGAAAATGAATTACCAAAATGTAAACGAACAAATTATTTTCCCCTCTCTTAAAACACTTGAAAGCAAGAACATTGGCTAGTTCCAACTCCAGTCAATCTAAAAGACCTAGTGGCACTGTGAGCATTAATTTTGACAACACCAGATGCAATCACCACAGAGGAGAGTGATTTTGAGTAAATGAGATGGAGGCCACCAAAAGTACCTCTTCTCCATTATAATTTACACTCTTCTTCATTATAAATGACATGTTGTTGATTTTTGCAAAATCATTATTATGTATCACACTGCTACATGTAGATAGTCCTTCAACTTGTGATCCTAAATAGGTTTGTGTGAGAATACTCATGAAATCATTGTAACTTTTTCTAAATACAGTACATGTTTTAGGTGCAAAGAGAACTTGGACGAAATTAGTTACCTGTGATTAATCCCTCCTTGCTTCTAATTAAGGCATAAATCTACTCTTTCTGAACTATTATACAGTAGTTTCTGTGGGTTTGGCCTCAATAAATGGCTGAAAATCTGTTGCTTAGCATAGAAAGTTGCAACTAGAGTAGGCTCATTGAATCTATGAAATTTACAAAAGAGTTGAGTTTACAAATCCCTACTGCTTTAATAGGCCTACTCTAGTTGTGACTTCCTATACTAAGCATCTGGAGAGTTCCCTGGACAGCGAGGAGAACAAATAGGTCAATATTAGAAGAGATTAGCCCTGACTGCTCCTTAGAAGGACAAATAACAAAGATGAAGCTGAAGTACTTTGGACATCAAATCAGAAGGGAGGATTCACTTGAGAAGGATTCAAGTAGGTAAATAGGTACCACTTGGGAGGGAAGGTAAACAGCATTCCATGCATTCTGGTAGCTAGTTATGTCTGTCACATGACCACAGAAATGTCTGCAGACACAGACAGCACTGGCTCTTTGGCTATCAACAGAGATGAGCACCAAACCCTAGTGTTGGATACGACTGGCTTTCAAGCAAGGGCAACCTAACTGGTTATGAGGGGTGCCTTGGAAATTTTAACAGCAATTAATTGCTTTTTGAAAGTAAATGTCTTTACGGTGGGATCAAGGAATTAGTTAACATTCTCCATATAGGAATCCCTTATCTTAAAATAACACTAAAGTAATGACAAGTTTTGGTTTGGCACCATAGTTATTTCTATGTGTACAAATCCTATGTAAACAGGGAGATTAGAAGTCCAGCAGGGTAAGTATCAAGAGGTCATATTCAGTTTGCAGAAGGTTTTTTAGATTGGATGCTGAGTTGAAGATCTCTGGTATTGGAGGCAACTGGGCACAACTCGGCTTACACTCAAAAAGATATAGGTATTTCCAGGGGGAAGAGTAGAGAAGAAGACCTTCCTGAAGTTCCCTGTCCTTTTCCTGCTCTGACTTGTGCTGACCTTCCATTGAGCTTAGATTGCTATTCTTAGAACTGCTGAAGGCCACTTTCTTTCCTCCCCAATCTTTTTTTGCCCCGCCAAGGAAGAGAAAGCTTCTTCCCTTTGCTCTTTAGAAGTGTAAGGAGTTGCCATGGCTCCCCACATCACCAACTTGGTTTGCTAGAATGATCATGTCTCCTATCACAAGTATGTGGGTGGGATTTTTTATAAAGGGGGTAGTGTATTCAAGTAAGCTTTCCAAATTTCTAAAAGGCTGAATTCACAAATTAGTATTGCTCCTCTGCCACTGCATGCTTACTCTCCAACATCTGACAGGAGATTTGGGGAAAGATAAAGCCTTCCTAATGGTTGCCTGGGCCTTGAAGTTAGTTCTTCTTGTCCAAAAACAACATTGCACTTTCATACTAGGTGTGTCCGGACACCATCCATTTTTATGCACTCCAAATTATTTGTCTTACAAATCATAGCCAATTTATTTCAAGTTGATTTGTGGCCTTACTCAATTTGTATCTGAGTATTTCTAAATAAATGCAAGGAAAATAAAGATTTCTGACCTGGGATTCTTCTTCTTCTGCTGCTGTATCCGAATCAGAATATTGGAGATTCTCATGGTGATCAGCCATGAAGACTGTCCTGAGAATATAATGCAGTGGCCTTTTATCTGCCTTCCGCATTACAGCATGACACCCATACCACTGATCCAGTTCCGTGAGTCACTTTCTGGTCCTGAGCCATTTTGGCACGCAAAGTCCTCATCGGCCCCATGGCAGTACTGATGAAGCTGCTGACCTCCATCAAGATGGATTCAAGTGGGATTTAGTCCTTGAGGACCATCATCCTTCTCTGTGGACTTCGGCACCCAAGGCCATTAGTCCATAGGGTTGTCAGGTTAGTTAACCACCACCTGACACTCAGCGTTGAGTCTCTGGCAGTATGATCTACTCTATTGCCATATCAGGATTACCTGGCTGGGGAATGAAATCCAGTACCATCAACAACTGCTTGACCTTCAATGTGCAATGGAAGCTCCTGTTTGTTTCCTTCCCTCCCTTATCTACACTAGGAAGGGTGCATTTTATTCTAATTTACTCAATTTACTTGACAAAAATGTTTGTTGAGAGAGGGGGAGGAATACCCTCAGTTAGTAGTTTCATTGTCCCAATTGGTAAAGTACCCGATCACCACCTTTTGTGTCATGTTTGCCACCCACACCCTATGGAACACAGGCATACCCAGTGAAAAAAGGAACAGGCAAAGGGCTGCAAGAATAAAAATAAGCAAAAGTCATATTAAAAAGTAGCATGGAAAATGGGATAACTGTGGCCTTGCTCTTAATGCTACTGTGGCTTACCTCACTCAGGCCCTGCAGGATGGAACACATTTCACAGCCAAAGGGAACTCAGTTGTTCTGAGAGCTGCAGGTGCTTAAAAGGACAACATTCTTTAATACACAATCACCTGCGAGGGTTTAGTGTATGGGACCAAAGACAACAGAACAACCGAAGGGTTGGTTTAACACAGGTTTATTGCATGGTGTTCCGGTGAAGCATGAGGTAATGGCGGTGATACATCTCAATATATACAGTAGCCCTCTACATTTGAATCTTGTAGCACGGTAGCTCATTGGCTGCTACCGGCGTGGCCTCGCCCAGGCACGCCTCTTTCTTCTGCTGCTGAATGCGGGGAAGGTTTTCCCGCGGCTGTCCGTGATTGAGCAATGTGAACCATGTGAGACTGAACGCTCGCAGCTGCCCTCTATGGGCTGTCTGCTCGCGTTCCTTTACAGCTGAGATCGTTTGTATTTGGAGTGGTTACATTCTTGCCTTTACAGTACAATGAACATGCACGCATACATACACAACATCCCTCCCCCCTAGGATGGGACGAAGTCCCGCAACCATTGTGGCTTGCCGCACGTGCGCTTGGGGCGTGCCTGCGTCTGACCTAGTACTGGAGAGCCTGTGATCCCTGATTCCGCGGGTGCTTGTCCTGCAACGGGAAACGGGGATTCGTTAGTGGCTCTGTGGGGCGTCCGTGCCTGCCTTGCGCCCGGGGATGGGAACGGAATGAATAGTTGGGAGGTGAACCCCTGCCTGTTGCTCTCGGACCCCGGGGACCCGCCTATTGTGAACCGCGGAACCGATGAGGTCGCCCTTGTGGTCCTGCTACCTTCTGATCCTTGCTCGGGGGACCTTGAGACTGTGGTGGGCGGACTTGCTGTTGCCTCCCGTCTTGGGGGTGTCGGTCTCCGGGAAATTGGCGCTATATTGCATTCTAACTCACAGGGACTACTTGGACTGGAAGTACCAGGGGCTGAACTGAAACCCCTCTTTTCGCTAGGACGGGTGGGGGACCACTCCGCTAACTCCCCCTGGTACTGTAAATCAACGTCTAAACTTCTATGGGCATCTGTGTTTCGGGGAAAATTCCGGGGGGTATGTGTGTGGTCGGGGCTCTTCCTTTCTGCTGCGAACTCCCGCAAAAGATCTCTGTGGATCGATTCCCTTTCCTCCCCCCTTGGTGGGGGCCCATGTTCCCCTTTCCCTCCCCCTTGGGCTAAACGGGTGGGGGAGTACCCTAACGCTGATTCACTGCTTGTTTCGTCTCCGTCCTGCTCTCCGGGGACCCTGCGCCTGAGTTGGTCCACGTGTCGCCTCCACAGGAAACCTGTACTGGTCTCCACGCGGTATGAGACGGGGCCGGTTCGTTCTATTACGGTGCCCGGCACCCAGGCTGGCCCCACGCTGGCGTAGTTCCTGCAGTGCACCGGGGCGCCTACGCTGAAACTCTTTGAAGGTTCCACCCCTATGTTCCACCCTTTGTCCTCTACTCTCGTGGGGTCTAGCTTGGAGATTCCCGTGGCCAGCTTCCTGCGCATCAACAGCTCTGCGGGGGAGTGCCCTGACGCCAATGGGGTGACCCTGTACCTTAGCAGGAATTGGCACAATTTCAGGTCGAGGTCTCCAGGGCCCATGCGCAGCAGCGCGTCTTTCGTGGTGCGCACGAGGCGCTCTACTTGGCCGTTGGTGGCCGGGTGAAAGGGGGCGGAGGTGATGTGCCGAATGGCGTTGCGCTCCATGAACGCCCCGAACTCGGCGGATGTGAAACAGCTAGCGTTATCACTGACGAGGGTGTCGGGTAAACCGAACGTGGAAAAGACCCTCCGTAGCTGTTTAATTGTTGTGGCCGAGGAGGTGCTCGAGACTGGGATGACCTCCAACCACTTGGAGAACGCGTCCACCACAAGGAGGAAAAGCGTTCCCCTGAACGGGCCAGCAAAGTCTACGTGTACCCGGGACCAGGGCCCCCTTGCTGCGTCCCACTCCCTATGTGGCGAGCGGGCCTCTTCTGGCCTGGAGCTTTGGCACGCTTCGCAAGTGCCGACCATGTGTTCGATGTCGGCGTCTAGCTGGGGCCACCAAAAGTAACTGCGGGCCAGTGCCTTAGAGCGGACGATCCCCGGGTGGCTGACGTGCAGCAGTTTAAGCACCCTCGGCCGGAGAGACGTGGGGATCACTACCCGCTGTCCCCACAAGAGGCACCCCCTCTCTAGGGACAACTCTAGTTTCTTTTTGAAAAATGTGTCGAATTCCGCTGCTGGGGAAGACACGGGCCACCCTTTCTGTACCCAGGAGCAAACTGTGGCCAGCGTTTTGTCCTTGCCGGTCGCTTTAGCGATGTCGGCCGGTACTACTGGAGGGGAGTCTAGGACCTCTATCATTAAGACCTGGTGGTCCCTCTCTACTTCGCCCACGTGGCAGCAATCCCGGGGAATGGGGGACCTCGACAGGGCATCCGCATGGCTGATCTCCTTCCCGGGCCGGTATACCAACGCGTGCTGATACGCGTTGAGAAAAATGGCCCACCTGAGCATTCTCGGGGACAGGATTTGGGGTGTGGGCTTATCTGCGGTGAAGATGCCTAGCAAGGGCTTATGGTCAGTCACTATGGTGAAGGGGCGGCCGTACACAAAATCATGAAATTTCTTAGTCCCCGCAATTATCGCTAGTGCTTCCCTGTCTGTCTGGGCATAGTTCCTCTCCGCTTGGGACAAGGACCTAGAGTAGAACGCTATCGGGGCCTCCCTCCCGTTCTCCAGTACGTGGCATAACACCGCCCCCACCCCCACCGGGGATGCATCGTATATCAGGACCACTGGGCGTTTGGGATTGAAATGGGTCAGTACCGCATCTGATGCCAGGAGTCGCTTCAGGTCATTGAAAGCCCTCTCCTGGTCGTCGCCCCACTTCCATGCCTCGTCCTTTTTTAACAATTTGTGTAGCGGTTCCGCTACTGCTGCCTTCCGCGGAAGGAAGGAGTGGTAAAAGTTGAGCAGTCCAAGGAACGACTGCAACTCGGGCTTGGAGGTGGGGCAAGGGGCCTTCTTGATGGCGGCCACCTTGGATTGGGATGGCCTGATTCCCTCGGGAGTAACACGGAACCCTAGGAACTCAACCTCAGTTGCGAAGAAAACGCATTTGTCCTTCCGCAACCGCAACCCCGCTTTCTCGAATATTGTCAGGACCCTTCCCAACCTGCTTGCTAATTCGGCCCGGCTCCCCCCTGTAATCAATACGTCATCAAAGTAGGGTAACACCCCCTCTAACCCCTTCAGGAGGCGTTCCACGAGTGACTGGAAAATCCCGGGCGCCGAATTCACGCCGAATTGGAGGCGCGATACCTGGAACGCCCCTTTGTGGGTGACTATGGTCTGTGCAGCAGCTGCGGCGGGGGTCACCGGGAGTTGCTGGTAGGCTTGGGCCAGGTCGAGTTTAGCGAAACACCTCCCCCCGTGTAACCTGGCCAACAAGTGGCTGACTACCGGCACCGGATAAGCATTAGGGCGGATCGCCTTATTGATGGTGCACTTGTAATCAGCGCATATGCGGACCTCCCCGTTTGCCTTGAGCGCTGTTACAATTGGAGTTTCCCACTCCGCAGAATCAACAGGAACAAGAATCCCCTGGCCCACCAACTTGTCCAACTCCGCCTCTATTTTGTCCTTTAGTGCGAAAGGCACTCTGCGCGGTTTAAGTCTGATTGGACATACTTCAGGGTCCAGGTCGAAAATCACTGGGGGGCCCTTGAATTTTCCGAGCCCCTTTTTGAAAACCTCGGGGTGCGCGTCGCACACGCTCTGTATTGGATCAGTCCCGGTGGCGTGTGCTCCCACGGCATGCACCCCCCCAATGAACAACCCCAGGGGCTGGAACCATTGAGTCCCGAGGAGGCTGCACTTTCCTCCCTTGAGGACGACTAGGGGAAGCGTTGCGGTGTGCTTTTTAAACTGGACCTGGAACTTCCCAACCCCCAACACTGGGATGCGGTTCCCTTGCACGTCCTTAAGTGTGGCCCTCAACGCTTTGAGCTTGGGCCGCACGCGGGGGGCGATTTTCATGAACTCTCCCTGGGAAATAATAGAGTATGACGAACCCGAGTCCACCTCCATTCTAACAGGGGCCCCTTGTATTACTACCTCAACGAAGTAACGGGGGTGCTCCGTGGAAACGCTGCAAACCGGAGCGTCGTCCTCGCTGTCGTCGGAGATGCGCCCTACGCCGTCCCGCGTCCTCGTGGTCCGGGTGCCGTCCTTGGGCCTCGTGGTGCGGTCCTGCCTCGCCGAGCGGTCTGGAGAACTCCTTGTGGCCTCTCGCCGTTTCCAGCAGACCTTGGCGGTGTGCCCGCGCCGGCCGCAGTTGTGGCACTCGGCCTTGCGGAATGGGCATTTGGCGCGGGCGTGGGCGGCGCCGCAGCCGTCGCAGCGCCGGCCCTCTCTCTGGACCCTCCGGACGTCCTCGTCGTCGCTGCTCTCCGCAGATGAGTTCGAAACTCGCCGGGCCGCACGCACCGAGCTCTCTGCCTTGGCGGGCTTCGGGCACCAGTCCTGAAGCTCTTGCACCCCGGCAGTCGTGGCCTCCGCAGCCTGCGCCGTGTCGAGGACTTGTTGCCACGTGGGAGGCGGCTCCCTTTTCATCAGCGCGCGCTGAGTCTCGGTATCCCTCAGACCGCAGAGCAGGCAGTCCCGGAGGGTGACTTCTGGGATCTCCCACTTGCATGGGCCGGCGGCCAGCCGCAGGGCCGCGGCGAACTCGGCGACCGATTCCCCGGGCGCCTGGACTCGCCTCCAGAACGCGCTCCGAGCGGGGAACATCGCTATCGCTGGCCGGAGATGGGCGCGCAGTGCCGCCAGGAGCTCTGTGGCTTTGAGGTCGCCCACCTTCCTCGGCGCGATCAGGTCCACCAAGGTCCTCTTGGTCTCGTGTCCGAGCATGCGGACGAAAATGGCCCTCTTCTTGGCCTCATCTGAGACTTCGAGCTCCACCAGCGCTGCGTTGAAGTCTATCTCAAACAGCTCCAAGTCTCCCGGCTTCCTGATCTCGTAGCCGGCGCATGTCTTGGTCCCGTGGGCAGCCATATCCCACCTTCGTCGCCAATTTAGTGTATGGGACCAAAGACAACAGAACAACCGAAGGGTTGGTTTAACACAGGTTTATTGCATGGTGTTCCGGTGAAGCATGAGGTAATGGCGGTGATACATCTCAATATATACAGTAGCCCTCTACATTTGAATCTTGTAGCACGGTAGCTCATTGGCTGCTACCGGCGTGGCCTCGCCCAGGCACGCCTCTTTCTTCTGCTGCTGAATGCGGGGAAGGTTTTCCCGCGGCTGTCCGTGATTGAGCAATGTGAACCATGTGAGACTGAACGCTCGCAGCTGCCCTCTATGGGCTGTCTGCTCGCGTTCCTTTACAGCTGAGATCGTTTGTATTTGGAGTGGTTACATTCTTGCCTTTACAGTACAATGAACATGCACGCATACATACACAACAGAGGGGAAATAAAAATGAAAATGTCTGCAAATGAAAGTTACACAAATAGCAGTCTCTCTAACACACATCTCTCAGATAATGGCTGCTGAATTCCTTTCCAATGACTCTGTGACCGGGTTTTCCAAGAAATTTTGGTCTTTTCATTGGTCCCTCAGTGGTCAATCTCTTTCTGATTTGGTCTTCCTGGTTCTGCAGTTGCAGCATTGCTTTAGTTTTACAAAGACAATTCAGGTTTTTTAAATGCTGAAGTGACATTCAGCATTTCAGAGAGCCTCACTTTGATTTGAGTGCCACTTCAGATTGGCTCAAAAAAGGACAAGTATTTCAGGTTCTTGATACTGTACTTTCTCAATCTGAAACACATCCCCATGTTAAAATATTCCATTCTTTAACAATGCAGCTGTTTTACAATTCATCCCACTATGGGTTATGCAAATAATATACAGAGGATCACTCCTGCGTAAACTTGTAGTTTAATCCAAATATTTTTCTTGGATTGAACATATGTGTCTGGGATTCTGAAGGATCTGACCTTGCAGCCCATTTCCCCCTGCAAAGGCCACCCAGCAGAGCATCCCCACATAGGATGGTCAGGTTTCATAGTGCAGCCTGAGGTCTTGGGGGAATGCCTATGCTTTCTGGGCCTACAGGTGGGTAGACAAATCTCTGAGTAAGAGGTTTTGGGGGAAAGAGAAAGTTCAATTTCATTGTGAGTAGTTACTTAAATTTCTGGGCAGTCATCACCTCCTTACTCTCCACTGGTTCCAAGGCTTACTGTGAAGGTGTTTATATGTGGGCTGTGCACATAATCTTTGTTTCAGAGGTAATGCAGGAACTCCACATTATCTGTTTCACTCCCTTATGCACACATATAATTTTGCAAATGTTACACACAGGCCCACTTCCCACAATGACATACAAAGGTTCGCCTCCTGTAACATCACAAATGTCTTCCCCAACCCCCAAAACTTAGCTCATGAATTCTGAGGGAATGAGGCACTGCTGATCTGCCAGGTTTACTCATAGGGCCCAGAAAAGTTAAAAGAGATGGTTAGGAATGAAAGAAACAGTGTTTTGCCCTCACGGTATGGTTATGAGGGACAGAGGGACATTGATTTCCAGGTACTGGATGACGGAATGAGCTCCCATCTCTGTCCCAGCTCCTGCCAACCTAGTAGTGTGAAAGCAAGAAATTTCAAGTAGATAAATAGGGACAACTTCAGTGGGAAGCTAAACAGCATTCCGTGCACTCCGGTGTTGAGGCATGCCTGCCACATGTCCATGGAAATGTCTGCAGATTTATTTTTTTATTTATTTATTGTTAAATTTTTATACCGCCCACTCAGCCAAAACCGACTCCGGGCGGTTCACAACAGTGGGTAAAAACAGATAAAAACAAATAAAACAGATAAAAACCAGCAATAAGAACCCACCCCTAAAAAGAGAGGGGTGCAGGAACTGAAGAAACCGTGGGGCAGGCATCCTCCCCCTATATTAACCACCCAACGGAAGCCACCCCTCCACCTGCACCCCAAACCTGGCCCGCCAGCCAGGTTTTTAGTTCTTTTCTAAATGGCAACAACCCCATCTGGAGACGCAGTTCCACAGGCAGGAGGTTCCAAAGGGCAGGTCCGGACACAGAGAAGGCTCTCCTCCTCGTGCCAGAGAGGTGAGCCCCCCTGGCCGATGGCACTATTGGAGAGCCCCTCCGGTCCACTCTGGTTGGACGGACAGATGTCCTTAGGGCGATGCGGTCTCTAAGGTAACCTGGCCCACTACCATATAGGGCTTTAAAGGTCAAAACCAGCACCTTGAATTGCACCCGGAGGCAAACGGGTAACCAGTGCAGCTCCCGCAGCAGTGGTGAGGCATGGGCATAACGTCCACCCCTCATCACCACCCGGGCCGCCGCATTCTGGACCAGCTGCAGCCTCCAAATGGTCATCAAGGACAGCCCCATGTAGAGCGCATTACAATAATCTAGTCTGGAGGTCACCAGAGCATGAGTGACCATGAGCAAAGGGTCCCAGTCCAGGAGCGTGCGCAACTGGCGAATCACCCGAAGTTGGGCGAAGGCCCTCCTGGCCACAGCCGCCACCTGTTCTTCTAGCAGCAGCCGTGAATCCAAGAGGACCCCCAAGTTGCGCAATGGGTCGGTCTGGGGCAAAATAGCCCCATCCAAAACCAAAGATGGTAGCTCCCGGGATAACACAGGACCCCACATCCACAGCCACTCAGTCTTATTAGGATTCAGCTGTAATCCATTTTCCCCCATCCAGACCCCAACCGCCTCCAGACAACTGGAAAGGACTTTGACTGCATCACTGGGGTCCCCACGGGCCGAGATGTACAACTGTGTATCATCCACATACTAATGGTACCACACCCCGTGGGAATGGATGATCTCACCCAGCGGCTTCATGTAGATGTTAAATAGGAGAGGAGAGAGTACCAAGCCCTGAGGCACCCCATATTTTAGGGACCTAGGACTGGACTTCTCGCTCTCCAAACACACCAACTGGGTCCAGCCCCTCAGAAATGAGGAAAACCAGGACCACACAGTGCTCTGGATCCCCAATCGTCGGAGCCGTTCCAGAATAATACTGTGGTCGACGGTATTGAAAGCTGCTGAGAGGTCAAGAAGAGCAAGGACGGACAGATGACCGCCATCCCGCTCTCGCCAGAGATCATCCATCAGCGCGACCAATGCAGTCTCAGTACCATATCCAGGTCTGAATCCTGACTGGAAGGGGTCCAGATATTCTGCTTCATCCAGTACCCCCTGCAACTGACGTGCCACTGCCCTTTCCAATACTTTCCCCAAAAAGGGGAGGTTGGAAACAGGTCTGTAGTTGGTTATGACTGCTGGATCGTGGGATGGCTTCTTCAGGAGGGGGCGCACCAAAGCATGTTTCAAATGTGCAGGAAATATCCCCTTCCGAAAAGATGCATTAATTATAGCCCCGACCCAGCCACCTGTCACCGTCTTGGAGGCTTTTACCAGCCAGGCGGGACAGAGATCCAATGGACAATTAGTGGAGTGGACTGCCAGAAGGAGCCTGTCCACTTCATCTGGGGCAACAGGATCAAATCGATCCCAGATAACACAGCAAGACTGTGCACTGGCTCCCCCCTGACCCTCCCCATCCACGCCAAGATTAAACCCTGAGCGAATCCGATCGATGCAGACAGTGCTGGCTCTTTGCTATAAATAGAGATGAGCACTGTACCCTAGAGTCAGAAACGATCGACTTTTGAGCAAGGGTGACCTTTACCTATGGTTTACCTGGGCTAGAGAGGAAACTGGGCGTTAAAGTGAGATGTTGCACTGAGTGGGCAGTTTGCTGATAACCAGAGAGGGCTGAAGGCCACCATCTTGGGAAAAAAGAGGTTTCATAGAGAAAAGGGGATAGGCTTTTGGATGGAATAGAAGCCAACCTGTGTGGAGATTTGAAGAAGCAGGTATGGATGCCTGCCCTAAGGGAGACTGAGTTTTACACAAGTTCTCTTCAGACAGAAAAAATAAAAAACCCAATGTCTACAATGTTTAAATTGATACCAGTGACAATTTAGCTACAGTAATACGTCATACAAAGTCCGCTTCATCCAACATCGAATTCATACAACATCGCCTAATTTCTTGAAAAATGTTGCCTCATACAAAGTCACTTTGGATGAGGCATTGGAGTTTTTTCCAGGTTGCATTGTGCCTGGGCAGTATAAAAGACAGGACATGCGTGCATTGTTCTTGTGGGTTTTGCATGAGGCAAAGAGTGTTTAGGAGTGGTTTTGAGCATGAATTTGGATTTTTTTGAATTTTTTCGTCAGAATTTTTAGAAGCATTCCTGGGATTTTTGCAGCATTCTTCAGGTTCTTGGACAATCAGGGTTGTTTGACATGTTTTTGTAATGTATTTAGCCTTTAGACAATGATTTCTTAAAGTTCTGTCAGTTTCTTGTCTGTTTCCTTGGCTTTGCCCTGAAGTCTGTGTGGTTACAGTACAATGTATCTCTATGGAAATGACATTGTACGAGGCATCGCGGAAAGGATTTGGATGTTGTATGAGGCATCGCAGCTAGGATTTTGCATGCCTCATACAAAGTCCAAATCCATATAAAATCCAAACTTGTGGAACCAAGTTTGGACGTTGTATGAGGTATCACTGTATAGGGACTTTTGACTCTGCTATAGCTAAGCCGACTCTAGAGAGGTAAGGCAGGTAGGGGTGAGTAACAACAAAGAGTATACAATTGATGGAGAAATCTAGGAAAGGGCTGTGATTCTGGAAAGATCTGGAGAAGCAGGAACTTCTATTCCCACAGAGTAAGAGAAGGCCCTAACCACCTTGGCTTAGCCTTTTAGAGACTGTGTATGTGAAATCAATTCATCTATGTTGTGGACATCCTACTTTGGTTGAAAACAATATCTTGAACTTTGTTTCCATTTCATTTCAAAAAGACATTTTTAATTCTGCAAGCAACTCCTTCTTCTTCTTCCATGTCTAGGCAAGATGTGAAACTACCAAAATGAAGGCACCTTTTGGTGAATTCATTCTGCAGTTCCTTTTGCCTAACCTAGTGTGAGAAAGATAAACCTGCAACACAAGATTAATATTACCAGGGTACACCTGAATCTGGTTCAAAAATAACACAGTATTTGAGGAGGTTCTTTCAATGTACCCTCAAGCAACTCCTGCTCTGGTGCTGGTGAAAAAAACTTAGAATGTAGAGGTTGTAGTGATTGTAATAGTTATTTTAGAATTGATTGATAGATTGATAGCCTAATTGGATCACTAGGGGCACACAGAAAGAGCCTCCTCAAAGATTGTGTTACAACCTTATGCCGGCTCATCTTTCTCACACTAGGGTCAAATGAAAGGAACTGATTTGATAAAAGCCTAGACATTTGTTGAAAGACAGTACAAATAACTAACCTATACTTATTCTGTGAATTATACAATACAAACCCTCCATGATTGCTCTGTGCCCTGTGTTCCAAAGAGATGGAGAACAAAATGCAATCTCAGAACTTGGAAATTTCTTTTTAACAATTATTTGTTACAAATTCTGAGCTCCCAAAGTAGCTAATAGTACACATCATTTCTAAGAATGATTGTAGCTACCATTCCAAAAAGCAGTGTTTTACTCTTCAGTTACTTAAACTTAACCAATACATTTACTTTTATTTAAAAAGTGCTAGAAGTGTTTGCCTGCAAGATGGAACACAGTAGACCCTCTCCATCTCATTGTTGTCTCCGTACCCACAAACAGAGCATGAGCCAGCAGCAGAAAGCAAAGCATGATCTAGCACTTGAAGCATGTGATATTCCTTGTCTATCATTTACCATTAGCGACAGGATGCCTTAAACCTACACCAGTTGAGAAGATATACCCCCTTGTTGATATTGCTCCACCTATGATCAGAAGAGAAGTAGCAGCAGATGCTCAGAGAACTATGCAAGAAATGACCCTTGACACCCACTGAATAGATATGAGCCTAAAGCCTGCTGGCTCAGATCCAGGAAGAGCTTTATGGCAAGAACAAACATTCTTGAGGGTACACAAGGCAAAACCAAATTAGAAGATGGAGGAAGGAGCTCTTTGGATATAGCTGAAGATCTCAATCTCCCACATGTCACCTGGAGGACCCAGAATAGGCTGAGAGTTGGAGTCCTTAAATGCAAGACCAACATGCTCAAATGGGGACTGCTGGTGGACAACAACACAGTGTGAATGTGGAGAGACACAGAGCCCATTGCAGGCGCACCCCCCAATAACGGACTCAGACACTGGTAAAAGTGGATAACGGCATTGGGCCACATTTATTGATTCATGCCCTAGTCCGAATTATAAATTTCTATTGGTAAAACGACCAATCATAATTCTTAAGGCAAGCAGGCCGAAGTAACACTGGTAAGGTACCACCCCAAAATTGCCAACGGCAATTGGTTACAATGTATCAATTTGTATCAATTTGTTTGTTGACAACAAACAAATTGTTGACCATAGTCAATATCTAACTAATGACCCCACCCTCTGACGCATATCCGTGTAATCACGGGGTGATGCATGCTGGCTAGCTATCGCCATCACCCCGTCGCCTAGTTCGTCGTTGACCGGACAACGTTTAACCAACTTATGCCTGTCTATTGTTGTCCAGTCAATTGCGAACCTGCCGGATACCTGTGGGTCATAAATGTTTACCTTACCAGTGATACCCGCCCATGTGACCAAAGTCAACAGCATCACAGAAACCCCTATATCAAACCATAGCAACAGTGTGGGATGGGCGAAAAAACCAGGACCCGAGAGCCAATTGTGGGTCCCAGCCAAAAATTCCCACCCGGCCCCGAAGCGACCAAAATATCACACTGTTAACTAGGGAGGGGGTGGAGGGGAAAAACTTCTCCGCTCCGTCGCTTCGGAAAATGGCAGCTCGGCTGCCTCATGGCCACCCCTTTTATAAGGGAGCTGGCCACGCCCCTAACTACCCGGATGCCTTCGTCCTATGGGGGGGGCCGCAAAGGGCGCGGCGGCCATTTTGGCGCCGCGCTTGCATTGCAGGCGCACCCCCCAATAACGGACTCAGACACTGGTAAAAGTGGATAACGGCATTGGGCCACATTTATTGATTCATGCCCTAGTCCGAATTATAAATTTCTATTGGTAAAACGACCAATCATAATTCTTAAGGCAAGCAGGCCGAAGTAACACTGGTAAGGTACCACCCCAAAATTGCCAACGGCAATTGGTTACAATGTATCAATTTGTATCAATTTGTTTGTTGACAACAAACAAATTGTTGACCGTAGTCAATATCTAACTAATGACCCCACCCTCTGACGCGTATCCGTGTAATCACAGGGTGATGCATGCTGGCTAGCTATCGCCATCACCCCGTCGCCTAGTTCGTCGTTGACCGGACAACGTTTAACCAACTTATGCCTGTCTATTGTTGTCCAGTCAATTGCGAACCTGCCGGATACCTGTGGGTCATAATGTTTACCTTACCAGTGATACCCGCCACACGGGGAGGCTTCCAAAAAGGCTCACCGCCCCCCCCAAGACCGTCAGCTCGGTCGACAGGCCTGCTCGCCAGTCCACTAATCCAGAGGTCCATACCTCCCTGCGACAGATGGGCCCCATCCCCTGAGTAAAGCTCGTAATTTTGCAGACTGATGGCGGGGAGGCTAATGACGCATCCCCCGCCCTTGTCAAAAGGAACCGGGCAATAGCCCCGTTCACAGAGGGTCGTCTCAGTTGAGAGCCCCGAGGCCGAACGCCCCCCTGTAAGCGTACCGCGGCATCGTGTCCGACCCATGAGGGATGTGGCAGGGCACACATAATGTGAGCAGGGCAGGTCACTGCAAACCGCAAGTTTCCGCGATAGGCCAGTGACCCGCCCCAACCATCGCCCCCAAGGTACGTAACCAGGACATCGGGCGAAGCAGCATCCCTGATGTAGAAAAGGGGATGGCAACAGTTCCCGCCATAACATGCCGCGCTTACCATAGCACCTGGGACGTGCGGATGCACCCTGTCTCAGTCGGGTCCCACTCTGTCGCCGCAGCGTAACGCGCTGCCCCATGCAGCGTAACGCGCCGCCCTGTGCACGTGGCTACGGCCCACCAGGCTTACTGTCACCGGTGTAAAACGACACCCAGGGTCTGTCAAGTAAAAAGGGGAGAGGGGGGAGAAACGGTGCAGTGACTAAAACTGGTACTCACAGTCGATAAGGGCGAAGACAAAACTGAAGACATTGTGATCCCCACCTTCCCCTGCGGCGTAATCAAGCCCTGGAGTACCCAAAAACAACCGCAGCAGAAGCCGCCCCTATCCTGAACAAATGGGTGCCGCAACGAGCCCCCGAGAGGCCAACACTGTCTAGTGCCTTCCCAGCACCCCCCAAATTGAAATTTAGTAATAGAAGACCCACCTTGGTGACAGAAAAAACGCGCCATGGTGCGTGCCACACAGTGCACGGAAATCCTGTAGGGCACCAACCGGACAGATGTCTGTCGGTGGACATCGTAGCAGTCTACTCCACTGCCTACGCCGTGCTGATTCGTTTTAGGGGAGCGTATCCCCAACTGAGCCCAATATTGTCCTGACAGACATCTTCGAGTTCCAGTGCCCTACGACTTGCATCCGCCTTATACAGCATCTCAAGCTCGCTGTTGCGGAGCGCTCCAAAAAGGCCACCGTAGTAGCCGAATGAAGTGGGCTGCCTCATTTACCAAAACAGAGGCCAGGCCAGCCCCGGGCCAATTGGGTAAAAACCCCTGGGAAAATCTTGCATCCGCTTTATTCAGCATCTCAAGCTCGCTGATGCGGAGCGCTCCAAAAAGGCCACCGTTGTAGCCGCATGAAGTGGGCTGCCTCATTTATCAAAACAGAGGCCAGGCCAGCCCCGGGCCAATTGGGCAAAAACCCTGGGAAAATCTTGCATCCGCCTTATTCAGCATCTCAAGCTCGCCGATGCGGAGCGCCCCCAAAAAGGCCACCGTAGTAGCCGCATGAAATGGGCTGCCTCATCTATCAAAACAGAGGCCAGGCCAGCCCCGGGCCAATTGGGTAAACAACCCCTGGGGAAATCGGGTGGCGGTCGCCCGGGAAACGCCCGCGCACGCACACCCACCCCTCCAAAACATGTCTCACACGGAAGTCATTGGTGCTGTCAACACGCCCTCCCACTTTGGCCACAAAAGCCAACCCTGACAGCTGAGATGCTATGGTGCGTGGTGCAAGGCCCGGGCATACAGGTAAACCATGAACCGCAGAACATGGGCTACTGGGCCCGGCCAGGTTCCTGGCAGTCGAATTGGGTACAGAATGGTCGGAAAGAACTAAATGCGTGGTGATACGCCTTACTCATGCATGGCGCCAGTGACAGGCCAATCGCCCGGGTCACCCCTCCTTGCCAACGTTCCATCTCTCGTCCAGGAGTGGCGAGGGAAATTCCTCCGCACCCGGACCGGGAGATCTGCAGGTGGGACAAAGCAGCAGCAATATTATTATCAACCCTTGGGACATGCCGACCCTGAAGAGAACGTTGAGGCCCGGGCTGCACAACCAAACCAGCGCATTAGGTCAATAACCCCGGCCGATTTGGAAGTCTGAGCATTGACGATGTGGACAACAGCCACATTGTCGCGCCAAAAATGCCCAACCGGGTTGATCCACTCCTTGCCCCATAGCATCAGAGCACCCAGGATAGGGAAACATTCCAGATACGTGAGACCACGCAGGCGACCCGTGCCTGCCCAGGATGGTGGCCACCCACCATAGGCCCACTTACAATGGAAGTACATCCCATAACCCAGGGATCCCGGGGCATCGGACCGTATCTGAAAGCAAGGGGGAGCCAGGAGACCAGACCTCAAAATGACACCCCGTTGAACTCCCTCTGGATCTGTGGCCAGACAAGCACGTCCGCCCTGGTACCCCGGGTAAATCTAATCCTATGGTGGGGCCTGGATAATCCTGCCATGGCGTCGCACAAGCGCCGAGCAAATGCCCCGGCCGTTGCGACGACCCTGCCAGCGAAATTGGGGTGACCATGTAGCACCAGCAGTTCCCTCAGTAATGCCATGCGCTCGGCCAGCAAGTCCGAGATAAGGGCCACTAGCCTTGACACCTTATCCCGCTGCAACCTAGAAGCCTGTGCTACCGTGTCACCCTCCACCCCGGGAATACTAGCTGTGGAGATGGGCCCTCGGTCTATTCGGGCGCTAAAGGGACACCAAGTTCCTCCATTAGCGTCTGAAATGCGTTGAGGAGACGTGTGCACGTGTCCCAGCCCCATTCAGCCCCGAATAAAACCATCCAGGGAATGGGCTACAGACCGGGACCCTGACCTGCGGACGGAAGCCCGCTCTAGGAAAGAGGTGAAACGCACGAATACCGAGCCCAAATGGAACAGCCAAAAGGCACGGCATCATTGAAATAATATGCTCCCCGGGATGGGGGTGCAGGGACAGGGCCGGCGACCCTGCCCACATAGACCCTTTTGTCAAAGCTGGCCGCAGCCACCCCTTCCCTCCCCCTAAGGGATAAAAGATGGGGGGCATCCTGAGGGGACTTATCACCCAGAAAGGGATCAGGAACCCCTGCTTAGAACACTGAAGGAGATAACCCGCGTCCCCTCCCTTCATGAGCGCTGTGAGCCAACGCTCCAACATGCCCACCTTAATCGGGGAGGGAGCCCTTCGGGGGACTAGATCCATCTGCGGCAGTCTCGCCAGCCCCCTGTCCGCCCCTCCCTCTGCCCCTCATCCCTCCAGGCCTGGGACAGGCAGGGGCCGCATGGGAGCCAACACATGTGGAACACATCTGTCTGTAATTGCAATCCTCCCCATTGTAGGAACCATTGGGCAAGGAAGTCCAGGACAGCCGGCGGGCTGGAACCCCCTGAACAGGGTGCGTGGGCGTCACGTACGAAAGCCACCGCCTCTGGCATGGCCCACTCCAACTAATCCCGGGGTGCGGGGAAATCCGCCTACGGCGTTCCTCGTCACAAGCCAACCACGATGGGCCCGGAAAATCGACCATCGCCCGGTAGACAGTGTCCAAATACTGGACCATCGGAAATGCCAGATCCGGCCGGGCCCTAGGGTACGCCGCCATGCCTGCGAGGTAGGCCGGCAACCAGTTGGCCACGTAGTTGGTGGCTTGCGACGACGTGCCTGCTACTATCCTTCCCCTTCCGCTCCCCCCTTTCCTCCTTGGTGGGCTCTCTGTTAGGAGTGAGAATAAATCCGCGTACTCCCCCCGCCAAATTTACTCTCTGGCGGCCTGTGCCAAATGGTCACCCAGCGGTAAGGAATACCCAGCTGTCGGCAAGGCCGATACAAGCACCGCGGAGACTGCGGGCATCTGCAAAGGGGCTTGGACCAACCCAGCCACCCAAAACGATCCCCTCAGGTAGGAAACACCCCCCCCCACCACGGGGCCCTGGGTGGTAGTTGTCATCGCCGGGTGGAGCGTCAGCGGCTATACCGCCGCACCACCCACGCGAGGCCAAGGCCCTTGGAAAGCCCCCCCCCAACATGGCCATGTGTGTAGGTGCACTAGTTTGGACCGCATACTCACACGCTGCACCCCCGCGGGCCGCCCCCACCGGGGGTTACGGCCCACTGGGGGCGTCGGAGCTCACGACCGAGTAGAGCTCGTCACTGGGTAGGTTGGGGAGCTGCGAGGCAGTGGCCGAGGTCGTGCCATGCGCCTCGAGCAGCTCGACCCGTCCCGTCGCCTGCCGCTGCCCAGCAGACGACGCGTCGAAACAATAAAGGGCCGGCCGGCCCGCCTACTGCAGGCATGGGTACAGGTCCCTGTACCCCGGGGCCCGAATAGAGCCATAACCCCACACCCAGTCCCGTTAAGGCCAATGTAGCAACCTGCCAGGGGAAGGGGACCGGACCACCCCCCAAGGTTGGAAGGCCCCGGGGCGAGCTGCGCCCCTATAGAGGAAGGGCCAGCGGAATGGGCAACACCAGGAACGGTGTCCACCGCTTGCGGGCCGAGGGCCGCAGCCCCTACTGGACCCATGCGTGGGCCAGCAGTCTCCGGCCAGGGAAAAAAGACCCCCATTCCACCGGTCCCGGTGGGTGCCGGCGAAGGCGGCCGCTTGGGAGGCGCGGCCGCGGCCCTCCGGGAACCTCACGAGCGGCGCTCGCAGCCGCCTTCCTCATCAAGGGCATCTCTGCCAATTGATGGGAAGCCGAAACGAGAGAGTTCAGCAAGCAAAAGGCTTCCCGGGAAAAGCGACGGAGGTAAGAGGGAAAAACTTCTCCGCTCCGTCGCTTCGGAAAATGGCAGCTCGGCTGCCTCATGGCCACCCCTTTTATAAGGGAGCTGGCCACGCCCCTAACTACCCGGATGCCTTCGTCCTATGGGGGGGCCCCGCAAAGGGCGCGGCGGCCATTTTGGCGCCGCGCTTGCATTTGCTGGTCTGCCTATTGCTGCCAGATACATGCACTGATGAGGACTTGTGTTTGGGCAACAACAAAGTGAAGAAAGTGGCTTCATTTAAGCAGCCCAGGGTCTGATCAGGACACAAAAGAAAGAAAGAAAAGTTTAACCACAGAAGTACTTGAACAGTTACAATTGCACCACAAAACCATGAAATTATGCCTTCTTATGTTGTCATCATAATACAATGTTGTTATTTTGTAATAATAAATATGTGTTGTCAAGTTCACCCCAGTGTATTGCAATCCTTCACAGTCCTCTGTAGTGGTTTGCTGGTCATGACTTTCTAGTGGTGCTTTGAGAGCTTGTTGAAAGCCTAAATGCCTATTTTTTTCTTGAGAAGCCAAGCAGGGAACTCTACTCCCAAACTATCCCCAGTCATATTCTTGAACCCACTAAGTATCCAACCAAGAATTATCCTGTAATTATTATTTATTTTTAATATAGAAGCTAATTATGAATAGCTAGTTATTTCCAATTAGTTACTGTATTTCCAAGAGTCATGCTCTACCTGGGGCAAGGGCCTTGGAAAAGATTGTCTCATTATTTGTTAGTGCCGCCCTATTTGCAGTGATGAATACATGGCAGAAGCAAAATCTTGAGCTCACTTTCTGGCTGAGCACACCGTCAGTTATCATCATCATTGGGTATGCTGAAGCATGGGTTCCATCTTTCTCAGGGTCAAAGACTGTGGAGTTAAGCAGCTTGTGATCAGCTTAGCCCATCACAGTCTCTGGATGCAGACTAAAGTGCAATCAGGGCAGGAATAGACCTAGAACTTTGCAGGTTCACTGTGTGCACCAGATCAGTTCAAAGGACTAGGAATAGACCAAAAAGATCTGGAAGTCATTACTCATAATGATTATAGTGGAGGGGGAGTTGGCATAAAGTCCATGGTTTCATCCTTTCCTTTCTCCTTTTTCTCTTTGCTCCCAGATGTGTTTAAGTAAAAAACAGCAATTGGAACTCATTTTGACTTCTGGTTTGACTTCTGAGTCATCAAAAAAAGTGTGTGTGGGGGGGGGGGGGGAGGACTGATCTCATGCCCAGCTGTGCCTTGTCCACTTGCTATGGAAACACATACCTGGATTTGAAACAAAAAGAGTCCAGAAAATCACACAGTGTGATGCCTTGGGTTGAAAACACCTTTGTAACTGGGGCCATTGAGCTGTTCCCATCCCTTCCTTGTTAACAAATAAGGGAGCATGTTCGAAATTCATTCCTTAAGCAAGCAAACCTGCAGTAAACTAACACAATTTCCCCACAGTACTGCAGTGGCTCAAGTGGCTAAGATGCTGACTGGGAGGCGGAAGGTCAGCAGTTCGATTCCTGAGTATTGCAGGACGGAATGAGCTCCCATCTTTGTCCCAGCTCCTGCCAACCTAGCATTTTGAAAGCAAGAAACTGCAAGTAGATAAATAGGGACCACTTTGGTGGGAAGGTAACAGCGTTCTGTGCGCTCCGGTGTCAAGTCACGCCTGCTACATGACCACAGAAATGTCTGCAGAAGCAGACAACGCTGGCTCTTCGGCTTTAAAACAGAGATGAGCACTGAACCCTAGAATCAGATACGACTGGCTTTCGAAAAAGGGAAATATTTACCTTTACGCTGGAGTAATGCTATATATGGGATATTGTAGGACATGATCGTTCTTATTTATGATTCATAAGAATGAGGAAGAAAGTTCTGTGATGGTGATAAAGGCTATACATGGTCTTTACACTGGTGGTAAATGCAGGGAGCTGCCATTTTGAATGCTCTGCTATAATGGACAATAAAAGCCTGTCTGGAAACAGAAAAAAGCCACTGGACTGGGGTTTTTCATTCTATTTTGAATCATTTGTTTCCTAATGTGACTTGAGGGAACATTCAAAAAGTCTATGTGCAGCCAGAAGCAGCACAGGCCACTTTACCACCTAGGATTCTGTTATCTTATCCTACACCATAATGTCCAGAGACCAGACTTAAAAAATGTCTTGGACACATGATGGCATACCTGGCAGTGGCCTTCTAACTGCAAATATGTTTTGGACTTTCTGAAATAGTCCCAGTGTTGGTGGTTCTGGTACTGGTGGAGAATATATTGACTGTGTCCACCATTCTTCTTAACTCCCTTCATTGCGCTCCCCCTGCTATAAACGTGACAAAGATTCCTTTCCCATAACCATTATAAAGGAAACATGAACAAACAGCTGGGGTAAATGTACAATGTTCTTTCTTTCTGTATCATGTAAAATATAGCTATGCAGCCCAAGGGGGAAATGTAGTAGTGCTTCAGGCCTTGGCTTTTTGGCTTTGATTATACCAATATGGAGGAAAGCCTGAAGCAAGTTTACTGGATAAATGGGAGCACACATCCAGTGAACATGGCCTTGAGGCTAGTAAAACCTGTCTAAATTAGAGATGAGTGGAGCAAGATTAATGCTTTACTAGAGGTTTTTGTGTCCAAAGGGCTGCTTAAGATTTGGCGGGCGAATGTGAGACATACATGATTAATTTTTCTAGTTGCAGGGGGTAATCGAGCTAGCAGATGTAACCAAAGTATTACAAGTCATGCTCTCAGTTACACAAACAGCCATCTCCCTTCCCAAGTACATGTAAAGTTTTGAACTATATGGTTAACAAAGAAGTGAAAATGGAAATGGCTTTGGGTGGAAAATAAAGTTGTGAATGTTATTTTCATCAAATAGCACTGGCTTTTGTGACCAAGAAAGATTTAATTGAAAATCAGAATCTTTAAACATTTCATGCATCACATTTCAGGAGAAGCTGTGCTAGTTGTTCTTTTGCATGTTGCCCAGTGAACATGGAAATATGGCAACATAAATAACTTATGCCTTCTCTGTTGGCATCTGAACACAATGTTCAAAGCTGTAATAAGAATGATTATATTTAAAGATAAGAATGTCTTCCCACAAATTAAGTGAGGTGCTAATTTATTTATTTATTTATTAGTCAAGCTCTGTTTCTCAAGGTTTTGACTGGGATTGCAGATTTCACAAAGGGAGTTGTGGGATCCTCATAACCCACAAGGGCTGAGGATTCCCCGTGCCCGGTTGGGCATCAGTGGCCTCTGGCAGAGGTTAAACCAGCGAGCAAACTCCTGGCCTCTGGCCCTTGTCAGGGCATAAGGGGGGTGAATTAATGATAGGGATTAATTCGGCCGCTTGTAGCCTCACCGACGATTCTGCCGAGCAAGCATCTCGCAGACCTCAGTTACCCATTAGAGTAATCACTCATTCCCTGGCCAAAGTAATCCCCGGTGTAAATATCGGCCATATTTACCCCTGCCTAAGCCCTAAACAATGGTCTCCCTCACCCCGTGTTTGTCCAAGTTAATTAACTTCCCTTTGAGAGGTTCCCCATTAACCCGGGTACGTGGGTTAGGTAATTTTCCTGTCCGATGACGGTTTCGCCACCGTTGCGCTTTTCCCCCTATAAATGATGTTGCCTTTTCCCAATAAAGTACTGATCTGATCTCGCTCCATTTGCCTCGTGTCGTCACTTGATCAGTCTCCTCCGGGACCTTAAGGCCACCCCAGTGGCCCCGATTCCTACATCTGGTGACCCTGATGTGATCTACTCGTGAGTAAGCGACCCAGGAGAGGTCTACTCGCGAGTAGCGATCCACGCGGTCCGGTTCTACGCTTGAGCCGCGACCCATCAGCCCGGAGGACAGCGCGGCGCTCCGGCCGGCAGCCAGCTGGTCAGAAGGACGGCCTGCGGCGAGGCATTCCAAGAGAGGCATTCCTGCACCTTGCTCCCGGCTTTCGGGGAGACTTGTGCTAAAGGGAAAAACGCGTTCCGCTCAGGGCAGCTGTGAGCCCCTGACAGCGCAGAGGCCGCCGAGGGCCCGTGGCAGGAGGCCATGCTCCGAGCTCCACCCAGACGATCGTCGCCAAAACCAGTTACCTTGCCCCCAGACGCGTCAACCCGTCCCGAGGAGGAAACTTCAGAGGACTACTCGCAGGTAATATGGGGACTTGTTCTCAGGGACAGAGTCCATCCGCTAGCCAAAAAACTCGTGAGGAGGAGTTTAAAATCCTGGCCAGGGTATTTAAGTTACGCTTTCACAGCAGGGAACTAGCGAGACTTTTGGCGTACCTTAGGGAACACTGCCTGCTTTACCCAGAAGTAGGTACGTTAACCCTACAGCTCTGGGATCGGATAGGAGACTGCATTCAGCAACCCCCGAAGGCCCCAGGAGGGATAGTTCGCACATGGAGGAAGTGTAGGAAACTCTTAGCTGAGATCGAACCAGTCCGGATAGAAACGGAAGAACCCCCGTTAAATAAGTCATCAGTCCAGCCAGTCGAGCCGACTGCGCCCACCGCACTCTATCCGACATTCAAGTACCAGCAGAGTAGCGCAGGGAGCCTTCCCGCGGTGACAGCTGCAGACGTCACCGAGGGAATGCAGGGCATGAGAAGCGCAGGCGCTCCTCTGACGGCTTCGGCTTCCCTAGTTACCAAGAGTGCCCTTCAGCGCACAGCTGAAGAAGAGCTTAGGAAGGGGGATCTGTCGGTAGAAGAGCTAGCTGAGCTCAGACAGATATGTCCAATCTGCATGGAAATGGACGCGCTCACAGGCGCACAGCAGATCGTTCATTCCCCAGTCCCGTATAAGCTCCTCATGGCTATGCGGAAGGCAATTGCAGAAACAGGGCTCCAAAGTCGTTTTACTAGGGGCACGCTTCAGCAAGTGTGCAAAACCACCATGTGGATTCCTCATGATTGGAAAGCCGTCATGAGGATGATGCTGACCCCTAGCCAGTACATGATCTGGGACAGCGAGTTCCGCCTAGAGGCCCAAACTCGGGCTGCCAGGATGGGAGGCACGGTGCTTCCTGAGCAGCTGTATGGCTCCGGTAATTTCGAGTCAATCAATGCTCAGATCAACCTGCCTCTCGCCACTCTCGAGATGTCAGCCGAGGCGGCCTTTAGGGCCTACTTTAAGATCCCAGCCACTGGCAAAGCGGCTAAGAATTACACCTCCATCAAGCAGGGAGCCCAGGAGCCCTACATGGACTTCATCAATCGCCTGGAAGAAGCCATTAGCAGGCAGATCGATAATGAGCAAGCCCAGGAAGAGCTCATGATTAAGTTAGCCAAGGACAATGCCAACTTGGACTGCCGTAGAATCTTGCAGTCCCTAGGCAATCATCCTGACTTGACCCTATCGGACATGATTAGAGCTTGCGCCGACGTTGGCACAGAATCCTATAAGATGGGTCTGCTAGCGGCAGCGGTGCAAGGAGGGAAAAGACATAACGGTAAGAGCAAAGGAGCATGCCACAATTGTGGCAAGATCGGTCACTTCGCTAGGGAGTGCCGATCCAAGGGAGGCGGACAAAAGTCCGGCCGTCCCAAGGCTCCGAACACCCTCTGTCCGAAGTGCAAGAAAGGCTATCATTGGGCCAGGTATTGCCAGAATTCGGGAAACCGGAGCACGGGCATGTCTCTGGCCCCAGTCCAAACAGAGGCGTCCTTCACCCAGAACTCACCAGAGCTAGAGTAGAGTCCAACCCCATCACAGACATTGCGAGGGCGCAGGCCAGCCCCAAGGGCAGCATGGGACTAGAATTGACTTGCCAGGCGGACGTTACATGCGACCTGCCAGGCACAGTCTATCTGGTCGATTCCCAGTACATGGGACCCCTGCCCAGAGGCTTTATAGGTTTAGTTTTGCCCCGTAGTGTAGCTGGTGCACGCGGAATTTTTATAATTCCAGGAGTCATTGACTCAAATTTTTCAGGCGTTCTCCAAGTTCAGTTTTGGACACACCTGCCCCAAACCATCCCTAAAGGAGACACCTTAGCGCAACTGATCATGGTTCCTTGTTGCTCGCCAGCAGAGAGCCAGGGAGGGCTCAGTGACAGCTTCGAGCCCCGGTCAGAGGACCGCTCGAGCGCCAGTGAGGCAGCGCAAGGATACCAGGTGTTAGCGACAGTGGAGACCAACATTGAGTGGAAACAGCGCCCGGTTATTGAGGTATTTCTAAATAATCGATCATTCTCAGGCCTGTTAGATACCGGAGCAGATGTCAGCGTGATAAGCAGAAGCCAGTGGCCAAGGGAGTGGGCCACTGAGCCAGTCTCCGATGTGTGGGGGGTAGGCGGTGTTCAGGAAGCGTTTAGGAGCCGAGAGTGGGTAGAAGTCACAATCCCAAGGGCTGAGGGCACGGCGGTGATTCGACCGCACATTCTTGACGTGCACATCAACCTTTGGGGGCGAGACATTCTGCAGCAGTACGGTGCCACCCTTACCTTTGGGTAATGGCGTTGCCACTTAAATGGCTCACCGATACTGCGGTCTGGGTAGAACAATGGCCGGTAGTGGGGGAGAAATTGGTTGCTCTTAAGCAGCTAGTTAAGGAACAGCTAGACGCAGGACATATAGAACAGTCCACAAGTCCTTGGAATTCACCAGTTTTTGTTATTAAGAAGAAGTCGGGGAAGTGGCGACTCCTCCACGATCTCAGAGAGATCAATAAATGCATACAGCCAATGGGTCCGCTTCAATGCGGCATCCCGAATCCGAACATGATTCCCGAGGGGTGGGAGATTCTCATCGTAGATCTCAAGGATTGCTTTTATACTATCCCCTTAGACCCCAGGGACCGGGAGAGGTTTGCCTTTACGGTGCCGGTCGTGAACCACAGTGAGCCTACGCAGCGTTACGCGTGGAAATTTTTGCCACAGGGCATGCTCAATTCGCCCACCTTGTGCCAAATTTACGTTCACGACGCACTGACAAAGTTCCGAAACCTCTACCCACAAGCCTTAGTTTGTCACTTTATGGATGATATTTTGGTAGCGTTGCCAAAGCTTGGCAGCGAAGTGTTTTCTGACCTCCAGGCCAGCCTGGGGGACAAAGGTTTACTCATTGCCCCAGAGAAAGTGCAGAGAACCGAGCCCTTCTCATACTTGGGCCATTGGCTTCTCTGCTCTTTCGCAGCACCAGTTTTGCCTCAGATCAATGTACAGGACTCAGTCACCTTGGTAGAATTGCAGCAGGTTTTAGGGAATATTAATTGGGCCAGACCGTATTTTCGATTGGATACGGATCTCCTGAAACCGCTCTTCTCGCTGCTAACGCTAGGTAAGCAGCCGGCAGACCGGATAAAAATTTCTCGAGACGCGCGCTTGGCACTCGAGAAAGTTAACCAAGCTCTCAGCCAAAGATGGGTAGATAGGATCGCCCAGGGGCCATATGCCCCAATCCTGAATCTGTACATCGTGCGGTCGGGATCCATGTTCACTGGGGCGCTAGGAGTAGACTCAGAGAAGGGAGCGAAAATTGTGGAGTGGGTGTACTTGCCTAACACCTCATCTCGGAACATTGTTCCGCCCCAAGAACTGGTCTCCGCGGTGATCTACCGCGGCAGGCTGAGGGCTAGGGACATTTCGTGGCACGATTTAGCCAAAATCGTGGTCCCGTTCATCAAGGAACAAATCCAGCAGTTGATGCAGCTAGGTGACTCGCTTCCGATAGCCTTGGAAGGGTTCACTGGAAGCTTGGCATACCATTTGCCTAAAGACCCCAGACTTGTCTCGCTTCAAACAGGAACGGTCAGCTTGTTCGAATTGCTCTCGCTGGTCCCACTTCAGGGGGCCAGAACAGTTGTTAACTCTCCCACAGAAGTCCGCGCAGCGGGCGGAGTTGGCAGCCGTGAACCTTGCTTTGCGCACCTTCGCCAAGGAACGTTTAAATATCATAACCGACAGTCTGTATGTTAGGAATTTGCTTCACAGTCTACCGGGAGCATACATCACTCCCGCGATAGACAAGAATCTGCTTAGCCTGTTTCTCACTGCTCAATTTCATTTGCGAAACCGCACGGAGCCGCTCTATATTGCCCACATCCGAAGTCATCAAGACCTACCGGGTCCGATTTCCGCGGGCAATAGCAGAGCGGATGCGGCGGCAAAGGAAATTCAGCAACGTTCAGTTTTGGGAGTTTTCACTACTCCAATTCAAAGTCATGCCTTTTTTCACCAAAACGCCAAGGCACTCACCAGACAGTTCAATTTGCCACTTTCTCAAGCCCAGGGTATAGTACGCTCTTGCCAGCATTGCACCGGGGCGCCGGGGGGGGCCCTCGTGGGGGGTTAACCCACGGGGGACAGAGGCCAATCAGGTGTGGCAAATGGACGTCACGCATGTGCCGCAGTTTGGCAGATGGCAGTACATGCACGTCTGCATAGACACTTTTTCCCAGTTCGTTTGGGCGACAGCGCAGAAGGGGGAGACTGCCTCCCACGTGGAGCAGCATCTCCTGTCCTGCATTGCGGCAATGGGCAAGCCGTGGCACGTGAAAACGGACAACGCCCCATCCTACTGCTCTAGGCAGTTGGCCGCCTTCATGGCCACCTGGGACATCAAGCATACATTTGGCATCCCCTACAATCCACAAGGGCAGGCGATTGTAGAACGGGTCAATCGGACGCTAAAGTCCTATATTGACAAACAAACAGAAAGGGGGGAGCCACCAGCCCTCCCCACATCACAGGGACAAGCACAGTTTTGTCTGAATAAGGTATTGTTCACATACAATCACCTCAATGTTTTTTCGGACTGCATGCCACAGGAGAGGCACTTCCGCCACTCGGAAGCTCTCCCGCGACCTATGGTCCGGTACCGGGTGCCACCGGACCCTTCTTGGAGGGGCCCTGTGCCGCTCATAACCTGGGGGAGAGGGTATGCTGCAATTATGTCTCCTACAGGTGTCGTTTGGATTCCGGCTCGGTGCGTCAAGCCTCATTTGGAACCTCATGGCGTGGACCCAGACCGACCCGAGTCCGATCCCGGAGATGGAGGACCTCACTCTGACCGAGGAGACCCACCGGGAGAGACGGCGGCTGCGGACCCCGGCACAGAGGATCACCTGGGGGATGGTCAAGACCCTTTGTAGTGAGGACACCCTCCAGGGCGAGGAGAAGGAGCCAACACCGGAGAACTTCGTTGCAGCAGTCTTTGCCCAGATTAATGCCAACTCCGTGATCTTCACCATCATCCTGGCCCTCGCCCTGCTTCTGGGGGGAGGCGCTCAGGCCGCTTCGCTTCAGGCCAACGGCCTGCCGCCCGGTGAAGACCTTTCAGCACGGATGCACTACAACTTGTGGGCAAGGTTGGTGGGTCTCGTCAACCAGTCCGATTTTTGCCTGAAGCAGGACATTGGTTCTGCCTCGCTCCTCAGCACCTGTCTCATCCCAGTGTGCCACACTCTAGACGCACGCGCCCGGGATGGTGACTGGCTGTTAAAGAAGGTTTTCGGACCGCACCTCCCTGCGAGTTTTGCAGCTTACACTCGCTGGGGGGGATTACGGTTCACCATGACTTTGCTGGCTGACGCAGCCACTCTTCACACCCCGCGAGTGGCGGCCAGCCCGAACTCTACTTGTGCTCGAATAGTTGGCTGCGCTGCAGTCGGCCGAACTCAGCGCCGCTGCTTCGATACCGGCAGCAGCAACTGGACTTGTGATAAACCAGAGACACTTGGTTCTATGTATGCTCATGTTACATTACCATCTGGTTGGTTTTTTACATGTAATCAGTATACTTTTAACTATATTCCCGCAAATGTATTAGATTCCACATGTTGCCTTAGTCGGTTGACACTGCTGCTCCCCACTAGGGATATGGTTACCCCAAGCACAAATGTTTCAAATGTCCCACACGTTTCAAATGTTTCTGCACCCATCAGGCACACTCGCACCACCCAGTTAGACAGCTCATGTGATAGCAGCTTTAGAGTCCTAAGTCCAGCCGAATACGTCTCACTATCAGTCAGTATAGTTGGCGTGCCAGGCTTAGCCGTCGGCAACGCACAGAGAATTGGCCGCTTGGCTTGCGGCTTGGCAAAAGCCATCAACCATACCTCCACAGCGATAGCGCTCCTCAATCAGGAGCAGGCGGAACTTCGCCATGCCATTCTCGATAATCGAGCGGCTATCGACTACCTCTTATTGTTGCACCACTTGGGTTGCGAATCCCTTCATGGTATGTGCTGCTTCAATCTTACTGACAACTCCCGGAAAATCCAAAGCCAGATCACGGATCTCCACACCATAGTTGCGGGCATCACGGAAGGCTCCGCGTGGGGGGCCTGGTGGAGCTCCCTGTGGAACTGGATGTGGTCGTGGATTCCGTGGGGGTGGCTCCAGATGGTACTCAAGGTGGTAGTGGGGGTGACTATACTAGGCATCTCGAAGTGCCGCCCCGAGAAGGAACCCCGAAGCGTCATTCCCGATCAACAGCTGATGCCGCTTCTGCGCAGAGTCGCCAGTCAGACTCTTAATATAAAAAAGTAAGGGGAGATGAGGATTCCCCGTGCCCGGTTGGGCATCAGTGGCCTCTGGCAGAGGTTAAACCAGCGAGCAAACTCCTGGCCTCTGGCCCTTGTCAGGGCGTAAGGGGGTGAATTAATGATAGGGATTAATTCGGCCGCTTGTAGCCTCACCGACGATTCTGCCGAGCAAGCATCTCGCAGACCTCAGTTACCCATTAGAGTAATCACTCATCCCCTGGCCAAAGTAATCCCCGGTGTAAATATCGGCCATATTTACCCCTGCCTAAGCCCTAAACAATGGTCTCCCTCACCCCGTGTTTGTCCAAGTTAATTAACTTCCCTTTGAGAGGTTCCCCATTAACCCGGGTACGTGGGTTAGGTAATTTTCCTGTCCGATGACGGTTTCGCCACCGTTGCGCTTTTCCCCCTATAAATGATGTTGCCTTTTCCCAATAAAGTACTGATCTGATCTCGCTCCATTTGCCTCGTGTCGTCACTTGATCAGTCTCCTCCGGGACCTTAAGGCCACCCCAGTGGCCCCGATTCCTACATCGGGCAGCTTCCTTTTCCTGCAGCAAACCAGGCCCAAGGTTGTCCTATCCTGACAAGCACAATTTAGGTATTTGTCTGGCAGGAGCAACTCACAGAAAGAAGAATTCTAGACTCCAAATCAAAATGAATGCACATGTCTACTGGACAGCATTAGAGACCAGACTGAGGTTTATGGTTTGCTCATGTCATGTAGACCTGGAGAGAAGGAACAAGGAAAGCTAGAATTTCAGGCCTGCTAAAAATTGTTCAAAGAGTAAGTGAGTGGCAGAGTAAATATCTAAGGCTTCTAGGTAAGGTGTCACTGGAGAGCAATTTTCTGTGGTCGTTACCTCAGGGAACATGGGACCAGACCTTCACTAAGGAATCTTTCCAGGATGACTAGTGGAGAAAGCCAGGATCAGGCCCCAACCAGAAAAGCTATGAGACTGAGACCTGGATGCAGAAAGAATCTTGGCCAGAAGAGTTTTGGAATTTGGAAGAGATAGTCCAGGGAAGCACTTATCCCCAATTATGAAAAAACAAGGCATGTCTACAATTCTTCCTAATCCCTGACATGCTGCAGGCAAGAATTCTTACACATAGTCCCTGTGTCCAATAATCTTCATGTGTGAGTCATAGATTTGTGTACACATGCATGTCTCCTTGTGGGAGGCAGCAGCAGGCTCCTAACACCCTAGGGCAGTGTCAGGGCAGAATTTGTGCCCTGGTTCAGCCTCACTCTAAGATGGAGATTTCTATATGTGGGGGGGGGGCTTATAGTACATACCTTAGAGGTACAGTAATACCTCGCATAACGAACACTTCATATAACGAAAAAATCACATAACAAAACATTCATTATGCAAGGGCGATACCCTGCATAACAAAAAAAAATCATTTATTATGCTGGGTTTTTGGTAATCAGGGTATACCAGCTCAATGGGAACCTCAGTTAACAAACATTTTGTTTCTGTTATGCAGGGTATTGCCAATAGCGCTTCACATAACGAAAAAAACCACATAGCGAAGAGCTCCATGAAAGGGAGTTTTTCCGTTATGCGGGGTTCTACTGTATTGGAATTTGAAAACATGCTAGCCTCATGGTTGGAAGAAATGAAACCTAATTTGTGATAGACATGTGATACTGTATGATCATTGGCTGGATTCCTTTAGGGGAATGGCAAGAGGGTGGACCATGTGTGAGGAGATAAAACTCAGAGGGAGGAGCCAAGATGCTCTCTTGATCTGATGCTTAGAGTTAAGGGTGAGCTGCAAAAATGTAGGTGCTTAAGCCAGAAAAGGGGTGTGTGTGTGGGATTGCCCACTTAGAGAAGCTCTCTTTGCTATGATGTGCTTTCTGAACTTTTGATAAACTTTCTTCTGTAACTTACTCTGATTACAATATATTATTAAAATACCCGAACGTTACTGGAGTGTTTACTTGGCTACGCACTACCTTATTTACATTAAGCTAATATCTTGGGTTGCTAAGCTAGAGGGGTGGCAGCTCAAAAGCAGAAACTAACCACTTGTGGGCAGAAGTCCTACTCATGAGTAAACTTCTTTACCCTTCAGATTGATACAGAACACAGCTTCAAAAGAGACAGTTGACCTGCATGTTGACACCCAATAAGCTGGGCTAGCCCATATTTCCCCATTAGCTTCCATGGGCAATGAACACCTGACTAGGCAAATAATAGTCCAAGCTGTCATGGCAGAGGAAATATTATATAAAGCTATGCTGAACAGTCTTCAGTCCCTAGTTTAGGGCCCATTTGGGAGATATCTAGAAATACATCCTTTAAAAAAGCAATGTGATTTTGTAAATTAGGGCTTGGCAGCTTGTGAGTCTACATGTTGCTGAATTGCCAGCAACCCCACAGCATTGCATATTTTACTCTTGTTGAACACCCCTTTGAAATTTTCTAATACCAAAACTTCAGGCTAGTATCACTATCCTGACTTCTACCCAATCTGGAATGCATCAGATTTTTGTTGTTTCAAGGTTTTTAAAATAGTTTTAACCGGTTATTCACAATGTCTTAAAGGTGACTAAATAGCTTAGTGAGCAGATATGTGAGCAGAGCACAAGGTCAGAGCATTGTGCCTCCTAGGAGAAGAGCCAGCCTGTGTGGCTTTGGGCAAGCTGCACAGTCCCAGAGCACCTCCAGGGAAGGAAATAGTAAACCACTTCTGAGTTCTCCATACCTAGAAAGCCTTGGAAAGGGTTTCCATAAGAAGTTGCAATCAACTTGATAGCATGTAATTATCTTATTTACACAATGTATCAACTGAACACATTTTTGTGGTCAGAAATCTGTATGCTTCCAGGCTTGCAGGACCTTCTGCAAAAACAAAAAGATGTGTTTGGTTAAATGCACAAGAACTGCGTGTACCTTTATAAAGCTTGCACAGACATACTTTAGTCAATCAGAGTAGGGATACTTTATTATTTCAAAAAGACACACAAAATGAATACAGAATGTTTTTCCATTTAAAAAAATCTGCACAAACCAAAAATAGAATGTGCCAAGAGACAGCAAAGGGAGAAGGTCTGTTGAAATGGACCTGACAGACCTTCTCATCTCTAACTTTGGCCTATATCTTTGGGTGATTCTCACAGAAAATTCAAAACCGTTATGTTATATAGCAATAGCATTCACACGTATATATCACCCTATACTGCTTAGTGTACTTTCTGGGTGGTTTACAGGTAATTAGCATTTTGTTCCCAATATGCTGAGTACTCATTTTACCTACCAAGGAAGGAAGGCTGAGTTAACCTTTGAGGATCAAACTCACAAAGTTTTGGCTGCAGTACACCAGTTTAACCACTGCACCACCAGGGCTCTTATGCTGTTATGTGGTCCTTTTATATGGAGAAATAGGTTGGGATTCAGTATCCCTAGGTTCATTCACAGTGCTGTGGTTGATCCAGAAAAGTCCTGCAGGTCTTCTAGCATCATTATATCATCCTAGCCTTCTTGTAATGCCTCTCCAAATCTTAGGTTCCTCATCAGCCAAAGACATCTTCAGGGCCTTCATGTGCCACTTCCTCCCTGTAAGCCAGAAGGATTCTCCTTGAGATCCCAGTTTGAGACTGAACCAATCAGCAATGTATGGTTAAAGCAATGAACCGAAATGTCTTGGCGTGCGCTAAAGTCTGGGAGGATTAGAGAGCCAAATCAGGCAGAAAAATAAGATGCACAAAATCAAGGCTTAGAGAATGGTAGAGACAGGATTTGAAGGAAAAAAAAGGACTGAGAATCTGCCCGGAGGCAGTTTCTTTAGAGTCACATTGCATCACTTTCTCACAGTTCACAAAATAACCAGGGCTCTATTACTTTGCATTGGTACAGACATGAAAAGCCACAATAAACCTTTACTGGAGAGGCCATGCAATTTTGAAAAGGTGCAGTACAGGCCAAACCCCAGTGCTCACCTCATTTGAACTGTGTTGTTAAGCAGGTCAGGCACAATGGGAAGCTGCAAAATTTCACCACACCACTGTATCCCTAACTTTGCTCCCTACAGATGAAGCCTGCTTTAATTTCCACAGTCGTTTCACCATCACAGCTTATTTATCAACAAGGGAGAGTGTTTGTGTGCTACTACATTTCCCCAATCACATTAGGGGTTCTTTTTTTTTCCTGCCCCACTGCAAAAAATGTAACCACCTCCTTAGCATATCATGGAACAGGAACAAAGGACAAGGGGTGCCTTGGAAAAGATTATTTCAAGAAACAGTAGCCTGCATGCAATTTGTTTTGCTATTAGTATTTAGGCCTTACCAGATTCTATTTTGATGAAAAAAATTGTAATGAGTGATCCAGTTGGATAAAAAACCATACCAAAGTGAAGAAGAGCCAGCTGGCTCTACTCCTACAAAGTCTTGGAATACACATCTTGAGTTCTGTTAATCTGGATCATCTATGTACTGATTGTACTGTATATGTGAATGTTATTGAATTTAGCACAGCCTTTGTGGTATGAAGGCATCCCCAGTACATGTATAGTGTAAGATACACTAACCTATGAGAAACCTTCCAAGTTGGAAGTGCACAACGATTCAGTTGTGGCATATTGGGACAGAGACATAGATCTATTTGTGGCACTCTGGGACAGATGATCCATTTGTGGCCTTCTGGGACAGAAAAATTCTGTTCATTTATAGGATAAGCTACAATGTTGGAGAAGTCTTCTTGGGTCCTTCAGCAGGCCACACCAGTCTATGTATCATCCAGATGTGTTATTGTTGTGTTTTTCCATGCTGTAGAGTTGCTTCCAAGTTTGACACCCACAAATGAAGGAAAACACAAATCCAGCCATGAATTCCACTTCTGAATTCATTTAAGTGGTTTCTGCTGAGTACACTGGGTAATGTAACATGGAACTTTAGGCTGTACAAGCAAGCAAAAACAATCTCATGTCATCCAGGAGAGCAGCAGCCTTTGAACATAACAAGGAAGTAATTTTCCAAAATTCAGTAGTATCAAAAGCATTTTAGATGATCACTATTAGAATGATAGATGGTTAATTCTTAATCACTCCTCTGCCTCCGTACTAGACATGCAGGTCTGCAAAAATAAATGATAAGCCAGTTTTCTTCTTCCTTGACAAATAACTCACTGAATGCCCAAGATACATCTCATGCCAGACGTTTGCTTGAGAAAGAGTTTCCAGTTGGAAAATGCACTTTCTTGTTGGACAGGGTGAGTAGGCACCGGGGAGGTTTCCACTGCCCAGCCCTGTCTCTAAACTATACAAACGTGCCCATTCTTTTCAGAAGCAGGCTGTGCGCAAACAGCTTTAATATATGTTGCTCTTTTGACAAAATAGGCTGAGGATGTGTCCTGTTGTGGTTGCATTTGGAGCAGCAAAAAAGTTATGGTACTAACAAGAAGAACACAGCGATTCTTTCCATGTAATTGACACCTGCCACTTATAATTTTGAAATGGAGACATGCTGGATGGAGTATTTCAGAAGTGACTGGGATATGATTTGGTACATCTACAGTACATTAGTGTAACCACGAGGTGTGTGTGTGTGTGTGTGTGTGTGTGTGTGTGTGTGTGTGTGTGTGTGTGTGTGTGTGTGTGTGTGTGTGTGTGTGTGTGTGTGTGTGTGTGTGTGTGTGTAGGTGGGCTAGAAATCTGTTTGGCTGTACTTGAGAAAGAAGTGTTTAAGTCTTTCTTTTTCTTCTGTCATCTACCACCATCCATAGCCTGCTCAGATCTATGCCCACTGCATCAGCAATGCCATCTTGCCATCTCATCCTCTGCTGCCCCTTTTCCTTTTGCCTTTGATCTTTCCCAGCATCAGGCCCTTCTCTCTTCTCATTTGGTGGCCAAAGTACTTGAGCTTCAGCTCCAGTATTTGTTGGGTAGGTAGATGTCATTAAAAAACCCATTACTTCTCACCCATTATTAAGGGTCTGTTCTTACACCCATTGTTCATCAACTCAGCCTAAAATTATAATGACATTAAAGGGCTTCAGAAGGAAACAAATGAAGACAACTAATGACATGGAAGCTAAACACAACAGCCTAATTTAGTTCTGAGCAAAGATTTGCAATCTGTTCCCTAAAATATCATTGTTTGGAGTTGACACTTCCAAAATCACAATAGTCATGATGACACCCAGCCTCAGCCAGAAGAGAAATGAGAAGTCAAAGACAAACAAATGAAGAATGTGTTCATTGACAGATGTTTCATACCAATATACATCTGGTGATTTCCATTTATAGGAGTCCATAACTATCCAGGCTTAGGTTGGGGAAATTGGAAACAGAGGTATAAGAAAGTGGGGTAAGTTCAGAATATATGAAGCCCTATTTCATATATCCCAATCCAGATGACTAATTGTGTCAACAGCATATAACAAACATCTATTAGGCCACCAGATTTGACAGTCCTTTCACATATCTCTATATCCTGCCATATTGAATGAAGAGAATGCAATTCTACTGATGAATGTTCTCTTAAATTGGTTCTGAACACCACAAATAACTATGGAAAACCAGCTCTGAAAAACAAATCACAAAATGGTTCTCATGGAAATGGATTTGTTTCATTTTTTAAAAAAATTTAAAAATTCAAGTTTTGCTATTGAACACAATCAATTAACTATATATCAAGATCTTCGCTGATTGCCTCAAATGATTCTGTGGCAATGCAGAAGAGCAAATATGACTTTCTGTAACTTTTTGTATCAGAATTTTATACAATTTGATGTTTTTGATTATTTTAGGGATAGCTAAAGAATTTTTCTGCACAAGGTGAAGTAGTCAAGATACACATTACTCATGCCCACTCAACTTATTTCTGAACTTGTGGCAAAACTACCTACACCTGCATCTCCTCTCCTCCTGCTGTGGTAAAGATGAATTAATAGTGACTGAAATCCAGTAGTAAATCTCAACTACAGTAGGTCCATTAAAACAATGAAGCTTTAATAGTTGTTGACTCACCAAATCCCTACCAATTCAATAGGCCTAAAGGTCTCACGTATTACTAGATTTTAGTCAATAATAATTATGTGCATCAGGTTGATTCCAGGGTTTTCTAGGTAAAGAATACACAGAAGTAGTTTAACGTTCCTTTCTTCTGGGAGACTTCCTGAGACTATACAGCTTGCCCAACATCACACAGGCTGGCTCTTCTCTCTGGAGGCACAGTGGGGAATTGAAACTGCAGCATCAGGCTCTGTAGCCAGATACCTTACCCACAGAGCTATCTAACCAAACAACAAATAACAAAATAAAAAATAAAACCTATCCATGGTAAGCCAGTCCTGCTTCTCAAATATGAAGAGATATTTGTTCTAACAAGAATTACAAAATGTCCCAAAGTTGTTTTCCTCTCAATGGTCTGAATCTAGTTGGTGATCCCAACTAGAACAGACCCATTGAATTAGAGGTAGCTCACCATTCAACAATCGATTCAATATATCTCTTTTGATTAGGATCTATACAAAGATTCAGATCTATCTATCTAACTAACTAATGTATAGAGAGGCACAGATGTTCCTCTTTCCCCATATTATACCTTTATAGTGAAATATCAGCAACATTGGGGAATTCCTCTTCAGATAGATATAGAACAGGAAGAAAGGAAAACAACAAGACACACTGAGAACAAAGTTTAGTCTGACTTCTGCAGTTATAAAGGCCTTTCTCTGGTTGATTATATATGAGACTCCAATTCCCAGACTGGCCAAAGAGATACAGGTATAGTGGAGAAACAGGAAAGGACTGCCAGAAGAATTGACCATACACTGTTTGACAGAGCTAGTGAGAATAGCAAATCCATCCTAAAGGTTTCTGCCTTGTGAAGTCTGTGTCCTAAATACCTGCTCAATTTCAACACAGCATCAGTAAACACAGTAAACACAGTAAAGCCCCTACTTACGGAAAAAAGTCCAATCCATAGGCTTTTTGCCTAAATTGTTTTTTTATGTAACTTGAAGCAAACCTGGAGGAAAAAATATTTTTTCACGTAACTCAAAGCAAACCCATAGGAAAAATGAAATTTTTATGTAAATTGAAGCAAACCCATAGGGAAATGAATTTTTACGTAACTCGAAGCAAACCCATAGGAAATCGTGTAAATCGGGACATGGTTTTAGCACAAAATCATTGTGTAAGTCGAATTTTATGAAACTTGAGGCATATGTAAGTCGGAGTTTTACTGTATATTAAAAAGAAAAAAGAAACAAAGTTGTTGGGTTGAAGAGTGAGAAGAAGAGGGAGGAATCAGTCTGACATCCAGAAGTCTGCAGCTGTTGCATGTGAATTTTAGAAGAGGATAGAAGGAATATGTAACTTTGGCTGAAACAGAAAAAGTTAGCAGACCAACTGTGTGAAATGTATAATCTGTGGTTAGGGAAAGTCTACAATGACCTGAAGCATAAGCTCTAAATCTGCTTTGGGAGGCTTAGAAATCACATTGTCAATGACTGCCTGTTTCCCTTTGCTTCTTTTTTAGCCAGAGGATGGTATCAAGCACCTGTGTTTTTCTGAAGAACAGCCAATGTGGGAGCTAGGGCAATACTCCTATCAGTCTTTCAAAATGAACAGAACTGGTTCTTTTTTGATAAACTGAATGCTAATAAGGCAAGTGGTCCAAAAGCATTGCTTTTTCTGAGTAGAAATTTTAAAAGAAGACATGCATTCTGCAACTATGTTGATCATTTGCAGAAAGTTGATGGCAGGCCGTAGGGTGGGGGATTGGCTGCTAGCCACCAATAGTGAGCCACTGCTGTAAACTGCCCTAATATCACACTATGCTACCTGTATGGATCTGATGGTTTTATTCATGGCTGCTGCATAACCTAGGGAACAGTGAGTGGACCTGCAAATCAGGCCCTTAGAGAGGTCTTTCTAGAAAAATGTGGAAAGTGTTGTACCCTTCTTCCCATATAGGTTATGATGTTGCACTGAGTGCTGATGTAGACAGGAAGTGAACTCACACTGTCTTCACCCATTGATGGAATGGCATCTGCTCTTAGGATGGATTCTCCTACCCTTGTAGTCTTCCATTGCCAGGGCTCTTCCCAGAGACTATGTGGAAGAATGTGGGGGCTGAATGGAGGATGACTGGTTGCACTGGCTATATCCAAGAAGATTCACACACATTAAACTCTTTGGAGCTATACAAATTGAATAAATAAATAAATAAGTCAACAGATTCCTTTTGCGCTAACATGGTGAATGACATGATAAAATCATCACAATATGAGACTGAAGGGGTGATTCTGGCAAAACTGTCTGCAGAATGAATACATACAGCTGGGGTTCCTAACCTTTTCAAGTCGGGGGCCAGGTCATGCTCTCTCAGTCAGGTTCAAGGGCTGGATGGCCATTTTGCCCTGCCTATACAATGGGGTGGCCATTTTGTCCCAACAGCTTCAAAGTGGATGGCCATTTTGTTTCCCAAACGCCCTTGGAGGGGTGGGGGGCACATGAAATAGTGCCATGGGCCGGATCCAGCCAGTGGGCCCTAGGTTGGGAATTCCTGACATACAGGATGCAGTTAAACCTCTGAAAAGATGGTGTATGCCTTTTTTGTGTGAAAGCATTAAGGTGGTGGTATGAGAGGATGGGTAGACAGTACCTGAGAATATAAGACATCTTTCACAGCACAGACAGGCAATTGCTTCAGCACCTAATGTATGACTTGAGTAACGATCCTGAAGAGGCCATGATGACATGACACCCTCTTATGGGACTTCAAGATCCTGAGGGCTTCTTGCCATTCACAAAAATCAAAATAAGAGTCATGTGGGATGGGCACAAAGCTTCCCTTGCATCACTGTGGGTTTTTTGTCTTGTTCTCAAAAAGATTGAGAACTAAACAGAGCCACACCCCATCCAGCAAGCTCTGTGGGAGCAAGTGCCTGCAGTTGGGAGGGGAGACCATGTGCTTCCATGGTTTGGGATGTCTCTTGAGAATGATATGGCAAGAGTTCCATGGTCTCCTTGAAACACTCCCTATCGTCAGCTGTCAAAAAGAATATGTCACAGACCCAGTACATCACCTAATTGATTGCTTTGGGGCACAGGGGTGCTATAATAGCCAACAGCCTGTGTAGGCATGACAGAGTTAAGGGAGAAGGAGGTTTTTCCATGTGCATAATTCATTTCTGAAAGCCTCATAAATAAAAAGCGTTGCATGATGGGTCTAGGAGCAATATAAAACTGCAGGTGCACTTTTCATTTTTTGGCAACAAGAGGCCCAGAGATGGTGAATCTGTCATAATTTTTAGCTTTTACGTTTTTCAGGGAGTGAAAGATGGGGGGAGGGGAGTTTAGCTTATAAAAAAAGGGCTCCATATTATGTAACTTGCAAAAATGTGTTTCCACTTAAAGGCTAATTGACATCTCCCACATCAGACAGTCAGCACTATGTTGTCAAGTGGATTACCCCTGATCTGTGCTTTGTCTCAGCTGTGGATTAAGGAGTGTAATGCTATCCTTGTTAATATTTTAACCGTATGGGCTGCAATTTCACAGGCAATTATATGGCAAGGGAAGGATCCAAGCAGCTAATCACAGACAAGATGGTGGTTATTTTCTCACAGAATGTTTCCCTGATGGGTTTGGGCCATCAGTGCCACTCCATAGCTACCCCCCAAGGACTTCTTTCACACAGAAGCTCTCCATCTCCCACAGCTAAATCTTTAACACTATATTTGGGTACTAATCAGCACTCTATAATTCTGCTTTTAGGATTCTAAGAGCCACTGCTTCAAGTTTTAGGACCATACCAAATATTTGGGGGTGGGGGGACAGACCTGCAAAAGGAGCCAAAGACCAGTTCTACCGTTAGGTAGAATGGAGTGTCTGTCTGAAATATGGCAGATGCTGGCAAGCAAATGTAGGTAATATGGGAGACAGCATGACTCCCATATGGTTAGCTCAATGGTTGGAAGTATGGCTGGAAGTATAATTCCCCACTGAGCCTCTTTGACAGGGGCAGGACCCAACAATCCATTTAGGTTCCTTCCAACTCTGCAGTTCCAAAATTATTATTATGGTCTTCTTTGACCCCTCTAAACAGCAATTTTAATATTAAAAAATTAAAGATAAACCAGGTATGAGCAAATATGGACATTAGATGGTATAAGGGGTCTTTTCCAGTCTAAATCCCTATTTTTCTAAGAAAAAATTGGCATGGGTATTGCAAAAATGCCTTCTCTGGTCCAAGAGTGGTTGTGTGCAGTCTCCAGATCTCTGCAGACAGCCAGAACAGATATGCTAGGTGTTATGTCTGGAAAAGGAGAATCACTATGCAATTGCACCATCAGTCACACATCCCCAGAAGCACCAATCACACAATGAGCCAGCGTAAGTGCTCTGAGAACAGTACTTCTGCCTCTGAGCCAGCATTACTATCATGAGCATGTCTGGCCAGACATCCCACTATGATAATGGAGTAGACCATACAGCCAGTGACTCAACACCAAGTGTTGGGTGGTGGTGAATAACCTGACTCCCTAAAGGGGCCAACAGGTATGGGTGGATGAGTACCTTTAGGTGGGATGATGACCCCCTCACTGGAGGAAATGCCATGAGAAAACATCATATTGGGCCTAATGGCAAAATGAGCAGAAGAGAAACTGGTCATGGAGATGGAAGAGGCCATGCCAGATGGACTGGCTGTGAAAGTGCACCTTGATAATATCCTCAAGGCCATGGCAGTCCATTGCAGCCCCGGTGTTAAATTCTGCATGTCTCATTTCATATGTGCCGCAGGAGATGACTCAATGATCATAGTGTGTGGGTCACTTCATGGCAAACGGGATCCACCTTAAACAAATTCATGCCAACAGCATTCTCGGATACGAGTTGCAGATGATGATGACGACTATCCTGGGTGCAATGTCAAGTTGTAGGTACAAAGATTTTGCCTGTTGACCTCTACTGTGTAATCACTAGACTCCAACACTTTGGCTGGATTATGGTCTATATCTGTAGGTGTAGGTGAGCTGGTTTTCAGTACCATACATGGCAGTCAGGGTGCAGTGATGAGAGTAGTAAGCAGCATCCTACTCTGATCTTGGTGGTAGCCCCAACTGGCTGCAGCTCCAGCACTACTGGCATCATCACAAAGGTGCTAGTTATGACTGAAGTCAGTATTATGGCAAGTCAGCATTTAAGGCAAGTTTTTTACCCTGAATTGGCATTGTTTTGTTGCTTCATCATAAAAGCATATGTGATTTGCTATCATGACATCCCTTATGATTTCTATGAAGAAACATCGGAACATGAGAAGAACCAATGTTGGATCAGACCAAAAATCTTTTTGATCCAACATTTTGGTCACACAATGGCTAATCAACTGCTGTTCTATTTTTTCTTTACAATAGCTGCTCACTACATTGACATTTTTACCAAGCTCTCTGCTACAAGTCCCAAATCCCATTCTTAGGCAGAATTGTCAGCTCAGAGTCAGTTGAGGTATATTAGGAAGTTCAGATTTCCTTCCCCAGGACGTTTTACATTGCATTTGCTGGTAATGAATGTTATTATGCCATTATAATGCCCATTATCCAATCTGGAGAGATTGTTTTGGAGTTTTTATCCATTAGCAGTTCTTCTAACTGCCCTGAATAATTGTATGTAACTGGCAAATACTGGCCACCAATTCTAGCTTGTTGATGAACAAGTTAAAAGATAGCAGTAACAAGGTTGTCCTGAGGGACCTTTCTACTCATCTCTTTTCACTGTGAGACTTTTGCTCCCTGCTTTCTGCTTGGGAGGATTTTTTTTTTTCTCCCATGACTCCTAATTTGCTCACGAGTGCTTAGAGAAGAGCTTAGTCAAAAGCCTTGGAAGCCCAAAGAAGCAGTGACTATCAGATGACACCTGCCAACATGCTAACATATCGAAAAAGCCAATGGCAATGGGATTTAGCTTAGCAGAAGCCATGCTGATCCTTTTCCAGCACTGATTGCCTTCTTAGCTGATTGACAATTTGTATTTAAAAATGTTGCTGCTAAGTATTCATTAATCACTTCTTCACCTGGAGAAGCTCCCAAAGCAATGTACAATAAAATAGATGAAGAAAACTTTAATCATAGATCAAAAGCTATATTGAAAGCCATTTCTAAAAGCCAGTTTTAAAAACTAAAGACGAGATCTTGGACAAATATTAACCAAACTGGCTTGTAGTTTTCTGGGTGCTTCCCCTGCTCCCCATTTTTCCAACAGCAACCAGACTTCTTTTTTTAAAAAAAAAAACTGGTGTTACCAACCAACCAACCTTTCTACCTACTTACCTACCTACCTACCTACCTACCTAACTAACTAACTAACTAACTAACTAACTAACTAACTAACTATGGTCAGTCTGAGCTGCAAACATTAGTGAACTAGTGTGATAAATGCAACCATGGGGGTGTCTTTGGGGGAGGGGAAATTTGCCCCTATATTTGAAGCAGCCTTATATATCACTTCCCCCATCCCTTGTCCTGTCCTACGGAGGACACTCTGCAATAAATTCTCAATTTCAAGGCCACATGGGATACCTTTGCACTTAATTCCAGTTTATAGATTTTTTAAACAGAAACTGGATTTTTCTTGCTGGGAGTCCTTATGTTTGGTGTGTATCATAGCAATACGTATGTTGTTGTTGCTCAGTCGCAAGGTCAAATCCAACCCTTTGCGACCCCATGGACCATGATATGCCAGGCTCCTCTGTCCTCCACCACCCTCCCCAGCCCACTCAGATCTACGCCCATTGCATCAACAATGCCATCTAGCCATCTTATCCTCTGGCACCCCCTTCTCCTTTTTCCTTCTATGTTTCTCAGCATCAAGGCCTTCTCCAGTGAGTCCTCTCTTCTCATTTGGTGTCCAAGGTACTTGAGCTTCATCTTCAGTATTTGTCCCTCCAATGAGCAGTCAGGATTTATTTCCTTCAGGATTGACTGATTTGATACGTATGTAGAACCAATCTAATTCTATTGGGCCTACTTTGGGATTGTAGGGTTCACCAGAAGGAAAGTCAGAAGAAGGTCAATTATTCCTTAAACTAGAATACACTTCGAAGTTCTCCCTTTTTATATATATGTTTTAAGAAGGATCAGAGTACTGTTTGAAAATGGAAAATAAGTTTCGTAGGACTGGACAATTTTCTGCTGACAAGTTCAACTGTTGTGATTGATCACTTAAAGATGGATCCAACTGATGAAATCTACTGTATTTTCTGGCATATAAGACTACTTTTTTAACCCTGAAAAATCTGTGCCAAAGTGGGGGGTCGTCTTATAGGACAGGTACTTAACTGCAGCTTGTTTCCCCTTGCTTCATATGTCTGGCACATATGGTGGTGGTGGGGGTGGGGGTGCCGCGGCCGAGTCCCTGCTCTGTGTGGGGAGTATGAAGCAAGGGGAAGCAAGCTGCACACATCTTCCTGTACCTTGAGGAGAACGTGAGCGTGGATTGGCTCTCCACCAGAACCTGCCCATTTGACTCGGAGGGCTGCGCGTCTTCGGGTTGAGTGTGGGTTAATTTTTATTTGGTGTGCATTGGAAGAGAGGTAATCTTATACAGCAAGTATATTCCAAACTCTATATTTTAACTGGAAAAGTTGGGGGTCGTCTTATACGCCCAGTCGTCTTATACGCCGGAAAATACGGTATATGTTGCTTCTTTGAAGCAGAGATTTTGTGTAGGACAGTATCTCCATATTTCTATGGCAGGAATGTCTACAATTCCTAGAGAAGGAAATGTATTGGCACAAACAAGGACTCAGACATAATAGTTGCATAAATAAAATTGAAACTGAAGATAAGAAGTCTTTGATCTCCCAGCTGCTACCTGCAGGCTCGCCAATTGGCTGTGATAAAGAATCAGAAGATAAAGGAAAGTTGGCCCCAAATTTGACATTCCTGGGGAAAGGCTAGGCACCAACATGTCCTACAATACAAACAAAAATGATTTTAAAAAGTATTTTTAAAGACCCAGCAGTGTAGTGAATTTGCAAGGGCTGTGCTCCACCACACTCCCTCTCTACCTCTCAAGCATTTAACTATCTACCTAGGCTTGGGGGCAGGATAGGGGCACAAATAAAGAGAGGAGAAGATAAATATATATTTCAAAATCAGCATGTGCTGCTAATTGTACAAAAGCAGCATTAATTTTGCCAGAGGATGATGTGATCCATTTTGAGATGAACAGCATAATTGCTTCTGAGTAAACCCAACTGAGGTCCATGCTGCTAACTCCCAAGTAACTGATACATTAGAAGGTCAAGGGATTATGGGTCATGGCCAGGTGTGGAGAAAGGGCAGCCCTCCAAATGGTACTGGTTAGAAATTCAAGCTTTCCCAGCACTCGCTGGATTCTTGGGCAATGGCTTTGCTTCTGTGGGGAAACAAATCTTAGGGCATATATGTGCTGGAGGGTAATAAAGTTAGATATTCATGCGGAGAGCTTCAAGCCTAGACATCCAGCTACACTCAGTACTGTGCAAAAGTCTCAGGCCACCATTAGATTTGTTGTTTTAGCAATGGTATAATAACTGTATATAATTTCTCATTCTATTCATTAGAGTACTACCAAAAATACAGGAAATTTGCATGCAATATTCAAAAGCAGGAGAAAAAAAAAGAAAAAACAGCTTTCATAGGCTAAATTAGCAAGCACACACACACATACACACACACATGTTTTTCTCTGGTTTTCATCTTGAAATGAGCTTTGTTGACTTGGGAACCACTGTTGTTGGCATTCAGCTTTCCTTGCCATTGGCTATGCTGGCTTGGGCAGACAACAGTTACAATTCAGCAACACCGGGAGGACTACGTGTTGTCCTCATGAAGAATGGTGACACTGATGTTTTATAAGAGAAAAATCAGCAAAATATTTCTCACATGTGTCCTGCAGCAGAGACCAAGGGGAACATGTACCCCTCAGTTGCCACTGGAGTGCAGTTCCCCTCAGCTGTTGCCAACATGAAAGACGATAGGAGCAACTCTTAACAACCCCTGGAAGGTTTCATGTCACACAGCCACAGTCTGGAGCATAGAAAGGATGGGATTTTGCTACTGGAATTTTCCAGAACTGATCACTTATGGGTAAACAATGCAATTAAAGTAGGCTGATGAAACCATGCATGGAGTAAGCATAGATATGAACATGCTGGCCACCATCTTTAGGGGAGCTATAAAATGCTGTGCTGATGCTTTTACATTTTGACAAAGTCCTGTGTTCATTTGTTCCTGTCTCCATCAGAAATGAGCAGGTGTTGGACAAGACCCTGCACAGCTTCTACAGAGCAGATTGGGAATATTTGGTTAGAAAGAGAAACAGTGTAGCCTGGAACAAAGTAAGTTTTCTTAAGGAGATTCATCCGCCTTCCAGTTTGCTAGTATATATCCAACTGTGTGCTTTTAAAAAAGGACAAGAACAAAACAGACCACTGTTTTCATCATTGCCTTTGCCTCATCTTGGCTGCCCTATAAATCTGATGTCCTATCCCTTTCCCAAAAGGCAGTCTGGGGTTGGAAGCTTCATGGAAAATGGGCTATCGTTTGCAAAGCCACACTCTTAACAATCAGTGGTTTAGAGCTGTTTGTCTTTCAAATACTTTAATTACATGGTTTACCCATAAGTGATCAGTTCTGGAAAATTATATCTCCAAACTAACTGCAACCAGATGTGTGGGGAAAACAAAGCATATTCTTAAAAGAGCTAGTCCTTTTCTCCTCAAGAAGAAAACAAACAAACATCCATATGTGCTCACTCCATTGTTTGCTTAGTTTCGGGTTTAGTTTTGTAAACATTTATCCATAAATGGATGGAATAAGATCTAGATTTATACTGCAGCATTAGGCTGGCTGGATGGAGAAATTCAGGTTTTGAAAGACATGTGTCCATATCAGATAGATTCCTATACAGGCAGCTGCTTCTAGCTTCGTTGTGGAGGAGGAGGAGGAGAAAAAAACACCACCCCATTTTCAAGGCAGAAGGTTTCTGTTTGTTACACATTTATAGTTGGTTCTTGGCTTACATTAACAAATCCCCCACCTGACCCCCAAAGACAGTGATCTCCTATAGTCATTCTCAAATTACCTGTTTGCAGACTTGGGAAAACTAATAGGGGGCTACGAGGTGCCATTTAGAATGGCTCAGCAGAACACAGATACACAGTGCCATATACTGGACTGAAGTGGAATCACTTCAGACAACTAGACAGATAAAATTTATCAGAATCCTTTGAAAGTTCCCTTATGTGCAGGGTTTTTAAATAGCCACCAGAAAGCTAGCATGCTGGATCTCCAAAGTCACTTGTATTTCCATAGACTATATCTCCCCCCCCCACCCCCCAATAGTCTTGCTGTGGCTTTCTGGAAGCTCTCTTTCCCCCTGTCTTGGAAAGAAATGTCATCTTGTTAGGTTTATGATGGTTGTTCGCCTGCAGAGAAGAAACCTTTGCAGTTGTTTGTGTGACCCTGAAGAGCTTAAGACACAATTTTCTATTGGTTTTCTTCCAGAGGTCTCAGCTGGGTCATGGGATGATGAGTGTCCTCATGGCCTTCTTGGGTCAGATTGCCATGTCTCTCCAAGATGCCAGCTAAAGCCTTAAGGTTTTTCAGCCTCCAGGCAGGGAGATCAATCACAGGGTGAAAGGTTTGTCTTTTTGTGTGTGAACCCTTGCTGGATAAGTTGGAACTGCTATGACTGCTGCTTACATTCTGGCACACATCTATCTACCCAAAAACGGTGGTGGTGGGAAAGTTTTTTGCTCTGCTTCTGAGTGGTACAGCTAACCAGATAATACTGAGTTATAGTATTACTACCTGGTTAGCTGCATTTTACTTAGATTCAAAGTCATTTTTTCCAAATTCCTTTTGTGCCCACCATCCCACCATTAACTGCCCCAGAAGCAATTTCAGGCATGCTTAAAACCATTCCATGCCTTGCCTCTGTAGCATCACAAGACCCACTTTTGTAAGACCCAGCTCTGCAGTTGGGGTAGTGATAAGTTGGAAAGTGTAGATTATCATTAGGACAGTCCTGGTAGCCAGCTGGCTGGCATGGGGTTTCCAAAATTGCAGACAAACAGTAGAAGAGAGAGAAGCAGTTCTTTTGCAAAGTTAAGAACCCTTAATTGCCCATTCAAGACCAAACTAACATAATATACAATACAGGGGTAATTTAAAACAATATCATCTTCCTGGGAAAATCATTCCATTTCTTTTCTGGTTATAATGAAGATTGTAATTAAACTTAAAGGGTCTAGGGAAACTTGAGTGGGGATGGCAGATCTTGTCTTAGTCCCTGAAACCCCAGAGATTTGATTTTCAGAGTCCTTGCTCTGCTAGACCATAGCTTTGATGGAGAAAAATGGACCTGATCTCTAACTTGGGTCTTGCAGTTTCAGGAAATAGGAACTTGCTAATACAGCAGTCCTGTTTCTTTGTGCCCATATTAGATTATTGTCTGGCCAGACATCCTGCTATGGTAATAGAGTAGACCGTACAGCCAACGACTCAATGCTGAGTGTCAGGTGGTGGTTAACTAAGCTGATTCCCTAAAGGGGTCAACAGTGATGGGTAGATAAGCTTCTTTAAGTGAGGTGATGGTCCCCCTCAATGGAGGAAATGCCACTGGAAACCATCATACTGGGCCCAACAGCAAAATGAGTGGAGGAAGAACCACTTTGCTATTCTGATTCCCAATGGTCATGGAGGTGGAAGAGGACATGCCAGATGGACTGGCTGTGAAGGTGCACCTTACTAATATGCTCAAGGCTGCGGCAGTCCATTGCAGTCCCGGTGTTAAATTCTGCATGTCTCTTTTCATATGTGCGGCAGGGGATGGCTCTGTGATCATAGTGTGTGGGTCACTTCTTGGCAAGCTGGGATCCACCTTAAACAAATTCACACCACTGTCATTTTTCCTGCTTCAGGAAAAAATACATTCTCAGATACGAGTTTTAGCCAATGATGACAATGAAGATATTAGATTATCAGGTGGAGGTAGAGAGGGAGAAAGGTGTAGCTAGAGTTCTTTCTAAAGAAAACAAGGATGTGGGAAAGCTCATATAAAGATTTTCCAGTCCTCTTCAACCAGAAGGATGCATTTAATAGACACTTGCTCTCTTGGAATCACATGAATAGGGAATAGCAGCTGTCATGAGTACCTGACTTAGAAATTACAAGCTTTCCCACTACATCTGCAACTTATTACAGTTATTCGACTTTGTTGGCTTTTTAAATGGATTACTGCTGAGCTCTGTAATTGGATTTGCCCCCAGCAAAAGACCATTTAGTATTTTCAGTGAGATGCACCCACATGAACCTCTAAAATTCATCTCTTGATTTATTTCAATTAAGAAGAGGTCCAAAAACAACAATCCTTTGGGTACCTCCTCTCCATTATTGCAATAAGGTACAACATGGGCTCATCTTAATTGGTCTATAGTGAACTTAGAGCATGGATTCTCAACCAGTGTCCCGAAGGCCAGATGCGGCCCACAGCACCAGTGATGCAGTGCAGCAGGTTCAGTCAGGTTCTGCAGAACTGGTAGAGGAAATTCTCCCAGGCCATGCCCTCCTCCATAGCCCATAATGCAGGATGTTTGGTCATGCCCACAGATTTGGCCACACCCACAGATTTGGCCAGCCCACAGAGTAGGTAGTAAAAGTTTTTGCAGTGCATCACTGTGCGGCACCATTTCATGTGGCCCCCCAGGAAGTGCCATGTGGTGGAGGAAGGGCAAAATGGCCATATGGCCCCCAAAGCAGTCTGAGAGAGCATGACCCAGCCCCCGGCTTTAAAAGGTTGCGAACTCTTGCCTTAGAGCCACAGCTTCTTACCTCCTAAATGAAAACAGAAACTCATACCGGAACGAGTACCAAAAGTTTAGGACATTTCAGCCTGTTGTCATGGAAGACCATTATGATGGTACTAAGGGGCTTCACAAGGAGAATGGCCAGTAGAGAAAAATGCTTTCATGTGGTGGTATCACACATATGGAATCTTGCTGGCCATAAAGATTCACTTGACACTTATTTTGATTTCATTTCATAGCATGTAAAGACATGGCTGTCTAAGATGTTTTTGGGTGCAGTCAGATGTCTGCAAAGATGCCTTTAATGAGAAGTGACTCCCTTAAATCTGCTGTGCTCTCTTCATCAGATCTTTGGTGTTTGCTCTCCATACAGATCATCTCTCAGCTCCATTCCCAGAAATCAAAACACCGAGACCTGTTCCACACAATTCCCTTCAATAATAAGTGGCTGAATGTTTAATTTGTATTTCCTGAAGTCCACAATGATCTCTTTTGTTTTTTTACATTGAGAAATAAATTATTTTCCCTACACCACTCTGTCAGCATCTCAACCTCCTTCCTGTAAGCCGACTCACCCTCCCCAGCAGTAATGAGACCAACCACTTGTGTCATCTGCAAACTTAATGATCTTATTGTTGGAGTAACTGGGAACACAATCATATGTGTAAAGTGTGTACAAAAATGGGCTCAACACACACCCCTGCAGTGTCCCCGTATTTATACTGAGATCCGCAGAGATGTGAGAGCCCATTCTGACCCGTTGGGAATTATCTGATAGAAAATCTAGTATCCACCTGCATCAGTGGGAGCCCCAGATCTAATTATTTGGGCACCAGTCTATGTGGAAGAATAGTATTAAATGCAGAACTAAAATCTACAAATAGCAATCTCGCATAACTCCCTTGTTTCTCCAAATGGGTCAGGAGAGCATGTAGGGCTGTAGCCACAGCATCCTCCGTGGATCTCTTTCCCTTATATGCAAATTGACAAGGGTCAAGTCCAGCTGTCAAACAAGCCATAATACGGTTCTGCACCAATTTATCCCAGGAGCTACCATCTTTGGAGCTGGATGGGGCTTTTTTTGCCACAGACAGACCCGGTGCGTAATTTAGGGGTCTTCCTGGACTCATGACTCCCACTTGGTGAGCAGGTGGCAGTCGTGGCTAGGAGGGCTTTTGCACAACTTTGTGTCATTCACCAATTATGCCTGCTCCTGGACCAGGACTCCTTACTTATGGTCACACACGCTCTGTTCACCTCCAGACTGGATTATTGTAATGCACTCTACATGGGGCTGCCCTTGTTGACCATTCGGAGGGTGCAACTGGTCCAGAATGTGGCTGCTCATGTAGTGCTGGCATTATGCCCGTGCCTCACCCCTGCTATGGGAGCTGCATTGGTTGCCAGTGTACCTCCGTGTGCAATTCAAGGTGCTGGTAATTACCTTTAAAGCCCTACATGGTAGTGAGACAGGATATTTAAGAGACCGCATCACCCCAAGGACATCTGCCCATCCCACTAGAGCGGACCGGAGGGGCTCCTTAAAAATACCAACTGCTAGAGAGGTGAACCTCTCTAGCACTAGAAGAAGAGCCTTTTCGGTATCCGCTCCAGCCCTCTGGAACCTCCTGCTGGCTGAACTGCATCTCCAGACAGAACTGCTGTTCTTCAGGAAAGAGCTGAAAACCTGGCTGGCAGGGCAGGTGTGGGGAGGTAGAGAGGGAGCAACCCCCACCCCTGGCTCATTTAGAGCAGGATCATTCATGTTCTTAAAAGTTTTTAACTAGATTTTTAATTGGTGCGGGTGGGAGGTAGTTTTTCAGTGTTTTTAGGAATTTTAAGGGTTTCTATAGTTTAAGAGTTGGGGATTTTATGTACGCCACCCAGAGTCGCGTGTCGGTTGGGGCGGCTATACAAATTGAATAAATAAATAAATACATATTACCCAGCAGGTTTGTAAAGACTGTGCTACAACTTGCTTAGGATTCTTAGGCTCCATGTCTAAAGTTTTCACAAATGCTGGAGAAAAGCAACATGCCATTTCTCTGTTCTGCTTTGCACTGGAGCTCTCATGCATGCTGAATGGAAAAGCAAAGGTGCAGGTTCCAGCCAGCTGGGGTGTTTTGCAATACCAAAAAGGGAAACAGTGTCCCAAGTACTCCCTCTTTGCCCTTTCAGTGGGTGTGCATGTGTTTTTTTTTCAGGGCTTGAATTTGAAACTCCCCAACCCTGATATTTAACTTATTTATTTTCCTTTGGGAGAGAGATTGGAGTGTTTGGGCTGCTTGTTTAACAAGGCAATGCCTCATCTCTCTTCATTGCTGTTAATTAAGTAGTGCAATACTTTCCATGTGAAGTCACAGGACTTGAAACGAACACATTTTCAGCATCAGCAATGTTTCTTTTCATGTGAAAGGTCCAGCTGCACTTTAAGGACTATTTCTATGATGGTAACAAGCCAGTCCTCACCACAGCAGACTTGGAGCAAGCATAAACTGTGCCTACTTGAAAAAGATTATAAATATGTGGATCTCTTTCCTGTGTTTTTTTCTTTCTTTCCCAGAAAGTAGGTTGGCTAAAATGTGCCAGTTTTCAAAGGCATAAAATAGGCCGGCCATATGAAATCGGATGTTATTCTTGGGGATGGCTTGATTTTTTTCCTGTTTCCCTTGGAAAAATGCATCCATCGAAAGTGTAAGTTGCTCCTTTGAGCAGTCTTTTTTAGAAGAGGGAGTCAGGAACAGTGCCTGGCACCTTTCTGCTTGCAAAGAACTTATTATTTCAGAGCTGAGCTTTAGAGATTTAAACTTCCTGAATAAATGGTAGAGACAGGAGGACCAGAGAAGAAAAATGAAGTTGAAGAGCTGGCAGTTCTCATGAAAGAGTAAGGATGTTCAACATAAATCAAGTAGGACATGGCCAAAATAGCAAAATGACATTGCATTCATCCCATCAACTGGACCATAAGGGAAAAGGTGTTTTTAAAATTCAAATGTTCTCATGAAGGTTGTTTGTTCTTTTTCCCACTAGCTTTGGTCATGGTGAATATCTTGCCAGGGCTGTAGCCAGGATTCTAGTTTTTTTTTTGGGTGGGATGGAAAAAATTTTCAGGAGGGGTAAAATAATTCCAGGGTGGGCAACAATGTCACACTCACATATATAACATTGGCATCCCGGGGTGGGTTGCGGGGGAGGATGTTAATTCAGGAGGGTTTTCACCCCGGCCCCCAGCACTCCTGGCTACAGCCCTGTATCTTGCAGTCTACTTTTTCCGATAGAACCCTGATCACTTAGCAAAGTTCTCTCTTTCTTAATGACAGCTCCCAGACATTACCAGCAAGCATGGACATTGGCCATGCTACCTGGGGATTCTGAGAGCATTAGTCCAAAAATTAACTTTCCTCAATTCTGTTTCTTAGAAGTTCCCCATTCTGGATTATTGCCTTCTTTGTGATGAAAGCATACAAGAGGAGTATGTTGAAAGAGATTCATGTTCAAAGGTATGCTAGACCAGTTTTCCCCAATTCAGAGACCCCATGCTATTCTAGGTTGTAACACCTGTCATCCTTTGCTAGAGGAAAGCTATTTCAGGACCTCCCCTTTCGCAGAAGCTTGGATTGTCATTCAAGGACATTATCAATCAAGACTACTATCTGGCAATAAACAGATCATTCTTCCTATCTTTCCCCCAGTTATATTAGCATGACACTCAATATTAGAAGAGAGATACTTACCATTTATTTGTATTGACCCAGCTTGCCAAACTTTGTTTTGTATTAACAAGGACCAGAAATTTAACAAAATTAATCTTCTTTGAATCACACATTGGAAGCAAGAGAAGTATAGCAGATGTGTAATGCCATAACGTTTGTCTTACATCCATCTACTAACAGAGAGAGAGAGAGTTTGAGTAACTAACATGGATATCTAGTGGCTGAGCAATCTATTGTTGACAAAGGATGAATGACAATTTCTGTTCCCCAGGAGGGTGCAGTTCTTTTCCCAATCATTGTGTGTGTTTTTTGCTTTCTCTGTGAATAGAACCAGACAAGTGTGTATGTGATCATGCAGCCAGCATCTCCCAATGTAAGTTTCTACAACATCTTTTCATTCTTGCTTCTTCAGTAATAGACCATCATTTTGGCAATTATTCCAGATATACGGCAGGGATATTTTCCCCCAGATTATTATGCAGCACAATGGCATTGTAAACTGAGTGCTTTCTTGGTGGCTTCTCCTTCTATTGTGGAACTATTTCCATAGAAGACCAGAGTGTCCCCTCCCTTTTGTCTTCCCATTGGTGAGCAGAGACTTTTTCATTCAGACAGACATTTGGCAAATATCCATCTGTCAAGGCACAATTTTTTAGCTGGATAGTTGCTGTACACTAGACCCTCGCATAACAATGTTACTTGGTTCCCCAAGTAGCATTGCTAAGCGATTTTTGTTGTTATGCGGGTTTCTATGGAGTTACCCGCATAACGACATTTTTAGCGTTGTTGTCCGGATAATGACGGTTATTTTAGCATTGTTGTCCAGACAAGGACACTAAAAAACATTGTTATGCAGGGGAACACATGGTGCATATAGACGCATTATTAAGCGAAAATGATGCTATCCGAACACGTTGTTATGTGAAGGTTGACTGTACTTTCCTTTCTGCTTTGCTTCAACGCCTTTTAATTCCATTCTCTTTTATATTCTGTTTAGTTGTGTTTTAAATTACATTTTGCTGTGTGTTTACCCATACCTTTGTTCATTAATTCCGCTTGTGAGCTGCTTTGAGTTCCAGTCTTTGAGAAAGCTGGGGCATAAATATATAAATAAATAAATCATATCCACAAGGGATTGAAAATTACAAATGCAGGAGAAACATCATAACTGCAGACCCAGTGAAATGTTGCCTTGGGACAATAAAACCTGTCTCTGGCCAATAATTGCATATATATTACTCCTGTCTTTTCAGAAGCATTCCAGGCTCTTTCTGCCCATAGTTCTTATTTATTTTATTTCTATAATGCTCGACTGACTAAGTCATCACTCTGTACAGGGCACATAAAAGTATAAATACAGAACATAACATAATAACACACACACCCAACAACGATAGACAAATTCCCATTAAAAGCCATACAATAGCATACCATTTTTCTTAAATTTCATAGGCTATAGTTAACTGCAGCCAATTCTACTTGAGAGGAAGAGAGGTGCTCTTTCCTGCTTATTTGTTTAATTTCTAGATAAGATGTCTGAAGATATCATTTTGCTTGGCTTGCCATTGGCAAGCCTTTGCCAGTAACTTTTAGTGTAATCATTGATGATGATGACAAAGAACCAAATTTATATATAAATTTAGCACTGTCAGAGTCTGGAGTCCCAGGTTGGAGTCTGCACCCTGAAACAAGGGAAAAGGTGTGGGGACTATGACCCCCATGGTGCCTTGGGTGAGGGAAAATACCCCATGGTGCCATCGGCAGAAAACAAGGAAAAAGTGGTACTGTGCATGCACGCTGGCATGGAAGTTGCGGCAATGGCCACCCATGATGCAGCCACCCACAGGAGTGGTGAAACAAACTGGGTGGGCATGACAGTGGGGAGGGAGCTGTGGGCACTGAAGATGATGGTGCTGCTGCCCCTGCTGCCACCAGAGCCAGCCACTGGGCTGTGGTCACAGTAGCAGCCATAGCTTCCTGTGGCGGTGCCAACTATGGGGCACATGGCGGGGCCAGCCAGGATGAAGGGCCAGGTAAGGCACCCAGCACAAGCCCTGGCAAGGACCATGAAGTAGTGGGGGCCGGTGGGGGAGGGCGAGCAAGGCCAGGACACCAGTCGGGGTGCCCGGGACACGGGGCGTCCATGACGCAGGGCAAGGAAGGAGCAAGAGGCTGGTGGGCCCACTGCTGTGGGTTTTGGGGGGAAACAGGCAAGTGAGGCCTAGCTACCAGGCTGCGTACCCAAGGTGCAGAGCTGGGGAGGGTGAATGGGGGCAGTGGGGGTGGGGGGGCAGAAAGGGCCGTGCACTGGGCAGGATGCCCCGTGTGGGGCAGGGCCACCATACAGATCCCCAGGTGAAGCCGGGCACTAAGCTAGTAGCATATAAAGGTAAAGGTCACCCTTGCTCAAAAGCCAGTTGTATCCCACTGTACGGTTCGGTGTTCATCTACATTTACATCCAAAGAGCCAGCGCTATCTGCATCTGCAGAGCCACCAAACAAACTTCAGTTTAACAATATGAAAAGAGCCACGAGATACAGGGTGAATGGGTTGTGCTTGCTGAAAGAAACCAGGAACCAGTTGGGATTACTGCTACTCTTTCAGGCTTGGGAAACAGTAATCACAGCAACAGAGAGAGCTCCATGAAACTCCTTATTTAAATAAAACTGAGATTTGTTTGAAATAAGTATGGAAGTGAATAGGCTGCCCATGCTGGGAAGAACAGTAACTGTGTGGAAGCCCCACCCACTGCATAGGAAAGAAAAGCCACCACAATAGAAAGCTCTATTAAATAAATCTAATGTTGGCTTGAAAGCAGAATGTGTACGATTGTGCAAGGGGTTTGCCTACAACCTTGAAACATTTAAGAGGTTTCTGCCTGAGGCAAAGATCAAGATGGGCTGCTTTCCATTCCACCTGCAGCAGACAATTAGAATATTATGTTGGCACATGGGCAATTCACATTGCTTCAAAATCCAATGGCTGATCTAGCTTAGTTAGTATAGTTTGCCTGATTTTCTAAGAAGGCTGCTCCTACTATTAGGTAGACAGGAGCAATGAACTCAAGCGGCAGCAGCAGCTGGTATGGGGGCTTACACTGGAAGACAAAGCTATGTGTTCTGGATAGCATGCCTTATAATCCCCTATTCTATCCCTATTCCAGTGTGTTGCCCTTAAGTATGGAGGAATATGCTCTCCCACCACCAGTGTTGAAGTAAGATTCAACGGTTGGTATGATCATAAAAAAAGATAAAATTGTACAACCATTTGTCAGATCTATATTGATTTGAATTCCAACATTGAGCAGGGGGCTAGACATGATGGCCTCATTGGCCTCTTCTAACCCAATTATTCTATGCACCTAATTATTCTATGCTCAGCATGTGGGAAACAGAATGTAAAGGGGCTCCATCATGAGCTTTGCCTAAAACAGAATAAGTTCTTCTACACTCTCAGGAACAGATATTTCAAAGATGTCTTCAAATATGGAACCTTTCTGGTATTTGGGGGAGGCCAACCTGGGACTCTTTCAAATACATTGCTCCTACCAGCAGGGTGTCTAACCCTTGTACAATGCTGTGCCTATCTCCTCTTGTCTTATATCTGTCTTAGCTCAGGTATCTCTATCTTTCCCTTCTGTGTTGTGTGATAAACTGTCAAATGTTTGAGAAAGCACACCACAAGTCAAGGAACAAATACCATGTGAAAGGAAATCTGCAGCTTCTTTGGCTTTTTCTCAATGGACCTGCATTCCGAGTTCATGATGGATTCCATTTCTTTCTACCTAACATCTCTCTAAATCTTCCCGCCGTCTTACACTTAACATGTAACTTGCAAACTGGACACAAGCAAGAGAAATGTAAATAGAGGGGAAACTTGCAGAGGCAGCAGCTAAGGTCATCCCAGTTCCTGAATCGCACACATTCTTTGCCTTTATTTATTTATCTTTTTATCAGACGGTCTAATTGCAGCAGAGGCTGTTTATTGGCAGAAGAGCCTGAACTTCAACATGAGGATATCACAAAGGCAATTAAACGGGAAACTGAAATATCCCAGATGAAATGAGTGCTGGAAAGTGTTCCTGGACGCAGTTCCCACAGGGGAAGTGTGGGCTGTGTCTTCATTCTCATCTTCATTGCAGACATTTAATCACCAAATTCATAGCAGAAGGATGATCAACTCTCCCTGTCAGCCTGCTGGTTCCCAGGACTTGGAAAGAAGAGTCTCACTGACCAACGATTTGTTTGAATCCCTTAGAGGAGAATGTAGCTCAAAGAAAATACTTGTGAAGTGGCAGTGAAGCTGAGAATGGAACTACACACTCTGGACCCTGCTGATGCAATGCATTATACCACCTGTGTCAGAAGAGTGAAATTGGGGCAATGGGCTGGATGAAATGGAGCTGTGGGCCGGGGCTGGTCCATGGGCCGTAGGTTGAGAACCCCTGATTTAGTCAGAGTGTGGGAAATGCCTCAGGTTACAGAGACCGAGGATAGCATGGACAGCCACCTCCAAGCTCTTCCTTTTAAACCATTCTTCTTCTGCCTGTGTGTGCCATATAAATGGCCTGCACTCCAGAGTACCCTGCTAATCTATAGTTGGCATCTGAATGGAATAAGTTGTCATCTTGTTCTTTCTCTCTGGTGGCAAAGTGTCACCAGAGGTTTTGGTTATAGGGTGAGTGAAGGATAGCATTTCTGCCAAGTAGAACATTGCACACAACTTTGGGATGGCGAAGCTCTCTAACATTGCATTAGTAGAAAACAATCACAAGCAGCTACCACTTTGGTATTTGGGTATCTAGAGAGGCAGCCTATTCATTTCAATCCAACCATGTAGATAATTTGAGACAGACACCTTCCATGAAATGAGTTGCTTGCTAGATGGGTCACTTTTAATTTCTTTTGAGACGAATGCCTGGGAGGCTGCATTCTCTATGTGCCATTTCTTTCATTCTCTAATTGAAGCACAAGCCCATAGAAGAAATCAGGAAGCAATCTTTTCCTGTGGGATACTTGGCCAGATTTGCATAGATTCAACATAACTCAGTGCTTTGCTCAAATGACGACAACTTTGTTGGCCCACAGCCCATATGATGGATTCAGTGCTTGGAATAGTCTTTGTCTGCTGCTGGTATATTTCTCTGTGCCTTTGTGCCTTAGGTTTAAGCAAATAAGGGCGTCATTCTTTAATTAATAAGAGAAATGCACTCCCGCCTCCTATTAAGCAATACAGTTTTTTGTTTTCCTATCCCAACAAAGAACTTTCAATGGTATATTTCTTCTTCTTCCTCCTTCTCCTCTCGTCTTCTTCCTCCTTCTCCTCCTCCACATCTGAATCCAAATATTGGCGATCTTCATGGTGATCAGCCATGAAGACTTTCCTGATAATATAATGATCTGCCTTCCACATCACACCATGATCCCCATACCACTGATCCAGTTCCACAAGCCACTTCCTGGTCTTGATTCCTTTTGACACACAAATTCCTCTTCAGCCCAGGCCAGTATTGATGAAGCTGCTGACCTCCATCAAGATGGATTCAAGTGGGATTTAAACCACTTGGGGACCATCAACCTTCCCTGTGGACTTTGGCACCCAAGGCCATTAGTCCTCATGGTTGTCAGGTTAGTTAACCACCACCTGACACTTGGTATTGAGTCATTGGCAGTATGATCTACTCTATTACCATAGCAGGATAACCTGCCCAGACGGGTAATGGTATACTAATGGCTCTTTAAACTGTCTAAGATGTAAAAGAAGTATTAGTCAGACTAAAGTAAAATACTATGGTGTGTATTATAGGATTCTCAAACAATTTTTTATATTTTAATATTTTACTGTATATGCTTGGTGTGTCGGAAACCTTTTATTCTATATGTGATGCCAGAATGGTTGTGTTATCTGGTGTACTCTGTCTGGCCTTTGGCTGTAATAATAAAGATTTGATTTGATTTAGAAGTATTAGTAAGGAAGTTTATTACACATTTTTGAAATGTTATCAATAAGTAAAAGTAATTTATAGTTAGGAGTCTACTTGATTCTCTATCTCTCTTATTTCTTGCCTACCTAGTGCCAGGATTAAATAGTCCAGACTCTCTGATGATTCACAAATGTATAGATTATTTGGTTTCCCCACTCCCTCTCACTTTGCCAGCCTTCACTTCCACCAGCTGCCCTTTCATTGTCAGCCTCCATCACCACTACTGCGTCATGCATACTCCCCCCACCTGCTTTCTTGGTGCCAATAGTCAGCTATGAGCCAATAGTAATCTTTTTGCCACTTAGCACAATAATCCCATTTGTCATCAGGGCAACTGTACCTTCTTGACAAGTTCCCACATACTATTATTATTATTTATTAGTTCAAATTTATACTGCCGCCCACTCGCCGTAGCGACTCAGGGCGGCTTACAAACAATACATTATGTTATAATACAAAATATTGATGGGGCTCAGGGGGAAGGGCGGCCAAGTTTCCTGTTCATCTGCCTCTCATCTTCCTCTCTTTTATTGCAAACCGCCCCTGATTTTCATGCACTACCCCTCAAAAATGCTCTGGCATTGTCATCCATTCACTCTGCCTGATTTTGTTTACAGCTGGCCAGCTCAATCTTCTCCTAATACAAATGTCTTGACCAACAGCCAGATCCCAACTTCTGTTGCTTAGCACAAGAATCCTCATCACTTTCAGGTTCAGTGCTTGCTGAGTGCATTTATTTTCATTTCATTTCATTTTTTGCAGGGATCATCTGTTTCATGTTTCCTCACTTGTGTGTCTGGCATTCTACAAACCTTATAGAACTCTTCAAAACTTCACCAAAAATGCAGAGGCAAGGCAAAAGAGAATCAATCCAACATGTAAACATGCAGGTGAGAAAAATATATGTGTTGGTGTGGGAAACAGCAAAGCTCCAAAAACTGTAAAAGAGAAAACAATAATATGAATTCAATGTCACCTACACAATATAACAGATTTTCTGGACTTGTACAGTAAAATAGAAAAAAAGGCAAAGTAGCAGCCAGCAGTCCACTCTCTATCACTTCACTTAAGCAAAGAAAAGTCTCCCCAAACCCATTGAAATATACACCTTTTACAGAAAAAAATTCATAGTGAATTAATAAAATAATAATTTTTAAAATCAATCAAACAGGTAAAGCACCCTCCTCATACACTCAAGTACCTGTAGTGATAAATAGCCTCTCCCAGCCCTCACTATCCAAAATGAAGAAAAACAAGCAAGCAATAAAGGCAAAAATACAATCAAAGCCCTCCCTCACCAAAAGTGGTTAAGGCGCTTGGCTTGGAGACTAGACAGATGGGTTTGAGTCCCAAGAGCTGCACGATGGGGGACATGAAAGGAACCTCTTTCAGGCAACCCCTGCAAAAATCCTTTCACCCAGATTAATCTCTGACACAAAAATGAACGAACCAAAAATATTATATGCAAAAATGTCTCTCTCAAACACATCACTTGATGCCTTCTCTCTCTTTTTCTTCGAGTCAAGCAGGCAGCAGCAGGAAGCCAGCCAGGCAATAGGAAAAAATAGGAGGCAATAGGAGGAGCGTGACTGAGTGGTGAAATACGGGATTTCCCAGCCAATCTGTAATACTTGATAGGTATGATCATCTTACTGACAAAAGGGAATTGAAAGATTGCTCTCCCAAAAGGAAACAAGAAAAAAATGCAAAATATTTTAATATCCCTTTTTTCTTAAACATGTATCATTTGTGGTTTACAGGTTCTCTTTCAGGGCTCATAGCTAGCCATAACCACCATTACCTACCTGCCTCTTCCTTCTCCATACCTAGACTTTTTCCAGTGCATTTACACTGTTATCTTGAGTAGACAGTACACTTTTTTGCTTCCTAGTCATGGGCCTGCTGGACATTCTCAGGGAAACTTAGCGGTGCTGAAGTTGGTGCTTAGCTCTAGAGAGTTGCCACTTGCCACTGTGTATGCCTGCTTCCTCCTCTTGATGCATTTATTTCAAGTAGAGAAACACTGCATGTGTAATTTTTTTTCTTGCTTCTGTCCTGAAGTGGCTTTACACATGGCCATTTCTGGCTCTCAACTCAGGTAAAGTAAGCAAAGGTAAAGGTTCCCCTTGCTCGAAAGCCAGTCATATCCGACTCTAGGATTCAGTGCTCATCTCTGTTTCAAAGCTGAAGAGCCAGCACTGTCTGCTTCTGCAGATGTTTCTGTGGTCATGTGGCAGGCATGACTAGAAACCAGAGCGCACGGAATGCTGTAACCTTCCCACCGAACTGGTCCCTATTTATCTACTTGCAATTTCTTGCTTTTGAACGGCTAGGTTGGCAGGAGTTGGGACAAAGACATGAGCTTATTCCATCCTGCAGTACTCGGGAATCTAACTGTTGACCTTCCAACTCCCAGTCAGCATCTTAGCCAATTGAGCAAACTGGCTTCTAAATTACTTTCTCTTTGCATTGATGCTAGTGGAAATAAAAATGGATAGACTGGCAAAACATGTTACTAATATTCTATACAGAGCACAGCATGACAGTTGGGTGGGATGGTGATCATATCATGAGGTGGGCTGGGGATAAGGATGTGAGATGCTTAGTCTTACAATGCCACCAAACCTCACTGTCTTAAAAGCCTTCAGCTAGTTTTCAGTCATCATAAGTCTCTAGCCCCTGCACCTCTTAGTCTGAAATGTTGCAGCTTTTTTTGCCTGTTGACATCTATATTATAATGTAAATTGTAAAGCAAGGGAGGAGGGAAGGACAAATGAAGTACTTAACCCTGAATATATCCCTTCCAAATAAACTACTCTCCCTTCTGAAACATCACAAGTTTCTTAACCAGGGCTAGCTCTTTAGCATGTTAGATTTTCAGAAAAATGTCCACAAGGAACCTAGGGAAATGGAGAAAGGAACTAGCCATCTTAGCATACCACAAGCTTAAAAAAGGATTCCACAGTGTGATACACTGCCAAGAAGGAAGGAAAGAAGGAAGAAAATGCAGCACTCAATTATATCAACAAAAGTATACTTTCCAGAGCAAGTGAATTAATAGTACCCCTCTATTCTGCTTTGGTCAGACCTCACTTGGAATATTATGTCCAATTCTACACACTACAATTTAAGAAGGATATTGCTAAGCTAGAATGACACCAGAGAAAGGAAACTTGGAAGAGCTAAAGCAACCAAGCCCTGTGATGAATGTTTGAGGTAGCTGGGTTTTGTTTTTGTTTTTTTTGCCTGGAGAAGAGAAGACTAACAGGTGATATGGTAGACTTTTCCAGTATTTGAAGAGTTGTCTCATGGAAGATGGAGCAGACTTCTCTGTAGCTCCAGAGAGGGTTGCAACCAAAGTAATGGAGTCAACTTACAAGAAAGGAGATTTCACCAAAACATTAAGAAGATCTTTTTGATAGTAAGAGCCAGGGCTGCCATCGGCAGTTAGAGATTTTCTGCTTTGGTGGGGTGGTTCAGGGCCATAGCCAGGATTCTAGATGTGGGTGGGCAAATATTGTTTCAAGATGGGCAATAATGCGCTAGGGTGGGCGTTGCGCAACCTGAGTTAGTAATTTGCCCACCATCAAACTTCTGGCTGCTTATAAATAGGACACACGCGCGCGCATGTGTGTGTGTGTGTGTGTGTGTGTGTGTGTGTGTGTGTGTGTGTGTGTGCTATTTATAAGCAGCCAGAAGTTTGATGGTGGGCAAATTACTAACTCAGGTTGGGCAACGCCCACCCTAGCCATCCCCTGGCTACGGCCCTAGGGTGGTTAGACTGAAAGGTCTTTGGTGCCTCTTTCAACTCTATCATTCTATGATTCTGTGACTCCTTGAGATTCTGTATATGCAAAAGGCTTGTGCCATAGGTGTGATATGAGGTCTATGGCACAACTATGGACTGCCCCCATGAAGTTTGGGTCCCCCAAAGCCATCCACATTTAGCTTCCTCTCATATATTTGCATTGTTGAAGGAGTATTGTGAGGGACAACAGAGGGTGTTTTACAGTATCCATATAACGTCTGAGTGTATATCATAGAAAACAAGGGACAGAGTGATGCTTGCATTTGAATCAAACTTTTCTTGCTGTTGGATTGACCCAATTCCTGAGGTAGGGCTTCATGCCTTGCAAGGTTCAAAATGCATGCATGTTTGTGTGGAAAAGTATGCATTTGACACTGCTGGGTAATATAGAAAACAATTATAAGATTACAGAAACATTAATATGATAAATTATTATAATACTATTTTAGCTATAAGTCTTTACTTCCTTTGCTGTTTCTTTGTTGTTTCTTTCTGATTTATAGTTTCTTTCACAACCTGCTTTTTGATTACACATGAAATGACTTTTTCAGGGTTTATGCTGCAGATTCTCCTTGGCAAGAAAGTTGAGTGAGGACAAGGTATCTTTTGTTGTTTTTTCTGGGGATTTAAAAATATATATTTGCAAAGTACAGTGTCAGAACTGACCACAAAAGGGAACCAGAGAATATTTCCTTTCATTCTCCTGGTTCACAGATAAAGGAAACACTAATGTACAACACAAAGGGTCACTTATGTGATTGGAACAACACTAATTATAATGACAACCTGGTTGATGGGTAAGAATGACTAACACAATGAGTTCCATACAAAAAAATTTTTTTGAAAATTCCAGGTCCTCTTTGAAACCATCAAAAGAATAAATTGGCATGGAAAACAAAACTAGGGAGAGTGTAAAGCATCCTTCCCTTGTTTACCATTTCTTGAATTCTTTACTCCTCTCCCCCAACATTCACAAGCAAAGTGGCTTTAGAAAACACAGGGTATTATAACAAATGTTACCACATACCTGTGATTTGCTCTCCAGACACAGGAGTGAAGTATGAGTTTATCCTGTTAATTTGCTTTCACCAGCCTATCAGCAGAAGGCTTTTCATAGGCTGTCACCTGTTCCACTAGCCTAAAACAGATGTAGAAAGTGGAATAGGCATACAAACTTAAGCTGATCTACCAAAGAGGGTAAGACAGGTTCACAAGGGGAGAAGGGAAGATAGTTTTCCCTCTTGATTACCAGAACCATTCCTTCTTTAGCAAAGGGGATGTGTGTGAGGTACAGAGGTCTCCCACATGTTCATCACCCACGTAGTTAATCTAAATCCACAATTACATTGTGTTGTGTTGGAATACTGCCAATCTGTACTGTGCTCCCAGATACCAAAATCTTTGGAGGAAGGTGCTGAAGGAGAGTGGTGAACATTGACTCTTTCCTGAACGGGAGGTCTCCTCTTCTCATTGTTAGACTCTGTACAGCTGCTTTCTCATTTGGGGTCCCTTCTTTCACACAGTGTCCCCTCCATGACCCCTCGGCAGGTTGGGGGAGTGAAGAGGAAAGGTATGCTAGGGACTTTTCCATTTCCATCAGGCCACCCAAAAGTACAACCAGAAGGCTGGGTCAGAGAATGATTTCTTACTTTCTTTTCCTCTTGTCCTGCCAAGAAACTTAGAAAACACGGAGGCTCTTTCCCCTTCGTCCCAACCTCACCACATCAGAAAGTTTGCCTCCCCTCACTTCTTTTTCTTGCTTTATTCTGGAATGATACACTAAACAGCAGCATTTCCCAAGGGAGAGACACAATTACTTTTATCTGTTGGCAGCTTGTTGTTGGTTTTTTAAAAAAATAAGAGAGAGGGGAGGGAGATGCACCAACTAAAGTTCTCATGATCTCATCATTTGATATGCAAATCCTGGGGAGTAGGTTGGGTTGGAACCCCTCAACCTGCCAAGCAGTGGAAGTCATTTGTCAACTTCTTTGCCATTGCTTTTAAGCAAAGGAAGAAGAAGAAGGAAAAAAAGAGAGAGAGTAGCTATAAAATTTGGGGACACTCCAAGCCTGAGATGAAACACTTTCCTGAATGGGTCATTTCATTCAAATCCATCCTTAATAGGTGCGGTCTAGCTGTAGCAAGATTCATAGGGGAATCTGATTGGCTGGAGCTAGCTGCACAGCTTTGGGCTGAATGATCTCAACCTTCTGACTTTAAAATAATGTTGGTTTGGAATGTAAGGGAATAAATGGAGCCAGAATAAAAGAAATGAATGTGTATTGTGCAAATAAAGAAGGCTACCCACTTCATCCATCCTGCTCTATTATGGCAAACAGACTGTGGATAAGTAAAAATGGGGTAAAGGTTGACCCTCATGTGTGAATGCTCACAACTGCAGGTGAATATCCAAAACCAGATGTGGCCACCTTTTCTGACATGCATCAAGGAATCCTGACAATCATTCTTGCATATGTCAATATTCACAAAGGGTATCAATGAATGATTCCTGGGCAACGCATGGAGACAGGGAAGTGCAGTACTGTGCAAAAGTCTTAGGAAAATTCAATGAGTGAGTTGGGTGGGGCAAAACTCAGACATCTTAACTCCAAAATTCACCACACTTGGACAGGGTTGTGAGGAGAATTAACAGAAGACTCTCAAATTTTGGTGTGTCTAGGTGGCTCAGGGGGTTGAGTTATGCCCCTCACCAAATCACTCATTACATCTTCCCCAAACAAGCTGGTAGTGGTCTAAGTCTTTTGCACATTATTGTATATTGTCAAGTGGATGAAGAACCACAACATGATTTTCCTCACCCCATAAGAAGGCAGGATATTTGTTCTCACAAATAAGTGAAGCACCACTATTTATTTATTTTACTCAAATTAAGCAAAGTTATGCATGAATTGCACAAAGCATTGATGGTTGCTGCTTTGGTGCATGGTATTTGAAGGATCTGAAGCCTTGGTTGCATCTTTGTCTTTCTTAACAATCAACCATTAACTTGTGTTTGCTGTTTCTGTGGGTTTTATTCTTCAAAGGGAAAGAGTACTAGTTTTTCACAGACAGATTGCACAACTTGCCAAAACTTTGGTGAGAAAAAAATAGTGATCATTGAGTTCTTCCTGCTTAGAAGTGATGAACCTTTTAGACTTTCAGAGTTTCTCACTGAGGTAGCTTGTCAAGTTAACACAATATATATTATGCAAATTTTAACAAGTATTTAACATTCCTACTTGGTTGTTGCAAATTAAAAATAATATGTTATCCTCTGACTTGTTACTACTTGGGTGAAGAAACATGTAACAAAATTCAATTAAAAAAGAAATATAATAATCATGAACAAAGTTACTTTATTAGTATCACAACAAATGTTTTCTAGCTACTTTCAAAAGTTTATGCATCTTATATTCATTCTGACAGAAGATTTTTAAGTTTGTTGCTATTCTCTTACAAATTGTATCTTTTAGAAAAGGAGTATCAAAAAGTAAGGAAAATGTACTAAACAAAACTACAGGTGATGCAAAAATGTACCTTTTCAACACCATAACAAACAATAAGAATAAATCACTATAAAGTAATGTAACAAGTAATAGGAGCTGATTAATTTTAAATAGTAACTCTTCAAGATCTTCAGAGAAATCTAGACATTAGTTTCAGTATATTGATGAACCAAATCTTACTCCATACTTTGTCCCTTGACATGAGTTCAAGTAGCTGGTTTTGAAGCTAGGGAAGGTCAAGACAAGGCATGTGTTACAGACTGTAGTAGATTATTCCCCATCCCACCTTTGTGCCTTTTAGATGTGTTGAACTAGACACAATCCTTAGACAGCATACCATAATGGCTTGAGGTTGTAGTAACTGTACTCCATCCACATCTAGAAGGCACCAGGCTAAGGTAGGCAAATGTAGCAGGTAAGCAAAGCTGGGTAGCTATTTCAGCTATCAGATTTTACATGCTTGCTTCTGTCAATATTTTCGCTTTGAAAAACAGAGAGATGTTTGTGTGCTAAACATTGGCACAGACAAAAGAATTTAATGAATTCTTTTTCTGGTATGCACTCTGCTGTCTCCACTTAGAATGTCAAGTTCCTCTCTATCATACTCTGAGATGGTGTAATAGCAACTATCCAAGGTCACCCAAATGAATTCTGTGGCTGCACTCATCTAAATTAAGTTTTCCATGTCTGACAGGATTTGAACTTGAAGCTTCTGTGTCAGTAGCATACCAGCCAGCATGTGACATTGGCTTAACCCACCACCACCACCAAATGTTTTGACAAGGGCACACAATGGAGGTGTATGACAATGGCAACCTGCTAACTCTAGGAATGTGGATTAAGTCAATAATTATGTTTTACCTGCTCTCTTAGAGAGATTACAAAAGGAAGAAAAACACAATTCTCCTCTACTCAGTGATTAGAAGGTGACCAGTCCCTATTTACCCAGCTTATTCTTAGACCATTTGAACCTAATAGCGACAGTCATCTGAACCAATAGTTCTTTTGAATAGCTCATGAAATGTTCAGAGACAATGTGCAAGGGATTTGACTACCATTTCATTGACCTGTCTGGCCAGACATGGTAATGGAGTAGGGAGTACAGCCAGTGACTCAATGTCAAGTGTTGGTCTGCAAAAAATAACCTGACTCCCTAAAGGGGCCAACAGTCCCTATTGGGTGAGCCCCTTTAGGTGGGGTGATGCCAGTGGAAGAAATGTCATTGGAAACCATCATATTGGCCCAACTATGAAATGAGCAGAGGAGGAACTACTTCACTATTCTGATTCCCAATGGTCATGGAGGTGGAAGAGGACATGCCAGATGGACGTACTGTGAAAGTGCACCTTGTCAATATCCTGAAGGCTGCGGCAGTCCATTCCAGTCCTGGTGTCAAATTCCGCATGTCTCATTTCATGCATGCCACAGGAGATGGCTTTGTGATCATAGTGTGTGGGCCACTTCATGGTAAGCTGGTATCCACCTTAAACAAATTCACACCAGTGGCATTTCCCCTTTAAAACATTTTCAGGAAAAAATGTATACCGGACACAAGTAGCAGCCAACAACAATGACTGAGAAAGAAGAAAGATGTGCAATCATAGAAACCTAGAGGTGCACAAGTTTTATCAATCACTGATCATGTTGTCTTGAAGGTCTGGGCTGGATAGACAGTGCAATATTCATTCAGATCCATTCTACTGGTTCATTGCTCAATTTTGTATAAGAGCAATTCATCACAATTTCAGGCAAAAATCTTTCTTATCCTCTGACTCGAGAAGACTGAGTTGTATGTAAAATATGTATTGAACCACTAAGATATGACCTTTCCCATAGGTGTGGGCCACACATGAGAAATATATGCTGCTTGTTATATATTGTTGTGTGCTGTCCAGAGTGGTATTTGCACCAATTGGGTGGGAAATAAATCTATACCTATAAATCTGTGTGCTAACTATTGTGATTTGACAAAGGATGATTAGCCAGGCCCCACTAGCCCCGACCGAGCATTCGTGCACTCGCCCAAACTGGGTACGGAGGTTACTGGGGGGTTGAAAAATGCACCAGTGGGGCAGGAGCCCCCCCGGACACAAACGAAAAAGGGAACTTCAATTCCCAACATTCCTTGCGCCATGCCGCACCAGAGCCAATCAAGCTGAGCGGCGTGAGCAAAAGGAACGTTCAGAAATGCGCCGCGGCCAATCAAAATCAAACCCGCAGAAAAAAAGACACACAAGCCAAAAACGCAAATGCCAAACTACAAGCCCCAGCATTCTGCGCGCCATGAGCACGCAGAATGCTGAGGAAGCCAGTGCACGAAAAATAAAAATAAAAACCATTGCTGCGGTTCCCGTGACCCGGCCAGCAAGGCCAGGCCGCAGGAAATAACACCCCCCCCCACGCCACCAGAAGCGGCGCTGGCCTTCCCGCAGCCAGGCCAGCCAGGCCAGGCCATGGGAAGGAAAAAAAACCACGGCGCTGTCCTTCCCATGCCCTGGCCAGCAAGGACATGCCGTGGGAAGGAAATACCACCTGGCACTGCCCTTCCCGTGGCCCAGCCAGCGAGGCCAAGCCGCGGGAAGAAAATACCCTCCCCCTGCACTGGCCTTCTTGCGGCCGGGCCAGTGAGGCCAGGCCGTGGGAATGAAACCCACCCCCCCCCAGCAGGCCGCAAAACCCACACACCCCCCACTGCCGCATACAGCGGCAATCGGATTCCCGTGCTCTGGCCACCCAGGCCGGCCCATGGAAATACCCCCACCCCAATGCTGCATCAAGCAGCGATGGGAATTCCCGTGGTCCGGCCACCCAGGCTGGCCCATGAAAATACTTCCCCCCACACCACATCAAGCGGCGATGGGATTCCCATGGACCAGCCACCAAGGCCGGCCCATGAGAAAACCTCACCCCAATGCCACATGAAGTGGCGATGCAATTACCGTGGTCCGGCCACCTAGGCCGGACCATGGAAATACCACCACCCCAATGCTGCATCAAGCGGCGATGGTATTTCCGCGGGCCAGCCCCCGAGACCGGCCCACAGAAATACCCCCACCCCCAACACAAAACAACACAATCCAAAAATAGTCAAAAATAATCAAAACCACAGAAAAAACAGAAAAAGTAAATACAAAAACATCCAAAAACACAATCCAAAAAGAGTCAAAAGTATTCAAAACCAAATAACAGAAAAAGGAATCACAAAAACATGCAAAACAAAGAAGAAAAACACACAACCCCCCAAAAAAAAACAACCCCCCAAAACCCCCAAAACAACCCACCCACCCACCCACCCCAAAAAATTAAACCAGAGTGCTTACCAGGAGATGTCTTCACTCCATGATGATGGGAACTAAACTGAGGAAAGAAAGAGACTACTTACCAGAAGAAGAAGCGACACCCAGAGGACAGTACAGAAAAATAGTAAAATACAAGAAAAGCTCACCAGCCCCACCCAGAGGCCACAAGAGAAAAAACATTCAAAAATATTCAAAATAATTAGAAATAATCCCCAAATTAATGAAATAAGTTATCAAAACATTCAAAAATATTAACAAAAATCACAAATAATTCCAAAACAGAAATAAGTTTTCACAAACAAAACAAAACATCTAAACACAGTATAGAAACATTGATTTTAAATAAACATATTCTTACACATTTTAAAAATTATTATCCAAGGTACAACTATTTAAAAAAATTCACATAGTAACACATTATTTGGTAAAATACCATAATTATAAAAAATTATATCATCCTTTCCTCTTTTTAAAAACCAGAAAACAAAAACAAAAAAAAACAACAGTTTATAATAGCCCATGCGTAAAAATAAAAATTTAAAAAACCACAATTAAAAACTAACCTCATTTGCATAAACATAAAACAAAAACCTTCCAAAACCATTTTAAAGAGCCCAGCACGGCCGGGCAAAATATGCTAGTAAATTAAAAAAATAACTCTTATGTGTACTTTAGTGATTATAGAGTCTGCTACAAGCCCCAAAGACATGTTTCTCTATATGCTGCCACCTAATGGCTGAAATCCTGTAGCTTAGTCTAGTAAGTCACACTAGAGCAGAAAGTGGGGATTGGTTGAGTCAATTCCTCCATATGTTCCACTGAGGGCCTATTCAGTGGTGGACATCAGCAGGTTCGCACCAGCTCGCCAGAACCGGTAGCAGAAATTTTGGTTGGCCCCGCCCATTCAAGTTTTGAAATAAAGTCATCCTAATTCAGGTGCAACACAGGGTTTTGCCTCTCGCCATGCCCACCATACCACGGCCACTGTGTGGTAGAAAAAAAATTGAGCCCGCCACCACTGGGCCTATTCCAATGCAACCTACTACCCAAAGCAACAGGATTCCAGCCAATTGCTAGACTCAAAGTGCTGTCCTACAGACTGTTTCCAAAACAAGCGGGGGAAAGGAAAGAAACAAGGCTTGACTTGGGGTGTTTTCAAGAGAGATCCAGAATGCTTAGACAAAACCCACATACCTCTTATTTATTTCATGTAATTTACTGCACACATGGTACAAATATATCTGATAGAGTATAAAACATTTTTGTTAAACAATGCCTCCCTCAATAAAGAGAATAAATGAAAGAAATGAAAGAATGAAAAGGAAGACTGTTAAATTAATAGAATAGGCTGAAAATATATTATGTGTCATCCCATGTAATATATTTGAAAGAGCATGGCAGAGACCCTGGATTGTAATACATTCCAGTTATTTTCTAAATGCCGGTGGAATATATTTTAATGCAGCATGTAGCATGCCAATCATATGTGCATGCAGACAGAAAGATAGTAAGTGAACCACACAATGGAAAAAATATCTCTAATGCAGCCAGCTGATTATGATAAAGAAGACTGTGAGTAAAACCATCACAATAAATATTGCAAATTTGTAAGGCTCTTGATTTGTGTATTCAGCAAACCCATATGGGGAATGAATTATATCAACTGTTTCTGAGAATAATCCACAATAAGTCTGCTAGAGACAAACTAGGACCAAGGCCACTTAAAATAAAGTATGCAAATGGAAATAGATGCAATTCAATTTTCAAATGCACCCCACTTACAAAAACCTGTGATGGGGAAAATATGGGTGAAGTTTTATGTTTGCAAAGGTTACAACTGCTTGGTTGGGAGGAGCTGGGACAGGACAGAGGCAGGACCTCCTTCCATTGTGCAGTATTCGGATCTTGAACTGCTGACCTGCCGACTTCAAGTTCAACACTGTTACTTTCCTGCTGAAGCAGTACCTATTTATCTACTTGCAATTTCTTGCTTTCAAACTGTTGAGTTGCAGTACCTGGGGCAGATGACAGGATCTCACTCCATGGTGCAGCACTGTAGTCTCAAACTGTTGATCTGCCGACCTTTAAGTAAACAATCTCAGCATCTTAACCACTAAGCCACCATACATTCCCTTTGATGTCCAGTTTGATATCATGTCATGTTTAAAGCAGTTACACTGAAATCAGGAGGTCAGATTAGCCATAACTGAAGTCAGATTCATCTCAGTGTTTCCTTTCTAAGCATGGTTGAGTTTGAATGCAATCCAGTAAGTCCTTGAGAATAGCCTGGATAAGGTGATAACAGTGTGCAAAGCATGGAGTGTCTTGCTTCCTCTGTGATTATCTGAAGCCTCTGCATATCCTTCATCTGCTTTCTTGGGTTCTACTGCAGGAAGTGCTACAAATGAATTTTGATGAGGCATTGCAAATTGTTTCTTTGCACTGTTCCCTGGAATGCAGTAATTCCCAGTGATTTGTATAAGGGTCAAATGGTACTATAGTTAGCATGTCAATAGAAGATGATATTCTGTTAGTATTACAAGGACAGTCTCCTCTGAACTTTGTATCTGAACAATAAGAATGCAAATGAAGTTGATGCTAAACTCACAGAACAAAGCAAACTAATTGGAGAGCTACTAGAGATCCAAGAAGCCAATGAGATGTTAGTCATGAGATACTATTTAACTCTTACAGCTCCTAACAAAGAGCTGGAATAATGTATAATCTAGTCTGATCTTTAGGTATGTTCTGATATCATAGATGACATATTGTGACATGCAGCAAACATGTAGAACAACTAACGTCCTACATAATTGATAAAAAATAATAAAGTGTACAGAGCATAATCATGTATGTAGTGCTATTATGGTGCATTGTGATATTCAATACCATACAAGAAGATAGGAAGATGCTGCCATATGCCGGGTCAAGTTATAAGAGCATCTAAGGAACCATCTTGCCACATGGAGAGAAGCAGGAAATTTTGAAATCTACGGTAGAACAGAAACTGAAGCAATCAAACAAAAAGAAAAGAGAGAGGGAGGGAGGGAGAAGATGAACATTCCTGGAAAGAACATGACCAGAATAGATAAAGTGCAAACTTAGCCCTACTGAGCATTTTGAGAGTGTGTTTATATCACCCACAATGAGGGGAGTACATTAGCCTCTCCAGCTTGTCAGCATTTCCTTCAAACATAAGTGACTAACTGCAACAGAGACCTTGCTAAAATTGTGATGTGGGGGAGTTGTAGGGAATTTACAGGTAAATATATATTATTATTATTTTGCTCAAGAAACAAATTTGGGTGTGTGGGTTTTCTTTTGCAAACAAGTCCCCAAATACAAAACAGTTGAACAAACAAAAATACATTCCAGTTTCTAAGGAATTTACTTAATGGGGAGAACACATCTGAAATGTTACATTCTCACTTACAAAAGCAAAATAAGCAAATATTAATATCCCTAATATTTTAAAATGGAGAATTTTGGACACATTTTTGTACATTTATGTATTTATTTATTTATTTATTGAATTTATATTGCTGCCCCCTCGCCGAAGCGACTCCGGGCGGCTCACATTAAACATTACAACATTCAAGTACAGTATAAAATAGCTCATTCCTTTTGGGGGAGGAATGGGGGTAATAATACTTTAAGATGGTAATTGGGGGCCCAATGTTGCAGACTTGAGGTTCCTGTGAAGGATCCTTTGGTGCATACCTGTCAACCATCCCGATTTAGCCGGGAAAACCCCGTAATTTGACGTCGATTGACGTCATAACCCGCCCCGCGCTGCCAAAACCCCGTAATTTGGCAGCGGGGGAAAACGCTTTCCGCAATGGGTGGAAGTGCTATGCTTCTTGCGCAGTCCCTACGCAAGCGGCATAGTGCTTCCATGGATGCGTGGCAGGGTTTTACCCCTTCCACGCATGCATGGAAGTGCTACGCCGCTTGCATAGGGGTTGCGCAAGTGGCATGCGTGGAAAGCGACCTGTGCACAAGCGATGTGTGCAGGTCCCATTTTTCCAGAGCCACGGGTTGACAGGTATGCTTTGGTATATATCTTCTTCTTCTATGTAGCTTTTGACTAGGAGGCCGCATGCGGCAGTTTGGTCTCATCTTATTCTAATGTGTAGACTATTTAGCTATGACTATGTCACGTTGTGCAGGATGCACCATGTGGAGGCTAGTCTACTTTAAGATAAGAAAAGAATTCTCCATCTACTCTACTTTGTCTCTTTTCTGACTGTGGACACCTTCTTTTAACCAGAAGTGGCATCAGTGGTGGGATTCAGCAGGTTTACCCCAGTTCACCAGAACTGGTAACAGAAATTCTGGCTGCCCACCCCCCACCCCATCCATGTTTTTAAATAAAGTAGTCCTTATTCAGGTGCAACGCAGCGCTTTCCCTCTTGCCACACCCACCATACCACTCCCACAGAGTAGGTAGTAAACAAAATTGAATCCCACCATTGAGTGGGATGCAGTCTTTCTGAATGCAAAGCAGATGCTCTGCCTATGATCTAAGAAGGCACATCTTCACCAACTTACCACTGTGCTGTACAGTCTCTCAATGTTATGGCAAATAAACATGGCAAATATTTCTGATGTATACACTTCCTCAATGGGAACAGCTGAACTGCATCATTGGAAGAGTCAAGTTAAGGATGAGCAAGCTCAGAGCTGTAACGTCATTCAGTCTGCCATTAAGTTGTATTCATTACTTAACAACAGAGGCTGCTACATAAGGCTAAACAGAGCCTTGGCCCATCTTAGCTAGTGTTGCGATGGCTCCCAGGTGTGGGAGTGGCTGGCCGCAAGGAAGACACGTGAGATAATTGTGCGGTGAAGTCCAGCCCCGATCTCGGTCGGGTGGTACATATTTATTACCCTGCCTCGGGGTGATGTGCACATAGGATGCGTGTGACCTCCTAATACAGAAGGCTTGCATACGTGGCACTTTCCGATGGTCAAGACAATACCTGTTCTTGGACATTGCCCTGTGGTTAATAGACAACCCACAACTAATTAAGGTCTAGGCTGCTGAAACCCATTGTTCCTGCTCTATCTCGGAGTCTAAGTGTATTGACTCCGGGTACCTAGCTTGTTCTGCTGTCTGGCATGGCTTATTTGCCCAACTTAATCTGTAGCCAGCAGCGGAGGATTGTGTATTTCCTTTAGATTCATCATCTTAGGTTTTTGCCCTGTTTCTATCATAGCCATCAGCCAAGGCTTTATGATTTGCCCCCCAAACTAACTAACTAGCCCGCACCCAAATTGCCTTTCCTGCCAAGCTCGGTTGATCCCCAGATCTGCGAACCCCTGGGGAAAGGTTTGGCTAATTATTCTCATGGGCAACCCACATTCCCCCTTCCTTTATTAGTTAAATCAGCCTGCCTGAGGGCTAGATATAAGGTACATATAAGGCATGATCTGCTTGGGCGTAACTGTCTCCCGAGGTCTCCGGCATGGGGTGCTCATTGACAAAAGTGAAGGAATGCACTGCGCAAAGCAGCAAAGCATAATTCCCACTACCACAATGCCAGTGATAGCTTTAAGTTCTGTCTGCAACCACCCCCATGGCACCAAGGACCAGAGTTCGTCCCACCACCCCCAGTTGGCATTCTCCTCGATGTGTTTAACCATGGAATCAAGTTCGGTGATTTGAATCTGGACCTTGCGAAAATTGTCCGTGAGGTTGAAACAACACATGTCCTGGACAGATTCGCAACCCAAATGGTGTAAGAGCAGCAAATAGTCAATTGCTGCACGGTTATCCAGGACCACATGTCTCAGTTCAGCCTGCTCTAAGTTTAACATGGCAATGGCTGATGAGGTGTGATGGTTTTGCTAGCTCGCATGCCAGCTGGCCGATCCTGCGTGCATTACCTACTGCCAGTCCGGGCACCCCTATAATACTGACTGCTAGGGACACATACTCTGCCTTGCTAAGCATGGTGATATCACTGTCACATGTCTCATCTAGCTGGACCACTCGTATGGGCCGTGCCGGCCTTGGGGTGACCGGGTTTGGGGTGATCATCTCCCTTTTGGGGAGTACCAGGATTAAGCGACTCACACAGCAGTATGAGTCAGACACATTTGCGGGTATGTAGTTCCAAGTCCATTGGTTACAAGTAAAAAACCATCCTGTAGGCAAAATAATATGAGCATACACATAACTGATTGTCTCTGGTTGGGCACATTTCCAAGTCTCTTTCCCAGGACTGAGGCAGCGGTAGTGCGGCCCCTTGGCTGTGGAGCAGCCAGTCATCTTGGCACAGGGCGTGCTTGGGCTGATGGCCACCCGAGGTGTGTAAAGGGTGATTGCATCAGTGGGCAAAGTCTTTGTTACCTGAGTCCCCCCAGTTTGCGTAAGACATGTATGTAATTCATTGATGGTACCCAAACGTGCGCACCCATTCAGTGTCCCCAGCCTGCTCTCCCGGGGCGCAGCAAACCAGGATCAGGCATATATTTAGTAAATAAGCAGTGTCCGTGGTTTGCTGCAAGCAAAAGTCTGATTGGTTGACAAGTCCAGCTAATTTCTCCCTAATGTTGTACTGGAGCCTGGCGGTTAAGTCTCCGCCAGGGGTCAAGTCCCCATAAGAAGCTTGAACCCCTCCCCCCATCAGCAAGGAAAGGATCAAGATGACCATCAGGGAATTGTAGGTGATTTGAGCTAGCACTGCGGCCACCATGTTTTGCAGGGTGGGCTCAGTGTTTTTCTCCCTCAGGATGGACATGGCGTCATCACACAAGGTCTTGACCATCCCCCAGGTCACTCTCTGGTTTGGTCTCAGCTGGTGTCATCTGCTCTGCCTGGGTCCTCTCATCAGGCTCACTCCCTCCATCTCGGTGAGGGGGTCCGGGATTGCTCGGTTTCACACCATGCGGCTCAAAATGCGGTTTCACGCAGCAGGCCAGAATCCAGATGGGTCCTGTGGGGGACATAATTGCTGCATACCCTCTCCCCCATGTTATCAGGGGCACTGGACCTCTCCAGGAGGGGTCTGGTGGCACCCTGAAGTGAACCATGGGATGCGGGAGGATTTCCTGCCATTGGAAATGCTTCTCCTGCGGGGTGCAGTCAGCAAAAATGTTAAGGTGGTTATAAGTGAATAAAACTTTGTGCAGGTGTTGCTGTGCCTGACCCTGGCTTTTTGGGGGGACTATCTCCTCCCTTTCTGTTTGTTTTTTGATGTAGGACTTTAGTGTCTGGTTCACCCATTCGACAAAGGCTTGTTCCTGGGGATTGTATGGAATGCTAAATGTGTGCTTTACATCCCAACTTAATCTGTAGCCAGCAGCGGAGGATTGTGCATTTCCTTTAGAGTCATCATCTTAGGTTTTTGCTCTGTTTCTATCGTAGCCATCAGCCAAGGCTTCATGATTTGCCCCCCAAAACTAACTAACTAGCCCACACCCCAATTGCCTTTCCTGCCAAGCTCGGTTGATCTATGGCTAGGTTGATCTATGGAAGGCCGAGCGAACCTCTGAGGAAAGGTTTGGCCAATTATTCCCGTGGGCAACCCACAAGCTAAGCTACTCACAGCCACCTCATGTTGACACTCCTCCCCTACACTCCTCCCCAACCCATTTCCCAGCCTTGTGCCTTGCAGTTATGTGTTTGTGGAAAGAGAAGGGAGAAAAAAGGTTGTGAAGGTGTGAGTCCACTACTGCCTTGTCAATAAAATGCATATAGTGTGAGGCAAAGTGCAGAGATAATAAGGTCAGGCTAAGGTCAGTTAACAAGGAATCATCTACCTCAGCTCTGCTGTGATTGACAGTTAATAAGATACATTGTAACCTTGAGTTTTGCTGGCTATAGAAATAGCAGTTGCTTGAAGTTGCAGAGCTTGCAGTTCAGTCAGAACAGAAGCTAGCAGAGCTGAGCTGAACAATGCTCAATATAATGTTTATTTACTTTGACTGTAAATGTTAATATACCACTTTGATTTAAACCAAGCCTGGTGCATAGTCTTCTTTCTTGGGCCTATTGCAACTCAGACTGCTACAACACTCCCTCAAACTAACATGCCCAGCTTTGAAACCAGGGCCAACAGCAGCAGCAGCAGCAGAAGTTTGGAACATTTCTAATTTGCAGGCGATTTGCCTTTTTCTGCTTTTCAGCTTGTTTGCAGGGTGAATGAAAGAGGATTGTGTGAGTTAATGCTTGTCTGTATATAACTGGTGTGTGTGTGGTGTGCCTCTGTATGTGAATGCTCATTTTTTTTGCCTCTACCTGAGACTGCTGTACCAGATCTCCCATTCCTTCCTGTGCCTCTTTTCCCACCAGTCACTGTAGGCTTGTACTATTGCTGCTTCATCAACAAATTTTGTGTTGGCTTTTACAATGTCAGAAATAGAGCTGGTTTTAAGTACACAGTACTGAGCAGACTGCAGTGACTCAAGTGGTTAAGATGCTGAACTGGGCAACTGGAAGGTCGAAGTTTGATTCCCGAGTACTGTATGACAGAGTAAGCTCCCATCTCTGTCCCAGCTCCTGCCAATAAGAACATAAGAACAGCCTTGCTGTAACAGGCCGCAGCCCATCCAGTCCAGCATTCTGTCTCACACAGTGGCTCACCATTTGCTTCAGGGTATTATTCTCAAGCAGATGGCATTGAGAGATATCCTGCCTATCTCCAATCCGGAGGTTGTCCTTAGGTATCCATAATTATAGCCATTGATACCCTTGTCCTCCATGAACTTGTCTAATCCTTTCTTGAAGCTGTCAAGACTGACAGCTGTCACCACTTCATCTGGCAGGGAGTTCCATAGACCAGTGATCCTCTGGGTGAAAAAGTACTTTCTCTTATTTGTTTGAGAACTAGTACCCAAAAGTTTCATGGAGTGCCCCCTAGTTCTAGTGTTATGCGATAGGGAAAACAGTTTTTCCTTATCTACTTTGTCCACACCGTGCATGATTTTATAAACTTCAATCAGGTCACCTCTTAGACGCCGTCACTCAAGAGTGAAAAGGCCCAACCGTTGCAGCCTCAGATGGTAAGGAAGGTGTTCCAGTCTCCTAATAATTCTGGTTGCCCTCCTCTGCACTTTTTCCAGCTCCATAATATCCTTCTGGAGGTATGGCGACCAGAACTGTACAAAGTATTCCAGATGGGGCCTCGCCATAGATTTATAAAGAGGCAAAACAACACTTGCTGACCTATTTTCTATACCCATCCTAATGATCCCTAGCATTGAGTTTGCTTTTTTCACTGCTGAGGCACAATGGGTTGACACCTTCGTTGAGTTGTCCACCAGGACACCAAGGTCCCTTTCCTGGTTTGTCGCAGAGAGTTCAAACCCCATCAGTTTATAAATGTAATTGGTTTTTTTCCGCCAACATGCATCGCTCTGCACTTACTAAGGTTAAAGCTCATTTGCCACTGTTTTGCCCACTCACCCAATGTTAAGAGATCCCTCTGGAGCTCCTCACAATCTCTCACAGTTTTCACTACCCTGTATAATTTAGTGTCATCTGCAAATTTGGCTACCTTGCTATTTACTCCTACCTCTAGATCATTTATGAAGAGGTTGAAAAGCAGGGGTCCCAGTACTGAACCTTGGGGGACCCCACTCTTTACTTCCCTCCACTTGGAGAAGTGTCCATTTAGTGCTACCCTCTGTTTCCTGTCCCTTAGCCAGTTGCTGATCCTGGACAAGACCTGTCCCTTTATTCCATGACTGGTAAGTTTATTCAAGAACCTTTGGTGCAGGACCTTGTCAAAAGTCTTCTGAAAGTCCAGATAAACAATGTCAGCTGGATCCCACTTATCCACATGCTTGTTGACACTCTCAAAAAATTCCGACAGATTAGTGAGGCATGATTTGCCCTTGCAAAAGCCATGTTGGCTCTCCATTAGCAGCGTCTTCTCTTCTATGTGCCTATTAATTCTATCTTTTAGGATCATTTCCATCACTTTACCTGGGACACATGTCAAACTGACAGGTCGGTAATTTCCTGGATCAGCCCTGGATCCTTTTTTGAAAATTGGTGTTACATTCGCTCCCTTCCAGTCATCAGGCACAAACCCTGATTTGAGGGAAAGATTATATATTTTGGCAAGGAGATCAGCAATTTCATCTTTAAGTTCCCTGAGAACTTGTGGATGGGTGCCATCTGGTCCTGGTGATTTGTTAGTATTTAGTTTAACAAGACATGCAAGGACCTCCTCCCTGGTTATTTCTATCTGCCTTAATTCTTCAGTTTCCCTCCCTATGAAGATAGGCTCTGTTTTGGGCATATGGTCGCTGTCTTCTTCAGTGAATACTGAAGCAAAGAATTCATTGAGTCTCGCTGCAATCTCTGTTTCCTCTTTAATAACCCCTTGCCTTTCATTGTCATCTAATGGTCCAATGGCCTTCCTAGTTGGGTTCTTACTTCTAATGTACTTTAAAAAGTCTTTGTTATTTCTCTGAGTGTTTTTAGCTATACGCTCCTCAAAGTCTTGCTTTGCTTTCCTGAATGTTGCCTTGCATTTGTTCTGCCAGAATTTATGTTTCTGCCTGCCGTCCTCATTCGGACAAGCCTTCCATCTTCTAAATGAGCTTTTCTTGCTTTTGATCACTTCCCGAACAGCTCCTGTAAACCACATCGGAGTCATAAGAACATAAGAACATAAGAAAAGCCTTGCTGGAACAGGCCACAGCCCATCCAGTCCAGCATTCTGTCTCACACAGTGGCTCACCATTTCCTTCAAGGTATTCCCAAGGAGATGCCTTCACCTGCTTAGGATTCCCTGGAAATGGCATTGAGAGATATCCTGCCTATCTCTCCAACCCCAAGGTTGTCCTTAAGTATCCATAATTGTAGCCATTGATACCCTTGTCCTCCATGAACTTGTCTAATCCTTTCTTAAAGCTGTCAAGAGTCCTCTTGGACCTGGCAGTGCCCTTTTTCCTTTTGGGTATGCATTCCAATTGGGCCTCTGTTATTGTTTTTGTAAACAGCCTCCATGCCTTTTGGAGTGTTTGGACTCTCTCAGTTTTCCCTTTCACCTTCTTTTTTACTAGTTTCCTCATCTTTGGGAAATTTCCTTTTTGAAAATTTAAGGTCTCTGTGTTAGATTTTATCAGTGACTTGCGGTCTATGATCAAGTTAAACATATTTGAGTTGTGGTCACTGTTCCCTACTGGATCAGTCACATTAACATCTTGCACCATATCCTGAGTATTACTCAGGATCAAGTCAAGGATTCTTGTACCTCTAGTTGGGTCTTCAACCATCTGTCCCAGGGAACAATCATTTAGCATATCTAGGAACTTTATCTCTTTATCATGTGCTGAGCAACAGTTCACCCAGTCTATGTGAGGGTAATTGAAGTCCCCCATTATAACCAGGCTTCCCTTCTTGGATGCCTCCTTTACAACATTCTCCAACTGCCAGTCTCGCTCAGGATTTTGGGTCGGAGGCCAATAGTATATGCCTACTGTTAGACCTTCCTTGTGGCCTGGTACTCTTACCCACAGCGTTTCTAATGGTGACTCCAAATCACCTGTATATTCCAATTCGTACGATTTCATCACTTCTTTGACATACAAGGCTACACCACTTTTCGTTTGCCCCTTCCTATCCTTCCTGTACAGTTTGTAGCCTGGGATAACTGTATCCCATTGGTTATCATCCATCCACCAGGTTTCAGTGATGCCAATAATATCAATATTCTTATCTATTGCTAAGTATTGCAGCTCCCCTATTTTGTTCCGGAGGCTTCTGGCATTTGCATACAAGGATTTATATATGTTTTTCTGACACAGTCTTTTGAGTCCAGTTGCATTGTTAGACTGCCTCTTGCATCCTTCTCCTAGAGTGCTCGTGACTAGCTCCTTGCTTTGCTCAGTAATTTTTGCATTCTCCGCACTACTCAAGTACACACTTTCCCGAACCGGATGCTGCCCAGCTCCTGTCGGCTTTCCCCCAGTTATCAGTTTAAAAACTGCTCTGCAGCCTTTTTGATGTTGAGTGCCAGCATTCTGGTCCCATCATGGTTCAAGTGCAACCCATCCCTCCTGAACAGTTCGAAAGCAAGAAATTGTAAGTAGATAAATAGGTACCACTTTGGTGATAAGGTAAACAGTATTCCATGCATTCTGGTGTTGAGGCATGCCTGCCATGTGTCCACAGAAACTTCTGCTGATGCACTGGCTCTTTGGCTATAAATAGAGATGAGCAGTGAACTGTGGAGTCAGATACAACTGGCTTTCGAGCAAGGGCAACCTTTACCTCACTATGCAGAAGCCTTAGGCCACCAGCAGCTGGTTTGGAGAAAACCCAATGAGTGTTTGGAACTTGGACACCCTAGCGCTAAACCTCACCAATCTTGGAGAGGGTTGAGAGGAGAGTCAGCAGAAGATTCTCTCCAACGTTGTTATGCCTAGGTAGCTCAAGGTATAATAATCCACTTACTCCCAGCTAGGACTCGGTAGTCCTCCATCCTCCTGGGGATGGGCTTGCGCCTGATCCTGCTTCCCTGGCCCAAATTGTTCAGAGCAGTTCAGAGCTTTTCCTATCAGTGTGCCCATCACTCCTGACCAAAATCCATGTCGTGACAAAGAGTGCAAGTGAAACCAGTATAGATTCAGGTAACGTGTGCCAAGTAACAACTCCAAGTCTCTTCAGGCATTTTATAAGTGTATTGAAAGCATAGCAAGATTCAGAGTACAGTCCAATAAAAGAACAGGAAGCATTTCAAAGCAAGGAAATAAAGCAAACTGCATTAATTAATTATGTGAAGAAAAATGAAACAGACAACAATTTGTTTCTTCTGAAACAGCACACTCCACAATGCATTATGAACTATTTTTGGAACAGAAGGGAGATTCAAAAACACCAGAATATGGTAACTGTTCAAAGTAGGGAACAGAGTCAAAAACTCCAGTGTCTTTCCTGTGATTTCTGGTAGCTCTTCAGTTCCCAGACATTGTTTAAGTAAAAATTGTCACCTAAAAAATCACCCCGAGGACTCTAGTTTTTTGCTACTTTTGGAATGGTTTTGATGGCCTTATTGTTTACCTTCATCAGTTATGAAACAATGTTTACCATTATGTTTTTTTTAAATGCTGCTTTGTACATTGCAAAATAATGATTTCAAAATGCAAGATGGAGCAAAGATGTAATCTGTCAACTCCTGCAAAGGCTCATCTGTGGAATCTCATTTTGCTTTTTTTCAAAGATGTGGTAGAATTGGGGGGCAGGGGGTTGGTCCATAGATGAGCAGAAGAGGCTGATGGAACAGGGAGAGGGAAGAGGAGGGAGCAATGAAGGGAATTCACAGTGGATTGTCTTTCTATATAGATTCATGAAGTGTTGGAGGAACTAAAGAAAATGAGCAAATTACTTCCAGATGCATCTATTGCCCCAGAAGCCAGCTCTGTATGGCTTCCTGGACACATCAGGTCACCTTCCCTTTCGTCTTGAAAGAGAAGGAGACAATAACAGAGCACATCAAGCCTCATCCATCTTCTTTTTTGTCAGGCCATTGGCAATCAAAGCCAGATTATTCTCTGGGGTGGATTCACAATGAACTAGCTGTATTTCACCTGTCTTGCAGGCACATGGCAGATCATAGAACCAAATAAAAATCAGATTTGATTGAAAAACACTTTCTGCAGAGATGGCCATGGCATGCAAAAGGTTCTCAATGGAAGCATAGCAACATCTTGGGTTGACATAATGTTTCACAGAGGACTGTTATAGGTTCTCCTACTGCTTTTATGTGTCCCTTGGATTCCCAGACACTGACAGAGCAAGGAGGGTTCCATCTAAATGTGGCGCAAGCCAGCATTCTAAGGGAAATTGAAAGAACCTGAATCACACAGAATATCTTCAGAGATGATGAAGGCGCAAGAACAACCATTAAAAAGATTCCAAAATATAACCAATACAAAATTCCAAGAGATATTGCAAATTTCCCATTCTTGTCCTTTGGGAAAACAATGAAACAATGTGTTGTGGCACTTGGAGTATAACGAGATTTCACTTTAGCTGTTTATGGCAGGGATTTAGTCTTGAAGAGTCAAAAGACGAATGGCAAATAATAACATCAGCCACAAGAATGATGCATCAAGTTGTGGAATCTGTTGACACTCTGCATCCTCACCTTATCACAACAGGCATAAGGGTGTGCTGTCGACACATATGCTACTCTTGCTTGATCCAAGACATCTGTCCTGAATTCTGCCAACACAAGTGGTGTACTGACTAATCAAAAATACAACCTGCTGCATGCTGACATGTCACAATGTATAAAAATACAGGGGAACAGGGATATCCATCTGCCAAGATGGTGCAATACATCCTTTGCCAACTGAAATGGGGGGGGGGAATGTGGGGAGCTGAGAGATAGATTTTAAAATAATTGTCTGTGTAAATCAGACAGCAGAATCATTTTTCACACAACCTTACATGAAACACAGGTAAAAAGAGTAGGTTGGTTCATCTCCAATACAAGGAGCCTGCATTTGTAAATCTCTTGGCCTGAATCAAACCATTAGTGCCAACTAGAGTAGATTGGTACTCTACAGGCCCCTACATGTGAATAGAAGAATGTAGTGTTTTGTCGATTTCTTATTTTTTACCGTGAGGATGAGACAAGTGAAAATTTACCTCCCTGTAAGGTGCTGCTTAAGTGCCACAGTAGCTTAGTGGTTAAGATGCTGAACTTGATGACCAGAAGGTTGGCAGATCAGCAGTAAGAGACCTGAGTGCTACACGATGGAGTGAGCTCCCATCGTCCGAGCTCCTGCAAACCTAGCAGTTTGAAAACAGGAAATTGCAAGTAGATAAATAGACACTTCTTCAGCAGAAAAGATAACAGCCTTCTGTGTGCTTCGGCAGCTAGTCCTGCCTGCCACATGACCACAGAAACATCTAGAAATGTAGACAGCACTGGTTGTTTGGTTGTAAATGGAGAAGAGCACCAAACCCCTAGAGTCAGATATGACTGGCTTTTGAGCAAGGGAGACCTTTACCTAAGATGCTGCTTATGCTGAGCTCGACTTATCTACTTTAGTGTTACAAAGCTTCTGGGAGCTAATCGAGCATTCTCTTTCTTTTCCAATGGACAGCAGCTCTTCACAGTCTCAGGGGATAGTTTCCCCTGCTCTGCAACCCAAGACACTTTAAAATGGAAATGTCAGGGAACAAATCTGATTTTTGATAGGGATCAGGCATGTTTTACCACTGAACTGTGCACCGACTGCTCTACTTTTCAAATAGGTTTGAGCTAAAACATTTTCTAACACAAACAAAGCTACACCCTGCTCTATAATTTTTCACATGCAAAAGAAACAGCAACATGGTAACTGTGAACAAGCTTTCTTGCCGCCTCAAGGCTCCCAGATGGTCTCTTTTGCTGAACAGTTATTGTGCTGTCCTTGTAGCTAAGATGGGCACTAGAACTGTTGTGTCTTTATGATTAAAGATCTGTGGCAGCCATATGCCTATTGCCAATTACCTCTTCAGGACCCAACTGAGATCACACTAATGTGTATATAGTCAAATTGTGGAGGGTATGGTTAGCCTTTTAAATTTCCACACAACTAGAAACACATAACTGTCGCCGCTTTCATTAAATGGAAGAAAGAGAAAGTCAATGCCTATGAACCATGGATAATTTTAATGGAGCTGAACCCAAAATAAGCCAAATTAAGCACATCCTGTTCCATGCTAATGGCAAACTACTCTGCCATATAGGGTGTGGTTACACCGGAAAGTCGAATTGGAATGATTTGACTTCACTGAGATTTGAATCGCCACCTTTATTACATTTGAAATCATTGAAGATTCCCCGTGCCCGGTTGGGCATCAGTGGCTTCTGGCAGAGGTTAAACCAGTGAGCAAACTCCTGGCCTCTGGCCCTTGTCAGGGCGTAAGGGGGGTGGATAAATGATAGGGTTTGATTCACCCAATTCCTTTGACCTGACCAACGGATCTGCTGAAAGAGCGAATATCTAACCCGGTTACCCATTAGAGTAAATCACTCATCTCCAGGTCTCAGTGTAATCTCTGGTGCAAATAGAAGCCATATTTACCCTAGCCTAAGCCTCAGACAATGGTCCATGTTTGCCCCAGTTAATTGACTTCCCCGAAGAGATTCCCAATTAACTTGAGTGCTCAGGTGATGTCATTCCTGTCAGCTGACAGTCTTGCCAGCGTTGCGCTTTTCCTTCTATATATGTTGCAGCCTTTTCTCAATAAACTACTGGTCTTCGCTCCATCTTGCCTCGTGTCATTCCTTTGACCAGTCTCCTCCGGGACCTCAAGGGCCGCTTTACGGCCCCAATTCCTACATCTGGTGACCCCGACGTGATTTACTCGTGAGTAAAGGGACCCTGGAGAGGTCTACTCGCGAGTAATGATCCACGCGGTCCGGTTCTGCGCTTGAACCGCGACCAAAACCAGCCCGGAGGACAGCGCGGCGCTCTGGTCGGCAGCCAGCCGGACAGAGAGACGGCCAGCGGCGAGGCGTTCCAAGGAGGCATTCCTACAGCTTGCTCCCAGCTTTCGGGGAGGCTTGCGCAAAGGGAAAAACGCGTTCCGCTCAGGGCAGGCTGTGAGCCCCTGACAGCGCAGAGGCCGCCGAGGGCCCGTGGCAGAAGGTCCACGCTCCGAGGTCTACCCCAGACACCCGACGCCCGAACCTGTTGCCTGCAAAGACGCGTCGATTTTCGTCCCGAGGAGGAAACTTCAGAGGACCATCGCAGGTAATATGGGGACTTGTTCTCATAGACCAAGTCCGTCCGCTAGCCAAAGAACTCGGGAGCAAGAGTTCAGAATCCTGGCCAGGGTATTTCAGTTACGATTTCACAGCAGGGAACTAGCGAGACTTTTGGCGTACCTCAGGGAACACTGCCTACTTTACCCAGAAGTAGGTACGTTAACCCTGAAGCTCTGGGATCAGATAGGAGACTGCATTCAGCAACCCCCGAAAGCTCCAGAGGGCATAACCCGCACATGGAGCAAATGTAGGAAACTCTCAGCAGAGGTAGACCCAGTCCGGATAGAGACCCAGAAAACCCCAGCGCAGTCAGAACCATCAGCCCCAAGAAGTCTCTATTCGTCATTTCAGCTTAAGCAGGGCAGTATAGGGAGCATTCCCTCAGTGACAGCTGCAGACGTCACTGAAGGAATTCATGGCATGAGAGGCCTTGGCGCTTCTCTGACAGTGAAAAGTTCCCTGCAAAGAAAGAACTCCATTCAGCGCATGGGTGAGGAAGATTCATTCACGGGGAAATTGCCAGTGGCACAATTAGCTAGCGCCCAACTGCTGTGCTCAGCCCATCTGAAGGCAGACACACGTTCAGGCAGGGATGCTCAGCGCCCACTGCTCACGGAAATCTGCACGGCCCCTGGCCACGCAGGGCTCCAGAGCAGACCCATTGCCACACTCAGGCGCAGAGCAGTGCCAAAACCCCAAGGCGCCTGCTTCCAGTGTGGAAAAATGAGACACCTTAGAAGAGAAAGCCAATCTAGACCAGGCAGATCTTCAAAAGATTGTCTTCATGCCAAATGGCCACCCTGGCACGCGTTTGGCCCAGGCTAGAAAGGAGGCAGCCATCGCCCTGGCTGTGCCAGAAGAACCATCCCAGCAATAGTACCCCGAGTTCCCCCAGGGCACAGGCAGAACCTACTTGTCTCGCCTTGGGAGTAGCCCAGAGAAACTTGCCCCTAAGTAGAAGCACCCAGATGGCTGTAAAATAGCCAGCTGTGTATCAGCCATCTCCTCATGTGTAGTATAGAACGCTGCAGATCAGGGGAGGAATGTGCGAATGCATAAATAAATGTGTGTATGCGTGGTGCACCACTGAATGTATGACTGCAAGAACTGTGTATGATTGCAAAAGCCTTGTCTCTATGACCACAGTATGACTGGAAAAGTGTTCCTTGTGTGTAACTGCGTGGTAATGTCACTGTGAAATATGTGTTAAAACAGTTTGCACTCTGTTCATGGGCAGGAGCTATTTGAACTTTGAGGAAGCATGATGAGCGAAACCCTTTGCCTTGCCTGCTTAGCAGTTTGGGCAGGAGGGGGGGGGGAATCCTAACCTACAATAGGCCTTCTTCCCTTGAGACTTTTTCTTTGTCAAAGGATTAAGCCTCTCTTGGAAACCGGTTTTGCAATCAGGAAAACAGATTTTTCTTTTCAGAAGCGCGATCTGAAAACAAAAAATCACTTCTATGAGTTTTCCTCACTGTGTCATAAGCTATGGGGCCCCTCCCTACGTCTGCGTTCCTCAAACCCCATCTCTGTGTTTTAAGGTTTTTTTGAATGTCTCTTAGCGTCTTGGAATCTCACTAGGAGTGAGAGAATTGCCTTGTCTTTATGTGTGTACCGTGTTATCATCTTGTAACCTCGGTTCTCAACCTTTCAAGTCAGGGGCCAAATTCCGGGGCCTCAGGCAGCTCTGGGGGTCCGGACAGTCATCCTGCCCTTCCTTCACCACACAGCCCTTCTTGGCTTGGCGGGGGGAGTGGCAGAGCAACATGGGCCACATCTGGCCCACTCGCCCACATCTGGCCGCAGGTTGAGAACCGTTCTAACTCTCCTTCATTCTCTGGTATTTTGACTGTAATCAGTAACTCACTCATTGTACCCCTTTCACAGGAAAAAGCACGCAAACATTTTTGCGCTCTGTATCTTCAGAAAATGCTTACCTTTTTACAGGAACAAAATTCCTTTCCAGGCCTTATTTCTACAGCCTTACACTCCTTCCTTTCACAGGCTCCAGGATTAATTAACAGGAGGATCCCAGCCAGTTGCCATGGTTACCTGACCTAATCTGATTTCGTTATGATAAGAGTTGTTGCATTCCCATTGTGCTAACTTCTGACTTGTCTTTCCTCCTTCCCTCCTTTCGCCAGTGGAACTCCCTGCTGGAAATATTTAACTGTGTGTCTTTTCATTTTTTGTGTATTATTTCCATACAGCTGGCATGTCATAGTTGGCTTGTTTTTAATAAGTCATAGTAGGTCATCTTAAGTATGGCACCTGGCCCACAGCACCCTCTCTAGTGTGCAGACACATTTTGTAAACTCCAGAGCACAGAGGAAGGATTAGTCCCTGAGCTCCCGAGCATGTGCAGGGTGCCACCCATTAGCCAGGACTGCCTAGGACCATTTTAAGAGTGCAGTCAGGTCACACCTTCAATCAGATACAGGCATTTTTAGGCCACCCCTTCCCTTTTGGCTGCTAGTCTAAGCACAGGCAAAAGGCTAAGCCACCATCTGGCACTCTTCTAAAAGTGTGCACGCACACCGTGGGCGGATGTGCGCAGGGGGGCCTCCATGAGAAATTTACCCAAGGGAAGCCTGGCGCTTCATGTGCCAAGGTTTGCCATAAGACTCCAGACTCGTCTCAAACGCAGACAGTCACCTTGTGTGAATTCATGTCACTGGTTCCTCTTCAGGGGGCTAGGACAGCTTTCACTTATGGGGGTCGCACATTTTAGGTTCTTACTTGGCAAGAGGACCAAGCTTGGCGCACGCTCCTGACTCTTCCGCAAGCGAGCAGAGTTGGCAGCCGTGAACTTCGCTTTGCGCACCTTTGCCAAAGAACGCTCCAACATAATTGCTGACAGCCAGTTTCCTAGGAATTTGCTTCACAGTCTACTGGGAGCACACATCACTCCCGTGATAGACAAAAATTTGCTAAGTTTGTTCCTCACAACTCCAATTCAGAGTCATGCATTCCCTCTTCAGAATGCCAAAGCGCTCACAAGGCAGTCCAACCTGCCACTGGGGGGGCCCTCGTGGGGGGTCAACCCACGAGGGACAGAGGCCATTCAGGTGTGGCAAATGGACGTCACACATCCCCACATTTTGGCAAATGGCAGCACATGCACGTTGCCTTAATACCTTCCCACAGTTTGTTTGGGTAACAGCACAGAAGGGAGTAACGGCTCCCCATGTGGAGCAGCATCTCCTTTCCCACGGCCAAGGGCGAACGTCGGCACACGACGTCCCTTGACGCCCCAGCTTATAGCTCCAGGCAGCTGGCCACCTTCAGGGCCACCTGGGATATTAAGCTCACTTTTGGCGTTCCTTACAATCAGCAGGGGCAAGCGATTGTGGAGGAACGGGCCTATCGGACCTTGAGTCCTACAATACAAACAAACAGAAAGGGGGGGAACAACGTCCCATAGTTGCACAGCAATTGCTATCCTATAAGTGCAAAAACTAACTAACTCTTTCAGAATTTTTATCTCCCAAACAAGTCTCTTCCCCATGCAGGCCCCAGAGGCCAGGATCAGACCCGGATGATTGCAAAGAGCGGCACCAGTCACTGTCCTGGAGGTCATCAGCTGTCCGTCTTCCTTTATGACTTACATCTCCAAAGACATTTTTCTATGAACATTTTGCACACTCAGTGCCACTTCTAAGGACTTTTCCAAACTCAAGTTGCACATGAAGCCCCACCAAGAAGGGAAGCCTCAAGAAGCAGCTGAATGTCTTTTATTGCTATTATTATCTGTAGTTGCTATTATTTATACATGCCTTGTACAATGCTCCAGTTGGGATTTGCAAGGGACGCTTGAATTTCTGTATATTGTTAATAACGGCCAGCTTCCACCAAAGGAAGCCAGACCGGCCCATGTTTTGCACCGGCCCATTGCTTGGAAAGTTTGAGCACCCGGTAGCCGGAAATCCCCAGTTTATCTTCACACCTCCCCATAGGTGTTAGAAAAGACATTTGCACAACGCCAGAAGTTGCAGAGAAGCTGCAGAATCACCCCAGGTCACAGTAAATCAATGACACACCTCATTATCTTGCCTTGCTACAGAAAGCAGTCTGAATTCAGACCCACAGCTCTGATAAACCAGGCTGTGGTCAGTATGCTCAGCGTGTCAGGCTTAGCCATCGGCAACGCTCGGAGAATTGGTCAATTGGCTTGCAGAGTAGCAAAAGCCATCAACCACACCCCCTCAGCAATAGCGCTGCTCAACCAGGAGCAGGCAGAGCTTCGCCATGCCATACTGGATAATCAAGCAGCTATCGATTATCCCCTATTGTTACATCATATGGGCTGCAAGTCTGTCCATGGCAGGTGTTGCTTTAACCTCACAGACAATACCCACAAGATACAGAGCCAGCTCACGGACCTCCACACCCTAGTTAGGGACATCAAGGAGGATTCTTCATGGGGGTGGGAGGACTCCTTGTGGTCGTGGTTCCCATGGGGATGGATTCAGACGACACTCAAAGTGGTTGTGGGGGTGGTAATACTGGGCACAACAGTGGGTTGTTTCGTGCAATGTATTCCCTCACTACTATCGAGATGTCCCCCATGGAGGGAACCCCGAAGCGTCATTCCCGCTCATCAGCTGGCACCCCTCTAATGCAGAGCCGCTGGTCAGGCTCTTAATATAAAAAAGTAAGGGGAGGTGAAGATTCCCCGTGCCCGGTTGGGCATCAGTGGCTTCTGGCAGAGGTTAAACCAGTGAGCAAACTCCTGGCCTCTGGCCCTTGTCAGGGCGTAAGGGGGGTGGATAAATGATAGGGTTTGATTCACCCAATTCCTTTGACCTGACCAACGGATCTGCTGAAAGAGCGAATATCTAACCCGGTTACCCATTAGAGTAAATCACTCATCTCCAGGTCTCAGTGTAATCTCTGGTGCAAGTAGAAGCCATATTTACCCTAGCCTAAGCCTCAGACAATGGTCCATGTTTGCCCCAGTTAATTGACTTCCCCGAAGAGATTCCCAATTAACTTGAGTGCTCAGGTGATGTCATTCCTGTCAGCTGACAGTCTTGCCAGCGTTGCGCTTTTCCTTCTATATATGTTGCAGCCTTTTCTCAATAAACTACTGGTCTTCGCTCCATCTTGCCTCGTGTCATTCCTTTGACCAGTCTCCTCCGGGACCTCAAGGGCCGCTTTACGGCCCCAATTCCTACAAATCATAAACAGTGCACATACTTGACTAGTGAATTGAATCAGGAGTTCTCTTTAAACTCAGTGGAATGTGATTGAGATTCCAGCCCACAGTTTCCCTTCTTTTCTTCCATCCTCTGGTCCTGCTTCTGTCTGTCTTTTCTTCCTCTGAGATAATTAAACCATACAAAAACACAATGTCCGATAATGGCAGCGGTGCTGGTTTTGTAGCCGCCCAAGCCACACAGCTGCTGTTCCCTCCAGGCCGGCTTTTCCTATTCTAAACCAATCAGTTGTTCCATATCCTGTCCTAACTGTTGCTTTTTGACTTATGTACAGATTTCTCATAAGACGGATGAGGTGGTCTGGTATTTCTATCTCTTTATTTACTTGCCACAGTTTATTGTGGTCCACACAATCAAAGGCCTTGGTGTAGTCAATGAAACAGAAGTAGACTTCTTTCTGGTACTCCGTTGCTTTCTCCATGATCCAGTAAATGTTGGCAATTTGGTCTCTAGTTCCCCTACCTTTTCAGAACCCAGCCTGTACTTCTGGAATTTCTCGATCCGCGTATTGCTGGAGCCTAGCCTGTATTATCATAAGCATGACCTTATTTAGTGTATGAGAACCAAGACAATAGAACAGCCGAAAGGTTGGCTTAACACATCTTTATTGCATGATGGTCCGGGGGAACATGTGGTAATGGCGGATGAACAGCTCAATATATACTGTGGCTATACATTTGAATGTGGCTCCTCGATAGCCCATTGGCTACTGTCTGCATGACGTCATTCCCCATCACACCCTTCTTGTCCAGGTGAGGTGATGGCGGGAATCTTCCCGCGCTGTAGGTATTTGGGGAATTGGAACCATGTGAGCTGGGCACTCGCTATTGCCCCTAGTGGTCACTAGCTCACGTCCTGATACAGAAGGTTACAGTGTTACAGCTGGTGATTATTATATCCACTCATCCGAGTGCTACATTCTTAAAGGCACAATATTCCAAACACAACATCCCTCCCCCCTAGGATGAGACGAAGTCTCTCATCCAATATGGTTTATTGCAAGCGCGTTTTGGGCGCAAGGCTGGCTGGTTTGTCCCGGGGGCGCTATCACTTCTGTGTTCCCTGGGCTCTTGTCCTGCAATGGGAGAGGGAGACTCGTTAGTGACTTGCCGCGGCTCTGCGGCTTTCGGGGTAGGGGTAAACTCCATTGTGGGAAAACCGGGGGCACTGGGGGCTAACAAAAAACTCCGCTTCTCGCTTGGATGGGTGGGGGACCACTCCGAACCCCCCCCCCGTTTTGTAACTCAAAATCAAAATCATCTGGGGTATCTGGGGTATCTGTGGGGGTATCCCTCAGGATATCTGCGGGGACAAACTTATTCCCTTCCCCCCTTGGTGGGGACCACTGACCCCCCTCTCCTCCTCCCCCTTGGGCTAAATGGGTGGGGGAGAACCCTAACGTTGAATCCTGTTCCGCGCTGTCCGTGCTCTGGTTTCCGGAAACCCGACGCCGGAGTTGATCCGCGTGTCGCCTCCAGAGTAGACCTGTGCTGGTCTCGACGCAATGACTACCCCCGGCACCCAGGCTGGCCCTGCACTAGCGTAGTTTCTGCAATGGACTGGGGCGCCTATTTCGAAACTCTTTGTGCCCGCTAACCCAATGTTCCTCCCAGTGTCTTCCACCCTCGAAGGGTCTAGCCTGGTCAGTACTGTGGTCAGTTTTCTACGCATTAGGAGCTCTGCGGGCGAGTATCCTGACGCTAGGGGGATCACCCTATATCCCAGCAAAAACTGGCACAACTGCAGGTTTAAATCCCCGGGGCCCATGCGCCTCAGCGTGTCTTTGGTGGTACGCACGAGGCATTCTACTTGGCCATTCGTCGCCGGGTGGAATGGTGCGGAGGTGATGTGCTGGATGGCGTTGATTTCGGTGAATGCCCTGAATTCGGCGGACGTGAAGCAACTAGCGTTATCGCTAATGAGCGTGTCGGGTATGCCGAACGAGCTGAACACCCTGTGCAATTGTTTAATTGTTACGGCTGAGGAGGTGCTCGCAACCGGGATGACCTCCAACCACTTGGAGTAAGCATCCACTATGAGGAGAAAAAGCGATCCTCTGAAAGGGCCTGCGAAGTCAATGTGCACGCAGGACCACGGCCCCTTTGCCGCATCCCATTCCCTGTGCGGAAGTCGAGCCTCTTCGGGCCGGGAGCTCTGGCAACTCTCACAATTGCCCACCATGTGCTCGATATCGGCGTCCAACTGGGGCCACCAGAAGTAGCTCCTGGCCAGAGCCTTGGAGCGGACAATTCCAGGGTGGCTGACGTGCAGCAGCTTGAGCACTCTTGCTCTCAGGGACTCAGGGACGACCACCCGCTGGCCCCACAGGAGGCAACCCCTCTCCATGGACAGTTCTAACTTTTTCCTGAAAAACGGGGCAAATTCCGCTGCCGGGGAGGACGTTGGCCACCCTTTCTGCACCCATGAACTAACCAGGGCCAACGTCTTGTCCCTGCCCATCGCCTTGGCGATCTCTGCGGTCACGACGGGGGGTGAATCTAGGACCTCTATCATGAGCACTTGGTGGTCTTGTTCCACCTTGCACACGTGGCTGCCTGTGTGGGGGAGGGGAGACCTCGACAGGGCGTCCGCGTGGCTTATGTCCTTTCCAGGGCGATACACCAGCGAGTTCTGGTACACGTTTAAAAAAATGGCCCACCTGAGCATCCTAGGGGACAGAATCTGTGGCGTGGGCTTGTCTGCGGTGAAAATGCCTAGCAGGGGCTTGTGGTCAGTCACGATGGTAAAGGGGCGGCCATAGAGGAAATCGTGGAACTTCTTCGTCCCAGCAATTATCGCTAATGCCTCCCTGTCTGTCTGTGCGTAGTTACGCTCTGCCTTAGACAGGGACCTGGAGTAGAACGCCACCGGGGCCTCCTGCCCGTTCTCCAACACATGGCACAGGACCGCCCCCACCCCCACTGGAGATGCATCACATATCAGAACCACTGGTTTCTTGGGGTCAAAATGGGTTAATATGGCGTCCGAGGATAAGAGTTGTTTCAGCTCATTGAATGCCCTCACCTGGCTCTCGCCCCATTTCCACGCCTCGTCCTTTTTTAGCAACTTATGAAGAGGCTCTGCTACCTAGTGGTCACTAGCTCGCGTCCTGATACAGAAGGTTACAGTGTTACAGCTGGTGATTATTATATCCACTCATCCGAGTGTTACATTCTTAAAGGCACAATATTCCAAACACAACACCTTGTTAGCTTCTAAAAGTAATACCCAGCATGTTTGGAGCAAAATGCTAATTATCTGTAAACTACCCAGAAAGGGCTCTAAGCACTAATTCCTAAAAATATGACTGACTTTATTTGAATCAGCCATTGCATCATGCAGTCAATAGAAAATAAATCAAGTTCAGCTATTTTATAAGCAAAGCAGGTCCCACAGCTTTTGTTGGTCTAAGTTAGGAGTTCTCAGCCTTTTTAAATCTGGGGGTCGGTAATGCTCCCTGTTGTGTTTGGAATATTGTGCCTTTAAGTAATGTAACACTCTAATGAGTGGATATAATAATCACCAGCTGTAACACTGTAACCTTCTGTATCAGGACGCGAGCTAGTGACCACTAGGGGCAATAGTGAGCGCCCAGCTCACATGGTTCCAATTCCCCAAATATCTACAGCGCGGGAAGATTCCCGCCATCACCTCACCTGGACAAGAAGGGCGTGACGGGGAATGACATCACGCAGACAGGAGCCAATGGGCTATCGAGGAGCCACATTCAAATGTATAGCCACAGTATATATTGAGCTGTTCATCTGCCATTACCACATGTTCCCCCGGACCATCATGCAATAAAGATGTGTTAAGCCAACCTTTCGGCTGTTCTATTGTCTTGGTTCTCATACACTAAATTGGCGACAAGGATGGGATTAATGGATCCCCACGGAATCAAGACAACGCAGGCCGGTTTCAACATCAACAAACCGGAAGAATGGGAGCTGTTCGAGATGGACTTCCAAAGCACACTGATGGTGTCCGACATCTCAGACGAGGGGAAGAAGAGGGCCATCCTCATCAGGATGCTCGGGTTTCCCGCCATGAAGGTATTGGTGGACCTGGTGTCTCCGAAGAAGGTGAACGAAGTGCCGGTCAAGCAGCTCCTGAAAGTGATGCGCGACCATTTCCAGCCCTCGGTTTCAATGTTTTCGGCTCGGGACGCGTTCTGGAAGAGAGTCCAGGCGCCTGGTGAGTCTGTGGCTGCCTTTGCAGCGGCCCTCCGTTTGGCCACCGGCCCATGCAAATGGGAGAACCTGGAAATTGCCCTCAGGGACCGCATGCTGTGCGGCCTGTGGGACGAGTAGGTCCAGCAAAAGCTGATGAACAAGGAGCCGCCTCCAACGCTGCAAGAGGTCGTGAAGGAGGCGCAGGCGGCGGAAGCCACGAGGGCCTGGGTTAAGGGGTTCAGAGCAAGGCCCCCACAACCCGACAAGGCAGCGGGCTCAGTGCAGGCCGCCAGGCGGGCACCACACTCCTCCACGGAGAGCAGCAAGGACGAGGACATCTGGAAGGTGCGGAAGGATGGCCGGCATTGCGATGGCTGCGGGGCGCTCCATGACCGCATCAAGTGCCCGTTCAGGAAGGCCGAGTGCCACAACTGCGGGCGCTGAGGCCACATAGCCAAGGTCTGCAGATGGTGGCGCAGAGACCAGAGAGGCTCAACAGACCGCTCACCGAAAGGCCAGGAAGGCGTCCGGCCCTCAAGGAAGTAGGACAGCGTGGGCCGCATCTCCGATGACAGCGACGACAACACGGCAGTCCACAGCGTGTCCTTAGGGCACCCACGATATTTTGTTGAGGTACTGGTGCAAGGGGTCCCTGTTAAGATGGAGATAGACTCGGGTTCCTCATATTCCATCATTTCACAGAGGGAATTTTTGGGAATTTCCCCCAACGTGCGGCCCAAGCTCAAAGCACTGAGGTCTAAGCTATGGGACGTGCTGGGAAATAGCATTCCGGTGTTGGGGGTTGGAAAATTCAAGGTCCAATACAAGCAACACGCCGCGGAACTTCCCCTGGTTGTTGCCTCCTCGGGACTCAATGGTTTAAGTCCCTGGGTTTGTTCATTGGGGGGTGCATGCTGTTGGGACTGACCCAATACAGGAGGTGTGTAACGCGCATCCCGAAGTGTTCAAGAAGGGACTCAGAAAATTCAAGGGGCCCCCAGTTGCGTTCGACTTGGATCCGGAGGTCCGCCCAATAAGACTCAAACCGCGAAGGGTGCCTTTTGCACTTAAGGACAAAATACAGGCGGAACTGGACAAATTGGTGGGCCAGGGGATCCTTGTTCCTGTTGATTCCGCGGAGTGGGAAACTCCGATTGTAACAGCGCTCAAGGCCAACGGGGAGGTTCGAATATGCGCTGATTACAAATGTACCATTAATAAGGCGATACGCCCTAATGCGTATCCAGTGCCGGCAGTCAGCCACCTGTTGGCCAGGTTACATGGGGGGAAGTGTTTCGCAAAGCTTGACCTGGCGCAGGCATACCAGCAGCTCTCGGTAACCCCAGCTGCAGCTGCTGCGCAGACGATAATCACTCATAAGGGGGCGTTCCAGGTGACGCGCTTACAGTTTGGCGTGAACTCGGTGCCAGGTATCTTCCAATCGCTCGTGGAACGCCTCTTAAAGGGTCTGGAGGGGGTCTTGCCATACTTTGATGACATATTGATAACGGGGGGGAGTGAGTCAGAACTGGCTGAGAGACTAGACAAAGTCCTGATGGTATTTGAAAAGGCGGGGTTGAGGTTGCGGAAAGACAAATGCGTCTTCTTCGCAAAAGAGGTTGAGTTCCTGGGTTTCCGGGTAACCCCTGCAGGCATCAAACCCTCCGAATCAAAGGTGGCCGCCGTTCAAAATGCTCCTCACCCCACCTCCAAGCCTGAACTGCAGTCGTTCCTAGGGCTCTTAAACTTCTACCATTCCTTCCTGCCTAGGAAGGCGTCGGTAGCAGAGCCGCTTCATAAGTTACTGAAAAAGGACGAGGCGTGGAAATGGGGCAAGAGCCAGGACAGGGCATTCAATGAGCTGAAACAACTCTTATCCTCGGACGCCATATTAACCCATTTTGACCCCAAGAAACCAGTGGTTCTGATATGTGATGCATCTCCAGTGGGGGTGGGGGCGGTCCTGTGCCACGTGTTGGAGAACGGGCGGGAGGCCCCGGTGGCATTCTACTCCAGGTCCCTGTCTAAGGCAGAGCGTAACTACGCACAGACAGACAGGGAGGCATTAGTGATTATTGGTGGGACAAAGAAGTTCCACGATTTCCTCTATGGCCGCCCCTTTACCGTCATGACTGACCACAAGCCCCTGCTAGGCATTTTCACCGCAGACAAGCCCACGCCACAGATTCTGTCACCTAGGATGCTCAGGTGGGCCATTTTTTAAACGCGTGCCAGAACGCGCTGGTGTATCACCCTGGAAAGGACATAAGCCACGCGGATGCCCTGTCGAGGTCACCCCTCCCCCACACGGGCAGCCACGTGTGCGAGGTGGAACAAGACCACCAAGTGCTCATGATAGAGGTCCTAGATTCCCCCCCCCGTAGTGCCCGCAGAGATCGCCAAGGCGACGGGCAGGGACAAGACGTTGGCCCTGGTTAGTTCATGGGTGCAGAAAGGGTGGCCAACGTCCTCCCCGGCAGCGGAATTTGCCCCGTTTTTCAGGAAAAAGTTAGAACTGTCCATGGAGAGGGGTTGCCTCCTGTGGGGCCAGCGGGTGGTCGTCCCTGAGTCCCTGAGAGCAAGAGTGCTCAAGCTGCTGCACGTCAGCCACCCTGGAATTGTCCGCTCCAAGGCACTGGCCAGGAGCTATTTCTGGTGGCCCCAGTTGGACGCCGATATCGAGCACATGGTGGGCACTTGCGAGAGTTGCCAGAGCTCCCGGCCTGAAGAGGCTCGACTTCCGCACAGGGAATGGGATGCGGCAAAGGGGCCGTGGTCCCGCGTGCCATTGACTTTGTGGGCCCTTTCAGAGGATCGCATTTTCTCCTCATAGTGGATCCTTACTCCAAGTGGTTAGAGGTTATCCCAGTTGCGAACACCTCCTCAGCCGCAACAATTAAACAATTGTGCAGGGTGTTCAGCTCGTTCGGCATACCCGACACGCTTATTAGCCATAACGCTAGTTGCTTCACATCCGCCGAATTCAGGGCATTCACCGACATCAACGCCATACGGCACATCACCTCCGCGCCTTTCCACCTGGCGACGAATGGCCAAGTAGAACGCCTCGTGCGTACCACCAAAGACGCGCTGAGGCGCATGGGCCCCGGGGATTTAAACCTGTCAGTTGTGCCAGTTTTTGCTGGGATATAGGGTGACCCCCCTAGCGTCAGGATACTCACCCGCAGAGCTCCTAATGCGTAGAAAACTGACCATGGTACTGACCAGGCTAGACCCTACGAGGGTGGAAGACACTGGGAGGAACATCGGGTTAGCGGGCACGAAGAGTTTCGAAATAGGCACCCCGGTCCATTGCAGAAACTACGCTAGCGCAGGGCCAGCCTGGGTGCCGGGCGTAGTCATTGGGCAAACGGGTCCCATGTCGTACTGCGTCGAGACCAGCACAGGTCTACTCTGGAGGCGACACGCGGACCAACTCCGGCGTCGGGTTTCCGGAAACCAGAGCGCGGACAGCGCGGAACAGGATTCAACGTTAGGGTTCTCCCCCACCCGTTCAGCCCAAGGGGGAGGAGAGGGGGGGTCAGTGGTCCTCACCAAGGGGGGAAGGGAATAAGTTTGTCCCCACAGATATCCTGAGGGATACCCCCACAGATAACCCAGAAGATGATTTTGATTTTGAGTTACAAAACCGGGGGGGTTTCGGAGTGGTCCCCCACTCATCCAAGCGAGAAGCGGGGTTTTTCGTTAGCCCCCAGTGCCCCCGGTTTTCCCACAATGGAGTTTACCCCTACCCCGAAAGCCGCAGAACCGCGGCAAGTCACTAACGAGTCTCCCTCTCCCATTGCAGGACAAGAGATCAGGGAACAGAGAAGTGATAGCACCCCCGGGACAAGCCAGCCAGCCTTGTGCCCAAAATGCGCTTGCAATAAACCATATTGGATGAGAGACTTCGTCTCATCCTAGGGGGGAGGGATGTTGTGTTTGGAATATTGTGCCTTTAAGTAATGTAACACTCGAATGAGTGGATATAATAATCACCAGCTGTAACACTGTAACCTTCTGTATCAGGACGCGAGCTAGTGACCACTAGGGGCAATAGCGAGCGCCCAGCTCACATGGTTCCAATTCCCCAAATACCTACAGTGCGGGAAGATTCCCGCCATCACCTCACCTGGACAAGAAGGGCGTGACGGGGAATGACGTCACGCAGACAGGAGCCAATGGGCTATCGAGGAGCCACATTCAAATGTATAGCCACAGTATATATTGAGCTGTTCATCCGCCATTACCATATGTTCCCCCGGACCATCATGCAATAAAGATGTGTTAAGCCAACCTTTCGGCTGTTCTATTGTCTTGGTTCTCATACACTAAACTCCCTCAGACAGCTTCGGGGGCCAGATGGCCATTTTGCACTTCCCTTACCACATGGCACTTCCTGGTGTGGTGGAGTCTGGGGGGGGTGTACATCCGGCCTGCAGGCTGCAGGTTGAGAATCCCGGGTCTAAGTGGTCACATAGTTTGCTGCCTGATGGTGTATCTGGCCACAGGAGATGGGGGAAAATATGCTATATATGCCTCCCTTCTCAACTAGCCTCTGCCTTCTTCCCTTCTTGTTCTTTATAGTCCCACACTGGTGGTGCCAGAACTACTACAATACAATGGAGAACTATACAGAGAGCAGTATTTTTGTGTTTACTAACAGTCATTACTCTTCAGCTGGTTTGTGGCACCATTTTGAACAGCAGCAGCTCAGTGCACCATCCGAACTCTAAATCTAAATAATGCAAAAGCTGTGCAGGTATTTTTAGAGTAATGTTTTTCTGTTTTTTTAAAGGGAGTGTCAGAAAAAATACTAGTAGTTTAGTGTTTAGCTTAAGCGTCAGAACATTATTCACTTGCTGGAAAACTGCAGAGATGTTGGTCAAAATCCAAGTTGGTTAACTTAATGGTTTTGCATTATGTAGTTCACAAGTGTCTGTCAAATGTTAGGTAGTATGGTGGTTTAAGATTGGCCGATAATATATAAGCCACATCATTACGATTTCTGCCAGTTTTGTTGCAACAGCACTTAAACCAGACAGCTCTGGAAGTCGCGATACAGATTTACAAAATCCTTAGGGCATTTTCACACATTATATTGCGTATGTTTGAGCTTCTCTGTTATTGGTTTCTTTGCTTGTTCACCGCTTATAGTGGGTTAACACCCAGATGGGTGGTATAGAAATCCAATAAATAAATAAATGAATAAAATGAATGAATGAATGAATGAATAATATTTGAGCCATGTGAATTTTGTGTGTGTGTGTGTGTGTGTGTGTGTGTGTGTGTGTGTGTGTGTGTGTGTGTGTGTGTGTGTGTGTGTGTGTGTGTGTGTGTGTAAAACTGAAGGCCAAACTGCATATTCTGGCTGAAAATTGATTTAATTTAATTTAGTTTTAATGTGAACGTTCTGCATTTCTCTCAGAGAACTAGAAGGGACCCTGAATGACTTTGGAAGTTTGAACCACTTTATTTTAATCTTTCCCTCTTTAGTTGAATATAGTCTTCTTTCACGTCTGCCACTATGAGTTTTGAGCACACTTTGCCAAACACCTCTCCATTCTCCTCAACACTGCAGCAGAAGGTCAAGGCCCAGACTTCTGACACTCCTCAATCTATTTTAGTCTTAAAAGGCTAGATCTCAGTGGTTTTGTGTGCCTAAAATTAAAAGAGATTAAAATAATAAAAATAGAAAAGTGATAAAGACTAAAATAAGAGTGGTGTGGTGAGCAATCGGTAGAAAACAGAAGAAAAGTACATGTAAACTCCAAAATATCTCTTTAGATTAGGGGTTATTCTTGACTCACCTTGAGGTGAGAATGTGAAGCTCTTTTAAAAATGGAGTGAAATTTTGTCTCTTGGTTTCTGCTATCTGCTGCTGACAGAGTACATTTTTTCTTTAGGAGCACAAAACAGTGCCATTGTCTCATATCTAAGTCGTATGTTTAGGCTCCTTATTTACAAAAACAAAACAAGAAAAAAAATCACCTCACCTCCTTTCACCCTATTTAGCTGCAACCTTCAAACCCAGACATTTTAACCTCTCAATTACAGAGACTGCTCATGTTATCTCAGCAGCAGGCTCAGCTTAGCTTTCATGGCAAACTCTAAAAATATTGGGGGCTGAGCTGCAACACCTGTGCCAGCCCCCCTTTGACAGCATCCTGTACTGGCACCACAACTTCACCTGAGCCTGTAAGACTGCTGGCTATATTGCTTGGCATCACTGATATAATGGACATTGTCCAATAGGTGCATTGGGCTCTTGACTGCATCCTGCACAGCATTTCAAGCCTGGCTAGCGGGGGGGGGGGGAGGGGGGGAGATTATAGCAGTAATATACTGCAATTTGAGCACTAGAAAATAATATAAATTCTGGAACAGAAATGCTCCCTTGAAAGCAGATGTCTGGAACTTATGCAACAAGTGAGGAACAATTGAACATCTGCTCTGCTGTTACTGGATCATCTGGAAAAAAACCTCTAGAATGATCAAGTCCTCCCAAACATGGTCCAAATCTCTCTCCCCTCACCCCACCCCCAGGCTTCCTACAGCCTTGTAAAACAGGCTCACTCTGGCCTATATCACAAATTGATCCCATCTCATATATATGATCTCAAAACATATGCAAGAAACAAATAGTCCTATTTCAATTCTGAAATTACACAACAGCTTCCTAGAAAGTGCTTTTCTGATATATTCCAAATTACCATACTTTACTTTTTGGTTATTTTTCTTGATCATAACGAAGGTGTTGGAGGAGAGTCTTGTGAATACCCTAGAAAACAAGGGGAACAAATAGGTCAATTTTAGAATAAATCAACCCTGACTGCTTCTTGGAAGGTGAACATGAAGCTAAAGTACTTTAGACATCAAATGAGAAGAGAGAATTCACTTGAGTGGGCCTTGATGCTGTGAAAGGCTGAAGGCAAAAGAAGAAGGGGGTGGCAGAAAATGAGATAGCTATATGGTATTTTTGATGCAATGGGCACAGGATTGGGCTGGTTAAGGAGGATGGTGGAGGATAGGGGTGCCTGGTGTGCAATGGTCCATGGGGTCACAGGGGTTAGAACCAACTGTGCGACTGAACAACAACAACAAAAGGCAGCCTGAAGAAGGCTTCCAAAAAGATTGCTAGTTATTTTGTAACCATTTGACTGGTACCAAGGTATCATAAGTGTATTATCCTTTCAGTGCTGTGAGCTTCAAAAAATTCAACTGAACAACATAACTATAGGCATTGACTAAACAGAAGAATTCAGTTTGTGGTCTTTGAAACATAATAAAATAGCTTAGATGAATGTTGACTGCAGGTTTTTTTTTTTATTGGTGTGAGCCTGTTGAACCCTTCCTGCTCTTAAAACAGTAATTAGCGATGTTAAAAAGCTGTATATGAATACTTCTGAAGAATTACTAGCCAAATAGTTGATTCTTATAAAACTCTTAGTAAGCTAGTAGAAAGAGAGCCAGTATAAATTAGCTTCATGCCTCTGGTAAAGAAAAATATCCCAAGTTATCTGAGCTGTATCATTAATTCCTTTTTCTGTTGATGTTGGAAAAGCATTTTGTCTTACATTATCAAATCAGAAGTGGCTGGCCTGATCAGTGGTTCATCTGTTTCTGTTTGGTAATGGTACTTAATGCATCAGTCAATATCAGTCTTGTGTATCTTTTTTGGAATGAGATGTCAGAGAGAACATAGGTGGAGTCAGAAAGAAGCATTCAAATTAATCATGAAAAACTAACACTGCAATCAATGTGGTGGATGGAGTTTGAGACTAGCATTCATGTCAGTTGGGTTCAGGTCCCTGCTTTACCATGGAAATTCACTGGGGGTAGGAGAGTCAGAGTGGCAATTATAAAATATCCACTAAATATTTAATATACCTTGAAAACCCATTAGAGTCACCATAAGATGGATGTGTCTTGATGAGCCATAAGAACTACAAAGTAAGTTTTATTTCTGTGTTCAGGCCAGATGTGAAATTGCCAAAATGAAACTACCTTTTGGTGAATGCATTCTGTAGCTCCTTTCGCCTGACCCAGTGTCAAGAAGATTAACTAGCACAAGGTGGCTGTTGCCTGGGGTATGCCCAACTGTGGTTTAAAAATACTGCAGTCTTCGAGGAGGCTCTTTCTGTGTACCTGTGGACAAGATAAGTACTAATAGTTAATACTTCCTTCCAAATCCAGATCTCAGTATTGCTTTGCAGATGCAATATTTTACATCATCATGAGATGTGATTATTTGTCTGCATGATTAGTGGGGTGAGGTGAGGAAGAGATTGAAAGAGAGAGGAAAACAGAGGAGAGGGAAATGCACATATATCTGTTAAACAGACAAACAAAACTTAAAAGCTGACTAGCAACACTGGTTCCAACTGTTTTTGTGTTCAGTGCCCTGACTGATTTAGTATTTCATTCAGGGTCATAGCCAGGATTCTAGATGGGGGTGGGTGAATATTTTTTCAGGATGGGCAACAATGTCATATATATGTAGCTTTCTCTCTCTCCCTCTCTCTGTGCCAATGCCTGAATTCAAGTACACAAGCATAGTTGTTTGTTTGTTTTCTATACCACCATTTGGGTGGTATCACACTCTGGGTGGTGTACAAACAGATAACAAATAGCAACAGAACACACAGCAAATCAAAATATATTTCTCTCTCTTTCTTCCAGAGGAGAACTCAATGAACGCAGTTCACTACTCAGGATAATGCTTATTTTGCTATAACCTTGTTGTGTTTAGCATTGGAAAACCTGTAGGATCTGGACAGTAAGTACCGAAATACAGGGAAATAAATTTTCATAAATATCTTCAACAATCACACACCATTCAGCATCCTATCCCACATATCTAACTGTGTCACAACAGCTCATGACAAAAATCTGTTTTCTAATAAAGTGAACCTTTTTCAACCATTCTCATAAGCTTGTGCTCTTAATATCTTTCTGAGACTACAGAATATATAAAAGTATAACCATTTATTTATTTATTTATTTACTGCTTGCTTGCTTGCACCAGACCTGCAGCAATAGGAGATGAAAGATTTGTCTATGGCTAAGCCCTTTCCTATATAATTTTGCAGCATCTAATTTTGCTCAAACAATTGGCAACAAATACCTGGCAGCTGCAATTCTGGAGCCTTTCGTAGTATGGCTCCTGCTTTTTGACCTGCTAATGACATTTTGGAATTCCCTATCTTGCAATTCAACTGGGAAATATCTCACAGAGTTTGGAGCAACTGATTGTGCTGATGACAGATACAGGTGAAGCAATAGAGAGCTTTATCTGGAATTTGGTACTGAAGTTAGAGGTGTCTTATCTTCTGCTCTGAATTCCTCCATCCGATCCCACAGTATATTATTTTGTCAAAAGCTGGTTGCCAACCTCCTAATGAGTTGGTTCAATGCCCTTAGAATGCTGGAGGTTGAGGAGGACCTGTTCAAGAGTGACAAAAGCATTCAAGATAATTAGAAATCTCTTGTGGGAGAGGGAAATTCATTCAGAATGAGCTAAGGAAGGTTGAATGATGATGAAGGGCTCATCAAAGTACAAAGGAATTAATCTTTTTGTTATTTTCTTTGGTAACTATTGTCTTTAACATTTCTGTTAGTATGTAGTAGATTTCTTCTATAATATTTCCAGCTTCTGTAAATGTTCAAGAAAATAACATTATCATACTTTAAGAAATATGATTAACACTATCATGAAAAGAGACTTTGATCACCTTTAAAACAGCAGATTCATTTTAGTTTGTACTTTTGTGGATTGCAATCCATCTCCATGGATGATTTGTGCTTCAAGCAGGGCAAAAGAAACCTTGGATGATTTGTGCTTCAAGCAGGGGAAAAGAAATCATGCTCTGCTCACAAGCTATTTATGTTTACTTTTCTCATATTACCATACCAATGGCAATAGTTAGCTGGCAGCAGGCCTTTTGTTTCTTTATTTAACTTCAAGTGAGGGAGAAGTATGGTTTATCAGTGTTTCAGAACAGTAATTTTTTAATTTGAGAGGATAAATTATTTTTAACCAAATGGACCAAGCTTGGCAAGACAGCAAGCCTAAACAATGCTTCAGAAGACATCTCTGTTGTCTCAGCTGTTCTTATGCAAGAAGCCAGGCCAGGTTCTCTATTCTTTCCTCAATTTAATCTCCTCGGTGGCAGTCCAGAGACTTTATTGTCTGTAAAACATGTTGCATAAGGGGGTACAAAGGAAGGAGAATAATGGGGGAAAGACAGAATTAAAAATGGATGTACCTTTAGTCACAGCTGAGAATCTGATGCTTCGGTTTTCCGCTGTTGTCAACTCTGGTTCCTTTAAATTTCATGTTGTATGCAACAAACATGGATTCTAAGGGCATTGAAACAATACAATAATCTTACCAAGGAATTCAGTATGCTAATATTAAGGATAAACATGGAAAGAATACTTAGGCACTCATGGTAGTCCTCATCCACCCTAATCCCCAATCTTCCTATGTTGAGTAGGAAAGTCTGAAGTAGCCCTTCTGCTTGCATTAAGTTGAGACAGACTAGAAGTATTTGTGCAAAAGGGAATCCTGCTTTATGCAATTTACTGGCATAAATGCAGCAAGTAAATTACATCAGCAAATCAACACTAATTAACAAGTTGCTTCTCCTATTCTTAGTCATGCACCAACTCATATGATGAGTAGATGATGAGAAATGCAAGGGGCAACCAATTAACATTGGCAGTTCACTGCTGCAGTTTATGGTAAGGCACTTAAACCGGTGTAACTAGACTATAGGTGCCTGGCCAAAAATGTAAAAGACCAAATGAACTTTGGGCAAAATTCCAAAGCATGTCTACAGGATCCCCCTATTAGATGATCAAAATTGCAAAAACAAACACGGGCTAGATTTTAGGTGTAGAAGGACATTTCATGAGGCTGCACATTGCATAGCTGGGACTGGGGAAGAATACAAGAAGCAAAATGATATTTCCAAAAACCCTCCAAATGATCCTGGCCAAATGTTAAGGTGAGGCTTTATAACTTATCAGTAAGCTTCAAAATAATGTGGCCACTTTTAAAAATCAATCTCAGGTATCTGGTTTCACCTTAGGCAATGTTAATGTTATTGTCTTTCCTCAGTTTCATAAACAGAGCTCTGCCAATCACTCCACATCTGATCTGTTGGCTTGCAATAAAGGACATAACTCTAGCTTGGCTGGAAATGAAGGCATCCAGAAACACAGCCATCCCTGTATCGCAAAACTTGGATATCAAATTTAGTTTATATGTCCTGTGAAAAAACAGGCAATTGTAGCCAAATGAAGAGAATTATATAAGGGCTGGAGGGAGAGATTGTCCTAAGTTTGGTGCTATCCTTATTCAGTGACGGCAAATGTTTTCATTCTGGTTGCAAGATATTCACAATATCTTTCCACGTGCTTAACAAGAAGGAAAGGAAAAAGAGTGATGTATATTTTGTACAAATCTCAGAAACAAGCAGATTTATGCAGATGCTTAATTCAAGTGAACGGAAGCATCAACTGGGGGGCTACAAGTTGTCCACCCTGCCCTTTATGAGCAGTGGAAGAGCCTGAGTTCAGAAAGTCTTATGTCATCAAAATTTAATCAAACAGTCCGACATTGAGTACAATTTGTTTGAACTGGCTTGTCAAAAAAGTAAGAAAGAAAGTCTATTTATAACCTCCCACTAAGAAATATTTAATTTGTTGTCCAAGTTTATTTTTTTTAATACAAAAAGAAAATACAAAACCATTGAGCAACTCTGGAAAGTTTTTCTAAAATCTTGCTTCCTTTCTTCTCCTTTCCTTTGGAGACCACACACCAAGATGTAAAACTTCATTTTAAATGTATTCTGCACCTTTCATGAAAAGTTCATAACATCATCTCACCAATTCTTGGTCTAACATTTTCCTATTTTCACCAGTGATAATTTGACAGCATAAGGGACTGTAAAGAATTGTTTTCCCTTCTGTTGCACAAACATTGGATCCCTGCTAGAACCATATTCTCCAGGGATGCCATTGAATACTACATGTAAAGTAGAACAACTTTATTGACGACTCTTTGCAACAAATGAACCGAAATTCAACTGAGCCATGCAATTATCATGGTGTCATGCTGTGCTTCCAACTTTCACAACCATCTGTACAAAAAAGAGCGCAATTATGGATGTAATAAAGGTGTACCTCTAGATGCCCATGCATAATGAATGTCTCCTATAGCAAACTAATTTTAAATCATGAACAGGGAATGTGTTGTTTCCTAGATGTACTAGGCCAACAACTCCCATAGAAAGATAGTAAGGACCAAATCATTTAAAGCTGCCTTTAACAACTGAATTCCCTAAATGCTGTCAATAATAATTTTCAAAATGTTTTAATCATTTTATTTTTATTTTATAGGGTTATTCATATCTATCTAAAAGGACTGCATTCATATCTAAAAGGACTGCAGTGGCTCAAATGGATATGACGCTGACTGGGAGATGGAAGGTCAGCAGTTCGATTCCCGAGTACTGCAGGATGGAATGAGCTCCCATCTTTCTCCCAGCTCCTGCCAACCTAGCAGTTCAAAAGCAAGAAATTGCAAGTAGATAAATAGGGACCACTTTGGTGGGAAGGTAAACAGTGTTCCATGTGCACTCTAATGTCTAGTTATGCCTGCCACATGACCAGGGAAATGTCTGCAGACGCAGACAGCGCTGGCTCTTCAGCTTTGAAACAGAGATGAGCACTGCACCCTAGAGTCGGATACAACTGGCTTTCGAGCAAGGGAAAACTTTACCTCATATCTATGGTTTACATATTGTCTGTTGCAGTGCTGAATCACCTTGAATTGTAGCTTTTTGTTATAGTGGTGCATCATGGGTGTGTGAGTTTTACCCCCGGTGGCTTAGTGGTTAATGTGCTGAGCTGGAGACTGGAAGGTCAGGTTTCGATACCCGAGAGCTGCAGTTGGGGACATGAAAGAAGCCTCATTCAGGCATCCCCTAAAAATCCTTTCAACCCAGAATAATCTCTGACACAAAATTATTAAAGTTAAAATTATTATTAACTTTGTTTAACCACCCAGGGTAGGTAGCATTTGGACTAATAGAACAGAATATTCAAGCAAGCAAGCAGCCCTTGCCACTGTCTATGAATGATGAGCATTGCAGGCCATCAACATCAAGTAAACCACCCCTAGTCAAAGAAGTATGGTTTTTCTCAGAAACTTTCTCTTTTTACTTTTGGCTTTGAATTATAGTTACAGTTGCCAAGTCAACAGTATCACATTCTCAGGGCCAAAATGTGATACAGATTGGATTGGATTGTTGTGACATCACAAGGAAAGGATCTTTTAATTTCACAGAAGCAGTCCAGGGTTGAATTGGAGGGGATATTTCTTGCAAGGTTTAGGGTAGTGATATAGTCCTGCCACCCTACATCAGATGTGTCATCCTGTAATTTCTGGGACTAAGGTTGCCATGGCTAAATCACACTCACATTTACACTTGCCAAAGGTCAGAAAATGGGCGCCACAGGGACAGAACATGCAAGGGCCACAGTCTTGTGATACCAGAAAGCAAGAAAGGGGCATCTCTCCTGCCTGCTTACTCTGCCAAAATGGTTTCTGACTCTTCCTTCTGCAACCAAACTGGCCACCACCTAAAGGTATACCCATATACCCAGATTTGCAGGATGATGCCTTCTGTCTAAAGAAACTGGGATGGGAGGATACCCCCTTCATTCTCAAGGGGCAAGAGTTCTTAGGCAGTAGAAGAAGGAAGAAAGTAAAAATAGGATCCATAAACTGAAAAACAGATCCTTCTAATCCATATGATTTTTACATGGATCATTCAAAACCCATCAGCAAATTATAGATCACATCTTCACCCTGATCATTAAGGATACAAAACACAAATCCTTCACTGCATGTGATGACTGCCATTGTCCAAAAACATAATTCTGAAGTGCAGAGCCTTATGAATCAATATGAGTTGAACTTACTCAAGCCACTGTCAAATCGTAGATCCCTCTGTGCCTACAAACTGAACCATAACAATTACAGATCCCTCACTGAACATATCAATATTGTGCAGAAATGTGGATAAAAGGTATGTATTCTCAGCAAAGGTCAGGGTAAATTTTTCCCTTGTTCGAAAGCCAGTTGTATCCAACTCTAGGGTTCAGTGCTCATCTCTGTTTCAAAGCCGAAGAACCAGCACTGTCTGCTTCTGCAGACATTTCCCTGGTCATGTGGCAGGCATGACTAGACACCGGAGCACACAGAACACTGTTACCTTCCCACCAAAGTGGTCCCTATTTATCTACTTGCAATTTCTTGCTTTGGAACTGCTAGGTTAGCAGGAGCTGGGAGAAAGACAGGAGCTCATTCCGTCTTGCAGTACTCGGGAATTGAACTGCTGACCTTCCACCTCCCAGTCAGCATCTTACCCACTTGAGCCACTGCAGTCACATGTATTCTCAAGGATTGACATTTTTACATGGTATCCTCCCCAAATCATTCTCAAATCAAAGACCCCACCTCTTCCTTACAAACTGAACCATTAAAATAACAGATCCCTTACTGCTTGACATCATCATGGTGAAAATATAAATCCAAGATATAAATCCTCAAGGATCTAAAAGTTTTTAAATAGAGGATCCTCCACCAACCACTGTCAAAACTTCAATCCAATAAGCACTCATGGACTAAATCATAAATCTCACTTATGGATCCTCATGAATCCACATGATGTTTTATAAAGGATCTTCCCCAAGCCACCATTAAATCATATTCCATCTGTATTTCAAACATCCATGAGCAGAGATGGGCTCTATTGTTTGATAGCAGTTAGGGAAGATCACATGTAAAAATAATGTGGATTCATGAGGATCTGTGCTCAAGATCCATGTTTTTGCACTGCTGCAATACCATGCAAAAGTACCCAATAATTTATATGGTTTTATCTGTTTGCATATATAAGATCAATGCTTTGATGATGGTTTAGGAAAGATTCCATTTAAAAATCATCTCAAATAATAAAAATATTTTTGTTTTCATTTATATAGTCCCACAAACAGATATGGAAATATGTTCAGATGTTTGTTCATGAATGTGTACCTTCCCTGGACAAAGACAAATGGTGGAGGTCACAAATGTTCAAAGGGCAAGCAAACAGGAGAGATTAATATGGCATTAAAAACTCTGGCCCACATGAGAAACCAAACGAAAAAGAATATAATGATCAGCACCAATGTTAGGTGGAGCCCCCTTTCTTGAATTGTGTGAGCCTACTCAGAAATATGCCATGACAGAAAGTCCCACCAAGAAAGCTCATCTTTATTTGACTTACTGGCAAGCTTTTAGGCAAGGGTTTGCTTATGTAATTGTTTTGATTCCTTCATAATATTTTACAAAGGTCCAGAGGTTGTTTGTCTTCCCTCATGAATCCTTCTGTTTTTCTTCTTCACTTCCAGATGTACAGCTGCTGCCACCACCAGTCAAAAGCAATTGAATAGCTGCTGATTCTTCTCTCCTTCATATGTCTGTCTTTGTGTGTGTTTTAAGAAAGGGGAGTGGGAAAGCTCAGAAGGGAAACATGGAGAAGATGGTTGTTTTGTGGACTTTTTAAAAAAAATTCTGCAAACAATGAGGGGCCATTCATAGGCAATGTCTGTCTTTGTGTGTGTTTTAAGAAATGGGAGTGGGGAAGCCCAGAAGGGAAACATGGGTAAGATGGTTGTTTTGTGGACTTTAAAAAAATTCTGTAAACAATGAGGGGCCATTCATAGGCAATGGTAGACCATCCTTACCAAATAAAATCTATGAAAGGGGGAAAGTCTGCCAACGTATGGTGCTTGGAGGCACCTGCTTGGAAGTATCAGCCGTCTGTTGTTCTCTTCGCCTCTGCAACTAGTTGAGAGAAACATTACAGCTCTGTAGTAGTACACATGTTTTGCATGCAAAAGGTCCCATGAGCAAGCCCTGGCAGAGCCAGGGTTGGTGGAGGAGGAATCCTGCCTGAATTCTTGAAGAATCACTGCCTGTCAGTGTTAATTAGACAAGATGAACCAAAAGCTTGGCTTTGTTTAAGCAGTTACTGATAGTCATGACATTGTCCTCATTGTCTGACAGAATTCCAAATGAGGTTAGAATCTAAAATGTCATTTTTATTGCACAATCTTAGAAGGCTATAAAACTTGCAAAATGGGTTTGTTTGTGAAGGGGTATGTCCACGGGAGGTGTGGTATAAATCTCAGACAGTGGTGAGCTGGCCCATTGGGCAACCAGGACTCAGCCTGGGGCACTCCCCAGGCCCCCAGTACCATGGAGACCCCCCCCCGGGTGGCAATCCAAAGAGCTGAGCTGAGCTGCAATGCCCAGAATGATCGAGCAAAGGAGGCTCTGTGTTCCTCTGCCTGCCTTCCTCCTCCTGTGCTGCCAAAGTTAAGATTACAAAAGCAGCTCCATTGACAGCAGAGCCGCCATGGCTTAGAGATTGCAAATTTGCCTTGTAAGCAGGAGGTTGTTGGTTTGAATCCCCAGAGGGGAGTTGAAATTAGAAGGCAAGTGGAAACGTATATGTTTAGTCATCACTCTCTGTCCAGTGCCCTTTTAGCTTAGCCAGCATGTCCCTTATCCATACCTGTCAACCATCACGATTTGGCCAGGAAAACCCTGTAATTTGACGCCCATTGATGTCATAACCCGCCCCGCGCTGCCAAAACCCCGTAATTTGGCAGTGGGGAAAACACTTCCCACGCATGTGCAGAAGCGCTACGCTGCTTGCGCAGCCCCTACGCAAGCAGTGTAGTGCTTCCGCTCATGTGTGGAAGGGTTTTACCCCTTCCACGCATGCACGGAAGCACTACTCCGCTTGCGTAGGGACTGCGCAAGCGGCGTAGTGCTTCTGCGCATGCATGGAAGGGGTAAAACCCTTCCACGCATGGGTGGAAAGTGACCTGCACACAAGCGATGTGCGCAGGTCCCGTTTTTCCAGAGCCGCGGGTTGACAGGTATGCCCTGATCTCAGAACTGGTCCATACATTTCTGAATTTGTAACTATACAACTGGTCATGCTGCTGGTTCTTTAGTCCAAATGCCTTGTCTCAAATGTCACAGTGGGACAACAGTGGCCTTCCAAAAAGTGAGGAATGTCTGGCCAATACTAGAGAAAGAGCTTATAGATGCATTCCCAAGGGGCAACACAAATAAATAAATGCCTTCACTCTGAGCCAAGAATGGGTGGAAGGAAGAACAACAACAAACAACCAAACTTTAAAGCAATTTCACACATCAGTATCAAATGTTCTCCTCTGACATAGGAATGGGCAACTACTTGTTATGTTTCTCCTTCTCAGTAGTTTGATTTTTGGGATGCAATGAAGAGAACTTGACATAGAATTATAAGGCACCCTGAGATTCATTGCTTCCATTCAAGAGCAAAATGAAGGAACCCTCCCCCCCCCTTAGGTCTCTGTAATAATTTGCACATCAATTTTTGGATGTCATCTCACTTTGAAAGGCCAAGTACATGCATACGACAAGATCATAAGGACTGTCTGATTGGTAAGAAAGATTTAAACATTTTGAAACAAATGAACAATAACCTTCATTCAGGATGATTCATGTAATTCATGCATTTGCACAAATTGTTCATTTTTGAGAAAGCCTGTTGTTATGTCAAAAAGAGACCAGTTTGACATTAAACATAATTACTTTCAATTTGTAAACTCCAATGAGAATGCACCAGAAATTATTTTCTGTTCTCACTGGTGAGGAGAATAATGTAGTCTTTCCTTGTTTTTTCATTTATAGATAAGATAAATGAGAATGTTCATTCCTACTTTAGTGCTGCTTGTCTTGAGATTTGTTTCCCCACCTGGAAAACCAGAAAAGCACAGTAATTCCCTGAAACCTTAATTGGTAGCAATAGCAATTGCTCTCTGGGTGGTTCACAATTTAATTAGCATTTTGCCCCCCAACATGCTGGCTACTCATTTTACCAAGCTCAGAAGAGTGGAGGGCTGAGTCAACCTTGTTCTTAAACTCACAACATTTTGGTGGCAGTACAGCAGTTTAACCACTGTGCCACCAAAGCTCTTGGTACCCTGAGATCTGGCAGACTGAGTGCTGATAAGGTCCAATAGCTGTTAAGAGATCCACTTTGTGTGTATATGTATGTTAATTACAGAAAATTGTGTTAGTGAAGTTAGAGCAGTGATGGTGAACCTTGGTACTCCAGGTGTTCTTGGACTTCAATTACCAGAAGCCCAATTCAGCACTCCTGCTGATCAGGACTTCTGTGAATTGAAGTTCAAGAACACCTAGAGTGCCAAGGTAGACCATTATTGGGTTAAAGTATGCCCCAGTGGAACTGGGACAGCTTTGCTTGTCCAACAAGGACAATTATTTCCTTATTCTCCTTGATCCGACAGATGATCCTCCACCTATCCCTCCTTTCCCTTACTTATAACCTTGCTAAAGCCCTAAGATAATCAGCCCTAACAAGATGAATGATCTGCAAGGAGGTTGTGGACTTTGGTTCAAACAATGAAGCCTTTGAGCCACCCCACCCTTTACCTCCTATCTCCATGGGTGCAGTGCCCCTTTGCTCCTCCTCCCCCTTCAATTTCTTAAATTGAAAGTCTGACTTATTCTGAAGCTAAATTTGGCAGGCAGCCTGAAGCCAGATGGAACTTAACTGCTTTCTAAGAAAAAAAATATGAGCAAGGGAATTGCAGTTGGATGCTGTAATTTTTTCACCGGGGCATTAATTTCCTTGCATGCTCACTTACTTCCTCACTCCCCCCTCTCCTAACCTCCTGTTTTTCTCTCCTCTGCAAATTTGTGTGCAATGTGCAAAAGCCAAAGAAGCTATAAGTATCTTATTAATACACTCTTACACAAATGAAACACACACACACAAAATGACAGCTGTGTTTAACGTTGGATCAAGAAGACATAGCTGGCAGAGGTGGAAAACAAAATATCTGCTAGGCAGGAATGGCATAAAAAGAAATCTTGTAATACTAAGTTGCTCTGCTTCATATGTTATTGAAATATTCAAGTTCAAAAATAGGAACTGCCAATTTGCCTGAGACACTCATGCTGCCAATCCAGGTAGCCTCTGTGCCCAAACTGGTCTATTTTGTTGAGGGAATTGGAACGATCCTGACAGTAAAACTTCAATCCAGTTTTAAAGTTCCTGTGCAGGTGGATGTGAATATTGCAGTCTTTCAGTCTTAGAGTGCGAAAGATGACTGTAAAGGAAAAGGTCACTTTCACACCGGAAAAGGTTGCTTTAATGGGAGTGATCTACTATAAAGAGACCCTCCCATCTGCCAGAGAATTATTCCCGCATGACCCCCACACCCCATAAAAGTCCTACAGCTGGGCCTCTTTTTTGGGGTCATGATTATGGATGAGCTAGAGTGCATTTCTCCATACATCTGTGTGACAGCTGGGAAGTAGATTGCACTGGTCAGTAAAATGAGTACCCAGCATGATGAGAGCAAAATGCTAATTACATTGTGAAATGTCCAGAGAGTGCACTAAGTGCTATGGGTTGGTATATAAGTGTAATTGCTATTGCTACAAACTACAATATACTGTTATGTATATGCAGAGTACATCATGCATAATGCAGGGCTGGATGCAGCACAAGCTGAAATTAAGATTGCTTGGAGAAATATCAACAACCTGAAATATGCAGATGATACTACTCTAATGGCAGAAAGTGAAGAAGACCTAAAGAGAGTGCTAAAGCTGGCCTGAAACTCAAAATGTAAACAAAAACGAAGATCATGACATCTGGCCCCATCACTCCCTGGCAAATAGAAGAGGAAGAAATGGAAGTAGTGACAGACTTTACCTTCTTGGCATTTAAGATCGTTGCAGATGGTGACTGCAGTCATGAAATAAAATGATGCTTACTTCTTGGGAGGCAAGCTATGGCAAACCTAGGCAGCATAATAAAAAGTAGAGGCATTACCCTGCCAAGAAAAGTCCACATAGTTAAATGATATACCCAGTAGTAATGTATGGAAAATAGATGGGGAAGAAGTAGAAGCAGTGCAGACTTTACTTTCCTAGGATCTAAGATCACTGCAGATGGTGGCTGCAGCCATGAAATAAAAAGGTGACTGATTCTTGGGAGACAAGCTATGAGAAACCCGGGGAACACAGTGAAAAGTAGAGCCATTACCTTGCAAACAAAAATTCACATAGTCAAAGCAATGGTATTCCCAGTGGTAATGTATGGTTGTGAGAGCTGGACCATTAGGAAAGCTGAGTGCAGAAGAATAGATGCCTTTGAGATGTGGTGTTGGCAGAGAGTTTTGAGAGTCCCCTGGACAGCGAGGAGAAGAAACAGGTCAATCTTAGAAGAAATCAACCCTGACTGCTCCTTAGAAGGTCAAATAGTAAAGATGAAACTAAAGTACTTTGCACATCAAATGAGAAGAGAGGATTCACTTGAGAAAATCTTGATGTTGGGAAATGTGGATGGCAAAAGAAGAAGGGGGCAGCCAAAAATGAGTTGGCTAGATGGTAATGTAGATGCAAAGGGGACAGAGCTGGGCAGGCTGAGGAGGATGGTGGAGGACAGAGGTTCCTGACAAGCAATGTTGCGACTGAACAACAAAAAATGTATGGTTGTGAGGGCTGGACCATAAGGAAAGCTGAGTCCAGGAGAATATAGACGCCTTTGAACTGTGGTGCTAAAGAAGACTCCTGAGAGTCCCCTGGACTGCAAAGAGATCTAATCAGTCAATCCTAAAGGAAATCAACCCTGACTGCTCCTTGGAAGGACAAGTACTGAAGCTGAAACTCAAGTACTCTGGCCACCAAATGGGAAGAGAGGACTCACTGGGAAAGGCTCTGGCACTGGGAAAGATCAAAGCCAAAAGGAGAAGGGGGCGGCAGAGGATGAGATGACTAGACAGCATCATTGACGCAGTGGGCCTAGACATGGGCAGACTATGGAGGATGGCAGATGACAGAGGAGCCTGGCGTGTGGTGGTCCATGGGGTCACAAAAGGGTCAAATTCAACTGTGTGACTGAACAAGAACAAAACAATCACACTCTTAGTGAGAAACTGTATCAAACAAAACACCCCTTTCCTATGTGCAGTAAGGTTTTTCCTGTGACATAAGGTTTTCTGAGGCATCTCACTACAAATTTTATGAGATTTCTCTAATGTTTTGAGGTCAGAATTATTACAATTCCTGCACAAAGTGGCACTTTTTCTGCACAAGATGCCTTGGAAAGGTCTTCGAGCTATGAAGAATTTGTCTGTTTCATTGGCAAACAAACAGAAAAGGCATGCAGGGGCAGGGGAGGAATAAGAGGAAAACAAAGACCAGTGGATTTAATTTCCCACGAAGTTGGAAAATCATGTTGATGTAGGAAGAAAGTCTTGGTGAGAACTCACAATCTGATGACACTCAGAAAAGCACTGAAAATAATAAATTTTTCAAGGACTGTTTACAACCATCCATGATGATATTTCAGGGAGGGATCTGCACTGCTTACTTTTTTTAAAATGGCTTTTCCCCACAAGACAAACTTTTAAAAGAAATGCCCCTAATGAAACAAAAGAGAAATGCTGAAATAAACTCTTTTTTTTTGTAAGACAACAATTCTCAACAAGGTAGGGTTGCCTTCCCTTAAGCAGGAAGTTCTTTCTTCACATGAAGACAATAGAAGAATTGGTTCTATTAGAAACATATTTAGAAATTAGAATTAGAAATACAATTTTTATCTGATGATGTTCAGCTAAATAAATAAATTTCATGCCAGAAATTACTCTGGGTTGAAAGGATTTTTTTGCTGGAGAAACTCCACTCAGCGGATGCCTGAACAAGGCTCCTTTCATGTCCCCAAGATCCGTCATGTAGCACTTGAGTATCAAACCCCAACTGTCCAGTCTCTAAGCTCAGCGTCTTAACCACTAAGCCACTGCAGGGGTCAGCTGAGTGTGTTACTAGTGGAATTGTTGGACTCCACTGTGTAGGGAAGAGCAGTGATATAAATTGTTGTTTTTACTGGGAAATTAAATTGAGATGAATGGTCAGGTGGTGATTTCTCGGTCAACACTCAGCAAGCGTTGACTGGCTTGTTATCACCACTGTTTCAGCAGCTTATAATCAATTGTGTGTTTACACAGTGCTGGTTGAAGTACTCCCTATTTGCACTAATAATATGAAAAAAAACTCCTATCTATAGCATGGGGCTGCCCTTGGTGACCATTCGAAGGCTTCAGCTGGTCCAGAATGCAGCTGCCCATGTGGTGATGGGGCGGGGGCAGTGTGCTCATGCCTTACCGCTATTTCGGGAGCTGCACTGGCTGCCAGTGTGCCTCTGGGTGCAATTCAAGGTGCTGGTTTTGACCTATAAAGCCCTTCATGGCAGTGGGCTGGGTTACCTATGGGACTGTGTCACCCCAAGGCATTCTGCCCATCCGATGAGGGTGGACTAGAGAGGCTGTGTGGTGGTCCCCTCGGCAAAAGAGGCACACCTGTCGGGGACCAGGAGAAGAGCCTTCTCTGTGTTTGTCCCAGCCTTATGGAACCCTTTACCCCCGGAATTGTGCCTCCAGATGGAGCTGCTCCCCTTTAGAAAGGCACTTAAGACTTGGTTGTGCCAGCAGGGCTGGGACTCAACTTGTGGAACTGCCCAGGCCAGATGGTTAGTATAGCCACCTAAGTTTGCCTTCTGTGTTATGCCTGCCTCCAGTGATATGTCGGTTTTTAAGAAATATGTCTGTTTTATTTTTTTTCTTAAGGGGTTAGGGAGTGTATAGGAAGGTCTTTTAGCTGTTTTTAAGGGGTTTTAATATTTGTATTATGTCAAGATTGCTCCTTTAGTCATAGGGAGCATTCTTATTGATTTTGTCTGCCGCTCTGGGTGGCCCACGCTCTGGGTGGCATTCGCACCAGAAGGGTGGGATAAAAATATCCTAAATAAATAAATAAATAAAATTTGATTTCTTGGCTGAGAAGGGCAATGAGATAATCTGTCAATAATTCTCCCTCCACTGTTAGAGGTAGACATCAACCAGTCCCCATCACCAAATTTATGCTTTCTGCAATTCTTGAAAAATGTATCTAAAATGGCTTCCTTTTGGGAACCTAAACACACACATTCATGCATACATGCAACACCACAGAGCAAGCACAGATAGAAGAGTTGATCAACACAATGATGCAAACAACCTACTTTTACTATTACTTTTTAATAGTCCACACAACCGAGCCCCAGTTAAGTTTTGCACATTTGCAAAAAGACATTAAACCTGGCTTTGCAAATTCTCAAACTATCCCCAAGAGATTATGAACAGAACAATACCACACACGCACGCACGCATGCATGTGCACACAGACACACACATGCACTGCACACACACACACACACACTTTTAGATAAAGTAGAACATGTTTGATTTTCTTACAAATGTATGTGGGAACCAAATAAATGGGGATTTATATTCCTACTCTGGACTCCCATCTGCTCAGGACAACTGGTCAAGAAAAAAAAATCCTTTACCCTCTCTTTAGTGTATGCAAACCAAGACACAGGACACAGCCTCGGGCTGGGTTAACTCAGGTTTATTGCATCGTGGGCAGAGGGAACATGAGGTAATGGCGGATCGATAGCTCTTTATATACAGCAGTAATACATTTGAACGTGGTGCCATGGTAGCCCATTGGCTACTGTCTGCGTGACGTCATTGCAGGTCACGCCCTTCTTGTCCAGGTGTAGGTGGTGGCGGGAAATCTTCCCGCGCTGTTGCCTTTGATGAGTTCGGACCAAGAGAGCTTGGACGCTCGCTGCTGCCAGCTGGTGGTCATTAGCTCGCGTCCTATTACAGGGTTTATATGATACAGCTGAAGGTTACATTGTTGCTATAGGCAAGGTTACATTGGCTCAGATACATTGTAATCCATGTGTACAATAAGACCATCAGAACACAACACCCCTCCCCCCTAGGACGAGACAAAGTCTCGAGCCCACACTTAAACACACTCCCCCCCCTTAGGAGACAAAGTCTCTCAGCCAAGATGGCTTATTTCGAACACGCTGGGGTCTCGATGCGGGCTGCCTCTCCCCGGGTTTGCTACCTTCTCTTTGTCCCCTGGTTTCCTGTCCTGTAATATGAGAGGGAGACTCGTTAGTGATTTGCCGCGGCTCCGCGGCGTTGTTGGGAGGTGTGCTCTTTCTTAGGGAGGAACCGGGGGCACTGGGGGCTAACGAAAAACCCCTCTTCTCGCTTGGATGGGTGGGGGAACACTCCTGAAAACCCCCCCGGCTCGCAAACTCAAAATCAAAATCACCATCGGGGGCAGCGGTCGCGAACTCCTCTCCCCCTTCCCCGGCCCCTGATAAGACTGGCGTATCAAAAGGATATGAGTCGGGGCCGCTGCTACTGCTTCCTTCCCCCCTTGCTTGGGACTGTCGTCCACTGCTGTCTCCCCCTTGGGCTAAGCGGGTGGGGGAGAACCCTAACGCTGAATCCTGTTGCTGAGCTCCACTGACTGGCCCACTCACCCGGTGCCTCAGTTGGTCAGCGTGCCTCCTCCAGAGGAGGCCGGTGGTCGTCTCGACCCGGTACGACACTGGCCCCGTCTGTTCTACAACCGTCCCTGGCACCCAGGCTGGCCCTGCGCTGGAGTAGTTCCTGCAGTGAACAGGGTCACCAGCGGCGAAACCTTTCGAGACTGCCAACCCTACGTTTTTCCCTTTATCCTCGACTCTCGTTGGGTCTAGCCTGGACAGGAGCGTGGTCAGTTTTCGCCGCATCAAGAGCTCTGCCGGCGAGTAGCCTGACGCTAAGGGAGTTACCCTATACGCTAAGAGGAACTGGCATACTTGGTGATTCAGGTCCCCCGGGCCCATGCGCCGCAGCGCCTCCTTTGTTGTCCGCACTAGTCGTTCCACTTGGCCATTCGTGGCCGGGTGAAACGGTGCGGATGTGACATGCCGAATGGCGTTTGCCTCCATGAAGGCTCCGAACTCAGCGGAGGTGAAACAACTAGCGTTATCGCTTACCAAAGTGTCGGGTAAACCGAACGTGGAAAAGACTCTCCTTAGCCGGCTAATTGTCGTGGCGGAGGACGTGCTCTTTACTGGGATAACCTCCAGCCACTTGGAGAACGCATCTACCACCAGGAGAAACATGGTTCCTCGGAACGGGCCAGCGAAATCCACGTGCACTCTGGACCACGGCCCCCGTGCTGTGTCCCACTCCCTATGCGGAAGACGGGCCGCCTCAGGTCGGGATCCCTGGCAAGCCTCGCAAGTGCCGACCATGTGCTCAATGTCCGCGTCCAGCTGTGGCCACCAGAAGTAACTCCGGGCTAGCGCCTTTGAACGAACTATGCCCGGGTGGCTGACGTGCAGCAGTTCGAGCACCCTCGTCCGCAGGGGCGCAGGGACCACCACCCGTTGGCCCCACAGAAGGCACCCCCTCTCTAGGGACAACTCTAGCCTTTTCCTAAAGAATGGGTCGAACTCTGTACTCGGGGACGAAGCCGGCCACCCCTTCTGCACCCATGAACTAACTTTCTCCAGCGTCCTGTCCTTGCCTGTCGCCCTAGCGATGTCGGCTGGTACTAGTGGGGGTGCGTCTAGAACCTCAATTAGCAACACCTGACGGTCTCTTTCTGCTCTCGCCTTTTGGTCCGCCGACAAGGGCAGAGGGGATCTCGAAAGCGCATCAGCATGGCTGATCTCCTTTCCGGGCCTGTACTCCAACTCATGTTGGTATGTGTTGAGGAAAATAGCCCATCGCAGCATTCTCGGGGACAGGATCTGTGGCGTGGGCTTGCTTGCCGTGAAAATCCCTAATAGCGGCTTGTGATCGGTCACGATTTTGAACGGGCGGCCATACAAAAAATCGTGAAATTTTTTGGTCCCCGCTACTATTGCTAACGCTTCCCTGTCGGTTTGTGCGTAATTTCGCTCCGCTTGGGACAGGGACCTTGAGTAAAACGCTACCGGGGCCTCCCTTCCGTCCTCCAACACGTGGCAAAGCACCGCCCCCACCCCCACCGGGGATGCATCACAGACTAGGACCACTGGCCGTTTGGGGTCGAAGTGCGTCAGGATTGCCTCAGATGTTAGGAGTTGCTTTAGCTCCTTGAACGCCCTCTCGTGCTCGTCACCCCACATCCATGGCTCCTCCTTTTTAAGTAACCGATGGAGCGGTTCGGCCACGGACGCCTTCCGCGGGAGGAATGTATGGTAAAAATTGAGGAGCCCCAGGAAAGACTGTAGCTCGGTTTTGGATGTGGGGCGAGGGGCCTTTTTAATGGCTTCTACTTTGGATTTAGACGGCTTAATCCCCTCGGGTGTGATCCGGAACCCTAAAAACTCGACCTCGGTTTCGAAAAAAACACATTTGTCCTTCCTCAATCTCAGCCCCGCTTTCTCGAACACGGTCAGTACTTTGTCCAACCTTTTCGCCAGTTCAGCCTCACTCCCCCCTGTAATCAACACGTCATCAAAATAAGGCAACACCCCCTCCAGGCCCTTTAGGAGGCGTTCCACGAGCGATTGAAAAAGGCCGGGTGCCGAGTTCACGCCGAACTGTAACCGCGACACCTGGAACGCTCCCTTATGTGTAACTATCGTTTGTGCCGCGGCCGTGGCGGGGGTCACTGGAAGTTGCTGATAGGCTTGTGCCAAATCGAGTTTAGCGAAACACTTTCCCCCATTTAGCCTGGCCAAAAGGTGGCTGATCACTGGCACCGGGTATGCATTAGGGCGGATCGCCTTGTTAATTGTACACTTATAATCAGCGCAAATGCGCACCTCCCCGTTAGCCTTTAGAGCCGTTACAATTGGAGTTTCCCACTCCGCGGAATCAACAGGAATAAGAATCCCCTGGCCCACCAGTTTGTCCAGTTCCGCCTCTATCTTGTCCTTGAGTGCGAACGGCACCCTGCGTGGTTTGAGTCTTATCGGGCGGACCTCCGGGTCTATGTCGAAAGCTACAGGGGGTCCCTTGAACTTTCCGAGTCCTTTCTTAAAAACGGCGGGATGCGCATCGCAAACCGCTTGTATTGGGTCCCCCCCCACGGTATGCACCCCCCCTATGAACAAACCTAAGGGCTGAAACCACTGTGTCCCTAGGAGGCTACAGCTTCCCCCTTTGAGGACAACTAGGGGCAGTTCCGCAGAATGTCTCTTAAAATTGACCCGAAATTTCCCGACCCCCAACACTGGAATGCTGTTTCCCTGTACGTCCCGTAGTGTGGACCTCAACGCTTTAAGCTTGGGCCGCACGTGGGGGTCAATTTTCAGGAACTCTTTCTGGGGAATTATGGAGTAGGAGGACCCCGAGTCAATTTCCATCTTAATAGGGGCCCCTTGTACTAATACCTCAACGAAGTAATGGGACTGTCCCGCGGACACGCTGAACACTGAGGCGTCGTCCTTGCTGCCGTCCGAGACGCGGCCCACGCCGTCCTGCTTCCTCGTGGTCTGGGCGCCATCTTTGGGCCTCGCTGGACGGTCCGGTCTGGCCGCGCGGTCTTGTGACTGCCTCCGGCCCTCTTTCCGCTTTCTGCACGCCTTGGCGATGTGCCCCCGACGGCCGCAGGTGTAACACTCGGCCTTCCTGAACGGGCATCTCGCGCGCTCGTGGGCCGCTCCGCAACCCTCGCAGCGTCGACCACCCTTCCGGACCTTCTGGACCTCCTCGCCGTCGCTGCCTTCCGTAGACGACTTTGAGGCCCGCCGAGTCGCGTGCACCGACTTTTCCGCCTTGCCGGCTCTAGGACGCCACTCACGCCACTGGTGCATCTCGTCCACTCCGGCATTCGTGGACTCTGCGGCTTCCGCGGCCTCTATGACCTCCGCCAGCGTGGGTGGCGGCTCCTTATTCATCAAGCTGCGCTGTACCTCCTTGTCTTTCAGGCCACACAACACGCCGTCCCTGAGGACCAACTCCAGGATATCGCCCCATTTACAGGGGGCGGCGGCTATCCTCATGGCGGCCACGAATGCCTCAACCGACTCATCCGGCGCTTGGACTCGCCTCCAAAACGCGCTCCGAGCGGGAAACATTGCCCTCGAGGGGCAGAACCGCTCTCGCAGCAGTTTCATGATGTCGCTCGCCTTAAAGTCGCTCACCTTCTTCGGAGCGATTATGCCCACCAGCGTCCGCTTGGTTTCCATCCCGAGCATTCTGGTGAGGATGGCCCTCTTTCTCTCCTCGTCTTCTCCTTTGACTCTGAGTTCCACCAGGGCCGCCTGGAAATCCATCTCAAGCAGCTCCCAGTCTTGCGGTTTGGTGATGTTGAAACCGCTCTGTGCCCTGGCTGTTCCGTGGGGGTCCATGATCCCACCTTCGTCGCCAATTTAGTGTATGCAAACCAAGACACAGGACACAGCCTCGGGCTGGGTTAACTCAGGTTTATTGCATCGTGGGCAGAGGGAACATGAGGTAATGGCGGATCGATAGCTCTTTATATACAGCAGTAATACATTTGAACGTGGTGCCATGGTAGCCCATTGGCTACTGTCTGCGTGACGTCATTGCAGGTCACGCCCTTCTTGTCCAGGTGTAGGTGGTGGCGGGAAATCTTCCCGCGCTGTTGCCTTTGATGAGTTCGGACCAAGAGAGCTTGGACGCTCGCTGCTGCCAGCTGGTGGTCATTAGCTCGCGTCCTATTACAGGGTTTATATGATACAGCTGAAGGTTACATTGTTGCTATAGGCAAGGTTACATTGGCTCAGATACATTGTAATCCATGTGTACAATAAGACCATCAGAACACAACACTCTCAATTATCAAAAGATGGTATTAAGCAATTTTAACTTGCAAAATACTTTCCTGGCCAGTGCTCTCCAGAATCTTGTTGGGAACTAGTTCAGGAGTTCTCAATCTTTTTAAGCCAGAGGCCAGGTCATGCTCTCTCAGACAGCGTCAGGGACCAGATGGCCATTTTGCCCTTCCTGCACCACATGGCACCTCCTGGTGTGGTAGAGACAGTGAAGGGCCACATAAAATGGTTCCACAGGCCACATTCAGCCCACGGGCTACAGGTTGAGAATCCCTGCTCTAGCGCTAGCTCTCAGTAAGGTGTATTTAAGAGACGTTTAGTACTCAAAAGGTGGAAGGACAATATATCAATATTTCTAATAAACAAATAAAAGTAAATACTCTTTCCTCTTATATACCCCACCCATCTAATCCTTACATGTCTTTGTACAAATGCTATTCACACCATTAAAATGGTTACTTAGAGCTTGTGGGCATCAGTTCAGTACAAATACTTCACATAAAGTCTGTGTGAAATTATCTTGGGGCAGGAATGCTTGCAATAGTGTTTCCAAACATTATCAGGCCAAACGTTGGAAATGTGATATCTTATGTTGGATGAAGTTCTGTTGGAAAAGCAGCACAAGCTTTCAAACTGGCAAGGAAACTTGCACCAAAATCTACTAGAGATTTTGGCTTAGCAAGAACCGTAATTTTCAACTCATCTAATGCATTTAAAAACAGGAGAAGGGATATTTACTGTGGAAGGGGAGAGGAGTTTTCTCGGAACTGCCCACTAATTTATTGGCTCTTTCTGTTCCGCTCGCCAATAAATTTTACACATAAAACATTAAACTTAATTTCTGGCTTTGACCAAGTCATTTATCCCTTAGTTACCAACATTCACTTGTTTTTAGGGCTGCGGAGACACCTCGGGTGAGGCTCAAAGCAACAGCAAATGTCTTATGGTTGGGATGAAAGTTTGGTCAGGCCAAATTCCAAAGTTTCAGAGGTGGGTAGGTGAAAGTAGAGGTAGGAAAAGTTTTGTAGTTTTTTTTTTTTTAACTTTCCCCCCTGCAAATAAGTCATGTGTCTTGTCCACTAGCAATGCTGACTGGGATATACTGGGGCATGTGGTCCAGAAAAGTGTCTTAGAGTTAAGCCCTCTTGAACAATTGGGAAGAAAGGGCAGTGGTTTGGATGGGAGTGTGACTATTCAGTGCACAGAGTGTTCTTAATTTAACAATTAAAGAGGATGTGGCTCTAAACAGTATGTCCTTCAGCCCAGCTGCTGCATATTTTGAAAGTGACTGAGTGCATGAATGCCCTTCTGTGCAAATGATATCATGTGATGACATTACATTGTTGCTATGACAATCTATGAAAAGAAAGAGATAACTCCCTCCCTTAGTGGGACACCCATTTTTTATTTTTTTTCTGTATGGTGCCATTGCAAAACATGTGGGAACCAGTGTACAAATTCAAGATGTCTCAGATTTCTTCTTCTTCTTCTTCTTCTTCATCATCATCATCATCATCATCACCACCACCACCACCACCACCATCATCATCATCGTGTGTCATCAAGTTGATTCCAACTTTTGTCAATCCTTTCCAGGGTTTTAGGGGCAGAGAATAAACAGGTTTACCATTCTTTTCTCCCGGTGATGCCAGATGTGTAAGCTGGCTAAATGAAAGAAACCCCAGCTGAAAGGAATAGAAATCCATCCTGTTCTGAAAATACCAAGTTTTGTGCATTCTAAAATTCTGACAGGCAGTAAAAGTCATTTCATCCATGCTAGAACATCCTTGCATCAGGGATATATGTGGACTACATTCAAATTTAAAGTAACATGGATGCAAAATAGTCTGGGGCAGCAAAGACTGCAGCTTTCTTTACTGAGTAAAATTATTTCATATTTTATTCTCCTCTTTTCCTACTGCCTCTAATTTTTCCTAGCATCTGAAGTATGATATCCCCAGATATTTTAGCTTCTAGTGTGAATTCAGACTTGGTTTGATATAGCACAAAGTTGTTCATTTTTTCCAGTGTTTCACGACATCTGTAAACTTCTGTATTTTAACTGTGTGCATTTTAAGTTTTACTCCATTTTAACTGCTTAATCTGTATATTAGGGGCTGCAGTGGTTCAATGGTTAAGAAGCTCGCCTTGTTAGCTGGGAGGCCGTTCGAGACCCAGGTACTGCATGACAGATGCAGTACCCGTCTCTGAACCAGCTCTTATAGTCATGAAAGAAGCCTCATTCAGGCGTCCCCTGAATGGAGGCTCTTCTGCAAAAGTCCTTTCAACCCAGAATATATATATAAAGTAATCACACTGGCTGTGCTGATATGAATGCATTTGATTCCAAAAAGTAGAAGCCCCATTGATAAAGGGGGGAAATCAGCTGGGTATGGAGGGACTCCATTTTGAGTTGCATTGACTTGTATATCATGCTGTCAAAATAAAATATTTATTTATTTATTTGTACCCTGCCCTCCTGGTGTAAACACCACTCAGGGTGACCAAACAACAGAAGACAAACACAATACACAAAACAGTTAAAAACATTACAAGTAAAAACATTACTAAAATCCCCAGCTAAAATCAAAGTTAAAACACATAAAAACTAACACTTATCATAAAAATCTACCCATACCTCCACCCACATCCAAAATCCCAGATCAATTCCTTTATTATTTCCCAATGTTGTTGCCCCCTCAATGCATTTTAAAGAGGCATTTTGGTTCCCATCTCATGCATTTTGATAGCTCGCTCTCCTGCTCAATAGTGGTATAAGTCAAGTGAAAATGAAGGGATATTGGTAATTATCTTGTGAGAATTTTGTCAGTTTTGTTCAATTTGAGGTGAAATAAATTTGTTTCAAAAAGGAATTTCAAAGGAGGTTCAATTTTGAGGATGGGTAAGATTAAGAATTTATGTTGGTAAGATTCAGGATCTGTGTGGTTTCTTTACTTATGAGTGGCTAAGAAATGTGCAAAGCCCAAGAAAAGATGTCAAAATAGCAATTACACTTATATACCATCCCATAGCACTTAGCACACTTTCTGTGTAGATCACACGATAATTAACATTTTGCCCCCAACATGCTGGGTCCTCATTTTACCAACCTTGGAAGGCTGGAAGGCTGAGTGGACCTTGATCGCTGTTAGGATTAAACTCACAATGTCAGCAGTTTTGGCAGCAATACAGCAGTTTAACCACTGCACCACCAGGGTTCTTCAAAAGGTAACTCCTTCCACAGATCTGAACTGCAAAATCTGGCAAGTACCATTTTCCAGATTCTGTGAATATGTACCAGAAATGTCCAAGAAGAAATTTCCAGAAATGCTTCTGACATGGGTTTATTTATTTTATGACATTTAGTGTACATTATTTTTGTATCTTGTATTATTGATTTATGTGGTTTAACATGTTGTGAACTGCCCAGTGAGTGCTTGTACCATGGAGTGGTATGCAAGCTGAAATAAATAAATAAATAAATAAATAAAGATTGTTAGTCCATTAGTCCGTTGGTCCATTCTCTAGGAAATTTTTTGAGATTTTCCCCTTACTCCCCCCCCCCTTTTCAAGGAAAAGAAGACCACTTTGCAAAATTATCTCCAAAACTGAAAATTCCAAATAGTGTTGTGTGTGTTGGACTTTAATAGAGGAAAAAATAGATGGTAATTGCAAATATATGTAACAAAGCCTGTCTCCTTTTCTCCTTCTTGGCCATTTTGAGCATAGGAGTGATGCAATTAAAGAGGTGCCTTACCCTTCCTTAATCTCACAGCTATTTCCTTTAGATTCTTGTTTTGAGGACTGAGCAACACCAGCAAGAAAATGGTCCGAAGATCTTCCATCCCATGCATAATATGTTGATCCAGAAACAAATAGCGGACAAATAGTGGCTTGGTTTTGTTGGTTACATGATATGGCCACTAAAACTAAGCCAAGTAAGAATAAGAGGAACCCTCTGTACTGCAGGATGGAATGAGATCCCGTCTTCGTTCCAGTTCCTGCCAACCTAGCAGTTTGAAAGCAAGAAATTGCAAGTAGATAAATAGGACCACTTTGATGGGAAGGTAAACAGTGTTCCGTGTGCTCTGGTGTCTAGTCATGCCTGCCACATGACCATGGAAACATCTGCAGAAGCAGACAACACTGGTTATTCGGCTTTGAAACAGAGATGAGCACTGAACACTAGAGTCGGATACGACTGGCTTTCGAGCAAGGAAAACCTTTGCCTTCCAGCTGTCTGCACTGATTCAGTGACACCACTATGACACAGTATACTGGCTTTAAAGAGTTACAACAACATTGTGTTCACTGTGTCATCCCTGTTTGGCTCAATTTATCTTGTAAAGCAGAGGAAGCCTTCCAAAAATGGCACAAGGAAAGCAGCAGAGACTGGAAGAGGAGTGAGGCAGGAGACTTATATTTAACTGCCCCCCCCCACACACACACACACCAAGGTGGCTATCTCTTCCTCCCTCCCTCTCTCTCACATACACACACAAAGAAAGAAAAGAAAAAGGAAGGAAGGAAGATGAGAGAGCATTAAAATGACATTCTTGATACATTCCTAATAGGATCATTATTAGAGATTGGAGAACCGTGCAAGAGGGCTAATGATGAGCAACAGCATGCAATTGTAGAGCCCATATGAATTATAGTTTGGCTATGAAAGGCTGGCCAGAATTGCCTTGGGGGCTGTTTATCCAATTTAATAATAACCTTCTGCCTTGTTTTGACATTTGCTTCCAACTGCAGGACACCATGTTTTGAAAGCAGATGCAAGGATCGTTCCTGCAAAACACATCACAAAATATGATTTGCAATTTCATTACAAATCTTCAGATGAATATTGTGGATTTTTAATTTTTTTAAGACAAGCCCCTAACCCATGCCTGGATTTAGGTGCCAGATTTCTACAGTATTTTGAGACATGCACCCATATGGATTTCATCTAGTCCGTGGCTAATGCTGATTCAAGGAGGAACCATTCTAGGCATGTTATAAGCATGTTATTTCCTGATGCTTCTATCTAGACAACTCTGCATAGCCTATGACCTATGCAACATAGGTCAGGACAAATGAATCTGTTCTAGTAGACTATTTTTGTGAGGTTTGTTCAGAATGTCAGCAGAATGGAAGCAATGTGTTGCCTGGAATCTGGATACTGGTGGGGGGGGGGGTGTTGGAAGAAAATGATTACTGTATTTTCCAGCCTATAAGACACATCAGAGTATAAGATGCACCCCGTTATTATCAAAATAGCCCACTATTGGCCACTACATAAAGTACAGTGTATTTCAAGGGGTGAGTGGGTCTTATATGTCAGCAAATAGTGTAATTATGTACCATTAAAAAACCACCAACCCACTGGAGCCAGACATTGGACCAAACATAAAAGAAAGTAGGGGGATCAAGTCCATGAATGTGCCTTCAGGTATTCGTGGATATTGCTGGTGGAGAGGAGACAAAAGGAGAAACCACTGGTAGAAGAGAGACATCTGTGAATCTCCTTGTCTGATTGAGATTATTTCAAAGCACAGGGGCATTTGGGTTCCTTGGCTTGTGATGGTAGTGGGATGGTATCCCTTCTACTGCTTTCTATGTAGAGCATAAAATTAATCTTCCTCACTTCTGCTGCTTGGCAGTGAAACAGCTTCTGGTGGAGAGGCACCACTCAGACATTTGTGTCTGGGCTGCACAAAACATTCTATCATTTTGCCTTCACAGGTCTGCAGTGGCTTAGGGGTTAAAAAGCTCACCTTGTTAGCTGGAAGGCTGGCATGTCGACAGTTTGAGACCCGGGTACTGCATAACAGTTTGAGCACCCATCGTTGTCTCGGCTCTTGGGGTCATGAAAGGAGCCTTATTCAGGCGTCCCCTGAGCAGAGTTTCCCCAGCAAAAATCCTTTCAACCCAGAAAAATTTCTGACATAAAATTATTATTATTATCTTGCCTTCATATGAAGAAATTGGCTAGATACAGTCAGGAATGCTCCTTTTAATAGCTTTACGGATGGTGTCGATGAATGTAATGTGGACAGCACAGAACTCCTCATGTAGGTCTGAAAATGAAATTCCTTCTTGGGCATGAGTCACAGGGAACAGGCCTACTTTGCCTCTGGACATGAGTCAGTGACGCAGATCTCAACCCTGTCCTTTTTGTGTTGCCTTGTTCTCTTGGCCTTTCCTTCTTGCCTAGACCTTATTCTCCCCTGGGAGAGGTTTGCAATTACAGAGGTAGGTGTGACTTTCCATGTTCTGTAATGAAACTTTTTAATGGTTTCCTTCCACACCTGTCAGGAAGCCTGGAAGTGTGATATTCTGTTTGTCAAAGCCAACAGCAGCAGTAGCGGCAGCGTTCTCTGTGCTGCCTCTTCAATATACCAGGCTCACTGCCAAAAGCTTGCTTGGTCGTTCTCCTTGGCTTGACCTACATCTTTTCTAGAGAGTGGACTTTGTCAAGCAGCCTGCTTCTCTAACCATCTCTAGTCTCACCACCCACCCCACCTCCTGGATCATAATGCCAAATCATTCTTCCTTTGTGTAGGAAATTTTCAAGCTGTTACTTGTCACTTCATGGGGTCATGCTTTCATTCTCTGAAGTTTTGTTGCCTTCTGTTTAGCTCAATGCAATTTTACCTAAAACAAAATGCAGATGGAAAAGGTGTAGGCCCACTCTTCAGGGCAAATTACTTGATGAATTTTGAGGGGAAACCAAAAGAGTTTCAGTGTCTTTGTCTTAGACACACTTACGTGAGAGTATGTTTCACTGCAATTTTTATGGTTTATTTCTAATGAGACACCCATAGATTCATATATTCTTAATATCTGAGGGTTATATAACTAAGGACATGACCATATGGAAGTATGTCCTAGGTTGACACAAATGTTTCTATACTGCACTCTGGCATTTAAATTGCTGCCACAGTTCATACAAAAATATTTAATTATCTTGGGATGTTGTATTGCAAGTTTCTGGACATTGACCAGCCACCTTCCCTGCCATTATTTCCATTCTCCTGTCCACCCCTTTTGCCAACATGAAAACCCCTTCTTTTTAATGTTTCACAGTGAAATATGCCCAACTGACAAGACATAATAAGCGTTTGAATTATTTATTGATTGATTGATTCGATTTGTATGCTACCCACTCAGCATACGTATTGCTTTATCAGTTTATTGCCATTTGGTGTATTTTAAAATACATTTTAGAAATTGCATTGCATTTGCAGTACTAACCAGTGTGAGCAGAAGGAAGGCAGAAGGAGTAGGGTTCATCGCTGCATCACACACCAATTTCTGCATCATCAGTGATGTCTGCTGGAGACTCTCAATAACAGCCTTGATCATACAAGCCAGAAGCAATACAAAAGGATCTGAATGAAACACTACTTCCTCCTCAAAAAGAGAGAGAGAGCCCTGCTAGCCAAATAAAATATTCTACATACTAACACCAAAAGATCAGATTTATCATGATTAGCACTAACATCATCTAGTCAGAGGAATGAACATCAAAGTGAACAGTGAGAAACATAGCACAAATAGTGGGGGAAATGCACATTGAGTAACTCCTGAAGATCAACCATGTTGTGTAAACATGTTACTTGCAACCATGTCATAATTCCTGAGTGATGCTTGCACCAAAAGGGCAGGGTATAAATGTAAGTAAGTAAAGTAAAGTAAAGTAAAGTAAAGTAAGTAAGTAAGTAAGTAAGTAAGTTTAGTGTCTTGCACGGAAGACAAAGAAGGAGCCGCAGTGGGGGATAAAACACAGGTTTATTTCATGATGGTCAGGATGAACATGTGGTAATGGCGGAGGTACAGCTCATTTTATACTGCAGTAATACATTTGAAAAGGGTTGCATGGTAGCTCATTGGCTGCTACCTGCGTGACGTCATTCAGAGTCACGCCCATCTTCTTCCAGGTGATCCTTGCGCGGGAAGGTTCCCGCGGCTGCCAGTGATTTGGGGAATTTGAACCATGTGAGCTGAATGCTCGCAGCTGCCCTCTATGGGTAGCTAGCTCGCGTTCCTTTAACAGCTGGGTTACATTGTAATCATTGTCAGGTTACATTCATACATTCTTAAAGTAATACTGTTACATACACAACACTCCTCCCCCCTAGGATGGGACGAAGTCCCTCAACCATTGTGGCTTCCCGCATGTGCGCTTGGGGTGTACGACTGCTTGGCTGAGCTTCGGGGGAACTAGGGACTCCGCATTCTGCAGACTCTCGTCCTGCAATGGAAAGGGGGACTCATTAGTCATCTGACAGGGACTCTGCGACAACCTTGTATTGGGAGAAAGGAACAGAACATGCAGCTGAGATGTGAACCCCTGCCTGTTGCTCGTGGTGCCTGGGGACCCCCCCAGCACGAACCTCGGGACCGACGAGGAGACCCTTGTTGTCTCGCCCCGGTCTCTTTCGCCTGCACCCGGCGTACTTGCGCTACCCCCTGCTGCCTGACTCGGAGTTCTTGGGGATGGAGAGAGTGCTCTTCCCCCTGCTGCCAAGTTTGGGGGCCTTGGTGATGGGGTATACTCTAAAACAAAAGGACTGGGAGGACTGGAGGTACCAGGGGCTGAACTAAAACCCCTCTTCTCACTTGGACAGGTGGGGGACCACTCCGCGACACCCCCCTGGTACGGTAACATAAAATCAAACTCATTCCACTCTTTCAAAGTATCCTCCTCCTCCTCTGAGAATTCAGGGTATGCATTTGTACCCGAGGATGTCCCCGTGTCTCCTCCTTGGGTTTCGCGGGTGGGGGAGGACCCTAACGCTGACTCCCTTTCACTGGTAACTCGCCTTCTGAGTTGGTCAGCGTGCCTTCTCCAGAGTAGCCCTGTGCTAGTCTCGACCTTATAAGATACTGGCCCCGTTTGCTCAATGACCGTTCCTGGGACCCACGTTGGTCCCGAGGTCGCGTAGTTTCTGCAGTGATCCGGGTCCCCTACCACAAAACTTTTGGAGCTCCCTATCTCTACATTCCTTCCCTCATCCTCCACCCTGGTCGGATCCAACCGATCAAAAAGTGTTACTGGCCTCCTCCTCATGAGGAGTTCGGCCGGCGAAAGTCTTGAAGCTAGGGGAGTTGCCCTATAACAGATGAGGAACTGACACAGTTGGAGGTTCAACTCACCGGGACCCATGCACCACAGTGCGTCTTTCGTAGTGCGCACTTGGCGCTCTACCTGACCGTTTGTGGCGGGGTGAAATGGGGCAGCGGTAATGTGCTGGATGGCATTTCTCTCGATGAACGCCTTGAATTCCGCAAAAGTGAAGGTACTGGTGTTATCGCTAACAAGGACGTCCCGCAGGCCAAAACAACTGAACACCTTACGCAATTGTTTTATGGTTGCGGCAGATGAGGTGTTTGACATGGGAATGACCTCCAACCACTTGGAGTATGAGTCGACTATCAGCAGAAACATGGACCCGTGGAAGGGGCCAGCGAAGTCGACGTGTACTCGGGACCATGGCCCACGGGCCGTATCCCATTCCCTATGGGGCAGCCGGGACTCCTCGGGGAAAGAGCTCTGGCAGCTCTCGCATGTGCCCACCAAATGTTCTATATCTGCGTCTATCTGAGGCCACCAGAAGTAGCTTCTGGCCAGTGCTTTGGAACGCACTATTCCCGGGTGGCTGGTATGCAGGAGCCTCAGCACCTTAGCTCGTAGCTTCTCTGGGATGACTTCCCGCTGGCCCCAGAGCAGGCAGCCCCTTTCAAGGGAGAGCTCTACTCTGCGCCTGAAAAATGATTTGAAATGCTCCTCGGGGGGAGTTGTGGGCCACCCTTTCCTTACCCAGGAACTGACTTGGAACAGGATTTTGTCGGCCGCCGTGGCTTTGGCGAGGTCTGCCGGAACTATGGGGGGCGAGTCGAGAGACTCGATCAGCAGGACTTGGTGGTCCTGCTCTACCTCGCATTCAGGGTCTCCTAAACTAGGGAGGGGAGATCGGGACAGCGCGTCCACATGGGAGATCTCCTTCCCTGGGCGATAGACCAGCTCATACTGATAGGCATTGAGGAAAATCGCCCAACGTAGCATTCTGGGGGTGGGCTTGCCTGTAGTAAAGATTCCCAAAAGGGGCTTATGATCAGTCACAATCGTGAACTCATGGCCGTATAGGAAATCATGGAACTTCTTTGTTCCCACGATTATGGCCTGGGCCTCCCTATCTGTTTGCGCGTAATTGCGCTCCGCCTTAGAGAGTGACCTGGAATAGTAGGCAACCGGGGCTTCCCGCCCGCTCTCTAACACGTGGCACAGCACCGCCCCCACCCCCACTGGTGATGCATCACAGACCAAAACTACTGGTTTCTTCAGGTCGAAATGAGTCAAAACAGCATCCGAGGATAGGAGCGCCTTGAGCTCTTTGAATGCTTTCTCCTGCCTATCTCCCCACCGCCAAACCGCTTCCTTCTTAAATAGCCCGTGCAGTGGCTCTGCGACGGATGCCTTCCTTGGTAAGAAGGAATGGTAAAAATTCAAGAGCCCTAGGAATGACTGCAGCTCTGGTTTTGCGGTGGGGTGAGGGGCATTTTGTACAGCTGCAACCTTGGACTCGGAGGGCTTGATGCCCTCCGGGGTTATCTTGAACCCGAGAAACTCAACCTCCCTCACAAAGAACACACATTTGTCCCTTCTCAGCCTAAGTCCCGCTCTCTTGAACACAGAGAGTACCCTGTCTAGCCTCTTCGCTAGTTCTGATTCACTCCCCGCTGTTATCAAGACGTCGTCAAAATATGGGAGCACACCTGGAAGCCCCTTTAAAAGGTGTTCCACGAGGGACTGGAAAATCCTGGGGGCCAAATTAATGCCGAATTGTAGGCGTGTTACCTTGAATGCCCCCTTATGCGTAACAATAGTTTGTGCAGCGGCGGCAGCTGGGGTTACTGTGAGCTGCTGGTACGCCTGCGCCAGGTCTAGCTTGGCAAAACACCTCCCCCCATGCAACGTGGCCAGTAAATGGCTGACCACCGGCACCGGATGTGCATTTGGCCGAATGGCCTTGTTAATTGTACATTTGTAGTCAGCGCAAATCCTGACCTCCCCATTGGATTTTAAGGCTGTTACAATCGGAGTTTCCCACTCTGCTGAATCAACTGGAACCAAAATCCCCTGCCCCACCAATTTGTCCAGTTCCTCCTCAATCTTGTCCTTGAGGGCGAAGGGAACTCTTCTTGGCTTGAGACGTATGGGCCGGATTTCTGGGTCCAACTCAATGGAAACTGGGGGCCCCTTGTAAGTCCTGAGCCCCTTCTTGAAAATGTCCGGGTGCGCATCGCACACCTCCCAAATTGGGTCAGTCTCTATGGCGTTAATGCCAGACAGTTCAATTCCCAGGGGAGCAAACCACTGGGTTCCCAAAAGGCAACATCTTCCCCCCTTGAGAACCACTAAGGGCAGTTTTTCTGTGTAATGTTTAAACTTCACCGTGAAGTACCCCACCTGCAACACTGGGATCCCATAGCCCTGCACATCCCGTAAGTGTGACTTCATAGCCCGCAACTTGGGCCGCACATTTGGAGGAATGCGCATGAACTCCTTCTGGAACAGGATGGGGTAGGATGACCCCGAGTCTATTTCCATCCTCACTGGAACCCCTTGTAACAGTACCTCTATGTAGAAGTGCCGGTGCTCCAGGCCCATGTGGTTCACGCCTTCCGCGCCATCGTTGGCTGAGACCTTTCTGATGCTGGCTGCCTTGCGTTGGTGTGCTTGGGGGTGTCTCGATGCGCCCTTGTCCTCGGTTCGCCCACGCCTGCAGACTCTGGTGATGTGGCCCTTCCAGCCGCAGTTGTGGCACTCGGCCTTCCGGAATGGGCATCTCGTCCGGTCGTGAGATGCCCCACAGCCATCGCAGCGATGGCTTCCTCGCTTGCTGGTCTGGCGCCTCTCTCCATGCTTCTTTACCCTCTGTACGTCGTCCTCCCCGCTGGAACAGGAGTCCGCCATCGTGGAAGACTCCTTGGAGGTTGCTGGTGTGCCTGCGGGTGACCAGTGTGCCCGCCAGGCCATTTTCACTGAAGTCTGCCGGGCCGCTTGCACGGGTCTCTTGGCCCTCTCAGGCGCGGCCCCTCAGGACTTGAACACTCTGACCCCGCTCCTTGCTGCCTCGGCCACTTGGGCCTCCCACAGTAACTTGTTGAATGTGAGGTGATGGTCGCGGGTCATCAACTTCCTCTGGACCTCCTCGTCCCTCAGGCCACACAGCATGCGGTCTCGGAGGGCCGTGTCCAGGTCCTCCCATTGGCAATTGATGGCCGCCAGCCTGAGGGCCGCCACGTAGGCAGATACCGATTCTCCCAGGCGCTGGTCCCGCCTGTGGAATGCGACCCGGGCCAGAAAAATGGAAACGGGTGGCTGGAAATGCTCCCTCAGTAGCGCCAGGATGCGGTCGATGGGCACCACGTCGACCTTCCGGGGAGCCACCAGGTTCATCAGGATGCGCAGCATGGCCGGCCCCACCTGGGCTAGGAAGTGCGAGCGCATCTTCCCCTCGTCGTCGATGCTTGCAGCATCTATTGCATGCCGAAACTGGCACTCGTACAGCTCCCATTGTTCTGGATCGCTGATATCAAACTGGTGAGGTTTGATCTTGGGACACACCATGGATCCCACTTTGCAGGCGCACCCCCCAATAAAGGACTCAGACACTGATGAAAGTGGATAACGGCATTGGGCCACATTTATTGATTCATGCCCTAGTCCGAATTATAAATTTCTATTGGTAATTGACCAATTATAATTCTTAAGGCAAGCAGGCCGAAGTAACACTGGTAAGGTACCACCCAAAATTGCCAACGGCAATTGTTACAATGTATCTATTTGTATTAATTTGTTTGTTGACAACAAACAAATTGTTGACCGTAGTCAATATCTAACTAATGACCCCACCCTCTGACGTGTATCCGTAAAATCACGGGGTGATGCATGCTGTCTAGCTGTAGCCATCACCCCGTCGCCTGGTTCGTCGTTGACCGGACAACGTTTAACCAACTTATACCTGTCTAGTGTTGTCCAGTCAATTGCAAACCTGCCGGATACCTGTGGGTCATAAATGTTTACCTTACCAGTGCTACCCGCCACACGGGGAGGCTTCCCAAAAGGCTCACCGCCCCCCAAGACCGTCAGCTCGGTCAACAGGCCTGCTCGCCCATCCACTAACAAGAGGTCCATACCTCCCTGCGACAGATGGGCCCCATCCCCTGAGTAAAAGCTCGTAATTTTGCAGACTGATGTCGGGGAGGCGAATGACGCGTCCCCCACCTTTGTCGAAAAGGAACCGGGCAATAGCCCCGTTCACGGAGCGTCGGCTCGGTCAAGAGCCTCGAGGCCGCACGCCCCCTGTAAGCGTACCACGGTATCGTGTCCGACCAATTGAGGGTTATGGCAGGCCACACATAACGTGAGTAGGGCAGGTCACTGCAAATCGCAAGCTTCCGCGATAGGCCAGTGACCCGCCCTAAGCCATCGCCCCCAAGGTTCATAACCAGGACATCAGGCGAGTCAGCATCCCTGATGTAGAAAAGGAATGGCAACAGTTCCCGCCATAACATGCCGCGCTTACCATACGACCTGAGACGTGCGGATGCACCCAGTCCCAGTCGGGGTCCCCACTCTGTCGCCGCAGCGTAACTGGGCTGCCCTATGCAGCGTAACGCGCTGCCCTGTGCAGCGTAACGCGCTGCCCTGTGCAGCGTAACGCGCTGCCCTGTGCACATGGATATGGCCCACCAGGCACACTGTCACCGGTGTAATACGACACCCAGGGTCTGTCAAGGAAAAAAAGGGGGGAGAAACAGTGCAGTGACAAAACTGGTACTCACGGTTGAAGAGGGCGAACACAAACTGAAAACATTGTGATCCCCACCCTCCCATGCGGCGTATGTCAGCCCCGGAGTACCCAAAAACAGCTGCAGTAGAAGCCGCCCCTATCCTGAATGAATGGGTGCCGCAACGAGCCCCAGGGAGGCCAACACTGGCTAGTGCCTACCAGCACCCTCCAAAATTGAAATTTAGTAAGGGGAGACCCATCTTGGTGACAGAAAAACGGGCCATGGTGCGTGCCACGCAGTGCAAGGAACTCCTGTAGGGCACCAACCGGACAGATGTCTGCCAAAGAACACCGTAGCAGTCTTACTCCACTGCCCACGCCATGCTGATCCGTCTTAGAGGAGCGTATCCTCAACTGAGCCCAGTCTCTGGCCACATAGACATCTTCGCGTTCCAGTGCCCTACGACTTGCATCCGCCTTGGACAGCATCACAAGCTCGCTGATGCGGAGCACTCCAAAAAAGGCCACCGTTGTAGCCGCATGAAACAGGGCTGCCTCATACCTATCAAAACATAGGTCCTGCCAGCCCCGTGCCAGTTGGGTAAGAACCCCTGGGGAAATTGGGTGGCGGTCATCCGGGCTACGCCCACGCTCCCGCGCCCACCCCTCCAAAACATGTCTCACACGGAAGTCAGCGGTACTGTCCGCATGTCCGCCTACTTTGGCCATAAAAGCCAGCGCTAACAGCCCGGATGCTATGGTGCGAGGTGCAAAGCCCTGGGTATGCAGGTCAACCATGAATTGAAGTATATGGGCCACCGGGATCGGCCAGGTATCTGGCAGCCGGAATTGGGCACAGAATGCCCTGAAAGAATTGAATGCGTGTTGATACGCCTTACGCGTGCGTGGCGCTAGCGACATGCCGATCGCCCGCTTCACCTCTCCTTGCCAAAGGTCCATATCTTGTCCGGGAGTGGCGAGGGAAATTCCTCCGCATCCGGGGCCAAGGCGCGGAACCGGGAGATCTGCAGGCGGGACAAAGCGTCATCGATATCATTATTGACCCCCGGGACATGCCTGGCCCGGAACAGCACATTAAGGCGCAGGCTGCGCAATACAAACTGGCGCACCAGGTCCATTACCCTGGGTGATTTGGAAGTCTGTGAGTTGACAATGTGGACAACGGCCGCATTGTCACACCAGAAATGAACGACCGAGTTGGCCCACTCCTCACCCCATAGCATCAAGGCCCCCAGGATGGGAAAAAATTCCAGATACGGAAGATCACGCAGGCGACCCGTACCTGACCAGGCTAGTGGCCACCCACCATAGGCCCACTTCCCATTGAAGTACATCCCATAACCCAGGGACCCAGAGGCAACGGACTGTATCTGGAAACGAGGGGAAGCCAGAAGGTCAGACCTCCAAAATGACACCCCATTGAACTCCCTCAAGAACTGGAGCCAGATAAGCATATCTGCCTTAATGCCCTGGGTTAGTCTCACCCTATGGTGGGGCCTGGATAAGCCTGTCATGGCGTCGCACAAGCGCCGAGCAAATGCCCTGCCCGGTGCGACCACCCTGCAAGCGAAATTAAGGTGACCATGCAGCACCTGCAGTTCCCGCAGTGATGCCTTGCGTTTAGCAAGCAAGTCCGAGATAAGGGCCACTATCCTTGACACCTTATCCCCTGGTAACCTAGAAGCCTGCACTACCGTGTCAATCTCCACCCCAGGAAGACTAGCTGTGTAGATGGGCCCTCGGTCTTTTCGGGCGCTAAAGGGACACCCAGTTCCTCCATTAGCGTCTGAAATGTGTTGAGGAGACGTGTGCACGTGTCCCAGCCCCGTTCACCCCCGAATAAAAAATCATCCAGATAATGGGCTACAGACCGGGACCCAGACCTGCGGACAAAAGCCCACTGTAGGAAGGTGCTAAAACGCTCGAAGGCCGAGCACGATATGGAACAGCCAAAAGGCATGGCCTTATCGAATAATATTCACCCCGGAACTTAAAACCCAGCAACTCAAAGTCACCCGGGTGAACCGGCAGGAGGTGAAAGGCAGACTTAATGTCGCACTTAGCCAACAGCGCACCCGGGCCACATGAGCGCACCATGCGCAGCGCTTGGTCAAAAGATGTATACCTGACCGAGCAAGGTCATCAGGGATAGCATCATTGACCGATCGGCCGGCTGGGTAGGTCAAGTGATGGGTCAGGCGGAACTCGCCCGGTGACTTCTTGGGCACCAAGCCCAAGGGTGACACTTTAAGGTTGGGGAACGGGGGTGCAGGGAAAGGGCCAGCGACCCTGCCCGCATCAACCTCCTTAGAAATGCTGGCGGCAGCCACCTCCTCCCTCCCCTTAAGGGGCAAAAGGTTGGGGGCATCTTGGGGGGACCTATCACCCTGGAAAGGAATACGGAACCCCAGTCGAAAACCCTGAAGCAGGTAAACCGCATCTGCTCCCTTCGGGTACAATGCGAGCCAACGCTCCAACATGTCCACATTAATTGGGGAGGGGGCCTTTTGGTGGACCAGCTCCCTCTGCGGCAGTCTTGCCAGCCTCTTGTCCGCCCCTACCCTTGCCCTGCACCCCTCCAGGCCTGGGGCAGGCGGAGGCCGCATGGGGGCCAGCGCAAGAGGGACACTCATGCCTGTACTGGCAATTCTTCCTACTGCAGGAACCATTGGACGAGAAAGTCCAGCACAGCAGGCGGGCTGGAACCCCCTGCCCCGCCACCTGGCGGGGTGTCTGTGCTGGAACCGCACGCTGGACCGCATGTCCACAATGGTATCTTTCCCCAGACGCAGGGCACATGGGAGTCATGTACAGAAGCCACAGCTTCTGGCAGGGCTCATCCCACCTCATCTCAGGGTGCAGGGAAATCCGCATACGGAATTCCTCGTCGTAAGCCAACCACGACGGGCCCGGGAAGTCTACCATCGCCCGGTAAATGTTGTCCAAATACTGGACCATCGGAATTGCCAGATCCGGCCGGGCCCTGAGGTAGACCGCCATGTATATGAGGTACGCCGTCAACCAATTGGCCCACGTACGTGGCGGCTTATGACGACGTGCCTGTTCCTTATCCTTCTCATCCTGCCCCTCCCTCTCCTCTTTGGTGGGCTCTCTGTTAAGAAGGGAGAAGATGTCTACATACTCCACACCAGATCTTCTCTTTGGTGGCCTGGGTCAAATGGTCCCCCAGGGGCAAGGTATACCCCGCTGTCGGCAATGCCGACACCGGCACGGTGGGAACCACAGGGATCTGGAAAGGAGCCTGGACCAACCTGGCCGCCCCTAACACATTCCCGACTGAATAAGAGGTACCACCCAAACGGGCCCCCGGGTGAGAGGTGAAGTCACCGGGTGGGACGTCAGCGACTGAACCATCGCACCACCCATGCGAGGCCACGGCCACTGGAATGCCCCCCCAATGTGGGTAGGTGTGTGGGTGCACTAGATTGAACCACATACTCACATGCTGCACCCCCACAGGCCGCCCCCACCGGGGGTTCCGGCCCGCTGGGGGCGTCGGAGCTCACGACCGCAATTGAGCTCGTCGACGGGGCCTGACCAGCATCAGCCTGTTGAGTGGGGAGCTGCGAGGCAGTGGCCGAAACCGGCCCACACGCCTCAGGCAGCTCGACCCGTCCTGCCGCCTGCCGCTGCCCGGCAGACAAAGGATCAACCTGCACCCCAAAAGGCACCCCCGAGTGGTTAACCCTCGCGAGGGATGCCTCGAGGGCCGCAATGCGGGCCAGAAGGGCCTCAACACTAACGTAGCCCCCTTAGCCAAGTGGGGGCAAAGGGCCAGCCGGCCAACTGGCTGCAGGCGCCGGTCCAGGTCCCTGGACCCCGTGGCCCATATACGGCCACAACCCCAGGCCCGGCCCTTGCAGGGCCGGGGGGGTACCCTGCCAGGGGAGGGAACCCAGCCACCCCCCATGGCTGAAACCCCCCGCAGGAAGCTGCGCACCAATGGAAGAAGGCCCCGCAGAATGGGCCATGCCAGAGGCAGTGGCCACTGCTTGCGGGCCGGGGGCCGCGGCCCCAGCTGGGCCGGTACGCAGACACCCCGCCTCGGGCCAAGGGGCAATTAACCCCATCCCACCGGTCCCGGTGGGCTCAGGCAAAGGAGGCTGCTGGGAAGGTGCAGTCCTCCGACCCGGCTGGTGCCTCCGTGCAGAACGAGCCGCGTTCGCAGTCGCCTTCTTCTTAGAGGGCATAGCAGCTAAACGATGGGAAGCCGGAAAAGTCAAGAAAATCAGCAGCCAGAGGCTTCCCTAAGAAAGGCAAGAGCGACGGAGGTAAGAGGGAAAAACGTCTCCGCTCCGTCGCTTCGCAAAATGGCAGCTCGGCTGCCTCGTGGCCGCCCCTTATATAAGGGTGCTGGCCACGCCCCCTAACTACCCGGATGCCTTTGTCCGGTGGGGGGGGGCGCAAAGAGCACGGCGGCCATTTTGGCGCCGCGCTTGCATTTGTCGCCAATTTAGTGTCTTGCATGGAAGACAAAGAAGGAGCCGCAGTGGGGGCTAAAACACAGGTTTATTTCATGATGATCAGGATGAACATGTGGTAATGGCGGAGGTACAGCTCATTTTATACTGCAGTAATACATTTGAAAAGGGTTGCATGGTAGCTCATTGGCTGCTACCTGCGTGACGTCATTCAGAGTCACGCCCATCTTCTTCCAGGTGATCCTTGCACAGGAAGGTTCCTGCGGCTGCCAGTGATTGGGGGAATTTGAACCATGTGAGCTGAACGCTTGCAGCTGCCCTCTATGGGTAGCTAGCTTGCGTTCCTTTAACAGCTGGGTTACATTGTAATCATTGTCAGGTTACATTCATACATTCTTAAAGTAATACTGTTACATACACAACAGTAAGTAAATGAGTGAGTGAGTGAGTGAGTGAGTGAGTGAATGAATAATTCTGAACAGTGCTGATTCAATAATTTTTCCATGTGCAGGTTCACTTTCCTGCCTAAATATTTAAACCACTGATTATTTCTGCATTAAGAAATGAACGCGGCATGAGCCTCTTTAAGGCTTCGAATGTATACTTGCTTAATTCAGAGTAATAACTACAGGCCACAATGGGACATCCTCCTGTGAAAACAAAAATAGCTGAAAAAACTGGGCATTCTTTTCCAGTTGTCAAATGTATCATGAAACAATTACATGTGCCATGGAACAATTGACATCTATCAATGTTTCTTTCAATTGCTTCTTTTCTCTGTCACTTGTATATTCCAGATTAAGAAAAAATTACTTGAAAGTGTATTTCTTCCAAAAGGGGGTGGGATATTATATTTCCAATGGGACAGAACAACCTAATTAGTAATTCCTTTGCTGTTTCCTCTGAAGCCCACAACCTGGTACTTCAAAGTGTCCTCATAATAAAGACCAGCAGGAAATGCTGGAGTTCAACCTGCTCTGCAAAATGTAATGACATGATTGGTTGGTTTCCAGGAATTAGCTCATGTTGATTCTGCCACACACATCTCCATGCTATGTTCAGGTAACAGGATCAAGCTAATAAATGAAAACCACCTTTCTTCCAGTATCACTACACACATCTTAATCATAATGGCAGAGTCTTCAATCTGCCAGTGCTTGTCATTATCTGATATCCGGGCAGGAATACAGTTCAAAAGGATGGCCCTGGGCCATGTTCTCTGTGCATTTTACAAGCCAATTGCTAATCACTGTCATTCATTATTCTTGTTAATTTCATCCCACAGTTTTAGCCTAACAAAACCATGTAGAGAAACAATTCGTCCTTATCGGCTGCAACTCGTAATTCACTTCTACTATTAAAGAATGAAGTTGCTGGCCTGTGGATCTGAAGGGGGAGACACCTACTTTCTTACCAAACAGTTTTCCTCTGGTGAGTTGTTGTGTATTGAGGCACATTTGCAAGTTGCGCAGGCAGCACCTTGCAAGGAGAAAATGGCAGTTTCCTGCCATCCAAATTAGGAGCTAAAAGTGGCATGAAATTTTCCTCATTATGCTAAACAGAGTCCTGTGATTGGTTACAGTTTTGGATCCTGTTCCCCATTGGTTAATACATATATATTGTGTTATGATTGGTTGGTTATGCTTTGTATCAAGGAGCCACCACCGGGGAGACACTATATAGGACCCACAAGCAAACAAGGGTGGGGCCAGACCAGATCTATACTACCCATTCTCCACAGGTAGCCAGTACTTGCTAAGCCTGGGTCTCCTCCACACGCTTATCACTACTAGTGAAGCTTAATCATTGTCAATCTTCTATGGCAGATTCTGGAGGGACTGATTTCATGAGATTCGTATAGCCATCTTTGTGTCCGGAGCGCCTTGTAAGCTTTATCTGAAAGACTGTTTAATAAACGCCTGTTGCTGTTCTGTTCATTGTTGCCTCGACTAATGCTTATAAGGGTCGTATGCGACATTGGTGATGAGGATGAGATGAAGAAAAGAGATGGCTGACCAAATCCCATTGTGGCTGCAACAGTTCGATACGTGCAAGCCTCAACTGTAGCCCTATTATGAAGTTCAGCTGGAGAGCTACTTCACAGTAAGAACAATTGAACCATCACTGTGGAAGGCAACCTTCTTGTCCCACTGCAGGTTAGAGACTCTCGACGTTGTCTCGAAACTTTTGCTACCCAACGTGCTACAGCAAATCTCCCTGCCAGCCCTGCTGCACACTCTGCGCGCACACTTCCAGTGCAAGTCAGCCCTCGAAGGTAAAGAACTGCTGGGTCAAGCCACGACTGTGGCCGCTCCTTCGCCAGTCTCTGGCAACATCCACCAAGGCTTTGCAAGTTCACTTCAGAGACTACGGCACCAACACCAATGCCAGGTTTGCTTGCACCATGCCAAGGTTGCGCGAAATGCCACTTCCGCAACGAATGTCCCTTTAGGAGTATGCAGTGCCATATGTGTGGAAAGAAAGGCCATATATCCAAAGTGTGTAAGCAGTGCGGCAAAAGTTCACCGACACTACAGTTCTGCATCACCAAGGTCTTCATGAGCCATGGGGTTGACAACGAGAGACAAGACCTGAAGGAGGGGTTCTTCATGGATGTCTGCATCAAAGGGCTTTCTTTTCATCTCGAGGTGGATTCAGGTTCCTTTCTCTCTATCGTGATCAAGGACAAGTATCACCATATTCCGACGAATTTGCTGCCCAAGCTAAAGGGGCTACCGGGCAAGTTGGTGGACTTGTGGGGCTGCAACATTCCAGTGAGGGGGGTCGGGAATTTTGAGGTCCATTATAACAATGTCTACATGAACCTTCCCCTCGTGGTTGCCAAAACGGGTAAGACAAACATTCTGGGGTCCCAGTGATTTAGTCCCCTAGCCATTTACTTTACTGGAATTCACTTGGGGGGGGGAGCCAGTCCTGAGTATAGAGGACGAGCCCCAAGCATTGTTTTCACTTGGGGAGGGTTTGTCCCAAGGGCCCCCTGGAAGCAATTCCTCCGCTGAAAAGTTAAGTGCCATGTTTGCCCGACACACGCATGTTGCACACAGAGACAGTGACTTTGCCCAACAGACTGACTGTCCGTAACTGTTTGAATTGCAAGAACTTTTGCCCATGGATGTTTTGAACTCTGAAAACCCAGACTTTTGGAATGATTTGTCTATCACTTCGCTCAAACTGTCCCTGAACTTTTCTGTGGCATCTAAAATGGACCCCTTGCTCTCTGATATTATTGTGTGGGTGGACATTGGGTGGCCTCCTCCTCCATACGATGCGGAGGTGAATGTCTACTACCACGACCACAAAAAACTCTTGGTCTTGGGTGGGTGCTTGTACAGACTCTGTAAAACAGTTGTTGCATGTGGGTTGCAGGACAAACTACTGCAGCATATGTTATTGGAGTGCATGGATATCATACGCACAAAACAGGTTATGCGTAACTATTTTTTGTGGCTGGGAATCGAAAACGCCATGGAGGTATGGGTAGCTACAACACAGCACCGCTAGTGCACACACTGCTGGGTGATTTTCAGGTTCCCCTGGGGTGGGTAAGGGATCACCATCCCCTGGGGTTGGTGGGGGGCAACTCAGAGCAAGAGTGATATAAATACCCAATGTGTTGAAAGAAGCACTAGGCATCAGATACACAACAGCCATAAAAGCTAAATTAGTATTAATTTACTGGTCTTATTCAGACCAATGATAGTTTAAGTTTACTCAGCCCTCTTAAAGTTTAATCCCAATCCTGAAAGCCAATCTAAATAGTTACATCATTATTCAACAATCTTTAAATGCCATGAGTCTTGAACAAGATACAATTTCATAACTCAATGGGGACAATGCCAAGAATGCTTTTTTCTGCATCCTCGCAATGATTGAATCTGGCATGCAGATAGTATTTTTGACAGGGCTCCTATATTGTAGAGTCCACCTTTTCACACACGTTTCATTTTCCAACACACTGAAGCATAAAGAAAGAAGCTGTGTTAGCTGTATAATAATGGCTTATGGCGAGGTGGGACTATAGGCTAGACTGAGGAATTGGTAACCCTCCAGATGTTGTTGGAGGGATTAAGGAGAAATAAGGGGTGAGAATCTTAAATTGCTTCCAGGCAGCAAACATGCTCTTGGATAGCTCCATAATAATCTTGTGGAGGAGCAGAGTACCCCTGATCCATGCAAATAAGTTAGAGTAACTGAGTATTGTAGTATTTTTCCATGTTGCCTAAGACTCACTAATTAGGAGAAGATACCATATAAACCTGATTTTGTGACCCATGAGGGCTGGTTGCCATTAGGTTCAAGGGGTGTTTCTCTCCAGCTAAAAAACAACATGCAGAAATGCAGCCTATGCTGCTGAACTGGGATGACAGCATCAGATGCAGTGAGACCCAACAGCTTGATACCTTTATGGATTGGCAAGAGTCTATGGATTGGGAATCCTAAACAAATCCAGAGGTAAGTTAGATGGCCAGGTAAAATTATGTATCTTCTGACCCTTCTCTGCTGTTTGTAGAGAGTTTCCAGAAGCAGACAGAAAGCAAGTGACAAGTAAAACCAAGTACTGTATTGCTACGAACAAAATTTGTATCTCATGTGCACACTTTATCTGGATTGGTTAAATTGGAATGTAGCAACTCTAGTTAGGCAGAAGCGATAAAACCTTTATTGTGCTGAAGCTTAGAACAGAAATTTTTGATACAGCTTTTTCCAGAGTGGTACCAGGGATCACTTTATAGACCCAGCAGGTGAGGTGCAACATGGAATTTAAGGGGAATGCCCCCCCATCTCCAATGTCCTTTAGGTATTTTAGGACTATAATGTTTAGCCAACATAACCAAAGGATATGGATGATGTAACAGGCTTTCCACTATAACCCAAAATATGAGTTTCAGCAACATGGGTGAGCTTTCAGTTGTTTGGAGTTGTAGTCAGTCACTCTTTGTTACAGAATCTCTAAGTTTAGATCATGTGCTTTTCCAGAATCTCAGTTTAGGTATTTCAGGGCCCACACAGTTACTTCAAATGTGGAAATAAAGCACACTAAAAAATTCAGTTCTGAGAAAATGTACTGCTCTGGACCTCTATATTGACAGCTGTAGGAATGGATGGGGAAAGATGAATGCTAAGCATATAGTGACAGTCAGCTTATGTTTTGTCTAGCACTGAATTTGCTGCTCGTTTCTCTTTCATAAGTTTCAGGTTCCTATTTCAGTTCCACCTCCAAACTTCAAAAAGCAAGAGCCAAACTACACATTAAAGATAACTCATCATTCTAGCTGAAGAACACATTAATCATTCACAGATATGATTCTCATAAATCTGTTTCAGAAAGTGTTGTGTTCTGTAAAGCTGTGCCTTTAACTATGTAACCTTTCTGTGTGCAACATTATAACCATCAGCTGTATCAATGTAAACCTGATAAGGGGACGCGAGCTAGTGACCACTAGATGGCAATAGCGAGCGTCCAGCTCTCATGGCTCAGATTCACCTGGTTCAGCAGCGCGGGAAGTTTCCCCGCCACCTCTTCACCTGGTCAAGAAGGGCGTGACCTTCTACGACGTCACACAGGCAGCAACCAATAGTCTGTCGACGAGCCACATTCAAATGTATAGCCAGCTGTATATATTGAGCTACTCATCCGCCATTACCACATGTTCCTCCGGATCATCATGCAATAAACCTGTGTTAAGCCAACCCTTCGGCTGTTTCATTGTCTTCGGTCCCTTACACTAAAGAAAGCAAAGACTTACAAATGAAATCTGTGTTACCATCCAGAAGACCAAACATAAAATAAAGCAAGTGAATCTGAAAACTTCAAAAGGTCTGAGAAGCTCTCCTCATGACAATCGGATGTTAAGGAGTAACTATTTATAACATCAAGTTTGTCTGTAGGTTCAACAGGGATATTGGAAACGACAGTCATATGAGAAAGAAATACCAAGATCTGAAGGCATGAGGAGATCACCGTGTCACTCCACCTGGAGTTCAGAGCTGCAAAGGGGTGATGAATGATTATTTTAAAACTTAGGGACATCATTGGCATTGCAATGCCTCCCACCCTTCAGAAAGAGGACTTTGCCGTATGATATGATGCTTCTCTGTTTTGGAACATGGCACAACTCTCTGAACAATCTGCTTAAAAGAAGAGTGCCCGTGTTTTCTGCTAGGAATAAGACTATAAAAAATTGTGCACCCGCCGGCTGCCTACAGAACTAGAAATCATAATATGTGTCAGGTATGTTATTGCAGGGTTGGTTTTTTTCCTTTTAAAAAATCCTCAGAGTTGGTGTGGGTGTTGAGAGAGAGACTAATACATTCCTATTTATAAATATTCAGAAGTAGGGCACATTAAGGCAGCTGTTTGCTTTGCTTATGAGCTGAGACCTGTCTGCATTCAGAGGTGATTATTTTGTACAAGCAAAGGCTTTGAATGTTGTTCTTTTGCAGGTGCCTCCCTCATTCCCTTGCTTAGCTGCCAGCTGTGTTGTTGGTCTGGAGCCACTTCTCAAGAGTGCACTTGTTCACACCTGTAGAATATTTAACAGCATGCATGCACATCCCTATGTCTTCACCCATCCTTCTAATGCAGTCGAGCATTCAAAATGTACAGAATCCCAGGGTTATGAAAAGGGGTTGCCTCTTTGAATTCTTTGTGATTTTTAGGTGTCAGTCAAACTCTTGGTTAGGATTCATTTTGACTCTCGAGTATCAATTAGAGGGACCACACGCAACCATTCTCACAGCTTGCACACTGCCAAGTCCTGACATGTTTTATCTGCTTGCGCTGCTTACTTGGAGCATCAAATGAGAAAGCTTTGTATGTGTTAGGCAGTTGTACAGAAGAGCAGGGCCAGCCAAACACACGGGTGATGAGATATAAGATCCAAACAGCACCGCCTCCAGTCTAGATGTGATAACACAATAAATAACTATTAGTTCAATGATGCCCAAAATTTGACAGTACAATGTCAAAATTACCTGTGGTCATGGTTTTGTAATGTGTGGACAAGCCATAAGTCCAAAAAAGGCTTTTATATGACGTTAGTGAAGCTAATGTTATCAGGGTCAGGCTGATTGTAAAGTGAAGTTCTAGCAACACCTAACATTTGTTTAAGACAGTGCCCCAATCAGGGGGGGACAAGTAGGACTCCCATCCTGGGCCCGGAGATAACGGGGGCCCATCAGCGCTGGGAAACAAATGATGTGCGCATGCGCAAACAGACCACACGTGCACAGAAAACCACAGGGGCATGGTGGCACCGGGAAACTACCGATGTATGCATGCACAAACAGACCACGCATGCGCAGAAACCACGGGGTGCGTGGCCAAAAGGGGGCCGCGTACCAGGCCCAGAAATTTCTGATGTTGGCCCTGGTTTAAGACATGCATAAACATATGTATCTCAAGCAGCGCTCCTGTTTTATCAAGAGATTTTCAACTTATTTGGTTCTTACTTCCATGCTTTTGATTCACAAGGTGGCTTTCAAACTTATCTTGTTATTTGTTTTACTAGTAGAGCCATAAAACTTTCTAATTATCCTAAATCTATTTCTTTGGAAATTAAATCTTAAATATCCTTAGGAACAGAGCAGAGGCTGTGTGGAGATGTGGATAACACCTCTCTTGTGACAAAACCCCCCAACAACAAACAACCCTAACCAGGGCAATAGCCAGGATTCTAGATGTGGGTGGGCGAATACAGGTATTTGTCCAGGATGGGCAACAATGTCATATATATACAACACCCACCCTGGGCACCCCTGGCTACAGCCCAGACCCTAACAATCATTAAAGTTTTCACTCTTCTGTTGAAGTCTAATTCTTATTGTTGTTTTTCTCTAGTATACTGAATGTAATATATCAAACAGAGTGAAATACTAGGACTCAGGAGATCTGGGTTCAAATTTCTGCTCAATCATGGAAATTCACTAACAGGGTGAAACTGGCAAATCCACTCTTCAGATATCTCAATTATCTTGAAAGCCCTTCTAGAGTTACTATAGGTTGGTTCCTAATTAGGGGCATATACTACAAACCTGGGGCTGCAATGGCTTAGTAGTTAAGATACTGAAGTTGATGAACATATGGTCAACAAGTCAGCAGTTAGAGATTTGAGTGCGGCATAATGGAGTGAGCTCCCACTGTCTGTCCTAGCTCCTGCCAAGCTAGCAGTTTGAAAGCAATAAATTGCAAGTAGATAAATACATACTGCTTTGACAGGAAAGGTAACAACATTCCATGTACTCCAGCATGTAGATATGTATGCCTGCCATGAAAATGCCTTCAGATGTAAACAGTGTTGGCTTTTGGGCCACAAACAGAGAAGAGCACCGACCCTCTAGAGTTGGACATGACTGGCATTCAACCAAGGGAGGCCCTTACCTAATTATGAATTATCCAGAGCAGGGCCGACCCTACCATAAGGCGAACAGAGCGGTCCCTCCAGGTGCCCACTCCCAGGGGGGACTGCAGTGGTAAAGGAAATTTTTTTTGGGGGGGGGGTTCGATATTTTGATTGCGAGCGTATGGCATGTATGTTAATGACTATTTGTTGAGATGCGTGCGGGTTGAGTGCACAGGCACCAGGCAAGGCACCAGTGCCGCCACCCCTCAGTTACATATATTAGGGATGACCAAGGGGATGCCATAGTTGGATCTCACTCCATCCTAAAACTTGCCTTGGGCTGGCACTGATCCAGAGGCTAACAAAGTCATATTGTGCCCAGGTGCTATTATCAGAAACAATTAGGGAATCCTGCTTAAAAAGAATTCCATCTTTTTCATCCAACTGTTTCAGGGTATTTGGCTATGGAACTTGGTTAAAGAAGTGAGTATGAGTTGGCTTATCAGTATCAATTTCCAACAGAGATCCATCAGCTCAACCAGCACTTTGCTCATCTGCCACCTTGAGGACCTGTCTGTTTTTATAGTAAGAGATACATACATAGATGTGCTGTTAAAATGTCAACCAAAATGTGCTTTCATGCAAAAAGTTCACCTAGTGCATCATTTCCCAACATGGTGCTTTCCTACATTTGGAACATTTATTTATTTATTTATTTTTATTTATATTCAAATTTATATGCCGCCCAATTAGGTAAACCCGACTCTGGGCAGCTCACAACAAGTTAAAACACACATAAAACAGTAAAACCAATTAAAACCAATTAAAACCCAACATACCCACCCACCAACCCCATTCCTCTTAAAACCCACATAAAAAAAAGACAATTAAAAGAAATGGGGGCTTAATTTATAAGCCAACAGGCGGGGGCCACTCTTCCATCTGGGCCCCATACCTGCCCTGCCAACCAGGTTTTTAGGTCTTTTCTGAAAGGTAGCAGCTCCATCTGCTCCCGCAACTCTACAGGCAGGAGGTTCTACAAGGCCGGTGCGGACACAGAAAAGGCCCTCCTTCGTGTGCCAGAGAGACGAGCACCTCTGGCAGATGGAACAATCAGGGAGCCCCTCCGATCCACTCTGGTTGGACAGGCGGACACTCTTGGGATGATGAGGTCTCTAAGGTATCCTGGCCCACTACCATGAAGGGCTTTAAAGGTCAAAACCAGCACCTTGAACTGCACCCGGAGGCAAACTGGTAGCCAGTGCAGCTCCCGAAGTAATGGTGAGGCACGAGCATAACGCCCGTGCCCCATCACCACCCAGGCTGTCGCATTCTGGACCAACTGCAGCCTCCGAATGGTTGACAAGGGCAGCAATAATCTAGCCTGGAGGTGACCAGAGCATGTGTGACCATGAGCAGGGAGTCCCGGTCCAGGAGCAAACGCAACTGACGGATGACGCGAAGCTGTGAGAAAGCCCTCCTGGCCACAGCCACCACCTGATCTGCTAGTAGCAGCCCCAAGTCCAGGAGGACCCCTAAGTTGCGTACCGGGTCTGTCTGGGGCAAAGCAGCCCCATCCAAGACCAAAGTTGGCAGCAGCTCCCTGGATAACGCGGGACCCCCTATCCAAAGCCACTCAGTCTTGGAGGGATTCAATTGTAGCCTGTTGTCCCCCATCCAGACCCCAACCGCTTCCAGACATCTGGATAGGACATTGACTGCATCACTGGGGTCCCCATGGGCCGAGATATATAACTGGGTATCATCAGCATACTGATGATACCTTACCCCATGGGAACGGATAACCTCGCCCAACGGCTTCATGTATATGTTAAATAGGAGAGGAGAGAGCACCGAGCCCTGAGGCACCCCATACTGTAGGGGCCTAGCGCTGGACCTCTCACTCTCCAACCACACCGACTGGGTACGACCCTCCAGAAATGAGGAAAACCAGGACAACACAGTGTCCTGGATCCCCAAACCTTTGAGCTGTTCCAGAAGGATACCGTGGTCAACAGTGTCGAAGGCCGCTGAGAGATCCAGAAGAGCCAGGACGGATGGATGACCCCCGTCCCGCTCCCGCAAGAGGTCATCAACCAGTGCGACCAATGCAGTCTCAGTACCATATCCAGGCCTGAAACCCAATTGATAGGGGTCCAGATAATCCGCTTCATCCAGGACCCCCTGCAACTGCTGCATCACCACCTTCTCCAGTACCTTCCCTAAGAAAGGGAGGTTGGAGACCGGCCTATAATTAGCTGGAACTGCTGGGTCGACAGATTGTTTCTTCAGGAGGGGGCACACCAGAGCATGTTTTAAAGGTGCAGGAAACACCCCCTCCCGCAATGAAGCATTTATTATAGCCCCAACCCAGCCTCCTGTCATCCCTTTAAAGGCTTTCACCAACCAAGTGGGACAGGGATCCAAAGGGCAGGAGGTGGTGCGAACAGCTGCAAGAAGCCTGTCCACTTCCTCAGGGACAACTGGATCGAATCAATCCCAGATAACACTGCCAGACTGAGCTCTGATCCCCTCCGGACCCTCCCCATCCACGCCGGGATTAAACCCCGAGCGAATCCGAGCGATTTTCTCCACCAGATAGTCTGCAAAAACCTCAGCCGAACTCTGCCAACCGGGCACTGGCCCCTCCCGGCCAAGGAGAGACCTGGTAACCCAGAACAGAGCGGCTGGGCTATTATCCGCCGAGGCAATGAGGGCAGTGAAGTATTGTTGCATGACACCCTCTTCCATTCAGCATGGCCTATAGGCATGGAGATCACAATATTGTGGCACATTTCAGCACTGTCTGTTAAAAAAAAACAAAGGAGATGTTGATCATTCTGATCAAGACTCAAGTGAAAATAAATCCTTGGTGGCTGAAAACCATTTTTTTGTGCACATTGTTGTTTTTTAAAGGCACAAGAAAAACTGTCTGGGGAAAAGCTGAAGAAATATCTGTCTTTGGGGTGAATAAACTGTGATCCACAAAACTGTACCAGGCACCAGGTTCAAAGGCAGCTCAGCCAGATATGTTCATCCATTTCTTGCACAACTTCTCAACACATCAGAAGGGAGAAAACTGGCCTTTGTTACAAGTCAGTGTGTGGGTTATTCAGAGGAAAGAAAAAAGATCATGCTCCCTCATTCTTGTGCCTTTTCTGTTCTCCCCAAGAGGTCACAGCTGGTTACAATATAGCCTTATCTTCGTATGTCAGTCCCACATGCTCAAGAGAGATTAAATTGAAAGATACCCAAGGCCACTCAAAGAGCATCATTGCTGAACTGTTCTGAATACACACACACACACACACACACACACAGTGAAACCTCATACAACAATTGCCCCGTATAGTAATGAAATCACATAACAATTAGTTTTTTGGGGGGAAATGGTGTCCCGCATAACAATTTTCCCTATGGAAAAATCATACAACAATTTTTCAATGGGAAAAACCATTTTGCAAAAAACAAAAAACAAAACATTGTATGATGCATCCCATAGGGAAAATCATTATACGGTGCATGTATCGTATAACAATTGTTCTGTACAACAATGAGCCCCGTGGAACGGATTAAAATCGTTGTATGAGGTACCACTGTATATTAAGCTGCTTAGGAAGGTAAACAGCATTCTGTGCACTGCAGTGTCTACTCATGCCAGCCACATGTCCATAGAAATGTCTGCAAACACAGACAGCTCTTTGGCTATAAACAGAAAAGAGCACTGAACCCTAGACACAGATATGACTGGCTTTCAAGCAAGCATGACCTTTACCTTTACCTAATAACACCACCATTGTATTCACAAAAGAGACAAGAGTTAGAATGTATGCTGAACGCAGTGATGTACTGCAGCAGGTTCTGTCAGGTTCTGCAGAACAAGTAGTGAAAATTCCCCCAGGCCATGCACACTTGGTTGGCCATGCCCACCCCCATAGCCCATAATGCAGGATGTTTGGCCACAGCCACAGATTTGGCCAGCCCACAGAGTAGGTAGTAACTTTTTTTGAAGTGCATCACTGGCTGAAGGGCATATGGTTGCCATTTATAGCACCCTTAAATAAGTTTCCACCGAGTGGGGATCTGAGTACAGGTCTCCTGTGTCCTAGATGGTCATTCTTCCACTACACAACACTGGTTATCTTATTTTGTTTGAAACTCTTTGGAAATCAGATTATAATTTTCTTCTTAAAACCAAATATTGTTTCAGAATATTGCAATGGGCAACTCCAGGGTTGCTCAGCCTTATTCTGAAGCTCATTTCTCCACGGAGAAAGTGTCAGGGAAGCTGGTGATTAAATTCAATCTCTCTCAATCTCCCTCTCCTGCCAGACTCATATTTCCACTGAATTCAATAAGCATTACTCCCAGGTCAATTTTCTGGTCCCTGTCAGGGACTTCTATTTTTTTGGTGTGGGTAAAATCATTTTGTTTTGATTCATTTCCATCTTGTGTGATCACTGGAAATGAACTAAAGCAAGCCTTCCTCTTCAAATTTGCCAATATTGTGAAGTAGTTTAAGAATGGAGCCACTTTAGGATATTGATAAATTAAACATTTCCAAATTTATGGGGGGCAGAGGAAGTAAAAACAATAACTACAACTATATTAGGCCAGTGCACATACATTGTGTAATCTTTGGGAGAAAAAGATAAATGGAAAACCTTTCCAAAGAAGTATTGTTATGTATGTACACTGTTGCTTTAAGAAATGTATGAATGTAACCTGACCACAATTACAATGTAGCCCAGCTGTAAAGAAACGCTAGTAAGCTGCCCATAGAGGGCAGCTGCGAGCGTTCAACTCACATGGTTCTCATTCCTCAAATCACCGGCAGCCGCGGGAACTCTCCTGCACCAGCAAACTACTACGGACGAGGGGCGTGACTCACACGACGTCACGACGGTAGCGGCCAATAAGCTACCGTGCAACCAGATTCAAATGTATTGTGCTACTGTATATAATGTGATGTACCTCCGCCATTACCACATGTTCATCCTGATCATCAACCAATAAACCTGTGTTAGTCCTCACTGCGACTCCTTCTTTGTCTTCCGTGCAAGACACTAAAAGTATGAAGAGAAGGAAGAAGACAATGAGGGAATTTTCTCTTCTTAAGCCACTTCATGATACTGGCAAAATGACAGTGGGACAATGCAGATTAAATAGGGTTGCTTGAGATCCATATGCTATTTAGACATGAGAAGTGCATCAAATGGCATACTGAAACTCCAGGTGACCCTATTTAGCCTGCCCCAGCCCTCCCCAAAGTGTCCATATAGACAAACCCTTGCTTCTTTATTTTATGTCCATGTAACTTGTTTTGTATCCCCACCTTTCATTCCACCTGCCACCAGTGAAACAGTTTACCCTAATGAAGGTCTATTAGGCTCAAATGTTTCAATTAAGTTCTGGTGGACACTTTATCAGAAAAATGGGTTTCTTTTGTGTCATGTTCTCCCTTTCAATGGTGAATTCTCTGCCAATGGAGAAATGTGTTGTATCAGTTAGAGTGGTACTGAAATTTGTAATATATTTGGTGAAGAGGGCGGGGGAGTTGCTTTACTTAAAGTCAGTTTCTTGATTTTTTGTGTTTGTAAGATGGGCCTAGATCTAAATGCTAATGCCATTTTAAAAGGTGACTAAATTGGTGGACTCTCATGCCACAAATCCTCTGCAATTTGTGCTAGAGATTTCAGAGAAGAGCATGGAAAACTCATTGTCATTCTTAAAATCACTGTGGGAAAAAATTATTTTATTTGGGTTATATGTACAGTGTTACCTCGCTTAAAGAACATAATGTGTTCCATGGGATTGCTCTTTAAGCGAGTGCTCTTTAAGTGAAACACCATTGTAAGTGACCAATTGTAACTTCTGGTGGTGGAGGGGATTGTGGACCCCGATATAGTTGTTAAGCGAGGTGACCATTTAGAGAAAATTCTGCTCTTTATGCGAGTTAGTCTCTAAACAAGGCACTCTTTATGCAAGGTTTTACTGTACACCTTTTCCTGTCTGCTTTCACATGTGCACACCCAGAAACATAATGATCTGTCCCTTCTGATATCTACAGCTTGGTGTGCAGAGATAGGAAGGCATGTCTTCAAATGTTACCGGTTTCTAAAAGAAACCTTTGCAAATCAAGGTTTCTTTTGCTGAGTATTTTTTAAAACCTAAAGACTTTATTAAAAGTGACACTTAGATTCAAACGTCCATCTCAGAAGCTTCTGGCATGGAAACTGAAAGTGCCATAAAATCTGTCTGTTTATTGCACTTATATGCCACCCATCAGAGGGATATTTCCCCCATCAGGGAGGTTTACATAACTAAATTGCCAACCTACGTAATACATACGTGAGACAACTCCTATTTCCACATCTGGTGATGACATGGTAAAAAATAAAACACCAAAATGGTAGTTTAAGTAAATTTAATGAAAACTGTTTCCACCACCACCTGCCCCATCTAAATAAATGAGCTTTCAAACTGATAACAAAAAAAAACCAAAACAAAAAAAACACAGAAAACTTGGGAAAAGGCATTGATCATTGATCTCAGATCATTGCCTTCTGTCAGGTGGACGGCAGTTTAATATTGAAAGCAGCAGGCCAGAACCTGGCATTTCAGTGCTGATTTTGCATGGCATGGGTATGTATTTACTTTTGTATAATAATAACTTCGTGTCAGAAATTATTCTGCTTTGAAAGGATTTTTGCAGAAGAAACTCTGTTTGGGGAATGCCCAAATGAGGCTCCTTTCGTTTCCCCAAGATCTGGGACAGAGACAGTTGCTCAATCCATCATGCAGTACCTGGGTCTTGAACTGCAGACTTGCCAACTTTCCAGCTAACAAGGCAAGCTTCTTAACCACTGAGCCATTGTTATGTATGCATTTCAATGTACTGTAAAGCTATCAAGATATAAATGTTCCATCACAATTACAATGTATCTCAGCTGAAAGGAACGCGAGCAAGCAACCCCTTGGGGCAGCTGCGAGCGTTCAGCCTCACATGGTTCACATTGCTCAATCACGGACAGCCGCGGGAAATGCCTCCGCATTCAGCAGAATGAAGATACTCGCATTCAGCAGAATGAAGATACTCGCATTCAGCAGGAAGAAGATACAACTGCGAGAGTAAGGCGTGCCTGGGCGAGGCCACGCCGACAGTAGCCAATGAGCTACCGTGCTGCAAGATTCAAATGTATAGTCCTCAGTATATAATGAGATGTACCACCACCATTACCCCCATGCTTCACCGGAACACCATGCAATAAACCTGTGTTAAACCAACCCTTCGGTTGTTCTGTTGTCTTTGGTCCCATACACTAAATTGGCGACGAAGGTGGGATATGGGTGCCCACGGGACCAAGACATGCGCCGGCTACGAGATCAGGAAGCTGGGAGACTTGGAGCTGTTTGAGATAGACTTCAACGCAGCGCTGGTGGAGCTCGAAGTCTCAGATGAGGCCAAGAAGAGGGCCATTTTCGTCCGCATGCTCGGACACGAGACCAAGAGGACCTTGGTGGACCTGATCGCGCCGAGGAAGGTGGGCGACCTCAAAGCCACAGAGCTCCTGGCGGCGCTGCGCGCCCATCTCCGGACAGCGATAGCGATGTTCCCCGCTCGGAGCGCGTTCTGGAGGCGAGTCCAGGCGCCCGGGGAATCGGTCGCTGAGTTCGCCGCGGCCCTGCGGCTGGCCGCCGGCCCATGCAAGTGGGAGACCCCAGAAGTCACCCTCCGGGACTGCCTGCTCTGCGGTCTGAGGGATACCGAGACTCAGCGCGCGCTGATGAAAAAGGAGCCGCCTCCCACGTGGCAACAAGTCCTCGACATGGCGCAGGCCGCGGAGGCCACGACTGCCGGGGTGCAAGAGCTTCAGGACTGGCGCCTGAAGCCCGCCAAGGCAGAGAGCTCGGTGCGCGCGGCCCGGCGAGCTTCGAACTCGTCTGCGGAGAGCAGCGACGACGAGGACGTCCGGAGGGTCCAGAGAGAGGGCCGGCGCTGCGATGGCTGCGGCGCCGCCCACGCCCGCGCCAAATGCCCATTCCGCAAGGCCGAGTGCCACAACTGCGGCCGGCGCGGGCACATCGCCAAGGTCTGCCGGAAACGGCGCGAGGCCACAAGGAGTTCTCCAGACCGCTCGGCGAGGCAGGACCGCACCACGAGGCCAAAGGACGGCACCCGGACCACGAGGACGCGGGACGGCGTAGGGCGCATCTCCGACGACAGCGAGGACGACGCTCCGGTTTGCAGCGTTTCCACGGAGCACCCCCGTTACTTCGTTGAGGTAGTAATACAAGGGGCCCCTGTTAGAATGGAGGTGGACTCGGGTTCGTCATACTCTATTATTTCCCAGGGAGAGTTCATGAAAATCGCCCCCCGCGTGCGGCCCAAGCTCAAAGCGTTGAGGGCCACACTGAAGGACATGCAAGGGAACCACATCCCAGTGTTGGGGGTTGGGAAGTTCCAGGTCCAGTTTAAAAAGCACACCGCAACGCTTCCCCTAGTCGTCCTCAAGGGAGGGAAATGCAGCCTCCTCGGGACTCAATGATTCCAGCCCCTGGGGTTGTTCATTGGGGGGGTGCACGCCATGGGAGCACACGCCACCGGGACTGATCCAATACAGAGCGTGTGCGACGCGCACCCCGAGGTTTTCAAAAAGGGGCTCGGAAAATTCAAGGGCCCCCCAGTGACTTTCGACCTGGACCCTGGAGTGCGTCCAATCAGACTTAAACCGCGCAGAGTGCCTTTCGCACTAAAGGACAAAATAGAGGCGGAGTTGGACAAATTGGTGGGCCAGGGGATTCTTGTTCCTGTTGATTCTGCGGAGTGGGAAACTCCAATTGTAACAGCGCTCAAGGCCAACGGGGAGGTCCGCATATGCGCTGATTACAAGTGCACCATCAATAAGGCGATCCGCCCTAATGCTTATCCGGTGCCGGTAGTCAGCCACTTGTTGGCCAGGTTACACGGGGGGAGGTGTTTCGCTAAACTCGACCTGGCCCAAGCCTACCAGCAACTCCCGGTGACCCCCGCCGCGGCTGCTGCACAGACCATAGTCACCCACAAAGGGGCGTTCCAGGTATCGCGCCTCCAATTTGGCGTGAATTCGGCGCCCGGGATTTTCCAGTCACTCGTGGAACGCCTCCTGAAGGGGTTAGAGGGGGTGTTACCCTACTTTGATGACGTATTGATTACAGGGGGGAGCCGGGCCGAATTAGGAAGCAGGTTGGGAAGGGTCCTGACAATATTCGAGAAAGCGGGGTTGCGGAAGGACAAATGCGTTTTCTTCGCAACTGAGGTTGAGTTCCTAGGGTTCCGTGTTACTCCCGAGGGAATCAGGCCATCCCAATCCAAGGTGGCCGCCATCAAGAAGGCCCCTCGCCCCACCTCCAAGCCCGAGTTGCAGTCGTTCCTTGGACTGCTCAACTTTTACCACTCCTTCCTTCCGCGGAAGGCAGCAGTAGCGGAACCGCTACACAAATTGTTAAAAAAGGACGAGGCATGGAAGTGGGGCGACGACCAGGAGAGGGCTTTCAATGACCTGAAGCGACTCCTGGCATCAGATGCGGTACTGACCCATTTCAATCCCAAACGCCCAGTGGTCCTGATATGCGATGCATCCCCGGTGGGGGTGGGGGCGGTGTTATGCCACGTACTGGAGAACGGGAGGGAGGCCCCGATAGCGTTCTACTCTAGGTCCTTGTCCCAAGCGGAGAGGAACTATGCCCAGACGGACAGGGAAGCACTAGCGATAATTGCGGGGACTAAGAAATTTCATGATTTTGTGTACGGCCGCCCCTTCACCATAGTGACTGACCATAAGCCCTTGCTAGGCATTTTCACCGCAGATAAGCCCACACCCCAAATCCTGTCCCCGAGAATGCTCAGGTGGGCCATTTTTCTCAACGCGTATCAGCACGCGTTGGTATACCGGCCCGGGAAGGAGATCAGCCATGCGGATGCCCTGTCGAGGTCCCCCATTCCCCGGGATTGCTGCCACGTGGGCGAGGTAGAGAGGGACCACCAGGTCTTAATGATAGAGGTCCTAGACTCCCCTCCAGTAGTACCGGCCGACATCGCTAAAGCAACCGGCAAGGACAAAACGCTGGCCACAGTTTGCTCCTGGGTACAGAAAGGGTGGCCCGTGTCTTCCCCAGCAGCGGAATTCGACACATTTTTCAAAAAGAAACTAGAGTTGTCCCTAGAGAGGGGTTGCCTTTTGTGGGGACAGCGGGTAGTGATCCCCACGTCTCTCCGGCCGAGGGTGCTTAAACTGCTGCACGTCAGCCACCCGGGGATCGTCCGCTCTAAGGCACTGGCCCGCAGTTACTTTTGGTGGCCCCAGCTAGACGCCGACATCGAACACATGGTCGGCACTTGCGAAGCGTGCCAAAGCTCCAGGCCAGAAGAGGCCCGCTCGCCACATAGGGAGTGGGGCGCAGCAAAGGGGCCCTGGTCCCGGGTACACGTAGACTTTGCTGGCCCGTTCAGGGGAACGCTTTTCCTCCTTGTGGTGGACGCGTTCTCCAAGTGGTTGGAGGTCATCCCAGTCTCGAGCACCTCCTCGGCCACAACAATTAAACAGTTACGGAGGGTCTTTTCCACGTTCGGTTTACCTGACACCCTCGTCAGCGATAACGCTAGCTGTTTCACGTCCGCCGAGTTCGGGGCGTTCATGGAGCGCAACGCCATTCGGCACATCACCTCCGCCCCCTTTCACCCGGCCACCAACGGCCAAGTAGAGCGCCTCGTGCGCACTACGAAAGACGCGCTGCTGCGCATGGGCCCCGGAGACCTCGACCTGAAATTGTGCCAATTCCTGCTAAGGTACAGGGTTACCCCATTGGCGTCAGGGTACTCCCCCGCAGAGCTGCTGATGCGCAGGAAGCTGGCCACGGGAATCTCCAAGCTAGACCCCACGAGAGTAGAGGACAAAGGGTGGAACATAGGGGTGGAACCCTCAAAGAGTTTCAGCGTAGGCGCCCCAGTGCACTGCAGGAACTACGCCAACGCGGGGCCAGCCTGGGTGCCGGGCACCGTAATTGCACAAACCGGCCCCGTCTCATACCGCGTGGAGACCAGTACAGGTTTCCTGTGGAGGCGACACGTGGACCAACTCAGGCGCAGGGTTCCCGGAGAGCAGGACGGAGACGACAATAGCGTCGAATCAGCGTTAGGGTACTCCCCCACCCGTTTAGCCCAAGGGGGAGGAAAAGGGGAACATGGGTCCCCACCAAGGGGGGAGGAAAGGGAATCGATCCACAGAGATCTTTTGCGGGAGTCCGCGGCGGAAAGGAAGAGCCCCGACCACACACATACCCCTTGGAAGTTTCCCCGAGACACAGACGCCCATAGAAGTTTAGACGTTGATTTACAGTACCAGGGGGAGTTAGCGGAGTGGTCCCCCACCCGTCCTAGCGAAAAGAGGGGTTTCAGTTCAGCCCCTGGTACTTCCAGTCCCAGTAGCCCCTGTGAGTTAGAATGCAATATAGCGCCAATTTCCCGGAGACCGACACCCCCAAGACGGGAGGCAGCAGCGAGTCCGCCCACCACAGTCTCAAGGTCCCCCGAGCGGGGATCAGAAGGTAGCAGAACCTCAAGGGCGACCTCATCGGTTCCGCGGTTCACAATAGGAGGGTCCCCGGGGTCCGAGAGCAACAGGCAGGGGTTCACCTCCCAACTATTCATTCCATTCCCATCCCCGGGCGCAAGGCAGGCACGGACGCCCCACAGAGCCACTAACGAATCCCCGTTTCCCGTAGCAGGACAAGCTCTCACGGAGTCAGGGATCACAGGCTCTCCGGTACTAGGTCAGGCGCAAGCACGCCCCAAGCGCACGTGCGGCAAGCCACAATGGTTGCGGGACTTCGTCCCATCCTAGGGGGGAGGGGTGTTATGTATGCATATCAATGTACTGTAAAGCTATCAAGATATAAATGTTCCATCACAATTACAATGTATCTCAGCTGAAAGGAACGCGAGCAAGCAACCCCTTGGGGCAGCTGCGAGCGTTCAGCCTCACATGGTTCACATTGCTCAATCACGGACAGCCGCGGGAAATGCCTCCGCATTCAGCAGAATGAAGATACTCGCATTCAGCAGAATGAAGATACTCGCATTCAGCAGGAAGAAGATACAACTGCGAGAGTAAGGCGTGCCTGGGCGAGGCCACGCCGACAGTAGCCAATGAGCTACCGTGCTGCAAGATTCAAATGTATAGTCCTCAGTATATAATGAGATGTACCACCACCATTACCCCCATGCTTCACCGGAACACCATGCAATAAACCTGTGTTAAACCAACCCTTCGGTTGTTCTGTTGTCTTTGGTCCCATACACTAAAGCCATGACAGCCCCTTTATTGACTTTTGTAAATATGGGTTCGTGGATATACAAACCAACAGTGAGTAGGGCAAGTTGTTGGATTCAAACATACAGTGTTAAATAATGCTGACTAGGAGAAAGCTTTGCCATATGTCTCCTTGCACACTTGCCAGATAACCCATTGGAGCATTTGTCTAAAAGATGTTAGGAGCCCGGGTAAAGTCATTCTGGACTGGCTAGGAAGCCATTGGTTACAAATGGATTGTTTCCATGGGAAAAGGTAGAGGAAGTATTAAAGGGTACTTTGCTTGGTGCTTCCTCCCTGTCTTGTTTTTGAAGACAAATGCTCTGCTTTTGGAGGGTAGGGGGAGAATAAAGCAGGAACCCCGAAACGTTGTTTCAGAGCTTAGCAACGAAAAAACAAGCCTTTTAAAGAATCTCAGCATGGACCCTGTCTGAGCAAATAATTAATCTTTTGCAAAAGTACTTGCTTTTTGACAGATCCATGCTGCTGTGTCCTGACTGAAGCGGATAGCAGCAGCGATGGATTTATGAGGAGCTGTCAGGCCAGAGACCCGAGAGGCATGTTGCACATATTTGTGCATTGTTTAATGTGCTTCCCACATTCCCGTCTAAACCAGACTTTATTAAAATGGGAAAGACGCTCTCCTGCTCCTCCCCCCCTCCCCAGCAAAGTTAACACTGTTTACATGTGGTCTTGACAAGGTATTCCCCACAGAGCAAGGAAATAAAGAGCCACAAAGTGCTTGTAGAGACATTTTCTAATGCCTAAAACTCTGGCATTGTGTTAACAGCCAGTCATGGCTTCTTTTCAAAAGAGAGATGGAGTTGCAATGTGACCTATATAAATAAGCTCACAGCGGAAACCCAGGTGAAGGCAGACTTTTCATACTAACAAAAGAAATAAGGGTTTGAAACAGCACGTTGTGTTCAGAGCCAGGCAGACACCCGGAGGGAAGGGGGGGGATTTAAGGGGAAGAACTTTAAGATCCCAATTTTAGTTTAGTCCCGCCTTTACTTCCAGTTTATTTGAATCAGAGAATTCATAGAGGATTCCATAAAGATGTCATGTAGTTTTCTACACAGCAGCCTCCTAAAAAGAAATGAGAGATAATTTTATTTCAGTTTTGTTCAGGGTAAGAATTTGCACAAATTCACATGATGGAAAGAACTTGGGGGAACTGAGGATTTTAAAGGGGGAAAAAAGTACACCATCAAATGTGGAAGTAAGAGATTCATACATTTAGGCCCACAACTTTGACTAACTAATTCTTAAAAGTATGGTTTGAATTCCTGTGAATCCACCTATATTCATATTGCAAGCGCGGCACCAAAATGGCCACCGGGCTCTTTGCGGGCCCCCCCCCCCACCGGACTTGGGCATCCGGGTAGTTAGGGGGCATGGCCAGCACCCTTTAAAAGGGGTGGTCACGAGGCAGCCGAGCTGCCATTTTGCAAAAGTGACGGAGAGGAGAAGTTTTTGGCTCCGTCGCTCTTCTTGTGCTGGGGAAGCCTCCTTTTGGGCAGTAGTCAGCTTTTCTTCGCCTGCTTATCAGGCTTCCCAGGATCAGCGATGCCTTCTAGGAAAAAGGCGATGGCGAATTCGGTTCGCCCAACTAGGAGGCGGCAGCCAGGTTGGAGGACCACGACTGCGCCCTCTCAGATGGCTCCCTTCATGGGGGCACCCACCGGGACCGGTGGAATGGGGCAGGTTAACCCTTGGCCTGGGGCTGCACAGCCCCAGGCTGACCCAGCGGGGGCTGTGGCCTCTGGCCCGCAATCCTCGGCCATGGGCCCGGGACAGGGGGGTGGGCATGACGCCGCTGGGCCCCTGGCCTGCATCACCCAGCCATTGTTTTTACCCAGGAGGGTGGGCCGGGCTCATTCCCCTGGCAGGGTATGCCCCTGCCTCCTCAAGGGCCAGGGCTTCAGGCATGGCCATTCCCTGGCCCAAGTGCCTCTGCACCGGCCCCAGGTCTGGCGACAGGTGGGTCGCACGCCCCACTGGCCCCCCTTTGTGCTGGGGGCTCTGTGAATGTGGAAGCTCTTTTGGCCCGCGTGGCGGCCTTGGAGGCGTCCATGGGGATATCCTCCTCATCGGGGGCACCGTTTGGCCTACAGTTTACCGCAGCGCCGGCCAATCTTCAGCGGGCGGGCGGCCGGGTCGAGCTGCTTGAGGTCCACAGGCCGGCGCCTGCCGTGGCCTCGCAGCTCCCCACGCAGCAGATACCACCAGCAGGTAGTGGTACGGTGTGTCCGCCGAGCTCGATTCCGGTCGCGAGCTCCGACGCCCGCCGTGGGCCGGAACCCCCAGTGGGGGCGGCCCATGGGGGTGCAACTTGTGAGTATCTGGTTCAAACTAATGCAGCCACACCACCATCCACTATGGGGGAGGGTCCACAGTGGCCGTGGCCACGTCAGGTTGGGACTGGGGGACAGCAGCCCCCGGCGCACCCAGGTGCGGCTTTGCAGATGGCTGGCCCCACATGGGGTGGTGGACATCAGGTTACAGGGAATGCAGTTGGGGTTCCAGGGCAGGTTGTGGCCCCCTTTTTGCTGCCCCGTACTGTCAACGTGCCGGTCTCGGCACTCCCGATGGCTGGGTACTCTTTGCCCCTAGGGGATCATTTGGCACAAGCCACAAAAGAAAAAATTTGGCGGGGAGAGTACGTGGACATTTTCTCCCTCTTGAACAGGGAACCCACCAAGGAGGAGAGGGAGGGGCAGGACGAAAAGGACAAAGAGCAGTCCCGCCGCCATAAGCCACCACGCACGTGGGCCAACCTGTTGCCCGCATACCTCATATACATGGCGGTGTACCTTAGGGCCCGGCCTGATCTGGCCATTCCGATGGTCCAGTATTTGGACAACATTTACAGGGCAATGGTTGATTTCCCTGGCCCGTCGTGGTTGGCTTACGACGAGGAATTTCGAATGAGAGTGCCCCTACCCCTGGAGATGAGGTGGGATGAGCCCTGTCAGAAGCTGTGGCTTCTGTATATGACCCCCACGTGCCCTGCGCCTGGGGAGAGGTATCATTGTGGACATGCGGTCCAGTGAGCCGCTCCAGTGCAGGCACCCCACCAAGTCGCGGGGCAGGGGGTTCCAGCCCGCCTGCTGTGCTGGAGCTTCTCGGCCAATAGTACGTGCAATAGGAAACAGTGCCGGTACAAGCACGAGTGTCCCTCTTGTGCTGGCCCCCATGCCGCTGCTGCGTGCTTGCGAGCAGGCGGATTTCGGGGCAGGGGTAGAGGTGGACAGGGAGGGGGCAGACCTGCCGCGGAGGGCGCTGGTCAATCAAAAGGCCCCCTCACCAATTAATGTGGTTATGTTGGAGCATTGGCTCGCAACATACCCAAGGAGGGGGGGATGCAGATTACCTATTGGAAGGTTTTCAGCGGGGGTTTCACATTCCGTTTACAGGGGATAGGTCCCCCCAAGATGCGCCCAACTTATTTTCCCTTAAGGGTAGGGAGGAGGTGGCCGCCCTTAGTATCACTAAGGAGATTAATGCAGGTAGGGTTGCTGGCCCCTTTCAAGCCCCACCCTTTCCCAATCTGAAGGTTTCCCCTTTGGGGTTGGTGCCCAAAAAGACACCGGGGGAGTTTCGTCTGATTCACCACCTGTCATACCCGGCTGGCCATTCGGTCAATGATGCCATACCTGATGACCTTTGTTCGGTCAGGTATACATCATTTGACCAAGCGCTGCACATGGTGCGCTCTTGTGGCCCAGGTGCACTATTAGCAAAGTGCGACATCAAGTCTGCTTTCCGTCTGCTGCCTGTGCACCCGGGCGACTTTGAGTTGTTAGGTTTCAAATTCCAGGGCAAATTCTATTTTGATAAAGCCATGACTTTTGGCTGCTCCATCTCATGCTCAGCATTTGAGCACTTTAGCACCTTTCTCCAGTGGGCCTTTGTTCGCAGGTCGGGATCTCGGTCTGTAGCCCATTACCTCGATGATTTTTTGTTCGGGGGTGAACGGGGCTGGGACACGTGTACGCGTCTCCTCAACACATTTCAGACGCTAATGCAGGAACTTGGTGTCCCTTTAGCGCCCAAAAAGACCGAGGGCCCATCCACCATGCTCACGTTCCTGGGTGTCGAAATTGACACGGTTGCGCAGGCATCCAGGTTGCCCATCGACAAGGTTTCCCGGATCACTGTATTGATCTCGGCCTTGCTTGCCAAATGTAGAGTGTCACTCCGTGAGCTCCAGGTACTGCATGGTCACCTTAACTTCGCTTGCAGGGTGGTTGCTCCTGGCAGAGCTTTTGCTCGTCGCTTGTGCAACGCCATGGCTGGCTTGTCCAGGCCCTACCATAGGGTCCGACTGAACAGGGGCATGAGGGCCAATTTGCTGATGTGGCTGCAATTCCTTAAAGAGTTCAATGGGGTCTCATTTTGGAGATCTGACCTCCTGGTGTCCCCTCGCTTCCAGGTTCAGTCGGATGCATCAGGGTCCCTGGGTTATGGGATTTACTTCGAGGGGAAGTGGGCATATGGTCGATGGCCACCAGCTTGGAAGGGTTTGGATCGTCTATGCGATCTCACGTTCCTTGAGTTCTTTCCCATTCTGGGAGCTTTGATGCTATGGGGTGCGGAGTGGGCCAATTCGGTCGTCCATTTCTGGTGCGACAATGCTGCGGTTGTGCACATTGTCAACTCTCAGACGTCTTCAATTGCCCGGAATCTGGCCTATCCCAGTGGCACATATTCTTCAATTCATGGTTTACCTACACAGCCAGGGCCTAGCTCCCCGCACCATAGCATCCAGGCTGTTAGCACTGGCATTTATGGCCAAGGTGAGGGGTTATGCTGACAGCACGACTGACTTCCGTATATGACATGTTTTGGAGGGGTGGGCACGGGAGCGTGGACGCTGCCCGGACAACCGCCACCCAATCTCTCCAGGGGTACTTGCCCACCTTGCACGGGGTGGCATGACCTGTGCTTTGACAGGTATGAGGCAGCCCTGTTTCATGCGGCTACCACGGTGGCCTTTTTTGGAGCGCTCCGCATCAGTGAGCTTGTGCTACGGTCTAAGGCGGATGCGACGCGTAGGGCACTGGAACTCGAAGATGTCTATGTTTCTCATGAGTGGGCTCAGTTGAGGATACGTTCCTCAAAAGTTGATCAACACGGTGTAGGCAGTGGTGTAAGACTGCTACGATGTTCAATGGCAGACATCTGTCCGGTTGGTGCCCTACAAGAGTTCCTTGCACTGCGTGATACGCACCCTGGCCCGTTTTTCTGCCACCAAGATGGGTCTCCCCTTACTAAATTTCAATTTTGGAAGGTGACCGGTATGGCGCTATCCAGTGTTGGCCTCCCCGGGGCTCGTTATGGCACCCATTCTTTTAGAATTGGAGCTGCTTCTACTGCAGCTGCATTTGGGTACTCTGGGGCTGAGATACGCCAGATGGGAAGGTGGGGATCGCAGTGTTTTCAGTTATATGTTTGCCCACTTCAATTGTGAGTACCAAGTAAGTCACTGTACTGTTTCCTTTTTTCTTTAACAGACCCTGGGTGTTGACTTGCACCGGTGGCAGTATGGCTGGTGGGCCATAGCTACGTGCACAGGGCAGTGCAGTTTGCTGCGGCGACAGAGTGGGGACCCCAGCTGGGACTGCGTGCGTCCGCATGGCTAAGGTGGTACGGTAAGCTTGGGATGTTATGGCGGGAACTGTTGCCATTCCTTTTTTCCATAAGGGATGCTGACCCGCCTGATGTCCTAGTGATACACCTCGGGGGCAATGATTTGGGCCAGGTCACCGGCTTGTCACTAAAACATGCGATTTGCGGTGACCTGGCTTACTTACATTATGTGTGGCCTGCCACAACCCTGATTTGGTCGGACATCATACCGTGTCACGCTTACAGGGGGGGCATTAACCTCCAGGCCCTTGACCGTGCTCGTCGCTCGGTGAACAGGGCAGTAGCCCGGTTCTTGGTAGACAAGGGTTGGGGGCGCGTCGTCCGACACCCCGACATTAGTCCTCAAAATTGTGAACTTTACGCAGGGGATGGGGTCCATCTGTCGCCAGGAGGTATGAACCTCTTTTTGGAAGATCTGCAAGCAGGCCTGTTGACCGAGCTGACGGTCGGGGGGGGGGGCGGTGAGCCTTTATTGAAGCCTCCCCGTGTGGCGGGTATCACTGGTAAGGTAAATATTTATGACCCACAGGTATCCGGCAGGTTCGCAATTGACTGGACAACACTAGATAGGCACAAGTTCGTTAACGTTGTCCGGTCAACGACGAACCAGGCAATGGGGTGATGGCACGAGCTAGGCAGCATGCATCACCCCGTGATTTTATGGATACGCGTCAGAGGGTGGGGTCAGTAGTTAGCTTATTGACTACGGTCAACAATTTGTTTGTTGCCAACAAACAAATTGATACAAAGGGATACATTGTAACCAATTGCCGTTGGCAATTTTGGGAGGTACCTTACCAGTGTTACTGCGGCCTGCTTGCCTTAAGAATTATAATTGGTTAAGTACCAATCGAAATTTATAATTCGGACTAGGGCATGAATCAATAAATGTGGCCCAATGCCGTTATCCACTTTTACCAGTGTCTGAGTCCTTTTTTGGGGGGTGCGCCTGCAAAGAACTAGCATTGCCATCGTGTTATCTGAGAAGCTCATATTTAGGTAGCAAGCAGGAACAACACAGCCCTCTCCATGCTCAAAATAGCTATAAATATAAAATCTGATCATTGAAAATGGGTGATGGAGAAGTATTGTTTCAGGCTAGTTGTGACAGATTTAGTCAATCGTATGTATATTTTGTTTGGGAATAAGTTGAGGTTTAAAAAATATGGAATATGAGAAAAATGAAAATGGGCAGATATCCTATTTCTACATCCATTTGCACTCTTAAAAAAACCTGTACAGAAAGCTTGCATATATTTTCATGCACACTTCTCATAGTACATACATTTTGTGTCTTATTCTGCCTAATGGATGGGAAAGTTTCAAAACAAGCTTTCCTGTTATTATTTCTGTATTCCATTTTTGTACACACCTTTCAGCATGGATCCCCCTCATACATGAGTTTGGCATGCTTTTTATTTACTGGAGAAAGGCTGCAAAAAATTCAGTATAATGAGCCATGCACACATACTTCAAAAAAACCATATCCATGTATACATATGATTGATAAAGATTAAGCAATTAACATTTCTTTCCTGGCTCAAAATACAGTGTTTAAATATCCTAAAACCTGCTGCAGCATAAAAACTATCCAGGATTGGAGGTTCAATATCAACTACATAACATGAAGCAAGCAAATGTGGTTTTAGTACGTGTATCAGCTGAAGTTCCAAAAATGTGCTTTAAGTGGCAAAGTTGTATGAAAAAACAAAGTTCCCCCAATCTGCAAACTTAATCTTTCAAAAGACTGCAACTGTGTCTAGAACAAACACCATTACTTTGCACGTACCAACTGTTTACCACCAGTACCTGTCAAACAAGGGCTATGTATCAGATTATTTGTCCTCATTTAGTCTGTTAATGAATTCAGAATTTCAAATGTTCTACTGGAATCAGACCAAAAGAGATGCAGAGCTCATTTTGGTGGCATATGGAAATCAGTACTAATATCAGTGTGGTAGGGAGGAAAAAATTTAGAAGCCCTTTGTTATATAATCAGTCTACAAATGATTCCCAAGAAGGAGGATTTTTCCATTTTCTTTGGCTTTGCCAATAGCATCTAACAGGTTGCTGTACATAGTACAGTGTTACATCCTGGCTAATTTGAAAAGGCTTGCAGGAGAGATGCAGCTAAAACAAGACACACTTGCTCTGACTTGCCAGTTGCCATGTTTACATTGCATCACCTGGAGAAAACACTCGAGATTCAAATCCAATTACAGAAGCAACAGCAGAATTACAGTAAACCACAAAAAATAAACCTAGGCTGTACACATGGAGTACAAGCCTAACAGACATTTTTGAGCTTCGTGCTTGATGGTTACAGACATTTGATACATGGAACATTGCCATTGGTTAAAAAATTCAGGTACAGCAAACCACATTGCTACTTTATAAACAACATTTTTAATGTTATTGGAATGTTTGCTTTCTATGCATTTGGCTTCAGATCCCAAATGCTTTTGTTTATCTGGTTGGTGAATCAGAGTCAAAGGCACCTATATACAAAAAGCACAAAAATGTGTGAGTGTGTATATGTGAGTGTGCATGTACACACAAGCCTGCCTTTAAGCTAGCAAATAAAAATAATGTAATGTCTAGATATACTTATACGGAACAGACTGGGGAGACATTACATGCTAAGACATTTCATGCAATAGCTCTCCAATGGAGTCAGGAAAAAATGAGTTTTACTATACATTAGAATATATATATATATTTCCTTCCTCCTCTGAGACCACTAGACACATACAACCAGGAGATGAAATGTCAGACTTTCTGGATTCCTTCTGGAATTCCACAAGAAAGTAATATTGGGAGAGAAGGAAGACTCAACAGTTGGTGTCTTTGATGCTCATTGTTACGGAGGACATTTTCCAACTGGGCCAAAAATGTCAGCACATTTTAAAATTCTTACTAACAGTAACTAATCCTTTGGAGAGATGTGTCTGTCTTTTAGAATGGGGAAGTAACTATACAAAAATTCCAAAACCATGAAAAACAGTGCCATGAGGAAGAGCGGTGGTTCCATTTGGGGTGAATCAAAATAGTGCAAGCTTGCACATTTCATTTGTCTTTGAATTGGGCAATACAGTTCTGTGCTAAGAATGAAAATGTACAAAAATGCTTACAAAAATGCATATTTTAAGATGTGACCACTGTATTTCCTGGAGGGGGGAAAATGGTGGAAGATTATGCCCCCATGCCTGGGCCATGAGACACCAATTAAACAAATTTATTCAGGCTACTGATGTCCCTCCTGGACACCTCCCCACCTCTAGGGGTCAGCAAACGTGGCTCTCCAGATGTTCTTGGACTTCAATTCCCAGAAGCCCTAATCAGCAGATGTACTGACTTGGGCTTTTGGTAACTGAAGTCCAAGAACACCTGTAGAGCCAAGTGTGCATGGGGACTAGACAAAATCCTTGAGCATCCCTTAACTGAAGGCAGCATTTCCTGGATTATTCACACATATCAGCTGGATGTCTTCCTCTTCCACATAAACTTTCCCAGGTTGTGTTCTCCTTCCACCTAAAGCTCCTTGTATCCCTACTATAATATGCTTTGGAAGAGTCCTCAAACAGCATGATGTAACAACACTACACATTCAAGCAGATAAGATTACTTGCTAATATCAATGGGGGCAAGTGATGATCAGTGGCAAGATAGTCAATAGAACATGTTCCAACTTCCTTTCAGTTGAAGAATTGTTGATACACTTGAGTATCTGAACAATGCCATAAATTTTTTTTACTTGAATCAATTTTTTAAAATGTGAATTATGCTCACAGAACTGAACTTGCCTTTCCTTTCCCTCAGAGTCTGGAAATGATCCTGTGAGAGAGAAGGATGGAGGCAGACAGTGGTCAGAATTATCGAGCTAGCATGATCAGATTCTTGTGCATTGTAGGAGTCATCATCTGAAAAAAGTAACTTTCCCAGGCTGTCCTTTCACCTGAAACCCCTTGTACCCCTACCATAATATGTCTTGGAAGATTCTTCAAATATCCAATACAGTTCTTGAGTGTGGATAGTGGTGGATGGTGGAGCAAGAGAATCATTCCTCACTCTGTGGTGTTACTGGAAGTAGTTCCATTGGTGGAAGGATTAGTGGATCCTACTCCTACATGTAAATATTGACCTAATTTTTAATGTAGTGTCTTCCCACTGTATGAAAGTATAACTAAATGTTACAGTCACTAAATGTGTAAAGTATGCTCAAGACTATAGTTCTCTTTGACTGCAATACCCTTCCTTTCTCTATTTGCAATACATATAATGTGTTCAACCCAGTCAAAAGGAAATTTTCTTGTTGATATGCAATGCAGCCATTGATCTGATCTGAGCAGAGGTGCATCTTTTTGACACAGCCTCAGTTCATGGAACCCAGCCTGTCTCAAATAAGCCATAGGGCCTATGCTAAATTCTTACATTTGCATTTTTGGACACACTGCCTATCCTGCCTAAGAATGAAATGTAGTTACATAGCTTTAATCTTATTAGTGCCAAGTTGCTTCTCGTACCAGATTTCAATACGCAATAATTCCATGATAATGCAATAATCAGGCATCCTAGTTTTTTGAAATAGAATCATGCAATTCTTTATAGCAGGCCTTATGTCTGGAAGGCACCTTCTCGCTCTTCTTCAGTTCTGGAAACTGGCAAAGGCAGAGCTCTTTAAGGAAGCATTCTCTAATGTATTGCCTCTAACTTTTCCTCTGATAATTTCCATGACTATTGCTGACTTAGCTAGGATGTTAAGTGTTTTATATGTGTTTTTATATGTGTTTTTATAGTAAGTACTTAGTTATCTGTGGGAGTGGGTTTGATAAGTTTTTAGTATCTATATCTTATTGTTTTGTTTGCAATGTTCAGAGTGACAGTAAGCCAGATGGGTGGTATAGAAATGAATTGAAGAAATATTTTTCTTCAATTATTTTAAAAGTTGTAACAGGATCCATTTATACATGTGGAGTGGGAGCTTGCCTGCTACACCTACTGGGGATGAGGGGTTTATTTGTATTGTCAGCCTGGGTGACAAACCAGCTAGAGTAACAAAGCAAACCTTTCCATATGGTATTATTTACTGAAAGGAACTCCCCACCCCACTCCCCAAAAAAAGAAAGAAAGAAAGAGCCTCTCAAAATGTTTAGAAGAGCAGAAAGGTTTATATGACCAGAACTTTCAATCAGAGAACCTATCTCTGCGACAAACCAGGAAAGGGACCTTGGTGTCCTGGTGGACAACTCAATGAAGGTATCAACCCAGTGTGCCTCAGCAAACACAATGCTAGGGATCATTAGGAAGGGTATAGAAAATAAGTCAGCAAGTGTCATTTTGCCTCTTTATAAATCTATGGTGAGGCCCCATCTGGAATACTGTGTACAGTTCTGGTCGCCATACCTCCAGAAGGATATTATGGAGTTGGAGAAAGTGCAGAGGAGGGCAACCAGAATGATTAGGGGACTGGAACACCTTCCTTACCATCTGAGGCTGCAATGGTTGGGCCTTTTCACTCTTGAACGACGGCGTCTAAGAGGTGACCTGATTGAAGTTTATAAAATCATGCGCGGTGTGGACAAAGTAGATAAGGAAAAACTGTTTTCCCTATCGCACAACACTAGAACTAGGGGACACTCGACGAAACTTTTGGGTACTAGTTCTCAAACAAATAAGAGAAAGTACTTTTTCACCCAGAGGATTATTGGTCTATGGAACTCCCTGGCAGAAGAAGTGGTGACAGCTGTCAGTCTTGACAGCTTTAAGAAAGGATTAGACAAGTTCATGGAGGACAAGGGTATCAATGGCTATAATTATGGATACTTAAGGACAACCTCGGGGTTGGAGAGATAGGCAGGATATCTCTCAATGCCATTTCCAGGGAATCCTAAGCAGGTGAAGGCATCTTCTTGGGAATAATACCCTGAAGGAAATGGTGAGCCACTGTGTGAGGCAGAATGCTGGACTGGATGGGCTGTGGCCTGTTCCAGCAAGGCTGTTCTTATGTTCTTAATTTGGAAATTTGTATCTGATGAGGGACAAGGAGGCCTGGAATTACAGACTCAGCTGCCTCCCCGTAAGGCCACCAAAGACAGAAGGCCCAGCTGAGGTTGTCTGATAATTGGAACCAAATGCATGGCTGGAGGGATGTGAGGTCAGGGGGAGATGGTGGCTGTGAAAGTTGCAGACTTTAGCAAAAATGCATTACTTTTTATTAGAAGGAGATCTGAACCAGGTGTGAAAATGGTGCCCCCCCCCTTTGGCAGAAATTAAGACCTTACTAAAAGGACTCAGACAGGAATATCGGAGGCATTGAGAACTACAAGTAACAGGGAACCAAGGAAAATAATAAATGGTGCTTTGGGAAGGGATAGCAGTCCATAATTATCCCTTGGATGTGCTCGGGGCTCCAGTTCTAAGTCCTGGTATGTATATGCAAGGTGCTGAATTTGGGCTAGTGGGTAAAAGCCATCTGTTTGAACAAATATTTAAGGACATGTACTAGTTGTCTTCCTGACCTGCTAGAAAAGAAAGAAAAAGAAGAGGTCTCTGTCAATAAAGAAAAGTGTTCCCATAAATACACATAATTAGATTAAGAAGGAGATAACTTGCAACTTTATGTATGGGGACAACAGAAGAAACCTGAGAATTATCCCCTTGCATCAGACTAAGTTACATATTGTTTCCAGTATGTGTTACAAATTGGACATCACTGCAAATACTAGCCTAAGTCCTCTTTCCTAAATAAGATGACATATTACAAGCAACATTAAATTTGGAGAAATGTCATAAAGAAATAAGGATCAACTGCAGGCATTCCTGGATGAAATGTACTCCCTTGATCCTTTCAAGTCGGGTTTCAGGCCATGCGATGCTACTGAGACAGCACTGGTTGCACTGCTAGATGACTTCTTAAGAGAGTTTGACAGGGGAAATGCTACTCTGTTGGTTCTCTTTGACCTCTCTTCGGCCTTGGTACTGTTGACCATGGTATCCTCCTGGATAGGTTATTTGAGATTGCAATTGGGGGCTAGGCCTTTGCCTAGTTCCAGTCCTTCCTAGACAACCAAATCCATAGAGTTGGGGAGGCAGTGCCAGACTCTTGAATCTTACAATGTGGGGCTCCACAGGGTTCAGCTATCTCCTATGTTGTCTATGTGAGACCAATTGGATAGTTCATTTGGAGTCCACTATCAGTATGCTTATGATACACAGCTCTAATTCGCCTTTTCCACCTCAGCAGTGGAAGCTGTCCAGGTCCTGAAGCAATGCCAGGAAGCAATTGAGGTTTAGATGAGGTATAATAAACTGAGGTTAAATCCCAACAATATGGAGATCCTGTTGATGAGGGCAAATCCCAACAAATTGGGTGGATCCTACCCTAAGCTGGATAATGTCATCCTTCCACTTAGAGATAAGGAATGAAATCTGGATGTCCTCCTTGGCCCAACTCTTGCTATGGAGCCATGGTATCAGCTGTGGTCAGAGCTGCTCTTAACAAACTGCAGCCGATTGCCCAGCTCTGCCCATATCTGGATGAAAAATCCCCGACCAACTTAGTTCATGCACTGGTATTATTCAAGACTGTATGCTGTAAACACCTTCTGCATGGAGTTACACTTGAAGCTGGTATGGAAACTCAAGTGGGTTCAAAATGTGGCCACCAGACATCATGAGAACATGAAGATATGATAATGCATCCCCAGTACTGGTGAGTTTGCTTTGACTATCCATTGTATTCCATGCCAGATTCAAGATGCTTGTACTAATGAAAAAAGCACTTCATGGTTTAGGATCTTTCTCCCTGATGGAGCAATTCTTCCATAGAAATACCTTCCATCCTATCAGATTGTTAGGGTGGGAAAGGGGGACCTTGAAACCAGAATCTGGCTTTTTTTCCCTTCAAAATGCTGGGTTATTCATTATTACTTCTGTCTGTGTAATGCCACCTGTTACCATTTGGGTTAAATTAGTACTGTCCCTGATAATTTTTATTGTATTGTTTTTACTTTGTCCTATTGTAAGAATATGGGGCTTTTCGCCATTCACATGAGTAATGCTTTTGTACTAAATCCATGTTATATAAATATTATAAATAAAATATAACTCCACACAAGGCAATTTTGGCTACTGAATGGTTCTAATGTCTATACTACTACATTGTATATTGAGTAGGCATGAGTAATGTTTAAATGGTGATCATGACAATTACAGAACTTGAAAAAAGTTACTTCATTGGACTACATATTCTATAATCTCCAGCCAGCACAGCTTTTGACTTTGTTAATGGGGAGATTCATTACACATATTTTAAGTCAATTAATATATATTTTTAAAAAAATATATTCCCTTGTTTATCTTCCACTAGACCAATGTTTCCCAACCTTTGCTTTTTGGACTTCAATTCCCAGAAGCCTAAATCAATTCTCCAAAGCACTGATTAGCCAGTGTACTGACTTAGGCTTCTAGGAATTGAAGTATTCCAGAAGTACGTATCCTTTTCTATATGGTAACATCTTAGAATAGTCAACACCACATTTTCCAAAGCTTAATTCTGATCTCAGCATGTGGGATTCCTTTTCCTAAAGTAGCTATTTTCATCAACCCTCCTCCAGGTTTGCCAGTGTCAAAATGTTGACCATTTCCAAATCTCATCTACATCATCATTCTCATCTACATCATCATTCTACATGATCATGTTGACCATTTCCAAATATCATCTACATCATCATTTATATCTTTCTTAAAGACAACTCAGAAGAAAAACTGGTGACGTAGTGCAATAAGAGAGGTCAACAGAGAAAGGATATATAACTGAAGCTGAGGAAATCAAGTGAGGTGGTCAGATAATAATAAGTGTATGTTTTCAAATCAACCTTTCACCAAAAAGAAGGTTCTACATTACATTACAAAAAAGAGGACACAGATTTGTCTAACATTGCATATACTGATTTATATAAGGAAATGCAAAATCTAATATGCAAAATTACAAAACATCTTTTCCATCATGAGGCAGAGAATGATCAGAAAGTCTGCCTGTTGCTGAGTTTGTTGCCCAAGTGCTTACCGAGGACAAAAACTTCAAGCTTTCTGATCTTCCGCCTTATGATTTAAACCTGTTTTCATTTAACTTTAACTTATTAAACCTCTAAATCTGTCTTGAATGGGAGAATGCTTCAAATGGAGGACACTTCCAAAAGGAAAATTGTCTTCTGACACCATTTTGAATGAAGGTGTCAGCCTTCCACCAGCAGAATCCACTGATAATGTGTTTTTCAAGCATCCTCTTCTTTTCAAGTGTTCTTTTCAATGTCAAATTTGTCCATCGGGTATCTCCTTTGCATGCTGCAAAGGGCAGAAGAATCATGGCTGATCTCTTCATAGGTTGTTGGGAAAGTTCAGGATTCATTCGAATGCAACTTGAAAGCCACTGGTGTTAACCCATCTTGTAGCAGTAAGGTGGGATGGACATCCCTGGCGGGGAAGTCTGAGCCCAGGCTGCTATTTGGAGATAACAGAGAGCATGTCTACAATTATCCAGGGGGGACACGTCACCAGCCAAATTGTGCAAAGTCCCTGGCCTGATTATTGGTAGACATGCTGTGCAGAATTTATCAAAATCTGTATAGTGCAGCTGTTTAATCGCTGGTGTTATCCAAATGAGATATGTACCCCACTGAGCAGCATGGAACGGGACAGGAAATTATGCCAGGGACAGCTTTGCTTGATGTCTGGCTAGAACAACAGGTTCATGTTTTCTTCCTCCTTCCTTTTGGGCCTGGCTAGCTTCTGCTGTATTTCATTTTCTCTACCCTAAATCTGTGTTTTGAAAGTGATTTTTCAGCCATGGCAAGCTTAATTTACTGATAAATAATCCTGAGTAGGGAGGGAGTGGATCCTTAGAAAGTAAGCCTCCCTCCCCCTCGGAGAATAAGCATTTGGATTTGGGATTTTTGAACGATGTACTGCTGAGCTGCCCTGTGACATCTGGGAGAATTTAATCTTCTGGTCAACAATTATGCAATTATTGATTACTCAGAAGTAAAATCCATACTGTGTTCAGTAAGACTTATTTGCAGGATTGCAATTGGAGAAACTATCTGGAAAAGCACACTGCCAAAGCACACTTACACAGAAGGTAGGAGTTACCCTTCTAATATTTGAAGAGCCAATTGAACAGACATGGGGGAGGCCATTTTCTTGGATTTTGGGGGTTGGGAGCATATGACCAGGGTGGAGGATATCAGTGATATCCTAGGCTCCAGGGGAAATGGTGAAATTTGTAAAATAAAGTTCATTTTCTTTCCATTAGTGTAAGTTTCCATTGAATCAAAGACCCTTCGGTGAAAGGAAGATCCAACCTCGATACAAGCCATGGAACTTACCTATGTGATGTGAGTAACATAAATAAAGTAAAACAGTAGCATGACAAAGGCAACAACTAGAGGTTTCTGATTGGGAAAACTTACTCTCCCAATGTATCAAGTGAGATAGTCAGGAAATGGATGAGAAAAAATGGACACAGACACCAATGTGGCGGGGAACACACCAAGAGATGCCACCATGGAAAAGAACATCACTGTTCTGAACTATAATATTTATCAAGTGATAATAAGAAATATACATTTCTTAATTTTGTTTACAAAGCTGGGGACACAGCTGGTAATATTTTAGGTTTTATGCCCTGTGATGCAGTCCCAATATAAAGATGGCTTGATTCACTACCTCCCTCCTTTATCTTAGTCTTGATAGGTGGGATATAAATCAAATAAATGAATATGCAATGCATTTTTATATTATCGTATTTCCCTTTAGCCTTGTATGACAATCAGTACAAGGTCAAGTTTATTTGTATAGCTGTATCCATTAAAAACAATAACATCAGATAATATAAATATATTAAATGGATAAATCTTACTTAATCCAACATTCTAACAAGTACAATTTAGCCATCTTAAAAAAATGTTTGTCATCAGCACAAACATTCCTTCTTAAAATGATGGCTCTAAAACTAAAGCAGCCCACTTTTCAGAAATAAGGGAGAATGTTTCACCCAGTAGAAAGTTTATCAAACACCCAACAGATCCACTGAGTGGTAGATCCAATTGTTTACACAGGATTGCTCTTACATCCTTGTATACTTGGCAAACAAATAGGTAGCAAAAGTAGTCATTAAGATAGTGTGTGGTCATCACTGGTTATCTAGTGTGGTGTAGCGGATAGACTGCTGAATTAGGTCTCTGGACACCAGAATTTGAATCTTGCCTAGCCATGGAAATGCACTTAGGGAGTTGAGCTGGTAAAACACTCCTTAAATATCTCACATACCATGAAAGCCCTATAACCCTGGTGGCAAAACTTGGCAATCCAGGTGATACTTGGATTTCAATTACCAGAAGCCCAAGTCAGCACATCTGCTGATCAGGACTTCTGGGAACTGAAGTTCCAGAACAGCTGGAGTGCCAAGGTTAGCCATCACTGCTATAAGGATCATTATATGTCAGTTCTAACTTAATTAATACATATTAGCCAATATTCCTTTACCAAGCAGCTACATTCTATGCCAAATCCATTTTGTTTGTTCTCTCTCGCATAAATGAATATACATCTAGCCTGTGTAGCTGCCAGTCTGGAGCAGTCCAGCAGAACTGAAATAGGAGTGAAAGAATTAAGATATTAATTCTAATATTAATTCTGCTTAAAAGCAGAAATCATTCCTCAAGCTATACTGAAATGAAAAAGAAAAAAACAGATCAGATTGACCTGATCAATATACACCATAATGATGAGGCTAAAGTAAATAAAAGGCCTTGTGTCCACAAGCCGAACCAACAATGCTGAATAAACATGCAATGTAAATGTAGGATTTCTATCTGTGGAAAATAGCAGTAGAGATTTACACGTAACGCTGAGTGATATTTCTGTGAAGTAATATGGTGTGACATGACACATGAACAATTTCTGAATGTTCTAACCTAAATGACAGTTCTTAATTTGACCTGATATGAATGACAATGTCATAAGATTAATAACTAATAGGCTTGAGCCATAAATGATGTCATGTGTGGAAATTCCCTGTGGTCATATAGTATAAAAGAAAGCTCTGAAAATGTATTTGCTGTTCAGAGTTATTTTACACTCAATAGAGTGACTTTGAACCTGTTTGGCCAAATAATAATAATAATAAAACTCCATATCTGTCTTAGCTTGGAATGTGGGTTTGTCTCATTTTCATTCCACAACAGAACCATAATTGTATTGTCATCTGCTCTGAACCTCATATACCAGGCAGATAATTATGCATTTAGCAGACACCAATTTATACCTATAAAATGGTGCATTAACCATTGGAATGTGACAAATGATGTTGCACCAGGCCCCACTAACCTGTAATGGGCCTCCGTTCACTCGCCCGAACCCGGTTCGCAGGTAACTGTCGGGTTGAAATTTTCGACCCGGGGGCAGGAGCCCCCCAGTCGTAAACAAAAAAAGGGAACTTCAATTCCCAACGTTCCTTGCGCCGCGCCAGAGCCAATCAGGCTGAGCGGCGCGGCAAAAGGAACATTCGGAAACGTGCCGCGGCCAATCAAAAAAAGCCACAGGAAAAAAACCACCAGAGTAAGCAAACATGCACAGGCAAAACTACAAGCCCCAGCATCCTGCACGCCATTAGCGCACCGAACGCTGAGGCGGCCTGTGCGCGAAAAATAAAAGTAAAAAAAAACACCCGCTGCTGCTGCCCTTCTTCCCCACGGGCCAGCCAGGATGGCCCGTGGGAAAAAAAAGAAACCCCCCTGCTGCCGCTGCCCTTCCCTTCGATGGGCAAGCCAACGCAAGAAAAATAAAAGTAAAAGAAAACCCGCTGCCGCTGACTTTCTTCCCCACGGGCCAGCCAGCATGGCCTGCAGGGGAAAAAAAGGAACCCCCTGCCGCCGCTGCCCTTCTTCCCCACAGGCCAGCCAGCATGGCCTGTGGGGAAAAAAGGGAACCCCCCCACCGCCGCTGCCCTTCTTCCCCATGGGCCAGCCAGCTTGGCCCACGGGGAAAAGAAAGAAATCCCCCCGCCGCCACTGCCCTTCCTTTTGATGGGCAAGCCAGGATGGCCTGTGGGAAAGAAAGCCCCCCCCCCCGCCATTGCCCTTCCTTCCCACGGGCCAGCCAGCATGGCCCGTGGGAAAGAAAGCCACCCCCCTGAAAAAGTAAACACAAAACAAAAACAATCAAAAACACTCCAAAATCCAGAAAGGAAACACAAAAACAGCCAAAACAAACAAGAAAAAACACACAGACCCCCCCCCCAAAAAAATCCACCCCCCCAAAAAAAAACACCCAGAGAGCTTACCAAAAGACGTCTTCTATCCATGAGGACCAGAACTCAAATGAGAAAAAAAAACTTACCGGAAGCGACACCCAGAGGACAGAAGAGAACAATTATAGAGAGGAAGAAAAGCTCACCACCCCCACCCAGAGGCCAAAAGAGAAAAAACATTCAAAAATATTGAAAATAATAAGATTAATTCCAAAATTAATCAAATAAATTATAAAAGCATTAAAAAATAATCACACTAATCTCAAAAAATACAAAAAAACCCAGAAATCACTGTTCACTCAAAAAAACAAAAACAAAAAAGAAAAATGCGTAAAAATAAAGATTTTAAAAAACAAAATTAAATTTTAAACTAAATAGAATAAAATTACATAAAATAAATTAAATTAAAATAAAATTTGCATAGACATAAAACAAAAACCTTCAAAAACCAATATAAAGAGCCCAGCACGGAAAAAAAAACACCGAAAAACACTGGGAGCACAAGTCCGCCGCAGGGGGATGCAGTGCCTCAAAGCCACAAAATCACAAAACCTTACAACACCATTTAAAACAGCCCAGCACCATTGGTTCAAGAAAAAAAACCGAAAACCTTTACTATCCAACACAATTTTAAAAAGCCCGGCACTGCCGGGCAAAATATGCTAGTGCAGTATAATATCGGATCATACTCCATGTTCTTTGCTTGAAGTTAGATAGAAACATACTTGCCCTTGTCATGATATGGTTTAAGGTCCTGTCTTTGGGCAACCCAAGGAAATTGGGAAGTTTTAAAACAAGGCCTGGATAGCTCTGTGGTCAAATTGATGGCACACAATTATTATTATGTGAAGCAAACATATCTAATTTTAGTGAGGACAGTAACTCTGAGAAGCAAAGGACTTGGACTGGAACCACTCACTGCTTTCTGAAATACTCTTGGGAATTTCAGTGCCTCCAGAATGCAAAGCCATGCACAATAGGTGAGGTTATAAGCCAAGAAAAGTTACTAAATAGATTTGATGATGGGGGGGAAAGGTTGAGGCAATAGTTTACAATGTTGGTGTTGGATCACAGCATCTAGCATGGATGCATTTCCTTCTCTGCTGACTGCCAAGTTTGGATTATCTTTCGGAATCTAATCCTGCTAAAGAATGTGATCAAAGGGAATGTGTGAGAGCTTTTAACATAGCTCCTGGACTGTTTGGAAATAATACAGAATTCCATCTGTGCTTCTTCCACAGACAAGCTAGCCCTGCTATGAGATGGTTTCATGGAGTCCACAGGTTCAAATAAGTATTCACAGAATAGCTGATGAAAAAAGAATAGGAAGGGGCTGGAGACAATGCAAGCGCGGCGCCAAAATGGCCGCCGCGCCCTTTGCGGGGCCCCCCCATAGGACGAAGGCATCCGGGTAGTTAGGGGCGTGGCCAGCTCCCTTATAAAAGGGGTGGCCATGAGGCAGCCGAGCTGCCATTTTGCGAAGCGACGGAGCGGAGAAGTTTTTCCCTCTTACCTCCGTCGCTTCTACCTTTCCCGGGAAGCCTTTTGCTTGCTGAACTATCTCGTTTCGGCTTCCCATCGATTGGCTGAGATGCCCTTGAAGGGGAAGGCGGCTGCGAGCGCCGCTCGTGAGGTTCCGGCCGCGGCCGCGCCTCCAAGCGGCCGCCTTTGCCTGCACCCACCGAGACCGGTGGAATGGGGGTCTTTTTTCCCTGGCCGGAGACTGCTGGCCCACGCATGGGTCCAGTAGGGGCTGCGGCCCTCGGCCCGCGAACGGTGGACACCGTTCCTGATGTTGCCCATTCCGCTGGCCCTTCCTCTATAGGGGCGCAGCTCGCCCTGGGGCCTTCCAACCTTGGGGGGTGGTCCGGTCCCCTTCCCCTGGCAGGTTGCTACATCGGCCTTAACGGGCCCGGGTGTGGGGTTATGGCCCTATTCGGGCCCCGGGGTACAGGGACCTGTACCCATGCCTGCAGTAGGCGGGCCGGCTGCCCCCCCTTTTTTCTCCCTTGTCAGCGTTGAAGCCTTATGGGCCCGTGTTGCGGCCCTCGAGGCATCCCTGGCCCGGGCTAGCCACGCTGGTGCTCCCTTTGGGGTTCATTTCGACGCGTCGTCTGCTGGGCAGCGGCAGGCGACGGGATGGGTCGAGCTGCTTGAGGCGCATGGCACGGCCTCGGCCACTGCCTCGCAGCTCCCCAACCTACGGCCGGTGCGGGTCAGCCCCCAGTGACGAGCTCTACGGCGGTCGTGAGCTCCGACGCCCCCAGCGGGCCGGAACCCTCGGTGGGGGCGGCCCGCGGGGGTGCAGCATGTGAGTATGCGGTTCAAACTAGTGCACCTACACACGTGGCCATGTTGGGGGGGGCTTTCCAAGGGCCTTGGCCTCGCGTGGGTGGTGCGGCGGTACAGCTGCTGACGCCCCACCCGGCGACGACAACTACCACCCAGGGCCCCGTGGTGGGGGGTGTTTCCTACCCTGAGGGGAACGTGTTGGGTGGCTGGGTTGGTCCAAGCCCCTTTTCAGATGCCCGCAGTCTCTGCGGTGCCTGTATCGGCCTTGCCGACAGCCTGGTATTCCTTACTGCGGGGTGACCACTTGCCACAGGCCACCGGAGAGTAAATTTGGCGGGGGGAGTACGTGGATTTATTCTCACTCATAAACAGAGAGCCCACCAAGGAGGAGAGCACGGGGCAGAAGGGGAAGGATAGTAGCAGGCACGTCGTCGCAAGCCAACAAGTACGTGGGCCAACTGGTTGCCGGCCTACCTCATAGGCATGGCGGTGTACCTCTGGGCCCGGCCGGATTTGGCAATTCCGATGGTCCACTATTTGGACAATGTATACCGGGCGATGGTTGACTTTCCGGGCCCATCGTGGTTGGCTTATGACGAGGAATGCCGTAGGCGGATTTCCCCGCACCCCGAGATTAGGTGGGATGAGCCATGCCAGAGGCGGTGGCTTTTGTTCGTGACGCCCACGCACCCTGCTCAGGGGGTTCCAGCCCGCCTGCTGTCCTGGACTTTCTTGTCCAATGGTTCCTACATTGGGGAGAATTGCAAATACAGACAGGAGTGTCCCACATGTGTTGGCCCCCATGCGGCCCCTGCCTGTCCCGGGCCCGGAGGGATGCGGGGCAGAGGGAGGGGCGGACAGGGGGCTGGCAAGACTGCCGCAGATGGATCTAGTCCACCGAAGGGCTCCCTCCCCGATTAAGGTGGGCATGTTGGAGCGTTGGCTCACATTGTACCCGAAGGGAGAGGACGCGGGTTATCTCCTTCAGGGTTCTAGGCAGGGGTTCCGGATCCCTTTCTGGGTAATAGGTCCCCTCAGGATGCCCCCAATCTTTGATCCCTTAGGGGGAGGGAGGAGGTGGCTGCTGCCAGCTTTGACAAGAGGGTCTATGCGGGCAGGGTCGTTGGCCCTGTCCCTGCACCCCGTCCCGGGGAGCATATTATTTCAATGATGCCATGCCTTTTGGCTGTTACATTCGGGCTCGGTATTCGAGCGTTTCACCACTTTCCTAGAGTGAGCTTTTGTCCGCAGGTCAGGGTCCCGGTCTGTAGCCCATTCCCTGGATGGTTTTTATTCGGGGCTGAACGGGGCTGGGACACGTGCACACGTCTCCTCAACGCATTTCAGACGCTAATGGAGGAACTTGGTGTCCCTTTAGTGCCCGAAAAGACCGAGGGCCCATCTCCACAGCTAGTATTCCTGGGGTGGAGAGTGACACGGTAACGCAGGCTTCTAGGTTGCAGTGAGATAAGGTGTCAAGGCTAGTGGCCCTTGTCTCGGACTCGCGGGCCGAGCGCATGGCATCACTGAGGGAACTGCTGGTGCTACATGGTCACCCCAATTTCGCTGGCAGGGTCGTCGCTCCGGGCAGGGCTTTTGCTCGGCGCTTGTGCGACGCCATGGCAGGATTATCCAGGCCCCACCATAGGGTTAGGCTTACCCGGGGTATCAGGGCGGACATGCTTGTCTGGTTGCAGTTCCTGAGGGAGTTCAATGGGGTCTCATTTTGGAGGTATGACCTCCTGGCTTCCCCTCAATTTCAGATTCAGTCTGATGCCTCGGGATCCCTGGGTTATGGGATGTACTTCAATTGGAAGTGGGCCTATGGTGGGTGGCCACCATCCTGGGCAGGCACGGGTCGCCTGCGTGGTCTCACGTATCTGGAATGTTTCCCTATCCTGGGTGCTTTGATGCTATGGGGCAAGGAGTGGGCCAACTCGGTTGTGCATTTTTGGCATGACAAGGCGGCTGTTGTCCGCATCGTCAATGCACAGAATTCCAAATCGCCCGGGGTTATTGACCTAGTGCGCTAGTTTGTGTCGTGCAGCCTGTGCCTCAACATTCTCTTCAGGGCCAGGCATGTCCCAAGGGTTGATAATGATATTGCTGCTGCTTTGTCCCGTCTGCAGATCTCCCGGTTCCGTGCCTCGGCCCCGGATGCGGAGGAATTTCCCTCGCCACTCCCGGACGAGAGATGGAACGTTGGCAAGGAGAGGTGACCCGGGCGATTGGCCTGTCACTAGCGCCATGCATGAGTAAGGCGTATCACCACGCATTTAGTTCTTTCAGAGCGTTCTGTACACAATTTCGACTGCCAGGAACCTGGCCGATCCCAGTGGCCAATGTTCTGCGGTTCATGGTTTACCTGTATGCCCAGGGCCTTGCACCTCGCACCATAGCATCTCAGCTGTCAGGGTTGGCTTTTATGGCCAAAGTGGGAGGTCGTGTGGATGGCACCAATGACTTCCGTGTGAGACATGTTTTGGAGGGGTGGGTGCGCGTGCGCGGGCGTTTCCCGGGCGACCGCCACCCGATTTCCCCAGGGGTTTTTTGCCCGATTGGCCCGGGGCTGGCCTGGCCTCTGTTTTGATAGATGAGGCAGCCCATTTCATGCGGCTACTACGGTGGCCTTTTTGGGGGCGCTCCGCATCGGCGAGCTTGAGATGCTGAATAAGGCGGATGCAAGATTTTCCCAAGGATTTTACCAATTGGCCCGGGGCTGGCCTGGCCTCTGTTTTGATAAATGAGGCAGCCCACTTCATGCGGCTACAATGGTCGCCTTTTTGGAGCGCTCCGCATCAGCGAGCTTGAGATGCTGAATAAGGCGGATGCAAGATTTTTCCAGGGGTTTTTACCCAATTGGCCCGGGGCTGGCCTGGCCTCTGTTTTGATACATGAGGCAGCCCACTTCATGCGGCTACTAAGGTGGCCTTTTTGGAGCGCTCCGCATCAGCGAGCTTGAGATGCTGTATAAGGCGGATGCAAGTCGTAGGGCACTGGAACTCGAAGATGTCTGTGTGGACAATATTGGGCTCAGTTGGGGATACGCTCCTCTAAAGTGAATCAGCACGGCGTAGGCAGTGGAGTAGACTGCTACGATGTTCCTCGACAGACATCTGTCCGATTGGTGCCCTACAGGATTTCCGTGCACTGTGTGGCACGCACCATGGCACATTTTTTCTGTCACCAAGGTGGATCTTCTATTACAAAATTTCAATTTGGGGGGTGCCGGGAAGGCACTAGGCAGTGTTGGCCTCTCAAGGGCTCATTGCGGCACCCATTCGTTCCGGATAGGGGCGGCTTCTGCTGCAGTTGTTTTGGGTACTCCAGGGCTGAAATACGCCGTATGGGAGGGTGGGGATCACAATGTTTTCAGTTTTGTCTTCGCCCTCCTCCACTGCGAGTACCAGTTTTAGTCACTGCACTGTTTCTCCCCCCCCCTCCCTTTTTTACTTGACAGACCCTGGGTGTCGTTTTACACCGGTGACAGTATGCCTGGTGGGCCGTAGCCGCATGCACAGGGCAGTGCGTTACGCTGCATGGGGCAGCGCGTTACGCTGCGGCGACAGAGTGGGTACCCGACGGGGACAGGGTGCATCCGCACGTCCCAGGTGCTATGGTAAGCGCGACATGTTATGGCGGGAACTGTCCTGGTTACGTACCTTGGGGGCGATGGTTTGGGGCGGGTCACTGGCCTATCGCGGAAACTTGCGGTTCGCAGTGACCTGCCCTACTCACATTATGTGTGACCTGCCACATCCCTCAATTGGTCGGACACGATACCGCGATATGCTTACAGGGGGGCGTTTGGCCTCAGGGCTCTGACTGAGCCGACGCTCCGTGAACGGGGCTATTGCCCGGTTCCTTTTTGACAAGGGCGGGGGATGCGCCATTAGCCTCCCCGCCATCAGTCTGCAAATTTACGAGCTTTACTCAGGGGATGGGGCCCATCTGTCGCAGGGAGGTATGGACCTCTGGATTAGTGGACTGGCGAGCAGGCCTGTCGACCGAGCTGACGGTCTTGGGGGGGGGGCGGTGAGCCTTTTTGGAAGCCTCCCCGTGTGGCGGGTATCACTGGTAAGGTAAACATTATGACCCACAGGTATCCGGCAGGTTCGCAATTGACTGGACAACAATAGACAGGCATAAGTTGATTAAACGTTGTCCGGTCAACGACGAACTAGGCGACGGGGTGATGGCGATAGCTAGCCAGCATGCATCACCCCGTGATTCCACGGATACGCGTCAGAGGGTGGGGTCATTAGTTAGATATTGACTACGGTCAACAATTTGTTTGTTGTCAACAAACAAATTGATACAAATTGATACATTGTAACCAATTGCCGTTGGCAATTTTGGGGTGGTACCTTACCAGTGTTACTTCGGCCTGCTTGCCTTAAGAATTATGATTGGTCGTTTTACCAATAGAAATTTATAATTCGGACTAGGGCATGAATCAATAAATGTGGCCCAATGCCGTTATCCACTTTTACCAGTGTCGGAGTCCTTTATTGGGGGTGCGCCTGCAATGCAAGCGCAGCGCCAAAATGGCCGCCGCGCCCTTTGCGGGCCCCCCCCATAGGACGAAGGCATCCGGGTAGTTAGGGGCGTGGCCAGCTCCCTTATAAAAGGGGTGGCCATGAGGCAGCCGAGCTGCCATTTTGCGAAGCGACGGAGCGGAGAAGTTTTCCCCCTCCACCCCCTCCCTAGTTAACAGTGTAATATTTTGGTCGCTTCGGGGCCGGGTGGGAATTTTTGGCTGGGACCCACTATTGGCTTTCGGGTCCTGGTTTTTTCGCCCATCCCACACTGTTGCTATGGTTTGATATAGGGGTTTCTGTGATGCTGTTGACTTTGGTCACATGGGCGGGTATCACTGGTAAGGTAAACATTATGACCCACAGGTATCCGGCAGGTTCGCAATTGACTGGACAACAATAGACAGGCATAAGTTGATTAAACGTTGTCCGGTCAACGACGAACTAGGCGACGGGGTGATGGCGATAGCTAGCCAGCATGCATCACCCCGTGATTCCATGGATACGCGTCAGAGGGTGGGGTCATTAGTTAGATATTGACTACGGTCAACAATTTGTTTGTTGTCAACAAACAAATTGATACAAATTGATACATTGTAACCAATTGCCGTTGGCAATTTTGGGGTGGTACCTTACCAGTGTTATTTCGGCCTGCTTGCCTTAAGAATTATGATTGGTCGTTTTACCAATAGAAATTTATAATTCGGACTAGGGCATGAATCAATAAATGTGGCCCAATGCCGTTATCCACTTTTACCAGTGTCGGAGTCCTTTATTGGGGGGTGCGCCTGCAAAGCCTAGCATTGAGAATTCATAATGAATTTCAAATGTTTGAGAGAATAAGGCAGGAAATATCATTTTCACATGGAATATTTTCAGGCAGAATTATTTGGTTTCTTAGAAGAGATGCCCTAAGAGATGCAATTTGCACCTTGAGGCATTCAAACTGTGCAAGCATCTAGATTGTTAAGTAAATCAGCGATTAGTAATCATGAAAGGATTGATCACATACAGTAGACTCACTTCCCATCCAGAAGCTTTTCTTCACACTATTTCTTTACAGAAAGGAAACAAAACCCTGAGTTTGTTGTGTTCTTTGCATAAAGTGCTATGAAGCAAAACCAGGAGCCTACATACAAAGAATATCAGCTGCTTTTCTTTATCACATTTCAAAACCACTTTACTCACACAGCTCCTGTTCCTTTAGTAACAGTAACAGTAACAGTAACAGTAACAGTAACAGTAACAGTAACAGTAACAGTAACAGTAACAGTAACAGTAACAAAACAACAACAACAAAGTTTAATTTATATACCGCTTTTTTCAGCCCAGCGGGCGACTCAAAGCAGTTTTACATCCAATAGGTACACAATATAGTCCAAAAAATACACAGCTTGTAATGTATACAAAAGAAAACAAAATGCAGAGTTCAAAATACAAAATAAATCAGTATACAAAAAAAACCAAAATAGACAGTAATACACTTTACAAATTCAAATTACCACGAAGCATCAAACAGAGCAGCAAAGTCATTTCCCGGGCGGGAGGGGCCTAGAACAAGGCAGGCGAGAGTCTCCAAGTGGCCCCACCTGGCTCGGACCATCTCCTCCTCCTACTCTGGCAGTGGCAAGGCGCAGAGGTGTGCAAGCGGGAGCGTCCTTTGGTCCTGAGCCAGCGGCCTTTTGTCCTTTCCCGGGGGGTGGGGTGGGGGTGGAACAAGGCGGGTGAAAGTCTCCAAGTGGCCCCACCTGGCTTGGACCATCTCCTCCTCCTCCTCTGGCAGTGGTGAGCGGGAGCAACTTTAAGAGGTTGGGCAACTTTAAGAGGTCTAAAAGCCACACTCCTTCCCCTGGAATTAAAAAAAAAACTTTAAAAATACCTAACCCTCTCTTTAAAAAAATACAAACATTTTGAGATGCACGAGGAGGGATTGTGCAGAATACAGTGTGTGTGGGACACAAATATGGCTACTTGGTTACCCACATCCCACACAAGGCACAACAGTGTCTGCATGTCCATGCAGTACATTGTTGAATGGGTTTGTCTATGAATGTAAATATAACAGGTTGAAATATATGTCAGTCTTGACTACAACCTCACTCACTGGTTAAACATATGGAAAGACAAGCTAGTTTGTTTCTTGAAAAACCATTGGTCAGAAGAGCATCTGTAGGTTTTGCCTTGTCATAGCTTCTCCAAAGCTAGAAACACCAAAGGTATCAGCCCTACATTGCTATAATAATGTTATGCTGCCTTTAATTTTCACGGCACCTTTAATTTTCACAGCGGCCGATATTCTTTGAGGATTTACAATTTGGTGAGTTTATTTATTTATTTTATTTTTCTAATTTGTATTGCTGCCCAACTCCAAAGACTCTGGGTGGCTCACAGAAAATAAAACCAATGACAGTTTTAAAAAAAACAATTAAAAACCCAATAAAAACTGTTGACAAAAATTTAAAAAGATAAAAAGCTTAAAAGAGAGAGTGTGTGTTCTACTAAATTAGCCAGCAGTTAACATGTCGCTGGTGCCCCACACCTACTCTGGAAATCATTGGTAAAGGAACCTTGAGTGGTTGTCTACAAAATGTCAACTGATTTAACCCTTAATCCAAAGTATAAGAATGCTAACTTAGTACCTGACAAAGCTACATACAGTAAAACCTCGCATAAAGAGTGCCTTGCTTAGAGACTAACTTGCTTAAAGAGCAGAATTTTCTCTGAATGGTTGCCTCACTTAACAACTAAAACTAACCAAAAACTCACTTAACAACTAAATTGGGATTCGCAATCCCCCCCTCCAGAAGTCACAATTGGTCACTTATAATGGTGTTTCGCTTAAAGAGCAAACTCACTTAAAGAGCAACCCATTGGAACACATTATGCTCTTTAATCGAGGTACCACTGTGTCTGAGGATTTTACAGGATGAGAGCATGATGTTTAAAGGAGTATAAATTAATATAACTGTGTAGTATAGATGCATGTCTACCCATTTCTTAGAACAGGGGTAACCAAACTATGGCTTGTGGGCCAGATCTGGCCCACAGTGCCAATTAATCTGGCCCATGCCACCGTCACTGCTCCCAGAAGTGGAAGTAAATTGTGCATGTGTGGGCACATAATGCATCCGCACATGCACATAATGCTGCCATAAATGACCTGCAGCTGTTGTAAACGTGTTTATGACAGCTGCAGGTCATTTGCAGCAGTATTATGTGCATGTGTGGGCATGTTATGCACCCATGCATACACATTTTACTTCCACTTGTGGGTGGGAGGAACGACATGACAGGCACACTAAACCACGTGACCAGCCCATGGCCCAAAAAGTTTGGGCACCCCTGTCTTAGAAGAAAGAATTGACTCTACATCAGTTAAGCAGGCACTGGGCTACAGTTCAAATAAGACTCTGCCAACAGGGTAATATGGCAACTGCACATTCCATTATTTTACTTTGTAACTAGTATATCTTTCTTTCCATCCCCATTACTTGTTCACTTTTTCTCTTTCTATTGTTACATATCAGACAAAATCAATTCTCATCCTCATTCTTTCTCTTTCAATAAACACATGTTTGAAATTAGGAATAGGTAAGGTTTGAGAGGCAGCTGGGTTACCCAGAAAAGATATTCTGCTGGCAGTAATGAAGCATTTCCAGCAGAGCCAGAAGCAAACACATAAATCTAGTCTGAGCCCGTTTCAAAGCTAGCTGCAAGCTTCCTCCTTTTGAAGAGAACCTGCTTTTGCCAAAGCCTGTGCCTGCTGTCTAAGGCCACCTTCTTCCATGTATAGACCAGATGTGAAACTGCCAAAATGAAGCCACCATTTGGTGAGTTCATCTTGCAGTTCCTTTTGCCTTACCTAGTGTGAGCAAGATTAGCAAGCACAAGGTGGCTATTGCCTGGTGTATGCCTAATTGTGGTTCAAAATTCCACACTCTTCAAGAAGGTTCTTTCTGTGTACCCCATCTAATGCCTCAAACTGCAGTCTATAGATGTTTTACATTTATTAAACTCAATTATTCTGTTTTGAAAATAAAATAAAACTGAGATGGCCCCTTAGTATGCAAGTGAACTTTCAGGTGTTTAATTTCTCACTGTAGAGATGTTACAACTGATGTTCTTGTATTTCAGGTTATACAATCTGAGACTGTAGGACCAAGCAAAGAGGAAAGAAGGCCACCACTCTTTCATATCATGACCAATGTGGACATTGCTTACAGAAAGTGGATATGAATATTATGGTGATATAGAGTGCTCTTTTTCTTCCAGAGGAATACCTAAAAGTAACTCTGGGCATTCTATGCTTCCTCCTCTTTATTCTCTTCATCCTTTTGTGTCTAGGTCAGATTTCAAACTGCCAAAATGAAGCCACCTCTTGTTGAATTCATTCCATAGTTCCTTTTGCTTGACCTAGCATGAGAAAGAGTAGCTGGCACAACAAGGTTGCTGTTGCCCGAGGTATAACCAATTGTGGTTTAAAAATACCACAAACTTTGAGGAGGTACTTTCTGTGTACCCTATTCTATCCTTAACTAGCATATTTGTGCCCGGCCAGCCAGGCAGTTTTAATGTGTGTGTTGGTGGTTAGCAATGTTTTTGGGTGTGCACAACCCCCACCCCCACATAAAATACGACTCCAACCACCAACACACACATTAAAAATTCCTGGCAAGGAAGGAGTGTCGTGTGTGCGTGTGTGCATTCATGTGTGTGTGTGCGCGCACATGTGTGTGTGTGCGCGCATGTGTGTGTATGTGTGTATTTTGTGTGTGTGTGTGTGAGAGAGAGAGAGAGACAGAGACAGAGAGACAGAGACAGAGAAGCAGTGTGTGTTTGTGAGAGAGAGAGAAAGAGAGAGAGAGTGACAGATAGTTAGAGTAGACCACCAGAGGGGGTTAGTGAGTTAGATAGAGTGGAGACAGGAGACAGAGGAGACAGGAGAGGAGGATGGAGGCTCCCTGCTGAGGCTACGTGCAGGTAAGTTGGGAGGGAAGGTTTGTCTGCGAGTGGGTGGTTGGGGTAGTTTTGGGGTGTGTGGTTTTGGGGTTAGGTATTCCCCCCCCCCCCCAGTGCGGCTTTCTTCTTTGGGAGGTGCACCACCATCTCCTTTGTCACGGCGGGCGTGACAAAATACAGGCCGCGCTGGGAGAAAAGACCCAGGCGGCAAAGAAGGGTACATGAGGTGGGGGTTAGGGGTTGGAGGTTGGGGCAAGGTGGTGGGGTGGGTGGGTGGCGTGGGTACAGGGCCCGTGCCTCCCCCCTTCCTCGCCCCACTTACCTTTTGCCGGTTGGGCCTTTTTCCCCCGGCATGTTTTTTTTAAAGTCAGTGCACCGTGCTTTCCCGGCCTCCTCTGCACTCGCATCCCTCAGCCTAATTGGCTGAGGGTTTGCGCAGCGCAGAGGACTCTGGAAGTCGTAGTTTGTTTGTTTTTTGGGTCACATTTGTGGGGCGGTTGCTCCACTGGTGACTTCCAGAACCTTGCAGCGATGGCCGAGCTGGGTTAAGGTAAGTGCAGGCAGCTCGGTTCGGGATGGTTGGGCCTGGTGCGGGAACCTTTGTTACATTCCAACGGTTAACATCCTTCCTTATAGGTAAAGATGAAGGAGACCATAAAGCAATGCCTATTCAACCTGGTTTTATTTTCTTCATCAGCTAGAGTCCCAGTGTTCCCCAACCTTTGGGTTTGGGACTTCAATTCCCAGAAGCCTAAGTCAGTAAATTGGCTGATCAGTACTTTGGGGAAATGTCTTAGGCTTCTGGGAATTGAAGTCCAAAATCCAAAGTTTGGGGAACATTATGGAAGTAAAGAATGGGGATTTTTTTATTAGGGAAAGAAACAGAAAATATTCCCTACACCAGTGCAGTCATCAGCAAGAACAAAAGTTGTTATGTATATTGAAGATCAGTTTCAAGAGCATTAGGAAATGACTTCCACAGTTGGCCCAATCATTTAGGTGGAAGGAGACAGCCTCTTCAGAGAGAAGGCATCAGGTGTTGCATAAGGGCATAAATTGGTTATTTAATGTGTTATTGCTTTTCCATGCCTCTTTATTGCCAGGGATGAAGAAAGATGCTTGTGGGATTTTCTGCCCCATGTGCCTAAATAACTTGGCTAGTTTAGGGTTATGCCACTTGACTTGGATGGGTAGGTGCCATTTCACCTCCGGCAACACATCCCTGAGCTTTCAGTTAGGCTATCTATCTGTCAAAGTTGCAGAGTGATGAGGTCTGTTACACAATTTTAATCACATAGTTTCTGTTTGTTTGCAAACTCTTTCTCAGCTGGGCTAGGAGAACACTGAGAAACAGCTGGGGATCTGGATGCTGTTGGTTTAGCCTGTGATTTCCCCCCTCCTGCCTCCCTGCCACTTTTCCCCTTTATAGTAGGGCTGTTAAGCAGCAGATATTTTATTTTACTTTGCTTTATTGCACTGTCTTTACTACCATAGCTTAAAATAGCCTGAAACATATGCATTCACCAGTGCTAAAAGTAGTGTGTGAGCCTATTGAGCCTGCTTGGGGGCTAACCTGAAAAAACAGCAACTAAATCAAGCTGGAGTGTGCCACTCCCCTCAATTAACAGACCGATTCTGTTCTGTTTACTTTCAGGTCTCAGCCTCCTTCCACCCCAGGGCATTGACTTAAAAACGGGGCTAGGACAGCCTAGTAGTGATTATGGACTCAGGTCTCTGAAAGAGCTCTGCAGCTCCTGTGCAGAACAATCGTTCCTATTGAAAAAGAGGAGGGCAGTGAAGCAATGTGCTGTTCCCAGGCTCCTCACTGTATTAACCTTGGCAGAGGCTGTTTTGTGGTGGCTAGACAATGCACACACAGATAAAAGTCAGTAGAAACGTGAGCCAATGTCAGGCTTTTGCAGCCATGAAAAATGAATTCCAAAGTCGGATACTTTTGGGAAATCAAACTGTTGTCAAGCAACATGGAACCTACCTGTGCTGATATGATAGACAAGTTGTGGAAAGTAGAGATGTAAAATTTCTGGAAATTGTGAAGCTCAGGAAAAAAAACCAGTTTTTTTTCCCAGGGGAAACGGAAATTTTCGGAAAAAATGAAAATAGTCTGATACCATACATTTTTTTTTTAGAAATGATTTATAAAATATTTGAACCCGGCCTTATCTTAAAATATTTTATTCATCATGTTAAAATAAAACATTCCATAATATATTTTTTATTTTTTCAATTTTTCGGGGGGAAGCAAAAAAGGCTTCAGAAAAAAAATGGGAAACGCTGTTTTTTCTCTCTGAATTTTTCCAGTTTTTCCCCCAGGCCTTCACATCTCTAGACATGATCTGAAAGCATGCCTGTGCAGTCTTTCAGTCTAGAGTCTCTGCCTTCAATTGCTGGAGCTGCAGGACTGAAATGGTGGTGGTGGTTGAAAATCCAGAGTGGCTTCCTAAGCATCACCAAAAGTGACAACACACTTCCCTCTAATAGAGGACAAAAGATGACATTGGGTTGCATGAAATGACATATGCAAATTCATATGGACAGATACAAAATTAGAAATTATGTTCATGTTATAAACAGAATTGCAATGACTGTACACAGAAAGTGCATCCTTGGAGACTGTGGTACAGTAAAACCCTGACTTACATATGCCTCAAGTTACATAAAATTTGAATTACATATTGATTTTGTACAAAATCCATGTCCCGATTCACATGATTTCCTATGTGTTTGCTTCGAGATACATAAAGATTCATTTTCCTATGGGTTTGCTTCGAGTTATGTAAAAACCGATTTAAGCAAAAGCCTACAGAACAGACTTTTTTCATAAGTAGGGGTTTTACTATACAGTATTTTGAGCCATAATCGGGCATACCCCGGTAACGGCAGCCTTGTGTGTTGCCAGCTAATCTTTCTCACACTAGGTCAGATGGAAAGAACTGCAGAATGAACTCGCCAAAAGGTGCCTTCATTTTGGCAGTTTCACGTCTGGCCTAGACACAGAAGAAGAAGAAAGGTCTTTCCCCTCAAGCAAGAAAGAAATGACCTGCTGAGAAGTACTTGTTGAACTCTGCTGTTCAGTTTCTCCCAGACATTAGCAAACTCTTTGTTCTGTTTCTTTAAGACAGACTTGGACTAAACAGCCTGTGAGACAGAGGACATTGCTAATAGGAGGACTGTCAACTGTGAAAAAAGGCATATACTTGAGAAGAAACACAGACACATGGTAGTCATGTGCAATGAGCACACTGAAATGTAGCCACCCAGTTCATAGGGTGCTTGTCTAGGTATTAACTCTTGATTCAAGGGTTTCTATCATGCAGAAACAGCTCCTTCTCTGTTCCAGGAGTACATTGTCCCTGGACTGTGTTATGATTATGTTTTTTATATGGTGAATTGATTTGAAATAAGTAGCTACATTGCTGGTTTCTAGGATCTGCCAGTGAGGTATAGGTTCTACAGTGCTAGACTATAACTTGAGTGAGCCCTGTTCAAGTCCCACTGGGCTGTGAAATTTACTGGGTAATCATAAGCTAATCTCTTTCTCCCCTTTTTTGTCTGACTCACCTTATAGGATTACTCTGAGAGTAAAATAAAAATGCAGAATAAGAGGAGAACTTTTTATACTGCCTTGAGCATGCAAGTAAAAACAATTGGATGTGCAGTGGGGAAAATATGAAATGGCAGGTATGGTTACACATCCTAAAAAAAGTTGATACAGTACATTAGTGATGGTGAACCTTGGCACTCCAGATGTTTTTGAACCTCCATTCCCAGAAGCCCTGATCAGCAGGAGTGATGACTTGGGCTTCTGGTAATTGAAGTCCAAGAACACCTGGAGTGCCAAGGTTCACCATCACTGCACTATATACCTTTGTACATTATGTAGTTATTCTTGTATTTGTTCATCTTAAAAGCAACTTTCTGGGCTCTGCAACCATGGTGCAGGGCTGATCTTAGGCATCAGGTTTAAAACAGATTACAGGTTTGCAGAATGCAAATTACTCCCAGCTCAAATGTGGTGTGGGTAGAAAAATCTGGACAATCGAGTAATGTAGCAAGGCTTTGCTAGTGCTTTGAAGTCAGTTAGGACTATGGAAAAGCTTCACAGTTGGAGAGACTCTGGTACCAGAAATGGAATTGTGTTCAAATAACCCAAAAACTTGAATTTTACTTTTTAATACTATTCTTTAATGTTCAGAATGTTTGCATTTCTAGATTATATATACTGTACCTAAGCAATTTGTTATGTGAGCTGAAGTTAGGATTGACTTATAGAACCCCTTACAGGGCTTTTAAGGTGTGATATATCTAAAGCAGAGATTCTCAACTTGTGGCCTGTGGGCTTGATGCAACCCACAGCACCATTTCATGTGGGCCTCTCACTGCTTTCACCACACCAGGAAGTGCCATGTGGTGGAAGAAGGGCAAAATGGCCATCTGGCCCCCTGAAGCTATCTGAACCGGCCCCTGGCTTTAAAAGGTTGAGAACTTCTGAGCTAAGGAGTGGTTTTACCAATTCCTCTAGCCAAGCAACATTCCTTAGCTGAGCAGGGATTTGAACTCCTAAGTCCCAGTCCATCACTCTATCTACTACACCAGACTAAATGTCTTACCTAACCAGTAAGTGTGTTATTATTATAAAGTAGGTAGGACATTTATTTATTTATCTGCAATGAACTCCCACTCTGGGCTTGGTCATGTGCAGCATAAATTTGTGAATAGCCCATTCATTTTGTTGGAATTTCTGGAATCAGAATATATCATAGACTGAACACTACCAGAAGTACAAGCTGGGCTCTGAAGAGGCAGGGAAACTAGGGACCAAATTGCCAACATTCATTGGATTATGGAGAATCACCACCATACTTCTTTCCAAGAAAATAAGAAAGCTTGTGTTCATTAGAGAAATACACTTGTAAAAACAAGGAATAGGAATCGCAGAATAAAAGCCCATCTACGTGTCCTAATTGCTCCTGTTTAAGTGGTGGTCCAGTGCTTTCTCTTTTTGCCTGCCAGCAGTCAGACAGTGTTAAGCCACTTCTGGCAGCCTTCTGGGATGTTTCCAACAGGTGGCATTTCTTATTCATCATTCACAGATCTTTCTTGAGGTTTGTTTCCTGTATCTTCCCTTCCATTTCCTTTTAACTACTGCAAGGTATTTCTTCCTCATAATGCCCATAAAAGGGCAAGGCTCATGCATTTCTATTCCAAGGAACAGAGACAAGATGGAGAATAAGAATGGCATGAGAAAGGAGGAGGAGAGTTGGAGGTAGGAAATTCGTTACAGTGCAGAAACTCAACTCAAGGCTTGTTTTCATAGGCTGTTTTAGAGCAGGCTGGTGAGGGCTAATAGGATTACCTTGGATTGAGTAAATGTCTGATATACCATGTGATTTAATCCTCACATCCAAAGGGCATACTGGACCTCAAGTGACCCTCCTTCAAGTGTCAATATAATGTATCATGAAGTGATTTCAGAAAAGAGCTTTTTAAGGATTTTGGCAAATGAAACACTTCCTCTGCTCCTTTGTGGAGGGTTGAGGAAGTAATTTTTAAAACACTTTGTGCACTGCTTCACTTATTTTTTTTAAAAAAATAGAAAACTTCCTCTAGGAAAAGGGGGGAGACAGAAAGGAGCAATAATGGGCAGTTTCCCCATTTATTTGATTTGTCTTAAATGTCCAGTTGAGTATCTGCTCATAGCCAAATCCGTCACTGAATAGCAACTGGTAGTCCACTTTTGAAATATTAACTATTTGAACTCTGGTGTGTTGTTTTCAGGCATTCATTTAGAAGGCTTGAAATTGAATTGAATTGAATTGAAATTTATTCTTATATACCGCTTTCCTCGTCCAGCAGACAACCCAAAGCGGTTCACAATGCATAACATACAGAAATACAATATAGCACTGATACAAAGCAAAATACAGTTTTACAAGCAAAACAGCAATGCAAAATTACATAACAGTACATAGTACATAGAAGGCTTAATGAGAACACTAACATTCCTTCACCAGTGCATTACTCAGAAACCAACTAGTTCCCCAAGCACCATACTGCTCTGCAAGCAAAGAAAGCCAATGGGCTATGAAACCAGAAGCATAATCCTTCCGTGCTCCCTACAATGAAATAAAGTTAAAATACATATTGAGAGGTGTTGAGAAACACATGGGGCTGAGAATGACAAGGGGGAAAAAGCAGCCCATTCATCCTGCTTTTCCAGGTGGAGGGTCTAGAACTGAGCCGGCTTTGGCAGTGTTCTCTGTGTAACTGAATATTATACAAATGTTATTGGAAGGCCAAATTTAGACATTGCAAGATGAGGAGGGGCTAAGGGAAGGAAGGGGGGAGAGAAAGAAAATACTTTGAAAGATAAATTGGCCTGTTTGGGAACCAACTCTCAAGCTTTGCCTTGTGCTTGTCTGTTAACTGATGCTGGAGCTACTCCCAAAGTTAAATCAGGCCATTCATAGCAACAGGAGAAAATCAACATCGTTCTTTCTTCCTGTCATGTACAAAGGCCTTGGGTGAGCTTTCCTTCCAGGTGGTTTGGGGAATCTGAGGCAGCTCAACATAATAAGATGATATTTTTCAAAGAATTAACTCAGGGTATTATTTCCAGATTGAATGATCTACTGAAGATCCACCCTGTGTCTGGTGCACGATCTTTCCACATTGCATATTCTTGGGCATGGATGACTGGTCTTACAAGACATTGCTTTATGAAGATCCTGTGAAGGTCCCCACACTCATCAGTACTGTAACTGCATTATGGGGCAACATTGGTAAGATTGGACAAGGCCACTTTAGTGTATGGGACCAAAGACAACCGGACAACCGAAAGGTTGGTTTAACACAGGTTTATTGCATGAGGTTCCAGTGAAGCATGAGGTAATGGCGGTGATACATCTCAATATATACAGTAGCCCTCTACATTTGAATCTTGTAGCACGGTAGCTCATTGGCTGCTACCGGCGTGGCCTCGCCCAGGCACGCCTCTTTCTTCTGCTGCTGAATGCGGGGAAGGTTTTCCCGCGGCTGTCCGTGATTGAGCAATGTGAACCATGTGAGGCTGAACGCTCGCAGCTGCCCTCTATGGGCTGTCTGCTCGCGTTCCTTTACAGCTGATATCGTTTGTATCTGGAGTGGTTACATTCTTGCCTTTACAGTATAATGAACATGCATACATACATACATAACAGCCACCCCTTACATTAGACAGTTTGAGGTGACTGTCTTAGGCTGCAGATTTTGGGTGTCATGAAAGTGCAGTAAACTATTAGGATTTAAAGTGTTGTGACTGCATTGTTTCTGTCAGGGAGGAGAAGAGGCACCCTTGCAGTAAGCTATACCACAAGTGACAGTGACAGTGGAGAAAAAGTTGTCTTTCTACTTGTCCTCTCCTTGGCTTGGCCAAAATCAATTTTTAGAAGTCCATGGAACTATGCATTTGTAGGATTTTCTGCTTCACATGCCAACATAATTTTTCTGGCCTTGGCTGCACTTTAGAAGATATGTGTGTATCACTAATTGTTCTTCCCTCTCAACTGGCAAAATATCTTTGTCCAACTCTGATAGGAGACTAGAGATGCCATGGAACAAGAAGGGGGTGGGAGGTGGAGAGAGACAGCAGTATGATTGATGGCATTATTTGCGGAAGTGACATTTGCCGACACTCTAAACTTAATGTTGGGTACAAGGCTAGGGCAGCCCCCCTTGGCAGTCACCTTAGGTAGCAGATTGTGAGTATCATGAAAAATCTTTGGTTTAGCCACAAACTGAGGGCGGAGGAGTTTTGGAGAGCTTGTCTTGGTTGACATCTGATCCCTTAGTTAGAGGTATGAGGCTCAGACAGTGACTGATTCTGGCCCTTATGGCTCCGCTTTAGGTGTGATTATGGATGCTGCTCCAATAAGCAATCCATCTTTTGGCAAAGATTGCTCCCTGTTGGAATCCTGTTAAATTTCTCAGGAAGGCAAGTGTTTTCAGGGACACTGATTCAAATTATGACTATAGGAGAAAATGCTGCATGAGAGTTTGTTGATATGAGCTTGTTCTTTGCTTCATATGAACACATCTGTATCCCTTGTGGCACTGTGGAGAGCAGCAACTGGTGCCCTACATTCATCTACCTAGGCCAAAGTACATGAGATAGTTTATAAAACTAGCCCTGTTATTTTGGCACAAGAAATAGAAAATCCCACAAGCACCTCCTCCCTCCTCAAAAGTAAAAATGCAATAATAACAAATTAAACTCCTTGTAATTTGTTTCCTTTCCATGATCTTCACAATCTGTTAAACTGTAGTACTGTTGTGTTCTAATAATGTAACCTTCTACATGTGATATCGATGTATCTGAACCAATGTAACCTTGCCTATGAGTAATAGTGTAACCTTCAGCTGTATCACATAAACCCTGTAATAGGACGCGAGCTAATGTCCACCAGCTGGCAGCAGCGAGCGTCCAAGCTCTCTTGGTTCAAACCCATCAAAGACCGCAGCGCGGGAAGTTTCCCGCCGCTACCTACACCTGGACAAGAAGGGCGTGACCAGCCATGACGTCACGCGGGCCAGTAGCCAACGGGCTACCGTGGAGCCACATTCAAATACGTTACTACCATATATATAGAGCTGTTCGTCCGCCATTACCTCATGTTCCCTCTGTCCACCATGCAATAAACCTGAGTTAACCCAGCCTTTGGCTGTGCCTTGTGTCTTGACTCTCATATACTAAATTGGCGACGAGGATGGGATAATGGATCCCCATGGAGCCAGGACACAGAGCGGGTTCAACATCACCAAACCGCAAGACTGGGAGCTTTTTGAGATGGACTTCCAGGCGGCACTGGTGGAACTCAAAGTCAAAGAAGACGACGAGGAAAGGAAGAGGGCCATCCTCACCCGCATGCTTGGGATGGACACCAAGCGGACGCTGGTGGGCATTCTTGCACCGAAAAAGATGAGCGATTTCAAAGCCGGTGACATCATGAGACTGCTGCGTGAGCGTTTCCGACCCTCGAGGGCAATGTTTCCCGCTCGGAGCGCGTTTTGGAGGCGAGTTCAAGCGCCGGACGAGTCGGTAGAAACCTTCGTAACGGCCATGAGGGTAGCCGCCGCCCCCTGCAAATGGGACCACGTCCTAGAGATGGCCCTCAGGGACGGAGTACTGTGTGGCCTGAAGGACAAGGAAGTACAGCGCAGCCTGATGAACAGGGAGCCACCACCCACACTGGAAGAGGTTGTAGAGGCCGCGGAAGCCGCGGAATCCACGAATGCTGGAGTAGATGAGATGCACAAGTGGCGTGAGTGGCGTCCGAGGGCCGGCAAAGCGGAACACTCGTCGCACGGGAAGTCCGGTCAGTCGGTGCATGCAACCCGACCGACCTCGAAATCGTCTTCAGAAAGCAGCGATGGCGAGGAGGTCCAGAAGGTCCGGAGAGGCGGGCGCCGCTGCGATGGTTGCGGAGCGGCCCATGAGCGCGTGAAGTGCCCATTCAGGAAAACCGAGTGTTTCAACTGTGGACGTCGGGGGCACATCGCCAAGGCGTGCAGGAAATGGAAAGAGGGCCGGAGACAGTCGCAAGACCGTTCAGCCAGACCGGACCGTCCAGCGAGGTCCAAAGATGGCGCCCGGGCCACGAGGAAGCAGGACGGCGTGGGCCGCATCTCGGACGACAGCGAGGGCGACGCTCCTGTGTTCAACGTGTCTGCGGGACAGCCCCATTACTTTGTTGAGGTACTAGTACAAGGGACCCCCATTAGGATGGAAGTTGACTCGGGGTCCTCCTATTCTATAATTCCCCAGAGAGAGTTCTTGAAAATCGACCCCCACGTGCGGCCCAAACTTAAAGCGTTGAGGGCCACACTACGGGACGTTCAGGGGAACAGCATTCCAGTGTTGGGGGTCGGGACATTCCGGGTTCGCTTTAAGAGACATTCTGCGGAACTTCCCCTAGTGGTGCTAAAAGGGGGGAGTTGTAGCCTCCTCGGAACACAGTGGTTTCAGCCCTTAGGCCTGTTCATAGGGGGGGTGCATGCCGTAGGCGAGGACCCAATACAAGCGGTGTGTGACGCACACCCCACCGTCTTTAATAGTGGACTGGGAAAGTTCAAGGGACCCCCTGTAGCCTTCGACTTAGACCCGGAGGTCCGCCCGATAAGACTTAAACCGCGCAGGGTACCGTTCGCACTAAAGGACAAAATAGAGGCGGAACTGGACAAACTGGTGGGTCAAGGGATTCTTGTTCCTGTGGATTCCGCGGAGTGGGAGACTCCAATTGTAACAGCACTGAAGGCTAACGGGGAGGTGCGCATTTGCGCTGATTATAAGTGCACCATTAATAAGGCAATCCGCCCTAATGCATACCCGGTGCCAGTGGTCAGCCACCTTCTGGCCAGGTTAAATGGGGGAAAGTGTTTCGCTAAACTCGATTTAGCACAGGCCTACCAGCAACTCCCGGTAACCCCCACCACAGCGGCGGCACAAACAATAGTCACACATAAGGGGGCGTTCCAGGTGTCGAGGTTACAGTTCGGCGTGAACTCGGCACCTGGCATTTTTCAGTCGCTAGTGGAACGCCTCCTGAAGGGGCTGGAGGGGGTGTTACCATATTTTGATGACGTGTTGATAACGGGGGGGAGTAAGGCCGAGCTGGCTCACAGATTGGATAAGGTCCTAACCGTGTTCGAGAAAGCGGGGCTGAGACTGAGAAAAGACAAATGTGTATTTTTCGAAACAGAGGTTGAGTTTTTAGGGTTCCGTGTCACGCCCGAGGGAATTAGGCCGTCCAAATCTAAGGTAGCCGCCATTAAGAAAGCCCCTCGCCCCACTTCCAAAACCGAGCTACAGTCGTTTCTGGGGCTTCTCAATTTCTACCATACCTTCCTTCCATGGAAGGCGTCTGTTGCCGAGCCGCTCCATCGGTTACTTAAAAAAGAGGAAAAATGGCTGTGGGGTGATGAGCAAGAAAGAGCGTTCACAGAGTTAAAGCAACTCCTCACATCCGAGGCAATCCTGACTCATTTCGACCCCAAACGGCCCATAGTTTTAGTCTGCGATGCATCCCCGGTGGGGGTGGGGGCGGTGCTTTGCCACGTGTTAAACGACGGAAGGGAGGCCCCGATAGCGTTTTATTCAAGGTCCCTGTCCCAAGCAGAGCGGAATTACGCACAGACCGATAGGGAGGCACTAGCGATAGTAGCGGGAACCAAGAAATTTCACGATTTTCTGTATGGTCGGCCGTTCAAGATCGTTACTGATCACAAGCCCCTGTTAGGAATATTCACTGCAAATAAGCCCACGCCACAGATCCTGTCCCCGAGGATGCTGCGGTGGGCTATTTTTCTTAACGCATATCAACATGAGTTAGAATACCGGCCAGGGAAGGAAATCAGCCATGCAGACGCGCTCTCACGGTCGCCGTTACCTTTGTCGGACGACCAGAAGGCAGGGGTAAGAAGAGACCGCCAGGTATTGCTAATAGAGGTCTTGGAGTCACCCCCGGTAGTACCGGCCGACATTGCCAGGGCGACCGGAAAGGATAGAACACTAGAGAAAGTATGCTCGTGGGTGCAGAAGGGGTGGCCGGCGTCATCCCCAGGCACGGAATTCGACCCATTTTTCCGAAAGCGAGTCGAGTTGTCTTTAGAGAGGGGGTGCCTTTTGTGGGGCCAACGGGTGGTGGTTCCTACGTCCCTACGGCCGAAGGTGCTAAAGCTGTTGCACGTCAGCCACCCGGGAATCGTCCGTTCCAAGGCGTTGGCCCGGAGTTACTTCTGGTGGCCCCAGCTGGACGCCGACATAGAGCATATGGTGGGCACTTGTGAGGCATGTCAGTGCTCCCGACCGGAGGTGGCCCGCCTCCCGCATAGGGAATGGGACGCAGCAAGGGGACCGTGGTCCAGGGTGCACGTAGATTTTGCTGGCCCGTTCCGAGGAACCATGTTTCTCCTGGTGGTGGATGCATATTCCAAGTGGCTGGAGGTCATTCCGGTAAAGAGCACATCCTCCGCCACTACCATTCGCCAGCTAAGGAGGGTCTTTTCCACGTTCGGTTTACCCGACACGTTGGTCAGCGATAACGCCAGTTGCTTCACGTCCGCTGAGTTCGCAGCATTCATGGAGGCAAATGCAATTCGGCATGTCACATCCGCGCCTTTTCACCCGGCCACGAATGGCCAAGTGGAACGGTTGGTGCGCACCACAAAGGATGCGTTGCGGCGAATGGGCTCGGGAGATCTAAATCACCAAGTTTGTCAATTTCTATTAGCATACAGAGTGACCCCCTTAGCGTCTGGATACTCGCCGGCTGAGCTGCTGATGCGGAGGAAACTGACGACGCTTTTGTCCAGGTTGGACCCGTCGAGGGTCGAGGACAAAGGGAAGAACATAGGTTTAGCGGTCTCGAAAGGTTTCGGCGTAGGCGATCCTGTACACTGCAGGAACTATGCCAACGCAGGCCCAGCCTGGGTGCCAGGGACGATAATAGAACAGACGGGGCCAGTGTCATATCGGGTGGAAACTAGCACCGGCCTCCTCTGGAGGAGGCACGCTGACCAACTGAGGCACCGAGTGAGTGAGGGGCCGATCAGTGGGGCTCAGCGACAGGATTCAGTGATAGGGTTCTCCCCCACCCGTTTAGCCCAAGGGGGAGACAGAGAGGGACACCAGTCCGAAGCCAGGAGGGAAAGCAGCGAGCCCGACTCATATCCTTTTGATACCCCAGTTCTATCCGAGCCCGGGGGGAGGGAAAAGGAGTGTGCGGCCGCCGCTGCCGCTTCCCCCGAATCCGATTTTGATTTTGATTTTGCTAGCCGGGGGGGTTTTTCGGAGTGTTCCCCCACCCATCCAAGCGAGAAGAGGGGTTTTTCGTTAGCCCCCAGTGCCCCCGGTTATTCCCAAACAAAGCACACACCTCCCAACAAAGCCGCAGAGCCGCGGCAAATCACTAACAAGTCATCCTCTCCGATTGCAGGGCAGGAAGCCAGGGAGCAAGGAGGAGGGAGCGAAGCCGGGGCAGGGCAGCCCGCGCCGAGACCCCAGCGTGTCCGAAATAAGCCATCTTGGCTGAGAGACTTCGTCTCATCCTAGGGGGGAGGAGTGTTGTGTTCTAATAATGTAACCTTCTACATGTGATATCGATGTATCTGAACCAATGTAACCTTGCCTATGAGTAATAGTGTAACCTTCAGCTGTATCACATAAACCCTGTAATAGGACGCGAGCTAATGTCCACCAGCTGGCAGCAGCGAGCGTCCAAGCTCTCTTGGTTCAAACCCATCAAAGACCGCAGCGCGGGAAGTTTCCCGCCGCTACCTACACCTGGACAAGAAGGGCGTGACCAGCCATGACGTCACGCGGGCCAGTAGCCAACGGGCTACCGTGGAGCCACATTCAAATACGTTACTACCATATATATAGAGCTGTTCGTCCGCCATTACCTCATGTTCCCTCTGTCCACCATGCAATAAACCTGAGTTAACCCAGCCTTTGGCTGTGCCTTGTGTCTTGACTCTCATATACTAAAAGTACTGTGGCTCAAACATTGTCAGTTCAATCCTGATGGGCTGCAGGCAGGTTGACTCAGTCTTCCATCCTTCTGAGGTTAGTAAAATTAATATCCAGACAGTGAGAAAGAAAATCATCTGATGAATCTGGAAAGGCTTGCTTCACTGGGAGCAATCTCCCTTAAAGCAATTCTTCCATCTCTCAGGGAATAATTCCAGCCTATCTTTAAAAAGAGTAGTTTTGTTCCTGTGCTTTATGTGAGCACCAGAAAATAGTTCACACTAGACAATGGGAATTTTATGTACACCGCCCAGAGTCGCATGTCTTGCCACCCTGGCTGGAGGAGGGGAACGGACTGCAGCCCAACTACCGGCACCTGGGCGTCCAGAGCGCACCTTCAAAAGCACCCCAGCCATCGCCCCAGAGCCTGACTCGCCACCCTGGCTGGAGGAGGGGAACGGACTATAGCTCAACCACCGGCACCTGGGCGTCCAGAGCACGCCTTTAAAACCGCCCCAGCCATTGCCCCAGAGCCTGCCTCGCCACCCTGGCTGGAGGAGGGCAACGGACTGCAGCCCAACCACCGGCACCTGGGCATCCAGAGCACACCTTCAAAAGTGCCCCAGCCATTGCCCCAGAGCCTGCCTCGCCACCCTGGCTGGAGGAGGGGAATGGACTGCAGCCCAACCACCGGCACCTGGGCATCCAGAGCGTGCATTCAAAATTTTATGTACACTGCCCAGAGTCGCATGTCTTGCCACCCTGGCTGGAGGAGGGGAACGGACTGCAGCCCAACCACCGGCACCTGGGCGTCCAGAGCGCACCTTCAAAAGCACCCCAGCCATCGCCCCAGAGCCTGCCTCGCCACCCTGGCTGGAGGAGGGAAACGGACTGCAGCCCAACCACTGGCACCTGGGCGTCCAGAGCGCACCTTCAAAAGCACCCCAGCCATCGCCCCAGAGCCTGCCTCGCCACCCTGGCTGGAGGAGGGGAACGGACTGCAGCGCAACCACCGGCACCTGGGCGTCCAGAGCGCGCCTTCAAAAGCGCCCCAGCCATCGCCCCAGAGCCTGCCTCGCCACCCTGGCTGGAGGAGGGGAACGGACTGCAGCCCAACCACCGGCACCTGGGTGTCCAGAGCGTGCCTTCAAAACCACCCCAGCCATCGCCCCAGAGCCTGCCTCGCCACCCTGGGTGGAGGAGGGGAACGGACTGCAGCCCAACCACCAGCACCTGGGTGTCCAGAGCGCGCCTTCAAAACCACCCCAGCCATCGCCCCACAGCCTGCCTCGCCACCCTGGGTGGAGGAGGGGAACGGACTGCAGCCCAACCACCGGCACCTGGCGTCCAGAGCGCACCTTCAAAAGTGCCCCAGCCATCGCCCCAGGAGCCAGCGGCCACGGACAGATAGTCAGACTAGTTATCTCCTTGTTCCGCAGCCTTATTGGATGGTCCCCCTCGACCAGCCCCCGGTTTTGAGGGAGACGAGAGGCAGCAGTGTCGAGCGAACGGACGGATGTGGGAGCTCCGCAGCTGTCACTACTGGACTCACCCCCCTTTGGCCAGCCCCCAGCCTTGAGAGAGATGAGTCTCTCTGGATGAGGTCTTTTGCCTTAAGTCTGAAGGGAAGGTGTCAGTCTGAGTCTAATTTTGTGTATGTTCTTTTTGTCCTTTTCTTAGGGTATTATCTGAAATCTTGATTGTGTGGTGTATTTGATATTTTTGGAATTTTTGCACTGTTGTATTTTGTATTCTTATTGTATTGCATTTCTATTGTATTACTGATGTGCTGTTAGCCGCCCTGAGTTGGCGTAAGCTGAGGAGGGCGGGATATGAATAAAAATCTATCTATGTCATTTGGGGTGGCTATACAAATTGATATAAATGCCACAAACAGGCCAATTTTTAAGCTGTTACATTAATGGATATATATAGCCTAGATCAAAAGAAATCAATTAATAGTTATATTTGTCTTGCAGCTGAAAGACCTTGAAGTGGCCATCTAGTCTGGATGTTTCTAAGAGTTGTAGTCAAAAATGTAACTTTTCTGAGTGATTATCAGACTCTTTTTCATTTCCCCTCCCCTCCTATGAGCACTGACATACTTTCTTATAGATGTATTCTATTTTTCTTCCATCAAGAAAATTCTATCTGCTTTTTCCATTACCAAATTGTAGATCCATCTTATGTTTGATTTCATTTAACACACAAATTTAGAGTCACCGAGAAAAAATAATAATCATATTCTCTGTTTCTTCTGCTGATGCTTCCAGTCTTCATTATCTTCCCCACACACATCCTTGGTTATCAATTACAAATGGGACTCCATTCATCTTCTTGAAAGGCAAATATTTTGGATGCAACGGCAACCCAACCCCCCCCCCAAAAAAAAAAAAGAAAAGAAAAGAAAAGACATGACATGCATGTCTAGGCTATGATGCAAAAAAACGATCTCATGGGAACTTTGCAATGACAGCTCACAAATGCCTGAGAAGATTGATGAGATATTTGGGCTACACTGTAAGGCTACTCTTTCCTGTACATTAAAATGGATCTTTTACTAGCCATGGTATATAACTTCATTAAATGTATTTTACTTGGCTGGGGCTCTGAAGCAGAATGCTCCATTTTTCATGCAATTTTCCCTCTTTCCTGAGAACTGACCTCCTTAACAATCAATACAGTGCCACAGTTTTCAAGAATCCATCAGCAGTAAGTAGGCTATAAAGTAAGAACTGCAGCTTTGGAAAAGTTTTGATAATTCTCTGCTTCAGTCATTTTTCTATGTAGCAGGTATAATTAAGAGCCAGGCTGTTTTTGTGCGTCAGCACAAAGATGACTGTAAAGGACTTTGCATATTTAAAAGGCTGCATAAGTTCATATTAGATTGTGGTTTATCATCAGTGACTAGACCTGAAAACTTTTATTTCCAAAAATATAAATGCCTGCTCTTGCAAGAGAAGAGCAGAGTCTATAGAATCCAGAGTAAGTAGAGTTAATAGCAGAAGTATTATATTTGCTGCCACATCTACCGCTGATATATATGCTGGCCTGAAGCTATGCTTGACTTCTAGCATGAGATCTAGACAGTGAAATGGATGTAAGTGCAACCCACAGACTGGTTGCTGCCAAATCATGATATTTCTTAACCATTGTCCTTGGAGCTGTTAACTGACTGTGTAAGGAACTCTTACATGCCTTCCAAAGTTTATGGTGTGGTTGCATGTGATATGGTGTTCTGGAGTGAGGGTCAATAATTTGACCCTCAGAGCCAAACTAGACTTAGCAGCAGTAAGCTGGGTGCTTGTGCATTGGAATAATGTTTTTTTAAAAGGCTAATTCACATGAAATTTGCATATTCTAATTAATATATACATTTGGAAATCATTGTTATAATTTTAAACAGCAATGTGTATACACCACTCCCACCATAGCAGTATTCATCCAAGTGTTTACTGACTGAATATGGGTAACTTTATTGATCCTGAGTCATCTATTTATGGTTCTTGGTATTTGAACCCAAGAATGATTGACCTGTCCTTCAAATATTAGAGTGTCATCTGATAGCCTTTCTACTAGGGGACTATTCTCTAGAAAATAGGACCCATGGCCATCCTAAACAGCAGCAGAAGCAACTCTTAAAAATGTGTAATCTGCTATCATGCCTTACATAGAGATGCTCAAGAGAGAAAGGCTGCACCTTTCTTCTACCTTAATATGTAAATCCCTCCTATTTATTTATTTTTATTTATTTAATGTATTTATATCCCCCCTCCTGGTAGGAACACCACTTAGGGTAGCTAACAGCAAAAGGGAAAGGTGAAGGGGGGGAATAAAAAATAAAAATACAATATAGAGCAATTAAAACAGCAGCGGATAAAAAACATTCCCCCAAACCCCCAGCTAAAATCAGCATAAAACACATAAACAACAAATAATCATTAAAAAACAACACTCCCCACCCCCTACCCACATTAAAACAGAATTACCAAACTGAGGAAGGTCCCTGACCCAGGCTAAATAAGCCAGTGGGCTTGAGCAGTGGAGAGAATCATGCCCCACACCCGTTGATATAGACATGTCATCAGCATCTTTCTAAAAGTGAATAGTTCCATCTGGAGACGCAGCTCAGGTGGTAGGAGGTTCCACAGGGCTGGGGCAGACATGGAGAAGCCTTCATTTCCCATATGGAGCTGTTTTTTCAGCTAGACAGAGATCAGAACTACAGGAATGTGTTCAGCCCACCTGACTCTTTTCCTTTTTGGACCAGTGCCCTGTCTCTCAATAATCACATTATTGTAGTGAGGATGAGATGGCTAAATGGTATTATAGACACAATGGGCACAGAGCTGGGAGGGTTGAGGGGGATGGTAGAGGACAGAGGCGCCTGGAGGAAAATGGTCCATGGGGTCGCAAAGGGTCGGAATCGACTGTGCGACTGAACAACAAAAAGTGAGGTATTACTAAAAGCAGCAAAAAAAAAAATCATCATCAAATGTAGTGCTGGTTTGTTCTCTCTCTGTGTTGTTATTGACAATTTAATATTGGAAATATCCAACAACAAATGTTCAAATGTTATTTCTTGCCACACCCAAAGTGGTTTCTTAATACATTTGAAGTGACCTATCTCTTCAACCACAGTTTGAATGGTGACTTTCTTGGCCTTGAAAGTAATGTTTTACAATAAATATTTGCTTGCAATTAATTCCTTTTTAATGGGTAACGGATACATTGGCCAGAATGCTATTACCTGTACATACTGATATAAGCATGGCAGCATAAATTGCAGTGGCAAATTGCCAGTAGTTAAGGAATCCACCCTTGCATTCCTTGTTGCACTTTAGTTATGTGACTTCATTTGTGATGAGGGGCCATTCAACAATTACATGATCCTCGAGGGGAGGAGGGGGTCTGCCATCTGAATTATGGAAAATTACATGGGGGCATGGGGGGTCTGGTCAAAGATTACACTATCCATTTGGAGCTGTTGTGGTTTCAAAACATGGTGCTTTTTAAGGTTTAAAAACAATATCTTGGAATTTTGAGCTCTAAAAATTAGAATTTCGATACAAAACTCTGGATTACAAAATTTTAAAGGGAGGGGTTCGAAGCAAAAATTACGATTGGATTACATGGGGAGGGGGTCAATTTTTCCCCCAAAAATGGATCACGTAGGGGCGTGTCATGATGGAGGGCTGAGAGGGACAAGCTTTTCTCCGCTCGGAAAGGAGAGAAAAGAAAGTGACTTTTTAAAAGTGAAAATAGACCCTGAAACCGGCTGAAAAATGGACTAGGAAAAAGAGAAGGAAAATTAGTAGTGGAAAATATATTGAATGCTCCAAAGCAGCGCCGAGAAAAAGAGGTAGGACAGAGTTTCGATCTTGAGAGCGGGGGGATGGGCGACCTGTAATGGCGACGAGTCCCCAGAGCTCTGGATCGAAGAACGGAAATTCTGGAAACGGGAGGAAAGCGGCGTTCTAGTAAAAGAGCTTAAAAGTATGGGCAAAGCATAAGTGGACGTCGGAATTAAAAGTAAATCTGTTGGGGGGCCGAAAGAGACTTTGTAGCGGGCTCGCTTGGTCTAGTCGCCCCCCCCCCCCGATCGGAGACGTACGGAGTTTCGAGGCGCTGGAAAGGAGCAAAGGGGAAAGTGAAGAAGTTTGACGGTGAGCAAAGTTGTAAAGACTTATAAAGAGAAAGGGGGAAATAGGAAGCAGAAGTAAAGAGACTGATTTTTTCTTATTTTTTTTTCTTCCCTTTTGAAATGTTTTATGCCGGTGGGAGTGGATAAATTAACGGCTAAGTAAAAGGGGCAAGATAGTATTCCCTGCTTTCCTTCTTTTGTTAATTTTTTTTCTTCCCCTTTCCTTGCCTCCCCCTCCCGCTATTGTGCTGTGGTCTAAGAGAACTGGTTTTTAAAGAAGAAGAGAGACGATAAGCCTGTCCCTGCATACATTTTTTTGGAGATACAAAGAGAAGCAAGAAGCTGTTGTGGCGTAATTCTTTGAGAAATAAACTGCTTGTAGATCGGAACTTTGGAGAACAGGAAAGTGAACTCATCAGTGTTATCTTTGTCTCTGCTGATTCTCCCTTTTTCCCTCCTTAAAAGAGATTTGGAAATTGTTTGCAATTTACAATAGAGAGTTGGCTCCCCCTACAGTCAAATTTTGGAGATAAAAAAAAATTTTTTTTAATTGCTGTTATTCTTGTTTGGTTTTTTTTCTTGTTTGAAGCTTTTTAATTTTTAAATATTTTTTCAAATAAGATTTTTCTAATCGTTTCTTTTTTTAAAAAAAAAATTTCTTCCTCTTTTTTTTTCTTGTTTTTTTTTTGTTTTTATTATTTTTATTTTATTTTGAATTTTGTGGGGAGGGGAAATATTAAAGTAGATAAAAATATAAGAGGGAAATTAATTAAATTTAAATTGGGACAACGGAAGTTTGGACGACTCTCTGGGTATACATGTGTGTGTATATGTGTCTGTAAATACACGCGCATATATAGGACAGAGAGAGGGAGGGGGGAGGTGATAAGGGTTAAGTACTGTATTTGGAAAGTTTAATAAAATTGGTTAGGGATAAAATATATGGTGAATTTTGAATGATTAAACTTTATATGTAAATTGATAATAAGCAGTTAGAAATATATTTGAATGAAACGGCAGGGGAGAGGGAAAGAGAAAGAGAAGAAATTGGCTTGGACAAGAGAGCAAAGACCAACGTCCTCCGATAGAAGTTTCAGGAGGCTTACAAGATTGGATGAGGAGAAAGAAGAAATGAAAAAAGCAATGCAACAAGAGATAAAGGATTTGGAGGAACAAGAGACAGTGAAAAAGATGGCACAACAACTACAGCAGCAGCAGCAACAGAAGACAATAATATCACCAACGGCGCCTACTCCATCTGTGGTAAAATCAATCGTGATAACAACAGCAAAAGTAACAACGACAACAACAGCTATGTCAACAGTGTCAACGACAGCGGCGATAGCAGGAACAACACCAACAATGATCGTAACCACGTCCACGGCCACAACACCAACGACATCGGCGACAGGGGGAGGAGAAGGAACTAAATCTGAATTTGAAATTCTTAACGAGAAATTTGATACCCTGGGGAATAATATTGGAAATATGTTTGCTCAATTTAGAACAGAATGGAAGAAGGATTTGCAAGATGTATTAGTAAACATTATGAAGGGAATTGAAGACATGAAAGAGGAAACAAAGACCATTAAAAAAGAGCAAGAAGAGATAAAAAAAGATCAAGCAATGATAAAAGTAGAGGTCATGGACTTAAAAAAGAAAGAAAAGGAAAGAGAAAATAAAGTTGGGGACCATGAAAAGAGATTGGAAAATGTAGAAGAACAATTAAGAAAAGCAAATGTTATAATTCGAAAATTCCCAGAGAATTCACCAGACAAATTAAAAGAAAGAATAGTGAAATGGCTTGACGAAATTATGGAAGATGGCTTCACGCCGCATGAAGTGGTAAATGTATTTAGGCTTGGTTCAAGAAGGGGCAAAACTGGGTCAAGGAATGTCATGTTAAAATTTGCTAATGTATCAGATAAACTGAGGTTAATGGCGCTTATACGTGAAAAAGGACCAGAGGTTTTAAAAGTAGAAGGCCATGACATTGAAGTGTACAACGACATTCCAATGGAGGATCGTTTCTGGAGACAGTCGATGAAGCCAATCACAAAAAGATTCCAGGAAAGGGGAATAAGATACAATTGGAAATTCCCAAGACAATTAAGTTTTTTTTATCTGGGAAGAAGATATTTAATCAATGAAGATATTAATGTCTTGGATGTAATGATAGATGCCAAATTATTGGAAGCAGGAACTAAAGAGTGGTTTGATTTGAAGGAAGAATTGATTATATCTGGTGGTTATAGAAGAAGGGATAGCAATGGAAACGAGAATATGCCAAAAGGGGCAGAAGGAGGAATAGCTCCGGACGGGGAGTAGGTTCAGGCCCAATCCAGACTCCTATGTATGACTGCACCCCCCCTCCCCCCTCTGAATTTTGGAGGCCATTTGTAAAAAAGAAATGGGGAGGGAGAGTAGTAGATTGTTTAGTGTATTTTTTCTTTTAGATGTTTTTTCCTTTTTTATTATTATTATTACTTTTTTGTATAAGGTGAAGGAAATGTTATATGTTGATCACATGTCCGTAGGAGGAAGTGGGAACTGCAAAAAAAGGGAGGGAGATACATAATAGATGAAGGATATAAAAGTATTAACATGGAACGTGAAAGGTACTGGTTGTCAAGTGAAGAGAAGGAGGTTGGAAGCGGCACTTAGAAAAGATAGACCGGATATAATTTTTCTTCAGGAGACCCATCAGAATTCGGAAAAAAACAATAAATTATTCTTAGGATGGACCCAAGTTTACGAAAAATCGTATGGCTCCTCAAAGGCTAGGGGGGTCGCAACTTTGATATCAAATAGAGCGGGATTCGAGATAATAAAAAGTATATCAGACCCAGAAGGTAGATACTTAATAATAAAGGGGAAGATAGAAGAAGAGGAAATAACGTTGGTGAATTTGTATGTGCCAAATGAACATCAAAACAGGTTTTTAAATAAGATATATCGAATACTAGAGAAAGAAAAAACAACAAAAATGATTGTAGGGGGAGATTTCAATCTAGTAGGATCAAATATAGATAGCACGAATATGAAGAGAAGTGTAGGTGGAAATAAGACGTCTGTGTTAAATAACTGGTTGAAATCCTTGGGGTTGAAAGATACATGGAGAGTACTTAAAGGACAGGAAAGGGCCTATACGTATTTTTCACAAGTGTACAATACATATTCCAGAATAGACTACATATTTGTTACGGATAATTTGATAAGTAATTTAGATGGTATAGAAATTGGAATATTCAAAGAATCGGATCATGCAAAAGTATTGGTGGAATTGAAAATAGATGCTATAAAGAGCCCGAAAAATTGGAGATATAACGCCAGATTGTTTAGAGATAAAAAAAGTAAAGATCAAATGGTAGAAAAATGGGAAGAAAATTGGAAGTGGAATGATACAGGGGAAGTACGAATTGGTACCGTATGGGATACCATGAAAGCAATATTTAGGGGTGAAAGTATTAGGTTGGCAAGTATTAGAAATAAACAGTTAAAAAGTAAGCAAGAAGAAACAGAAAAAGAGATTAAAAGGTTACAGGAGATACATGCAATAACCAAGGATAGAAAAGTATATGAAAAGATGCAGGGACTAAGGAAGGAATTAATTGGAAATGACATAGAAAAGGTGAAAAGAGACCTAACATATTTAAAAAGAGAATATTTTGAATACAGTAATAAAAATTCAAAAATGTTGGCAAGAGCGGCTAAAGAAAAGAGAGGCAGAAGAGAAATAGGGATATTAGTGGATAAGGAGGGTATAAGGCATAATAAGATTAAAGATAAATGCAAGGTGGTCAGAGAATTTTACCAATCCCTATACTCTAAAAAGAGAATAAACCTAGATAAATTAAAAGATAGATTGGAAATGCAAATTAAAAATAAAATAAGCCAAGAACATAAACAAAGAATGGAAGAATTAATAACTGAAAAAGAGATAAAAAAAGTAATAAACAAACTGAAAGTAGATAAAGCACCCGGTGAGGATGGATTACCTGCTGAGTTTTATAAAGAATTTAAGGAGATAGTAATCCCGAAATTGTTAAAACTTTATAATGGTATTCTTAAAGGGGAACAGGTACCTGTATCGTGGTATAGAACAATAATTGTCCTATTACCAAAACCGGGAAAAGATTTAGAAAAAGTAGAATCATACAGACCTATATCCCTGATTAACCAAGATGCTAAGATTTTTACAGCTATACTGGCAAACAGACTGAATAGTTTTATGGATAAATATATAAATAAAGACCAGGCCGGCTTTGTGAAAGGGAGATATATGACAGATTTAGTAAGGCGAGTTCTAAATTTAATAGACGTGGCAAGACAAAATAAAGAGAAAGTAGGTATATTATCATTAGATATTTTTAAAGCATTCGATTCGGTACAATGGGTAACAATTATCGAGATAATTAAGAGTTATGGATTCGGTAACAGGTTTATAAAGACAATAGAACAACTGTACCAACAAGGATACGCTAAAATCAGGGTTAACGACGGTTTAACAGAAGAATTAAGATTAGAGGCAGGAACAAGGCAAGGATGTCCCCTATCCCCAATTCTATTTATTATGGCGATGGAAATACTAGCTAATATAATAAGAGAAGACAAAAATATAGAAGGAATACTGGAAAATAAAATTAGTTTATATGCAGATGATACTTTGCTAATTATGAAACACCCCAGAAGAACCATGGAAAGGATTCAAAAGCATTTAAAGGATTTTGAACAAATTACAGGTTTAAAGGTAAACTGGGAAAAATCAGAATTAATTTTAAATAATATTGAAAAAGAAGAGCAAAGGAAAATTAGGGATGAATTTAAATTACAGATTAAAGGGAGCTTGAAATACCTGGGGATAAATATATCCAATAATTTAGAGGACCTGAAAAGACTAAATTATGATAAACAAAAGAAGGAACTTAAGATTAAAATTTCACAATATCAAAAACTGAAGTTGTCTTGGTTCGGCAGAATAGCACTGACTAAAATGATGTTACTACCAAAACTAAATTTTTTATTTGATGCCTTACCAATTCAGCTGATAGATAAAGATATTGAGGAATTTCAAAAACTATTTGATAGTTATTGTAATGGGGGACGTAGACCTAGAATTCTAAAGAAAATGTGGTATTTACCTCAAAAAGAAGGTGGTTTAGGAATGCCTAATTTAAAGAATTATTATAAAGCCTTCCAGATAAAGAACGTAGTTAAGATATTGATGAAGGAGTCGGTTATCTGGGAGGAAATCGAGATGAAGGAAGTAAAGGAAGTTGGTAAGAGTCTTTTCTTAGACAAGGAAATAGGAAAAATATCGGTTAAAAACAGAATGATGAGATCTATGTTGGGAGTATGGAAGAAAGTTAAAATGAAACTGGTCCCAAACATCTCACCGATAATTGAAATAGAAGACTTGAATAACTTCCCAATAAGATTGGATAACGAGATTAAGGAAATTTTGTTGACAAATAGGGTTCTCCTATTGAAAGATTGGATACGAGTCTGCAAAGATGATGGGAGGAAAAGAGAGCTATATACCCAGATGAAGTTGAATTGGTTTCAAATAATTATGGTGAATAAGTGGAATAATAAATATTGGAGGGAACGAAGCTTAGAAAGAGACAGGACGGAATTTGAGGAACTAGTTTGGAAAATTAGGAAGGAGGAAATTGGTATTAAAGGGTTGGTTAGTAAAATTTATAAAATAATAAACACAGAAGGCAACCCACAAGAAACATTAAGAAATACATGGGAACAGGATTTGAACTTGAAAATAACGGAAAAGGAATGGCAAAATAAATGGAAAAAAAGAATTATGAGATCCCTATCGGTCAGAATAAAGGAACACAATTTTAAAATGTTATGGAGGTGGTACCTGACACCCGTGAGACTGTACCAGATGGATAAGAAGAACAATAAAATGTGCTGGAGATGTAAAAACAGTTTGGGCACATATGTTCATATGTGGTATGAATGTAAAGAGGTAGAAAACTTTTGGACAAAAATCGAGATTGAGATAGGGAAAATTATGGGAGTACGTCTCAGATTGGGGCCAGATACCACCTTACTGACAGATGTTGAGAATATTAAAATAGATAACGATAAGAAAGAGCTGTTGTCTATGATGTTAGTAATGGCAAGAATGTGTATTGCAAAAAATTGGAAAAGTGATATAATGTTAAAAGTGCAGGATTGGTACGGGCAGATGTGGGATCTCGCATTGAATGAAAAACTAACATGGGAACTAAACCTTAAGAAAGGTATAATAAAAGAAAGTAGATTTTGGAAAATATGGCGAAAATTTGTGGAACACTCATTGACAAGAGAAGGAATAAAAAAATTGACACCAGACCAAACGAAATTTTGGGAATAATAGAAATGAATGGGAGATCCCACAACCCCCTAGGACAATGTATATAGCACCAGGGTGACGAAGTCTGTAAGTGTATGTAATACACAGTCTGTCTTATTTTTTTTATATACTATGATTTTATCTTTATTAATTTTTTTTATTCTTTTGTTATGTATAAAATGTTTGTTTTATGTCTTATGCTTTAAAAAATTAATAAAAATTTAATGGAAAAAAAAATGGATCACGTAATTGTTGAATGGCCCCTGAGGAATACAAGTGTCAATTCCTTAAAGAGCATCAGTTCACTATGCCATTATACTCTACAATGCTCTGTGTAAGTAGTAGGATTCTGGCCATTATTACTGTAACTTAAGGACAGTGTTTCATTGTTTTTAAATTAACAAAAAAGTAACTTTAAAATGTAACATTGAGTTATTTTTAGAAGCTGGGAAAGTAAATCTCTACTTTTAAAAATGTAGCTGTGGGAAGATTGGCTTAGAAGTAGGGCTGTAATCAGTTTTTAAAAGCAATGTTCAAAGAGTCGTGATGTTGTTGTTGTTCAGTCGCACAGTCAATTTCGACCCTTTGTGACCCTCCATGTGCCTCTGTCCTCCACCATCCTCCTCAGCCCTCCCAGTTCTGTGTCCATTGTGTCTATAATATCATCTAGCCATCTCATCTTTGGCCGCCCCCTTCTTCTTTTGCCCTCCACCTTTCCCAGCATCAAGGCCTTCTCAAGTGAATCCCCCCTTCTCATTTGATGTCCAAAGTACTTCAGCTTCATCTTTACTATTTGACCTTCTAAGGAGCAGTCAGGGTTGATTTCTTCTAAGATCAACCTATTTGTTCTCCTCGCTATCCAGGGGACTCTCAAAACTCTCCTCCAACACCACATTTCAAAAGCATCTATTCTTCTGCATTCAGCTTTCCTAATGGTCCAGCTCTCACAGCCACACATTACCACAGGGAATACCATTCCTTTGACTATGCAAATTTTTGTTTAGTAATCAGAAGTAGGGCTGTAATCAGTTTTTAAAAGCAATGTTCTAAGAGTCGTGATGAGTATGACATAATTAAAGATGGGGGACACAAGATTTAAAGCAAATATTTTCAATGTTTATCCATGTGAGTAATTAAACAATATGTTTGGAAATATGGAAGAGTTACAGAAGCCCTAGAACAGTAATGATGGACCTTGACGCTCTAGATGTTCTTGACTTCAATTCCCAGAAGCCCTGATCAGCAGTGTAATGACTTGGGCTTCTGCGAATTGAAGTCCAAGAACACCTGGAGTGCCAATGTTGGCCATCACTGACACTCTTTAGGTAAGGCAGTTGTAGGCAGGTATGGCCCTCCAAATGTCTGCAAACTACACAATTGTCCAACCTGTTATGATCATTAGCAACAGTGTACGTCCAATAAGAGTCACAAACAAATGTCCATAAGCAAATTCTACAATGCTCTGTGTAAGTGGAGACATGTACACATGTATCTGCCAATTCAAATGCCTATCCATGAGTAATAACTGCTACCCTATTTTCCCTTTTATTCTCAAGTCTTCCCTTCAGTTCTGAATCAATTTGGCATTTTAATGTTTTCTCGGTGAAAGAACATTTTTCTAAGAGTTTCATAAAAATGTGATTACAGAACATGTTGTGCTGCTTTAATAAAAACTAGGTGAAAAATATCACATGGAGAGGATTTTGCAACAAAGGGGAAAAACCTCTTGTATCCTGAAAATAAAAATTTGGGGGAGTGGAATGTTTTTAGCAAACTGCAAAAGTTTTTTTGTGCCCAAAGGTTCTGCATGTCTGAAATTTTCTACATGAATTTGATACCACCACTTTTCCATATTTTTGAAAGGTTTCAAATTCCCCCCCTTCATTTTACAGTCTTTTATCCTAGAATATTAGGGAAAGGTATGCTAACCGAATATGGGAATTAAAAGAAGTTGCAAACAAACATGTACATTCTTAGAACAACTAATTTTGGAGAAAGTACAGAGGCCAATTTATGACAGGTTTTAGTATTATATTTTAGATTAAACTCAATATTTGTTAGTGACTCTATCATGTGTATGTTAATGAAATGTTCTTCTGGCATAGGAATGATTTCTGAAATCTTAGAATCCACTACAGTGTGGTTTTTAGTTGGACAAAGGAAAGTACAGCAACTTCAGGATAAAATGTGCTGCTTTCATCTTCATGGCATGGAACTATGGTCCATGGGAAACATCTTTGGATAATATTCACTTTTTGATAAGTAACTCTCAGGGAATCTCCTTGTATTTGAATTCTGATTAGAGATACAAAAGGGGAAAAGCATAAACTCTTTTTGAACAATCTGAAGACAAGAGTGAATAATTTACTAGCCCACTAAAATCTCTCTCTATCACACACACACTTCAAATGAACCCTATATCAGGCTGGAAGTGGTGCAGAAAAAGAACAAACATGTGCCAAAATCCACTGCCAGATATACAGGTTAGGTTCTTCATTTAAACAATAATGGGGGTTGAGGAATCCACTAGGAGATTATATTGGTTTTTTCCCCCTAACTCTTGCAGTGTGGATTATAATGCCTCAAACTTCCTAGACAAAGAGCTGCCTGCCAATTGCCAAACAATTGTGCCCTTCCAGATGTTTTTGGACTGCAACTCCCACTAACCTATCTAAACAAAGGGCATGGTGAGGGATTATGAGATTATGCCTAAAAATATTGAGATAGTCACAATTGGTCACACTTAATTTAAAGACAAATCATAGTGTTGCCAACAGAAAGATGCTTACATTTCAGTCTCTAATAGCATCTTCTACAGCTGCTAGCAAAGATAGCATATAAAGTGGAAGACCTCTGCCTTGCTGTAAGGATAACAAAGCCCATAATCCCACTACCATATGGCTCGTTCCACTGGCAAAGACCTGCATCCATTCAGGAAGCCAGCATAAAACCTGCATCCATTCAGGAAACCAGCATAAAACCCTTTGCTGCTTCAGAGTAAATATGGTTCTGCTCCAGACTAGATAAATGTATGATAGTTTACAATCACTGGCTGCTTATGCTCACAAACTAGCCAGATCAGGTAAGAAAAAGCAATGTAGATTAGGTAGCAATGTGTAGCATTGCCAATAAAGAAATAAAGAACTGGAATTCTCCCACCAGCTTCTGCTCTATATCAGGGGTGGCCAACCCCAGCCTGTGGGCCTAATCTGGCCCATGCATATCATTAATCCAGCCTGCAGTGGCCACCTGGGAACCTCTAGACCAGCCTCTCCCACCCCCCACCACTGAAAGTTGTGATACATCACTTTCCATGGTGGCGGTGGGGATGGTCGGGACTTTTTTCTGGCTTTTTGGACAGGCTCTGTTGCTTTCCAGGGCAGCGGGAGGATTTCTGGAGCAATTTTGCTACATTTTGGGATTTTCCCACCCCTTCTCCGCTGTGCTTTGTCAGCTAGAGCACGACTGTGGGTAACTTCCAGTGCCGGGCGGAGCTTACATCAGCACCTGGGATGACCATACAGAGCCAGTTAGTAGCTCATGGTGCCGCTCTAGCTGCCAAAAAGCAGTGGAGAAGGCTAGGAAAAATCCCAAACTGTTGCGATCATGTGCCGAAAAGGCTCCTGCCTCCCTGGAAAGTGGTGAAGCCTGTCCAAAAACCTCAAAAACTGTCCGATTCCCTCCACCAACACCGACGATGACAACAATGATGATGAAAACATAAATAAATTTATGAATGCCTTGAGTTATGAAAAATTCAAGCTACGAAAGAGTTTTTTGGGTAAATCGGTGTACCAATTTAGAAGAAAAAACATGACTTTTGAAAGGGATTTACGTAGAGTTTTAGAGATCAAAATGGTGCTGCTGCCATTTTGGTCTCTAAAATTCGAATTATTAATGCTCAAAATGGTGGTTCCACCATTTTGAGTGCTAAGAATCCACCCTGTGCCACCTTCCCCCACTGCCAGAAATCTAAAGAAATCACTTACCTTGGCAGCGGAGGAAGCAGCAGCAATTGCAGCCCTTTAGCCACATTTTCCAGCTTCTGCAGGGCCCCTGTCTTGCTGGGAATTAGTTCTGGTTGTGAACTGCTCCCTTCCCCTCTTCATTCAATGTTGGATTTTACCATCAGAACTCATTCTTAATCAGAATGATGGCCACCCAAGGCTACTACGAGGCTCCGGTCTGGCTGGGGAGCTGTAGAAGCTGTGGGGGAGCAATGGCGGTTCCCACTCTCCAGAGGAAGAAAGCAGCAGCAGCAGCATGCAAAAGTAGGGAGATCACTACGTTTAAATTGTGTGTGTGTGTGTGTGTGTGTGTGTGTGTGTGTGTGTGTGTGTGTGTGTGTGTGTGTGTGTGTAGTGGGTCCCTATGAGGATGCCTCATGTTATGCAAAAAATTGAGTTACAAAAGTTGCCAAGGAACTGACTTTTTGCATAAATTGGGGTTTTACTGTAGTGGGCGCAGTAATGCCTCCATCCCTGGTGGGAAAACGTTGGGAACCGCTGCTCTATATGGAAAGTACAATGTCTTCTGTAAGAAGTCAGCTTTATTATATGCAGGAAAAATAGATCAAAGTTTAGAATCACAAAAACGAAGATACAAAAATAAAAAGAAACATTTTTACTTTCCCCCTTTCCCTGGATAAAACAAAAAAAAAGGCATATCTAACTATATTTCCTGGCCTACCCAGCTAACAAAATCAAGATTACATTTTTCTACTGTTCTACTCGCAAGCAGGCATAGGTAATCCTTTTTCTCCTGCTTTGAACATGTATAGTATAATAATGGCATTTGTTCTTCTAACAATCTTTTTCTCCTTTATCCTTCCTTTTCCTCTCTGTCACCCAATATGACTTCACATTCATTGTTCATCATTCCTACTTCTGCTCTCACAGTCCCAGCTTATTTTGAATTCCAGTAAGACTGGAATCTGCACCTGGCTTGAAGGCCACATTTCAAGATTTTCTTCACCCCCTCTCAGGAAGCAAAGAAACACAGTAACCATTTTAAACTCACTAAAAGCAAAGCTTCCATTTTAATTCATGATACTGAGCCCACAGAAAGCTGCTGCTAGCCATAGAAGACAGTACAAAACTGCATGTTTTAATCATCTGCCTGGCAGAAGACAACATCCTATGCTTCTGTATGCAAATGCTTTCATCTTTGCTATTCTGCTGCTGAAAAAGTCTCTATTTTGTTACATAGTACAGTGGGACCCCATAGAACAATTGCTCCATATAGCAACGAAATCCCATAACAATTAGGTTTGGGGGGGAAGTGGCATCCCGCATAACAATTTTCCCTATGGAAAAAGTCCTACAACAATTTTTCAATGGGAAAAACCACTTAGCAAAAAAAAAAAAAGTTGTACGCTGCATCCCATAGGGAAAATCGCTATACGATGAATGCATCGTATAGCAATTGTTTCGTATAACAATGATCCCCATGGAATGGATTAACATATTGTATGAGGTACCACTGTACTGTACTTGTTTCAGCCAGTGGTGGGCTCCAAAAAAAATTGCTACCACACTGTGATCATGGTATGGTGGGCATGGCCAGGGGAAAGCCCTGTGTTGCACCCAAATTAGGACTACAGTGGTACCTCAGATAAAGTCCAATGTGGATAAAGTCTGATTCGGATAAAGTTGTGGTTTTCATGCACATGTGATGCATTGTATAAAGTCCAAAACTGCTAAAAAAAATGGACGTTATCCAAGGTATTTGGTATAGGAACCTCAGATAAAGTCCATTTTTGGACGTTATCCGATGCATCGCCCAAAATCGGATAAAGTCCAAACTTGTGGAATGGAGTTTTGACTTTATCTGAGGTTCTACTGTACTTTATTTCAAACCTTGAATCGGTGGGGACAGCCAGAATTTCTGCTACCGGTTCTGGCAAACAGGTGCGAACCTGCTGAAGCCCACCACTGGTTTCAGCCCAGGATCCATCCTGACATGAGGAAGACTGAAGTAGCCAACCACCTTTGGAAGCAGCAGATGCTGTGAGGTGGAGAGCACTGGGAAGGTGTTGGAGTTGTGTGCAGGTGTGTATGTGACACAGGCAGCCCTGTCACAGCTTTCAGTGGAGGATGTTGTCCTGTTGGCAGAAGAGATGGATGAATGTAGTTTAGAATGCTGGCTTCTTGCAAACTCCATCCTTTACATCCACTCACAGAGAGCAGGATTTTTGTTCCTTCCTACTTTTGCCAACAAGCATGTCTTCTGTTCAAGAGGTTTTTATTTATTTATTTCAAACAAAAAATCATATAGAGGTGATAACCTTATGAAGCCAAACAAAAAGGCACAAAAATGTCATTATTTTCCAGTAATCACAAGCTATACAGTGATGCCAGTTCAGTCTGTTTCTGGGACTGTGGTGGCTCAGTGGTTAAGAAGCTCACTTTGTTAGCTGGAAGGCTAGCAAGTCGGCAATTTGAGATCCAGGTACTGCATGGCAGATTGAGCACCTGTCTCTGTCCCAGCTCTTGGGGACATGAAAGGAGCTTCATTTGGGCATTCCCTGAGTGAAGATTCTTCTGCAAAAATCCTTTCGACCCAGAATAATTTCTAACATGGAATTATTATTATAGTCTGTTTCTCTATAGGTCATGGAGAGGAGCACCATGCCCTTCATGCCAGAGGAAAAGCTGTTTTAGCTCACTGCCAGCCTGCCAAGACTGACTTATCAGTAGAACTATGTTCTGTAAACTTGGTCTGTTATGGAAAAAACAACAACAAACATCAGATGAGGGTTCATCTGATGTAAGCTTTCAAGGTCTTGAGCATCTGAATTCTTTGTGGCTGGTGGCCAAGAAAGCTTCTGTCAGATGAAATTTAGTAGTCTTTAACATGCCACAAGGCATCCTGTTGTATGTTCTGTCACCTAGATTTCATTTGCCAGGTTCTTCAAAGTTTTGCTTCTGCCTAGGCTGGTAACTGACCTGTGAAACAAAAAGATGGCATAGTGAATGATTGACAGAGAGCTAGTTCCCCCAAATTCCTTCTAGCCAAATAACCAAGCTTCTTCTTCTTCTTTTGTGTTCATGCCAGATGTGAAACTTCCAAAATGAAGCCACCATTGAGTTCATTCTGCAGTTCCTTTCACCTGACCTAGTGTAGGAAAGATTAGCCAGCACAAGGTGGCTGTTGCCCAGGGTATGCCCGATTGTGGTTCAAAAAAACCCATCCTCTTCGAGGAAGCTTTTTCTATGTACCCCAATAACCTAGCTAATAGCCACTCAGACAAATAGGGTAAAAAGAAAATAATGTTTTACTCATTACATGTGGTCAGTAGTCTTGGCAGGATGGTATTGTGTTGTTAGCAGAGGAAAGGAAATTCAGGTGAGCTATGAAAAGTTAAAAATGGTTCTGTCCCTCCCAGCCATGTGGCTGAAAAGGTCCCCCTCATGGAAGTGTCTGCCCTTGTAGAAGGCAAAGAAACAACTGAATGAAACAAAGAGAGGTCACAAGGCATGCTAAATGGGGTCAAGCAACCCAACAGTAGAAAAGACAATAGCTTGTTGATTGGTTAGCTAGAGACAGGACTTGATCCATGAAAGCTAACATTAAAATACAGCATTTAGTCTTTAAGGTGTCACAATTTTTTTGTCTTTTTGTTTTTATTTTGTTTACTTTCTGATAGACAAACAAGGAGTACTTCCTTTCACATAACTTACTGTGTTAGTCTACATTGTATGATTTGATTGTATTATAATTCAACATAGCCATCTTGCATAGGCAAAAACTGGTAAGGGTCACTGTGAGGGGGGCTTTACAGCCTAACATGATTGTCTTCTGCCACTAATTTGATTGATAATGTTCTTTGCTGCCTCTTGCATTTGAGGTAACCCACCCCCACTTTCTGTTTGTTTTTGCTTCCATTACCTTGGTCATCATCTTCTCCTCCCCCCCCCCTTTCTTTCTTTCTTATGATGGTTTACGCCAGAGGAATTAAGTGGGTTTTTAAAACCCACTTAATTCCTGACATGTATATCAATAAGCGTTCATCAGTTTGTCTATTTCAAAAATATATGGACCACGTTTCAGCTTGTCTGTTACTACAATGGTTAAGATAGCTTAATGCAAAATTTAAGAATAATCATTTTCTATTGTTATACAGATTGAGCGTGGCCCAGATAGGCCAGACACTCAGAAATTGTTATGGGTGGGTCATAACTTTCCTAACAGATTCTACGAGGTATGAATAAAAAATTCTGGCATGAGGTCAATTTACTTTCACTAAATAATTTTACCATCTCTTTCCTTAGGTCACCAATACCAACATCCTGGAGTATCATGGGCTTCCCACGTGCTCTTGATTTGAGGCTAATATAGTGGAGTGCTGACAAGCTGTCTCCTTTCATATGACAAACAAGCTTGTTGCTTCTCTGCTGGAGAGTAAGGCTATGCAGTTCTTTCCACCCCATATGCCCCTCAGGTGTGATTTTTCTTCTCAGGGGAGCCCCAAGAGGAGAACCAGCCTGAAGAAACTGTGCTTTCTTTGAGTTAATGTCTATTCCTCATTGACTCCAGCCTCATTCCATTCATATACCCTACCATGGTGTGAGCAAGAAAACAGGTAGTAAATGACAGCTCTTTGAGACATGCTTGCTCAGCCACACTGATGCAAAAATCCAAGAGTCTAGAAGGAAGATATGTTACTTTCTTTGCAGGCGCACCCCCCAATAAAGGACTCAGACACTGATAAAAGGGGATAACGGCATTGGGCCACATTTATTGATTCATGCCCTAGTCCGAATTATAAATTTCTATTGGTAATTGACCAATCATAATTCTTCAGGCAAGCAGGCCGAAGTAACACTGGTAAGGTACCACCCAAAATTGCCAACGGCAATTGCTACAATGTATCTATTTGTATCAATTTGTTTGTTGACAACAAACAAATTGTTGACCGTAGTCAATATCTAACTAATGACCCCACACTCTGACGCGTATCCGTAAAATCACGGGGTGATGCATGCTGTCTAGCTGTAGCCATCACCCCGTCGCCTAGTTCGTCGTTGACCGGACAACGTTTAACCAACTTATGCCTGTCTAGTGTTGTCCAGTCAATTGCGAACTTGCCAGATACCTGTGGGTCATAATGTTTACCTTACCAGTGCTACCCGCCCATGTGACCAAAGTCAACAGCAGCAACAGAAAAACCCCTATGTCAAACCATAGCAACAGTGTGGGATGGGCGAAAAAACCAGGACCCAGGAGCCAATATGGGTCCCAGCCAAAAATTCCCACCCGGCCCCGAAGCGACCAAAATATCACACTGTTAACTAGGGAGGGGGTGGAGGGGAAAAACTTCTCCGCTCCGTCGCTTCGCAAAATGGCAGCTCGGCTGCCTCGTGGCCACCCCTTTTATAAGGGAGCTGGCCACGCCCCTAACTACCCGGATGCCTTCGTCCAGTGGGGGGGGGGCGCAAAGAGCGCGGTGGCCATTTTGGCGCCGCGCTTGCATTGCAGGCGCACCCCCCAATAAAGGACTCAGACACTGATAACAGTGGATAACGGCATTGGGCCACATTTATTGATTGATGCCCTAGTCCGAATTATAAATTTCTATTGGTAATTGACCAATCATAATTCTTCAGGCAAGCAGGCCGAAGTAACACTGGTAAGGTACCACCCAAAATTGCCAACGGCAATTGCTACAATGTATCTATTTGTATCAATTTGTTTGTTGACAACAAACAAATTGTTGACCGTAGTCAATATCTAACTAATGACCCCACCCTCTGACGCGTATCCGTAAAATCACGGGGTGATGCATGCTGTCTAGCTGTAGCCATCACCCCGTCGCCTAGTTCGTCGTTGACCGGACAACGTTTAACCAACTTATGCCTGTCTAGTGTTGTCCAGTCAATTGCGAACTTGCCGGATACCTGTGGGTCATAATGTTTACCTTACCAGTGCTACCCGCCACACGGAGGGGCTTCAAAGAAGGCTCGACGCCCCCCCCAGACCGTCAGCTCGGTCAACAGGCCTGCTCGCCAATCACCCCACAGGAGGTCCATACCTCCTCGCGACAGATGGACCCCATCCCCTGCATAAAGGTCATAATTTCGCAGACTAATGGCGGGGTGAGGGCTGACCCTCCCCCAACCCCTGCTGACAATGAACCGGGCCACAGCCCTGTTCACCATGCGTCTAGCCCGGTCAAGGGCCGGGAGGTCGAACCCTCCCCTATACGTGTGCCGCGGCACCACATCCGACCAAACAATGGTGGTGGCGGGCCACACGTAATGCAAGTAGGCGAGGTCGCCGCAAATCGCATGCTTTAGCGATAAGCCGGTGACCTGGCCCAAATCATTGCCCCCAAGGTGTATGATGAGAATGTCAGGCGTGTCAGCATTCCGACCTGAAAAAAGGAATGGCAACAGCTCCCGCCATAACATCCCAGGCTTACCATACCATGTGAGACTTGCGTATGCACCCAGTCCCAGTCGGGGTCCCCACTCTGTCGCTGCAGCGTAACGCGCTGCCCTGTGCACGTAGCTATGGCCCACCAGCCATACTGTCACCGGTGTAATACGACACCCAGGGTCTGTCAAGGGAAAAAACGAGGGAGAGAAAAGATGTGGTGACCAGGCTGGTACTCACTGTGGGAGAGGGTGTACATAAAATTGAAAACACCGCGAACCCCACCTCCCCATGCGGCGTATTTCAGCCCCGGAGTACCCAAAAGCAGCAGCAGTGGAGGCCGCCCCTATTCTGAACGAATGGGTGCCGTAACGGGCCCCCGGGAGGCCTACACTGGCGAGCGCTTTGCCTGTCACCTTCCAAAACTGAAACTTAGTAAGGGGAGACCCATCCTGGTGACAGAAAAACGGGCCATGGTGCGTGCCACGCAGTGCAATAAACTCCTGTAGGGCACCAACCGGACAGATGTCTGCCAAAGGACACCGTAGCAGTCTCACACCACTGCCTACGCCATGCTGATCCGTCTTAGAGGAGCGTATCCTCAACTGAGCCCAGTCTTTGGCAACATAGACATCCTCGAGTTCCAGTGCCCTACGACTTGCATCCGCCTTAGACAGCATCACAAGCTCGCTGATGCGGAGCGCTCCAAAAAATGCCACCGTTGTGGCTGCATGAAATAGGGCTGCCTCATATCTATCAAAACAGAGGCCAGGCCAGCCCCGGGCCAGTTGGGTAAGAACCCTTGGGGAAATCGGGTGGCGGTCATCCAGGCAACGCCCACGCTCCCACCCCCACCCCTCCAAAACATGTCTCACACGGAAGTCAGCGGTACTATCCACATGACCTCCCACCTTGGCCATAAAAGCCAATGCTGACAGACTAGATGCTATGGTGCGAGGTGCAAGGCCCTGGGCATGCAGGTAAACCATGAACCGAAGTACATGGGTCACTGGGATCGGCCAGGTTTCTGGCAGCCGGGATTGGATACAGAAGGCTCTGAAAGAATTGAATGCATGGTGATACGCCTTACGCGTGCGTGGCGCCAATGACAAGCCAATCGCCCGGTTCACCTCTCCTTGCCAATGGTCCATATCTCTTCCGGGAGTGGCGAGGGAAATTCCTCCGCATCCGGGGCCAAGGCACGGAACCGGGAGATCTGCAGGCGGGACAAAGCGTCAGCGATATCATTATTGACCCCTGGGACATGCCTGGCCCTGAAGAGGACGTTGAGGCGCAGGCTGCGCAAAACAAACTGGTGCACTAGGTCCATGACCCTGGGCGATTTGGAAGTCTGTGAGTTGACAATGTGGACAACGGCCACATTGTCGCACCAGAAATGGACAACCGAGTTGGCCCACTCCTCGCCCCATAGCATCAAAGCCCCCAGGATAGGGAAAAATTCCAGATACGTGAGATCACGCAGGCGACCCGTGCCTGCCCAGGCTGGTGGCCACCCACCATAGGCCCACTTCCCATTGAAGTACATCCCATAACCCAGGGACCCTGAAGCATCAGACTGTATCTGAAAGCGAGGGGAAGCCAGGAGGTCAGACCTCCAAAATGATACTCCATTGAACTCCCTCAGGAACTGGAGCCAGATAAACATATCTGCCCTGATACCCCGGGTGAGTCTAACCCTATGGTGGGGCCTAGATAAGCCTGCCATGGCATCGCGCAAGTGCCGAGCAAACGCCCTGCCCGGAGCGACCACCCTGCAAGCGAAATTGAGGTGACCGTGTAGCACCTGCAGTTCCCGCAGGGACGCCTTGCGTTTAGCAAGCAAGTCCGAGATAAGGGCCACAATCCTTGACACCTTATCCCCCGGTAACCTAGAAGCCTGCGCTACCGTGTCAATCTCCACCCCCAGAAATACTAGCTGAGTAGATGGGCCCTCGGTCTTTTCGGGCGCTAAAGGGACACCGAGTTCCTCCATTAGCGTCTGAAATGTGTTGAGGAGACGTGTGCACGTGTCCCAGCCCCGTTCACCCCCGAATAAAAAATCATCCAGGTAATGGGCTACAGACCGGGACCCTGACCTACGGACAAAAGCCCACTGTAGGAACGTGCTAAAACGCTCGAAAGCCGAGCATGATATGGAACAGCCAAAAGGCATGGCCTTATCAAAGTAATATTCACCCCGGAACTTGAAACCCAGCAACTCAAAATCGCCCGGGTGCACTGGCAAGAGGCGAAACGCCGACTTAATGTCGCACTTGGCCAACAGCGCACCCGGGCCACATGAGCGCACCATGCGCAGCGCCTGGTCAAAAGATGTATACCTGACTGAGCAAAGGTCATCAGGGATAGCATCATTGACCGATCGGCCGGCTGGATAGGACAAATGATGAATCAGGCGAAACTCGCCCGGTGATTTTTTGGGGACTAATCCCAAAGGTGACATCTTAAGATTGGGGAACGGGGGTGTAGGGAAAGGGCCGGCAACCCTGCCCATATCGACCTCCTTAGTAATGCTGGCAGCAGCTACCTCCTCCCGCCCCCTAAGGGACAAAAGGTTGGGGGCATCCTGGGGGAACCTGTCGCCCACAAAAGGGATACGGAACCCCCGTCTAAAACCTTGAAGAAGGTAAACCGCATCCTCCTCCCTCGGGTACAATGCGAGCCAACGCTCCAACATGTCCACATTAATTGGGGAGGGGGCCTTTTGGTGAACCAGCTCCTTCCGCGGCAGTTTTGCCAGCCCCCTGTCCGCCCCTTCCTCTGCCCCGCATCCCCCCAGGCCTGGGACAGGCAGAGGCCGCATGGGGGCCAGCGCAGGAGGGACACTCATGTCTGTACTTGCAATTCTTCCTGTTGCAGGAACCATTGGACGAGAAAGTCCAGCACAGCAGGCGGGCTGGAACCCCCTGCCCCGCCACCTGGCGGGGAGCCTGTGCTGGGGCCACTCGCTGGACCGCATGTCCACAATGGTATCTTTCCCTGGGCGCAGGGCACGTGGGAGTCATGTACAGCAGCCACAGCCGCTGGCAGGGCTCGTCCCACCTCATCTCTGGGTGCAGGGGAATCCGCATACGGAATTCCTCGTCGTAAGCCAACCACGACGGGCCCGGGAAGTCAACCATCGCCCGGTAAATGTTGTCCAAATACTGGACCATTGGAATCGCCAAATCAGGCCGGGCCCTGAGGTATACCGCTATGTAGATGAGGTAGGCCGGCAACCAGTTGGCCCACGTACGTGGTGGCTTGCGACGACGCGCTTGCTCCTTATCCTTCTCATCTTGCCCCTCCCTCTCCTCCTTGGTGGGCTCTCTGTTAAGGAGGGAGAAGATGTCCACATACTCCCCCCGCCAGATCTTCTCTCTGGTGGCCTGTGCCAAATGGTCCCCCAGTGGCAAAGTATACCCTGCCATCGGCAAAGCCGACACAGGCACGGTGGAAACTGCGGGCATCTGCGAAGGAGCCTGGACTAACCCGGTCACCCCTAGAAGATTCCCGACCGGGTAAGAAGGACCTCCTATCCCGGGGCCCAGGGTGATAGTTGAAGTCACCGGGTGGGGCGTTGGCGACTGGACCGCCGCGCCACCCGTGCGAGGCCAAGGCCATTGAAAAGCCCCCCCCAACGTGGCCATGTGTGTATGTGCACTATTTTGGACCGCATACTCACACGCTGCGCCCCCATGGGCCGCCCCCACTGGGGGTTCTGACCCACTGGGAGCGTCGGAGCTCACGACCGCCCTAGAGCTCATCGACGGGGCTTGATCAGCACCGGCCTGTTGATTGGGGAGCTGCGGGGCAGTGGCCAAAGCCGAGCCACGCGCCTCAGGCAGCTCAACCCGTCCCATCGCCTGCCGCTGCCCAGCAGACGATGGACCGACCAGCACCCCAAAATGGGCCCCAGGGTGACTAACCCGGGCCAGGGATGCCTCAAGGGCCGCAACGCGGGCCAGGAGGGCCTCCACGCTGACATAGCCACCTAAACCAAGGTGGGGTAAAGGGCCAGCCGGCCCACTAACTACAGGCGTCGGCACAGATCCCTGTACCCCGGGGCCGGAATAGGGCCACAATCCAAAGCCCGGGCCCGGTAGGGCCGGGGAAGAATCCTGCCATGGAAGGGGGCCACACCACCCCCCAAGGCTGGAAGCCCCCGCATTAAGCTGCGCCCCAACGGAGGAAGGCCCAGCAGAATGGGTCACGCCAGCAGCGGTGGCCGCCGCTTGCGGGCCGGGAGCCGCGGCCCCTACTGTGCCCGCAAGCGGACCCCCAGCCTCTGGCCAAGGGGGGATTAACCCCATCCCACCGGTCCCGGTGGGTTCGGGCAGAGGAGGCTGCTGGGGAGGCGCAGCCGTGGTCCTCCGACCCGGATTGCGCCTTCGCGCGGAACGAGCCGTGTTCGCAGTCGCCTTCTTCTTCGAGGGCATTGCAGCTGGTCAATGGGAAGCCGAAAAGGAGAGAATCAGCAGCCAAGAGGCTCAGGTGATAGTACAAGCCACGGAGGTAGGAGGGAAAAACTTCTCCGCTCCGTCGCTTCGCAAAATGGCAGCTCGGCTGCCTCGTGGCCACCCCTTTTATAAGGGAGCTGGCCACGCCCCTAACTACCCAGATGCCTTCGTCCGGGGGGGCGCAAAGAGCACGGCGGCCATTTTGTCGCCGCGCTTGCATTTTCCAAGTCACATTATTTATTTTTCTTTTGTTTCCTCCCAAGGACTTTTGTTTGAAAGATAGTTTTGTTATTGTTCAGCCACACAGTTGTGTCTGACCCTTTGCAACTCCTTGGGCCATTGTGCACCAGGCTCCTCTGACCTCCACCATCCTTCTCAACCCACTCAGATCTACTCCCATTGCATCAATAATGCCATCTAGCCACCTAATCCTTTGGCACCCCCTCCTCCTTTTGCCTTCTATATTTCCCAGCATTCTATATTTCCCTTCTCTACTGAGTCCTCTGTTCTCATTTGGTGGCCAAAGTACTTGAGCTTCATCTTCAGTATTGTCCCTCCAAGGAGCAGTCCGGGTTGATTTCCTTTGGAATCAACTGACTTGTTCTTCTCGCAGTCCAGGGGACTCTCAAGAGTCTCCTCCAGCACCACAGTTCAAAGGCATCTATTCTTCTGCACTCAGCTTTCCTTATGGTCCAGCTTTCACATCCATACATTACTGCTGGGAATGCCATTGCTTTGACTATGTAAACATGAGCAAAGTTTGAAAAAGAAAAGAGTGAAAGGAAGGTAGGGTAGATTTTAACTATAAGCAAAGATTTAACTATAAGCAAAGCAGTGTCAAATAAGAATCTAGCTGGAAGATCTCCAGATAACCACCTGTGAACAAAAGAGATAGGTACAAATGGCTGAATTCTTCTTACAGAGTTGCAGAGTAGCTTTTTGGTCTTTACCAGATGTGTTCTGAAGCTTAGAAATATCCACACATAGCTTTCCACCATGACATGCCAGAAAATGGATTTAAAAGCTAGCCTTAGAAGGTGTATTGTGCTGATGATGATTCCCACCTCAAAACACAAAAATGAGAAAATTAAATCTCAGAAAATAGACAAGATTTGTTACAAAGTCTCAAGCTTTTGTTCATGCCTGGGACAATATTTTTAGGATTCAAGAGACACACTGACCAAAGCACTCATAGAACCATCGAATTATGCCATTGAAAAGTATCCTATGGGCCATCTGGTCCTCTCTCCTGACAGTGCAGAAAATCCACAGCTAAAGCATCAAGCTTTATTTAGTAGAGCAACCTACCACCTTCTGTGGTAGTCCAGTAAACTGTCAAATATATCTTACTATCAGTAACTCCTTCCTAATGTTTAGTCACAGTCTTGTTTCTTCTAATTTAATCATAGAATAACTGAGTTGGAAGGGTTCTATGAAACCATTGAATCCACCCCCCTTTTCACTGTAGAAATTGAAACCAAAGCAGATCTGACAGATGGTTGTCCAGCTTTCTCTTGAATGCCTCCAACACTGAAGCACTCACCACCTCCAGCGGTAATGGGTTCCATGGTTGTACTGCTCTAACAGTTAAAAGGTTTTTCCTGATATTCTCCCTATATTTGGCTTCTGTAGTTTCAACACATTGGTTCAGCATCTATTCTCTGGGGCTGAAGAAAACAAGTTTGTTCCATTTTCCACCATTCAAATGCTTAAAGACAACTATCATCACATCTCTCATTCTTCTCTAGGTTAAAACATACTCTGCTCCATCAGCAATTGTTCACAGGACTTTGTTTCCACACCCTTTACTGTCTTGACCACCCTTCTATGGACACATTCTAGTTTGTCGATATTCTTAGTAAACTGTGCTGGCCAGAACTGGACACAGCACTCCAACTGGCTTCTGTCCAAAACAAACTAGAGTGGTAACTTTGAGTTGGATACTGTACTTGTGTCAATGTAAGCTAAAATTACATTAGCTTCTCTTGTTGCTTTATCATAGTGTTGACTATTATTTAACTTGTAATCCTTTGAGAATTTTCATCTTTTTCATATTTATTGCTGTCATTCTATATTTATGCATCTTTATTTTTCTGCCTAAATGTAGAACATTACATTAAAATTTATTTTGATTATTTTGGCACTGTTTATCCAATTTTCTTTATTCCCTCTTCTGAAGTATAATCTATCCTTCCATTCCAGAGGTTATCTACACGTGATGAACATCAACCCTCCTTCATCAAAGTCATTTATAAGGATATAAACAACTAGCATATTTTTGCCTGGCTTTGCTGGACATTTTTAATGTGTGTGTTGGTGGTTAGGGGTGGTTTTGGGTGTGCACAACTACCACCACCACCCCACATAAAATACCACTCCAACCACCAACACACACATTAAAAATTCCTGGTAAGGCATGAGTGTCATGTGTGTGTGTTTATTTTGTGTGTGTGTGTGTGTGTTTGAGAGAGAGAGAGAGAGAGAGAGAGAGAGAGAGAGAGAGAGAGAGAGAGAGAGAGAGAGAAGCAGTGTGTGTGTGTGTGTGTGTGTGTGTGTGTGTGTGAGAGAGAGATAGTTAGAGTAGACCACCAGAGGGGGTTAGTGGGTTAGATAGAGTGAGGGAGGAGACAGAGGAGACAGGAGAGGAGGGCAGTGGCTACCTGCTGAGGCTGCATGCAGGTAAGTTGGGAGGGAAGGTTTGTCTGTGAGTGGGTGGTTGGGGTGGTTTTGGGGTGTGTGTGAAACCCCCCCAAAAAAAACCACCCCCACCACCAAAACACAGATTATAATTGGCCAGCAAGGCAGGGGTGGTGTGTATATGTGTGTGTGTGTGTGTGTGAGAGAGAGAGAGAGAGAGAAAACGATACCCCTGCCTTGATGGGCAATAGTGAGGTGGGTTAGGGTGTGGGGCAGGGTGGTGGGGTGGGTGGGTGGCATGGGTGCCTGGCCCGTGCTTCCCTCCCCCACCCCCTAACCCCCACCTCACATACCCTTCTTTGTCGGTTGGGTCTTTTCCCACCAGCGCTGCCTTCTTCATTGGGAGGTGCACCGGTGTCTCCTTTGTCCATGTGGGTGTCAAGGCCACATTGCCCACAGGGACAAAGGACAGGCCGGTGCACCTCCCTCCAAAGAAGCCTGCGCTGGGGGAAAAGACCCAGGCAGCAAAGAAGGGTATGTGAGGTGGGGTTTAGGGGTTGGGGGTTTGGGGCAACGTGGTGGGGTGGGTGGGCCGCATGGGTACCAGGCCTGTGCCTCCCCCTCTTCCTCACCCCACTTACCTTTTGCCAGTTGGGCCTTTTCCCCTGGCGTGTTTTTTTTTTTAAAAAAAAGTCAGCATGCCACACTTTCCCGGCCTCCTCTGCGCTGATTGGCTGAGGGGTTGCCCAGTGCAGAGGACTCTGGGAGTCGTAGTGTTTTTTGTTGCATTCGTGGGTGGTTGCCCCACTGGCGACTTCTGGAACCTTGCGGCAATGGCCAGGTGGGATTAAGGTAAATGCAGGCAGCTTGGTTGGGATGGCTGGGCTGGGTGCAGGATCCATTGTCCCAACCCAATGGTTAACATCGTTCCTTATAGGTAAAGACAATACAAGGCCCCATAAGGAATACTGTGGTGGACCAACTTGTCACTTTTCTTTAGAATGATGGGGAATTATTGTTGAACATTCTTCATGTGTGTGTCATCAACCAATTATATATGCACCAAACAGTATAACTGTATCACATGAAACCATTTCAAAAGCTTTATTGGAATCAAGATACACAATGTCTATAATATTCTGCTTATCTATCAAGCTCCAAATTCTATTATGGATGCTGGTGACGGTAATGGTGAGTTTGGCATGACTTTTTTTAAAAGCATGTGGCTCTGCTTTTTCCTAATGTTCACAATGTTACCATTAGTTATCTGTTTTAGAACGTTTTCCTGATATCAACAACAAGCTGACTTGTTAGCTGCCTGGATCATCCACTGGATCATCCACTCACCTACACACTTTTCTGAAGATTGAGACAATATTTGCTCACCTACGGTCTTATTTATTCTCCAAAAACTACTATGGCTTAAAGACAGAGGCTCTGGTATTGCATTTATTCTCTGAGAAACAGTTTGGGGAATTTCTATATATGGATCTGTCTTCATGAGGAATAATGAATCTAACCTGTTTCTAAGCAACATTTTACCAAAGGAAACTGCCTTATGTACAGCTCTATAGACCTTAGTCCAGCCAGACCTTTCTCAGGTAACTGTGGAAGACCACAGCTCTACTCTTGGTATAAAGTACTATTATTGTATAAACAGTAGCGTGTGGGTCACTTCATGGCAAGCTGGGATCCACCTTAAACAAATTAACGCCAATGGCATTTTACCTGCTTCAGGAAAATGAATCCATACTTATCATTTTTAAACTGCTGAATCAAAGTAAAAAATATTGCATTCTTTTATATTCTTCATTACTACCAATTCTGCATTTCACTTTTTTTTCTTGACTCGACTGGTTAAGTTATGGAAAGTAAATGAATACTGTGTGTCAAGGTCCAGGTGACCAAGATACAACTTACAGAGGTGGACAATAGAGAGAGGTTGGCTTTCTATTGTGTAGATATAGTGTATGTCCAGTCTACGAAACTTAGGCCAATTTAGGATGGTGGTCAATGTAAGGAGGTAGTCAACTATGGAGGTTTTACTCTATGTTAATTTTTCAGGGTCCCAGCTGATAAAAAGAACCTCCCACATAGCAGAAACTGTTCTTGTCATACTGTTTGAAGCTAATGGTGAGGGGATGATGGGAATTGTAGTTAAAATGCTGTTGTAGTTTTTCATACTGATATTCTATGCAAAATCTGGTATGAAGGCGAGCTATTTAATTTCTTAAAACAGCATAAGTCATAATGCATAGTACAGATCTTTGTTGCTTATTTTTAAATATTGGTAAATTCCTTTCTACAGAGAGTTTGAGGAAGGAATAGCTACATAAGCTCACCATCCACCCTTCATCATATGCCGCACTTCATTGTCATCGGCTGCAACTTATATCCAAAAATGAATTTTTTTCCTGAAGCAGCAAAAATGCCATTGGTGTGAATTTGTTTAAGGTGGATCTCAGCTTGCCATGAAGTGACCCACACACTATGCTCACGGAGCCATCTCCTGTGGCACATATGAAATGAGACATGCAGGATTTAACACTGGGACTGCAATGGACTGCCACAGCTTTGAGGATATTGACAAGGTGTGCCTTCACACCCAGTCCATCTGACATGGCCTCTTCCGCCTCCATGACCATTGTGAATCAAAATAGTGAAGTGGCTCCTCCTCCACTCATTTTGCCATTGGGTACAATATAATGTTTTCCAGTGACATTTCCTCAACTGAGTAGACCATCACCCCACCTAAAGGGGCTCATCCGCCTGTAGCTGTTGGCCCCTTTAGTGAGTCAGGTTATTTACTGTCAGTTGCTGGCTGTACAGTCTACTCCATTACCATAGCGGGATGTCCGGCCAGACATTTATCCAGCACTTAATAGAGATGAGTCACTTGAAAATTGCATCTTGGCAAGAAAGAAAAAAACTCACAATTTACTTGTAGTTACTTTGAAAGAATAAGGAAGATATAAAAAATGGTCTCACTCCATCTCAGAAGTCAAAGAGATATGTGTATACATGCAGCATGTTCAGGAGCATGTGGGAGGGGGGGAAGCAAATAAAAGACAGAAAACACAAAAAGCAAGGAAATGAAGAGGAGGGGAGAAAGCATGGGGGATTGTATCAAATCCTAGAGGTGGGTAAAAGAATTCTGTTAATTGATGAATGCTAAAAGACAGTCATCTTAGCCCAGTAAAGTCCATTTCACTTACACCTACTGCTAGCAGCATGTGAGATTGTCGAAAACAATGACCGCAAAACTCATGAAACATTTGTACATGTCCTTATACTGGATAACGCCTGTAGTGAGATGACCCTATAGAAGATGTTCAGTGATTTCTCGATAGAAATCTTCATATGATTAGGAACTTTCCACCAGTAGAACTCTCCACGTGATTGGGATCTTTAGAGTATTAAACTAGGACAGGGGTTTAAAACCTATGGCCTGCAGGCCAGCCGCAGCCCCTGCCATTCTATCCAGCCCATAGCAATGACCTGGAAGTGGAAGCGGATGCACTCACGCATGCACAAATGTGCCTGCTGTCATTGTGTCTGGCCCACCCAGCTGTCTGGGGGTGAGTAGTCTGGCCTGTGGCACAAAAACCTTGAAAACCCCTGAACTAGAAGTTAAGGGAAATTCACATTCCTTGTGGTTAGTATTGTTTCCATTCAATGTCAAAATTTCCTGAAAGATACATGCCTCAGCTAATTGGACAAGGTAAGTTCTTTTTTTAACCTTATAATAAACAACAAAGCATGACTAAATGCAAAATACAGACCTGAGGAAAAACACATACCATCTTTCATCACCTGGGGCAGCACATTGTTTCTAAATATTTGCTAACCATATTGCCAACATTGCTTCAATGTTGTCTAGGTCTTCTAGGCACTAAAGTCCTGTACATCTGGAGGGGCCAAGTGTGAAAAACATTATCTTAGAGTAAGAAAAGTGAATCACTTACTGTGTTTAGGTGAAAAGAATAAGAACCTGTGTTTTCTGCTGGTTTCAAGGACAGTTTTGAATTTTGTAAGAATGGTTGTTGCAAATAACACAAACTGCACAAAAACACAATAGGTACTGCTTTGTTTCAGGGGTTTCAAAGAATTAGAAGCACTGGCTCTTTGATCAATGCCTTCTTTCTGGACAATCGTTCAGTGCTTCTGTGCTTATTGTGAGTACTTTGCTTCTCAAAATGAAACAGTATGAATTTTGCACAGAGGCAGTTTGTGTAAATTGCAAATACTTTTGCATTCCTTACTCGTGCTACATACAGATTTATTTTTTTAAAATTGAGTTGTCTAGTACATAAATGAGAATGAGAAGTATAATTTTCTTACTTTGCATGTATTTATAGTTTAAATGATCTTGTATTGCCAATTTGAAGGGGCCAAATGGGGTAAAATGTAATGTAATAATAATTGCATGTCAGAAATTATTCTGGCTTGAAAGGATTTTTGCTGGAGAAACTCCACTCAGGGGATGCCCAAATTAGGCTCCTTTCATGTCCCCAAGAGCTGGGACAGAGATTTAATTTAATGTAAGAAGCAGGTGAATGGGAAACAGGGAGCTTTGTAGAATAGTCATAGAGCCAGCTTTGGATGTATTTAGCCAAGATGGGCCGATTAGAAATTTTACTCTGAAGCTAGAGTATATAATCTCCCATTGCTTTCAAGGGTAGAGGGATTTAAAACTTAAAGTTCTCCTGAACATAGGTGGGAAACCTCAAGAAAACTATCACCACCTTCTGCTTTGACTGGTTCCTTTCCAGGACCTCTTTTTATTTTTTTATTTTTTATACCATTTACACCCCTCCTTTCTGGTGCATGTACCGCCACTTCAGTGCAGCTCCTCTTTATAAGTTAAGGCTGCTCTTTATAAGTTTCTTCTCCTGCATTTTTGTTCATTGCTTCATCTTTTAAAAAACCCACTACTTTCAATTCAATGGAGTAAGACTCCATGAACCTACTTCTTAAATTATTTGCCTTTCAAAATTTCTATTTCTTTATTTGTTATTATGACTCATATAAACAAACCATGAAAGAAAAGAAATCCCCCCATGGCCATTTATTGAATACATTTAAAATATCTCCAGAAAGTATTCATGATTCAGTACTTTACCCCGATTGACTGAGCATTTTTGCCAAACATTCTCTTTGTGTGTTATGATACCATAGTGGAAACTAGGACCAAATGAGCTATACTAGGGCCAGATGAGATATTTCTTCTTCTCATTCAGTTCAGTTAGCTGGTGGCACAGAATGAAAATGCAATTGAATAAATGTTGCAGTCATTGCATATAAACTGGCCAGAAATGTGCATCAAATATTCCTAATTTGTTTGACCGTGTGCCTGCATGCAACTGGGGAGAACATAAAACATGCTGTGTGTGATTTTTCCACTTCCAAATTTTGGATTCCCAAATAGACATGTAAACAGTTAAGGCTTGTCTTCTTTGGTGAGACTCTCCTAACATCTACATCCTAACATCTACATCCCTCATAGGACCCTACCCTGAACTTTCATGGTGAGGGGTCCTGCCCACTAAGACCACAAAACACCACAAATAAAGCTATTACTCTCCTTTTCTCTCTGTCTTACACACAGAGAGATACTCAAACCTAAATGCATGTCTAAAATGGAAAAATAAGTTTTCAAAGTCACATACCACATTCTCAAATTCAGATTCTGAGTTTCAGCATTTTAAGCCAGTGATGAAGATTATCTATATACACAAGACACTTGCATTTTGTTAAGGGATTTTCAACTTAAGTTTGACTTTTAAGAGATGAGGTATTCCCCATCCCCGAACACTTGCTATGTTTTTAGTTTTGTGGGGAAGAGACAGAACATATTGTATTCCAGTCTTCCAACAGTCATAGGACACAATTGATTTTGAAGAAGTATGTTGGCCGGAGTCTAGTGGGATTTATTTCTAGGTTTAATGTAACATTGGATGTTTGTGCAAAAGGGCCAAGAAAGAAAGAAAAGTAGCCTCAGATCTTCAGAAAAGCCTGTTCTGTGGAGTTCCTCCAGGGGTTTAACCAGTGCAACCAAGATTCTAATCTCCCTGTATACACTGAAACCCAAAGTGCTTTGCTGTTTCATTAGCAAATCAGACAGAAACCACACCGGCACACTATTTCCTTGTATACACATTTACTGACCTCAAAATTCTTTGCATTTCAAACTTAACACATCATCTTTTATAAATTCTCCAATTTGCACTGTCAACCAAAATACCAAAGAGAATTTGCAAATGCCACTCTAAGACAAGGCATATGTTGTTCCTGCTGTCCCAGAGGCATGTTTGTGTACATAGATCTTTCTGTGTTACTGAAGACGCTGAATCCCCAACCTCTCCATCTCATCAGAGTGCATTGCCTCTTCAAGGGCTTAATGGGTGTGTGGGCAAGCTGCCCAGGCCAATGGTGTGGAAGGAGTGTGAGATGTTCATATAGATTTTACATTTGCCTTTTGCTGTCTCACAAGGTGTGAGGTGGAGCAGAAGTGCTTGCCTGGGCAACATTTCCCATTGCACTCAAGAAAACAGTAAATGACTTGTAAATGTTCAGTCCCAGGTTCAGAACTCATTTTGCACCTGAAGTAAAATTATACCATTTCCTTAATAATACATGGAGATGGAGGTACTGCAAACAGGAAAATGGCAAAAAATATATATCTGGAATCTGCTGCCTGAAGAAACTTTCTCATAGCTTCATTGTGAGATTACACTGGTGTGTGTATTTGCATGTGCATGCATGTGCACATGTCTGTCTCTGTGAGTTTAAACACATTTAGATGTTATAGTCCTCCTTGCATTTTCCTTAACAACTCCCAGTATGCTTAGACATGGATTATAGTATAATAACAGTACTCATATTTGCCTAGCTACCAATGCATTGTTGTCAGTATAATTGCTGATGAGATTGTTTCACGGTTTGTGATTGGCTCACAAATGAGCAGATGCCCAACAATTTCCATTGCTTTGTTTTTCTGTCACAGATACAGCATAGCTCTGTAGTTTAATCCCATCAGACCTACCTGTTGCTTTGGTAACTCTTCCTCATGTGGACTGGAGTTGAGCACCACCTGCATGGCTGCCAGCATTCTTGCCCTGCGGCTTCCCTCTGCCATGTCATTTCTGCCCCTGCATCCCAAATGTTCAACCTGGAAAATCCCTAAGATCCCCCCCTCCAACTGCAGTTATGCATGGTCTACCACAGCCTTCTGTTCCCTTCATGCATTTTTCCACTCTAGATGATTGATTGTGCTTGCATGTTTGATAAAATCCTGCAAAAAACTCTTAATGGTTTAATCAAGCTTCTTTATGGGAGTTCTAGCTCAAAACTATAGTGGGGACACTCATTTTTCCCCCACCTCTGAATGAGACCATGAGGAAGATGCACTTGATTGAGAAGCTGTTCATAGATCTAAAGATTGTATAAACCCCAAAAGCAGGAGCACAACTGTCACCTAAGGACTACACAGTCCCCCTCCCCCAAAAAAGTATTGCTGTTGCCCCTTCCACATTTATTGAAGAGTTATTTCTATATAGTCGATTACAATCCTAACTTTTCTCTTTGCAAGGAAAAATAATACAACAAATAAATTTTCTACAGGACCCCACTAATTTATTAGTCTACTAGTAATGCCCACTTATGCCTAAGCAGGTTGTGATGATTCAGTCAGAGGTTTTGCATGGACCAGTTAACAAAATGAAAATGCTGAAGGATAAAACACCTAGACTTTTTTGACTCACAATCAGTAATTTTTATGTAGAAACTAGCTTATCTGTTCAAAGAGACAAGTTTTTTTTAGCTGACTAGTATTTGCTATAACTGAAAAAAACTCCACCAGGTTATAGATTGGGTGACTCTCACACCCAGATCAGCAGGACATGTGAGATTTATCTACTGTCTTTGTGGTGTTCTATGGAGAGCAAATGTGTGTGTGTGTGTTTTGAGGAATGAAAATGGTCTCCCTGGTAAGGAAAAGAGAGAAGGGAAAGATTTATGTCCAGATGGGAATGCTGACACTGGGAAAGGAGCTGCCACGTTGGGAAGTAGCCTTCCACAATGAAAGCTATTCATCACTAGGGTCTTAAGGCAATAGTGCTGTGAAATGGACCAGGCTGAAAAGCCTTCCAGCAAGTTAATCATTGATGATAGCTGGTTCTCTCAGAAGGAAGAAAGTAGCTGAGGAAGTGTAGACTAATATATCTCTGCACATTATTCTTCTGGGCTTCCCCCTCTCCCCTGCCACTTCCCCTCTGTTTTCTACCCTCTTGTTGTAGAATATTGTTATAATTCAGCTGCCTGAACCACTGATGTCTTTCGGAATAACATGGATTAAAGGAATGGCAGAGGCGAGCAAGCTGGGCTGCCACCAGGGCTTGCTCAAAAGTGAAATTTCAAGACTCTCCTGCTGGTTTTTTCTTAGGCAAACTTTCAAGGGGTTTGGGGGCATCTTAAAGATGTAAACATCTTTATTGGGCATAAATGCCCATGCAACAGTAGGCTGCAGATGCCATTCCTCATTCTTGGTGTAACAGGTTATTATGACTACTTTCAAGAGACTAGGGAGACTCAGAGCATTTTGACAAGAATTGTAAAGATTGTCAGGAGGACTCAGGTGATTAAATGAATGAAATGTTATTTGTAGGACTAGCCTGAGACATAATAATTTCATGTCAGAAATTATTCTGGGTTGAAAGGATTTTTCTGGAAGAAACATGCTTAGGGAAAACCCAAATGAGGCTTCTTTCATGCCCCCAAGAGCTGGGACAGAAACGGGCACTCAGTCTTGAACTGCCGACTTGCCAGACTTCCAGCTAACAAGACAAGCTTCTTAACCACTGAGCCACTGGGACATGTTGCCATATGATGTAAATGTACAAGAGGGCACACCATGTCCATATCCTGAAGGCTGCAGTGGTCCATTCCAGTCCCGGTGTTAAATCCTTCATGTGTGCCGTGGGTGATGGCTCCGAGATCATAGTGTGTGGGTCACTTCATGGCAAGATGGGATCCACCTTAAACAAATTCACACCAGTGACATTTTTCCTGCTTCAGGGGGGAAAAATGCACTCTCAGATACGAGTTGCAGTCAACAATGACAAGAGCGTGCCTCCTCTTACCATTTCATAAACAAAAACAAAATATCCAACTAGACTGAATTGGGATAGACTGGACTGGACAATAGATGAATCATTTTTCATCACAGTCTCTCCACCACATCAGAAGGCAGCTGGCTTCATAGCATTCATCCACCATCTCTAACACATTGCTCCAGCTGCAAGCATCTGCAGCCTAAGACAACTAGCTCATTCTTTCTAAAAAAAAAAAAAAAAGGTCAGCCCTAGTTATTTGCTATTCATTCAGTTAAAAGAAATTTAGCCCTGCTGTTTGACCACAGGGTCTCACAGATTGTTTACAAAACAATCAGCCTTCTCAAGCAATCTTCTACTTGTCTAGGAAAACATGGGAATGTTTCACTTAATATGTGATATCATTATTGCAGGCGGATTGTTGCAGTCTCCCTGAATTTACTAAGATAAATCACCTCAATTGTTGTGAGTCACTTGCTTCAAATCCCCCCTCCCCATTTTTCCCACCTCTTCTTTACACGTTTAGTCATAAATTTCAGAATGACACTGGAGTCTTGGCAATGAAGAGACTGAAATATGGTCCAAGGCCATTTCCAAGAGAATAAAACTGTTCCTTATCCCCCATAAAAGGGACATCATGTGGCTTCAGATTTACACACTCTAAATTGCTTCCAGATCCAGTTTGTTCCATTTGCAAATCAAAGGGAGAGCTAGTTCTGGAGAAAACACATTAGGTATTTTAGCTGCCAGTGCCACTCAATCAATACATTATCTCGGAGAGAAAAATTTGTGTGAGTGAAAAATCAATGCACATTCTGCCTCATTAATAACAAAATAAGAAAATGTCATGACAAATTATATGAAGATGAAGCAATGAATTCATCTCTGAACTACACCCATTGGCTGAGCCCTTTGTTCTTCCAAGCACCTTCCTGCCTTCCCACATAAGGCTGCACATAACGGTAAGGCCTCCTTCCTTTCAGAATTGATGGAAGGAAGACATTTTGTTACTTGAGAAAGACCAGTAAATGGTACCACTCACTCCTAGCCAAATAAGGATGCTGAGTAGCAAAAGCCACTCAAGTTATTTTGGCACCCACAGCATAATAGTTGTCACAAACATATCTTGCCTTCTCAGGCAGTAACCATATGATGATAATGATAAGAAGAAGAACAATAATAAATAAAATAACCATTAATTTGTTGTATCTTCATGAAATACAAGATAACCATTAATTTGTTGTATCTTCATGACATACAAGATCTGTAGCCTGAGGAATCTGTGTTACCTTGCCTCATGGGAAGGCTGATCCTATTATGCCCTCCCTAGAAACATCACTCCTGCTCCAGTGATTTTGTTAGGTGTAGTGATGTAGACAGGAAATCTGTCTAAAGGATGAGGAAAAGAACCAAGAAATCCCCTCGTTTATGCTTTACCTGGGGTGGGCTTTAATGTTTTTTACCTGGGGGGGGGCTCTCATCTGAATGTTTTTGAAGTGGTAGCCATGTTAGTCAGTGCAAGTATAGCATACTCAAAATAAAACAAAGCAAGGGGGAGAAAGACAAAAATGTTGTGGCATCTTAATTTTTAAATTCAAGCCCACATCTTCAGATATAAGAGTGAGACTTCAAGACAATAATTTATATATGACACCATGACTAGGTGGGGATATGGTAGTACACAATGGTTGGTTGGTATATTAGAAACAATTGCAAATCAGTGTGGTTTTTTACACTTGGCAATTCATCTGAAAGTGTCTTCTGAAAAACTCAGGTGAGAGGGCATGAGGTTAACTGTGGAGAAATTAGAGTGGCAGAAATGTAGATCTGAGTCAAGCTCATGTCAATCAACTGAACCTGACTCAGAAATAAACTTTATTTTTGTTACTTCCCTCCAGTAGCCTTAGAACATTCCATTACTTATAGAAAATCCCTTACATCTGGTACAGTTTCTATACCATAAACACCCTCTTATCAAGAATAGCCACAATTGTATGACATTTGTCCCAGATAAGTCACTGCTCCTGTTCTTTGCAGGCGCACCCCCCAGAGAAAGACTCAGACACCGGTATATGGATAAAGGCATTGGGCCACTTTTATTGAATAATGCCCTAGTCCGAATTATAACTTTCAATTGGTACTCATCCAATTATAATTCTTAAGGCAAGCAGGCCGCAGTAACACTGGTAAGGTTCCTCCCAAAATTGCCAATGGCAATTGGCTACAATGTATCCATTTGTATCAATTTGTTTGTTGACACAAACAAATTGTTGACCATAGTCAATAAACTATCTACTGACCCCACCCTCTGACGTGTATCCGTCAAATCACGGGGTGATGCATGCTGAAAAGCTCCTGCCATCACCCCTTGCCTGGTTCGTCGTTGACCGGTCAACGTTATTACACCTGTACCTGTCTAAGTGTTGGCCAGTCAATTGCGAGCCTGCCGGATACCTATGGGTCATAAATCTTTACCTTACCAGTGCTACCCGCCACACGGGGAGGCTTCAATGAAGACTCACCCCCCCCAGACCGTCAGCTCGGTCAACAGGCCTGCTTGCAAATCTTCCAAAAAGAGGTTCATACCTCTAGCCGACAGGTGGACCCCATCCCCTGCATACAAATCATAATTTTGTAAGCTAATGGTGGGGTGTCGGATGACCATCCCCAAACCCTTGTCTGCCACGAACCGGGCAACTGCCCTGTTCACCGAGCGACGAGCGCGGTCAAGGGCATGGAGGTCAATACCTCCCCTGTAAGCATGACGTGGTATGATGTCCGACCATAGCAGCCTTGTGGACGGCCACACATAATGCAAATAAGCTAGGTCACTGCAAATCGTGTGTTTTAAAGAAAGGCCAGTGACCTGGCCGAGGTCATTACCCCCGAGGTGCAGTACAAGGACATCAGGCGGTTCAGCATCCCTGATGGAGAAAAGGAATGGCAACAGTTCCCGCCATCTCATTCCACGCTTACCGTACCAACGTATGCATGCGGCTGCACGCAGTCCAAGCTGGGGTCCCCACTCTGTCACCGCAGCATACTGCGCTGCCCAGTGCACGTAACTGTGGCCCAAAAGCCATACTGCCACCGGTGTACGGGACACACAGGGTCTGTAAGAGAAAAAAGAGAATAGTGACTTAACTGGTACTCATGCCTGAAGAGGGCGAACATATAATGCAAAACGCATAGATCCCCATCTTCCCACACGGCGTATATCGGCCTCCGAGTACCCAAATGTAGCTGCAGTTGAAGCAGCACCCATTCTAAACGAATGGGTGCCGTAACGAGCCCCTGGGAGGCCAACACTGGATAGTGCCATACCGGTCACCTTCCAAAATTGAAATTTAGTAAGGGGAGACCCATCCTGGTGGCAGAAAAACGGACCAGGGTGCGTGCCACGCACTGCCAAGAACTCCTGTAGGGCACCAACCGGACAGATGTCTGCAATGGAACATCGTAGCAGTCTAACTCCACTGCCTACGCCGTGCTGATCAACTTTTGAGGACCGTATCCTCAACTGAGCCCACTCATTAGAAACATAGACATCGTCGAGTTCCAGTGCCCTACGAGTCGCATCCGCCTTAGACAGTAGTACCAACTCACTGATGCGGAGCGCTCCAAAGAAGGCCACCGTGGTAGCCGCATGAAAAAGAGCTGCCTCATACCTGTCAAAACACAGGTTATGCCAGCCTCGTGCAAGGTGGGTAAGCACCCCTGGGGAAAAAGGGGGACGAGTGTCCGGGCGGCGGCCACGTTCCCGTGTCCACCCCTCCAAAACATGCCATATGCGGAAATCGTTCATGCTGTCAGCAAAACCCCTCACCTTGGCAATAAATGCCAGTGCTGACAGCCTGGATGCTATAGTGCAGGGAGCGAGGCCCTGACTGTGTAAATAAACCATGAATTGTAAAACTTGTTCCACTGGACTGGGCCACACCTCGGGCAACTGAAGTTGCACATAGAAATTTTTAAATTGAACGAAAGCATGATGATACACCTTACGCGTGCGGGGCACCAAAGACATGGCGATCGCCCGGTTCACCTCTCCTCGCCAAATGTCCAAATCTCGGCCGGGAGTGGCGAGGGGAATTCCTCTGCATCCGGAGCCAAGGCGCGGAACCGGGGGATCTGCAGGCGGGATAAAGCATCGGCAATATCATTATTAATGCCTGGTACATGTCTGGCCCTAAAAAGCACATTGAGGCGTAGGCTACGTAACATGAATTGGCGAACTAAAGCCATCACCCTGGGTGATTTAGACGTCTGAGCATTGACAATGTGCACTACCGCAGCATTGTCACACCAAAAGTGAACCACAGAGTCGGCCCACTCCTCGCCCCATAGCATCAAAGCTCCCAGGATTGGGAAAAAAACTCAAGGAATGTAAGATCGCGGAGGCGATCCGTACCCCGCCATGCTGGAGGCCATTGGCCATAAGCCCACCTCCCCTGGAAGTAAATCCCATATCCCAGGGAGCCGGAGGCATCCGACTGTACTTGAAACCTAGGGGACACTAAAAGGTCGGACCTCCAAAAGGAGATCCCGTTGAAGTCCCGCAGGAATGTGAGCCAAACCAAAAGGTCAGCCCGCATGCCCCTGGTCAGTTGGACCTTATGATGGTGCCTTGACAGGCCAGACATGGTGCCGCATAGGCGCCAAGCAAATGCCCTGCCAGGCATAACTACCCTGCAGGCAAAGTTAAGATGGCCATGCAGCACCTGAAGCTCACGAAGTGACACTTTACGTTTGGCCAGCAAGGCCAAAACCATCGCGGAGATCCGGGTGACCTTATCGATGGGTAACCGGGATGCCTGTGTGACCGTGTCAATTTCAATACCCAGAAATGTGAGGGTAGTGGATGGGCCCTCGGTCTTTTCGGGCACTAAAGGGACACCCAGTTCCTGCATTAGCGTCTGAAATGTGGTGAGGAGACGCGTGCACATGTCCAAGCCCCGTTCACCCCCGAACAAAAAGTCATCAAGGTAATGGGCTACAGACCGAGACCCGGACCTGCAAACAAAGGCCCACTGAAGGAAAGTGCTAAAACGTTCAAATGCTGAACAGGATATAGAGCAGCCAAAAGGCATGGCCTTATCTACATAAAACTTCCCTTGGAATCTAAAACCCAATAGCTCAAAGTCCTCTGGGTGCACTGGCAACAATCGGAATGCCGATTTAATGTCGCATTTTGCCAGGAGGGCACCAGGACCACAAGAGCGCACCATTCGCAGGGCTTGGTCAAAAGACGTATACCTGACCGAACAAAGGTCATCAGGGTTAGCATCATTGACAGAATAACCCGCCGGGTACGATAAATGGTGGATTAAACGAAATTCCCCTGGGGCCTTTTTGGGTACCAACCCCAGAGGGGAGACCTTCAGGTTGGGAAAGGGTGGTACAGAAAAGGGGCCTGCCACCCTCTTGGCCTGAACCTCCTTAGAAATACTCAGGGCAGCCACCTCTTCTCTACCCTTCAGGGACAGTAAATTGGGTGCATCTTGGGGTCCCCGCACTCCTTTGAATGGGATTCGGAAGCCTCACTGAAAACCCTCGAGGAGGTACCTCGCGTCCTCTCTCCTTGGATAAGTTGAGAGCCATCGCTCCAACATATACACATTAACTGGGGAGGGGGCCTTTTGTCTGGCTAGCTCCATCAGCAGAAGCTCTGCCCGCTCCCTGTCCACCTCTACCTCTGCCCCGTGACCCACCGGCCCACGGACACGTGGCGGCGGCGTGGGAGCCAGCACAAGAGGGACACTCATGTTTGTATCGGCACTGCCGCTTATTGCACACGCCGTTAGCCGAGAAGCTCCAACACAGCTAGCAGGCTGGAACCCCCTGCCCCGCCGGCTGGCGGGAAGCCTGCATTGGAGCAGCTCGCTGAACGGCATGGCCACAATGGTACCTATCCTCAGGCGCCGGACGCGTGGGGGTCATGTACAATAGCCACAATTTCTGACAGGGCTCATCCCATCTCATCTCTGGGTGCAAGGGCACCCTCATTCTAAATTCCTCATCGTAAGCCAACCACGATGGGCCAGGAAAATCCACCATCGCCCTGTAAATATTGTCCAAATATTGGACCATAGGAATGGCCAAGTCAGGCCGGGCTCTGAGGTACACCGCCATATAAATAAGATATGCGGGCAACCAGTTGGCCCAGGTGCGTGGTGGCTTACGACGGCGGGACAGCTCTTTGTCTCTGTCATCATGCCCCTCTCTCTCCTCCTTAGTGGGCTCACGGTTCAATAGGGAGAATATGTCCACATACTCCCCCCGCCAAATCTTTTCCCTCGTGACCTGGGACAAATGATCACCAAGGGGCAATGAATAACCAGCCGTTGGCAAGGCCGTCACCGACACATTAGGTACCCAGGGCATACGCAGCGGAACCTGGACAGTCCCTGCGATGCCCGGCACTGCCCCAGGGGCGGAAACCCCCACCCCCAACGCTGTACCAGTATGGAACCAAGGGGCACTGGGATAGGCTGGCAACTGATGCCCACTCGCCTCAACTTGACGAGGCCATGGCCACTGAACCCCACCATTGGAAGTGGGCTGTGATGTGGGTGCATTAACTTGAACCTGATACACACTAGGTGCACCCCCGTGAGCCGCCCCCACTGGGGATTCCAGCCCACTGCGGGCGTCGGAGCTCGCGACCGGAATCGAGCTCTGGGGCCACACCTGACTACTTTCCTGCTGTAGCTCTGGATGAACAGGGAGCTGCGAGACACTGGCAGGGGCAGGCCAGAGCGTCTCCAGCAGCTCAACCCGGCTGGCCGCTTGTTGCAGTGTGGCAGCCATCGAGGTAGCCGGTAAGCACGAAGGGCCCCCTCCCCAGAGAGTGAAGGGCCACCTGAAATGGGGTTGTGTGCAATCCCCAAGGATGCCTCAAGCACAGCTAAACACGTTAGCAATGCATCAACTGCCACAGATCCCCCAGTATAAAGTGGGCCGGGTGGGCCGGACGGCCCACCAGGCATATGACCAGGAACCCCAAAATGAGAGCCTGGGCCCGAATAGGGCCATGCCCAAAACTCCGGCCCATGAGGGGCCGGAGGGGGAATGTGCTGTGCACCAGCACCAGCCCCCCCCCCACCGCTGACCGGACCCATGGCCGGCAACTGAGGGCCAGGGGCCGAAGCCTCAGAAGGGCCGGTTGAAGGCTGGCTAGCCGGGGGCCAAACAGCCTGCATCGCCCACTGGTATCGGTGGAGGTAGTGCCCTGCCGCGTGGGCGCAGCCCTGGTCCTCCGACCTGAGGGCTGCCCCCCGCGTTGCGCAGGGCCAGCAAAAGTCCTCCCCGTTGGCCGGGGCCTTTCGTTTGGGAGGCATATTGATAGCAATAGCAGGATCCCTGTCCAGGGATCACCGATGCCAAAAAAACACAGAGCAAGCAAGCCAAAGGCTCTGTGCAACTTCTTCCTTCCCAGCCGGGAAAGCCAAGGGCTAAAGAGCCAAAGATGAAGGAACAGCGACGGAGAAAACTTCTCCTCTCCGTCGCTATTTTAAAATGGCAGCTCGGCTGCCTCGTGGCCACCCCTTTTATAGAGGGGTGGCCACGCCCCCTAACTCACCCGGATGTCTGAGTCCGGGTGGGGTGCCCCCGCAAAGAGCGCGGCGGCCATTTTGGCGCCGCGCTTTCATTCTCTCTCTTTTTGGCTATCTCATATAATTTTCATCAGCATGAGCATTTGTTCATGTTTTATCTCAGTGCACTACAACTAATCTATATTGTTAGACTGTAAGTGCCGGTGAACCTAAGTACTTGCGCCTGGGCTACTGAGAATTGCTTTCCATCCTTTTCTGTCATATGAAACTGGTATTTTTCTGCCTATCCCATCTCTATCAAAGTGAGGTCCAAACCCCAAAGCACTGCCAAGTCTTGAGGTGAGGTGACATACCTGTCAAGTTTTGGGAAATTTCTGTCAAATAAGGGAAATTTCCCGGCCAAAATGGGAAACTGGACAGCTATGCTTATCCTGTGCTGGCCTCCAGACTAACTCAAGTCCAATGGCAGTCTAACTAATATGGGATGATGGCAGGAAAGTGTAAAATACGGGGGTTTGACAGAAATTTCCCGAAACTTGACAGGTATGGGCAAGGAGATAAATCTCAGTGATTTTAAAAAATGATTGATGTTGGACTACAGCTTCTGTTAGGAGTCTTCTGTTCTGGGTGGTATATTTTGTGTTCATAATTTTAAAAACTCACATTCTATCAGAACAAATCAGCAACACTTCCCAAGGTTTTCTAACTATAAAGTGTCCACAAGTGGTTTACAATCCCTTCTCTTTTTGGCACTCTGGGAACTTGCAACATGCCCATGGCTACACAGGTTAGCTCTACTTATTCTTCCAAGTCCTGACCAAACCCTGGAATGCCAAAATGTAGCCACTTTGTTGGCTTTGTCATTGACCAAAGTCCTCATCAGTGCATAATAATAATAATAATAATAATAATAATAATAATAATAATAATAATAATAATAATAATAATAATAATAATAATAATAATAATAATAATAATAATAATAATAATAATAATAATAATAATAATAATAATAATAATAATAATAATAATAATAATTTGGATTTATATGCTGCCCACTTGCAGATGCGACTCTGACAGTATGCATGTTTCTGACAGTAATCGGCAGACCAGTAAATGAACCAGATTCTGTACCTCTCCACATTCACACAACATGCTGTTATCTGCCAGCAGTCCCCACCTGAGCATCTTGGTCTTACATTTAGGCACTCCAACCATCAGCCTATTCAGAGACCTCCAAGTGATATAGGGAAGGTTGAGTTCCTCAGCTATATCCTCCTTTAATGTTGCTTCTTCCCCAGTGAGTTCCTTCCTCCATCTTTGTCGCGTCTGGCCCTTATACATACCTGTCAAATTTTGGATTTGGAAATAAGGGAAATTTCCCGGCAAATACGGGATACTTGACAGCTATGCTTATCCTGTGCTGCCCTCCAATGGTGGCAATTGGGCATTGCAGTCTAATTAATAAGGGATGATGGCGGGAAAGAGGGTAAAATAAGGGGTTTTCCTGGCCAATAAGGGATACTTGACAGCTATGCCCTTATAAGCAATAGTCGAGGCAATGATGAACAGAACAGCAACAAGCGTTTATTAAACAGTCTTTCAGATAAAGTTTACAAGGTGCTCCAGACACAAAGATGGCTATACAAATCCCACGAAACCAGTCCCTCCGGAATTGGCCATAGAAGATTGGCAATGACTAAGCTACACTAGTAGTGTTAGCATGTGGAGGAGACCCAGGCTTAGCACATACTTGCTACCTGTGGAGAATGGGTAGTATAGATCCGGTCCGGCCCCACCCCTATTTACCCGTGGGGCTTATATAGTGTCTCCCCAGTGGTAGCTCCTTGATACAAAGTAGCAACCAGCCAGACAAGCATAACAACTAATGATAACATGATATATATGTATTAACCAATGGGGAACTGGATCCAAAACTGTAACCAGTCACAGAACTCTGATTAGCATACTGGGTGTGCTTAGAGAGGAAGATTTTGCCCCACTTTTAGCTCCTAATTTGGATGGCGGGAAACCACCATTTTCTCCTTGCAAGGCGCTGCCCGTGCAACTTGCAAATGTTCCTTAATACACAACAATCTTCTAAATTGGTTTTGCTCTTGTGTACCCATAAGAATGTTTGTTCTTGCCATAAAGCTCTTCCTGTATCTGAGCTGGTGGACTTTAGGCTCACATCCTTTCAGATAATATTGAGGGTTATTCTCTTGCTTAGTTCTCTTAGAATCCACTGTTATTTCTCTCCTCTTAGGTGGAGCGATACCAACAAGAGGGCATATTTCCTCAACTGGTGTAGGTTTGAGGCATCCTGTCACGATACACATGGTTTCATTAACAGCAATGTCAACTCACTTTGCTTGTTTAGATGAACTCCATACTGGAGCAGCATACTCTGCTGCAGAGATACTCAGTGCTAAAGTTGATGTACGCAGCATAGATGGTTGAGTTCCCCATTTATAGTTTGTGAATTTCCTGATATTGTCCCTTGTACTAACCTTGACTTTGATATTCAAGCAGTGCGACATAAAAGATAGTGTCCTGCCAAGCATCACACCAAGGTATTTTGGTGCTGAACAATGCTTTAATCAGTTTCCTTGCCACATAACATCCAACTCAATTCTTGCCTCTTGGGTTCGAAGGTGGAAAGCACAGACTTGAGTCTTGTTTTGAATTAAGCTTCAAATTGTCAATTAAAGCCACTCCCTTGATTAGTTTTCTTTTTATAATATAAGATTTATATTTTTAACTGTAAGCTTCATTGAATGAGAGATTGATTCATAGAAAGGAAGACTGTAAATGATCAATAAACAAAAACGTCAACCACAAATTCCATCACAGTGACAAGAATGTGAGAAACTCTCAGTCTCAAGGGGCTTTTTTTGTTTCTCTTCCTACATGCACATATCAGTTTGTATTTTTCTCTTCCTGCATGTATTATTGCATGTGTTTTCCTTATGTATTTTCAGTTGTGCATGGAGTTATTTACACCCTTTCCTTATCATATCCATTTGGAACACATTTTCTTCAATGCATAAAATGTATTTGTATCTATCTATCTATCTATCTCTATCTCTATCTCTCTACACACACACAGATAGTACTGTGCAAACATCTTAGTCCACCACCAGCTGGTTTGGGGGAAATGCAATGAGTGATTTTGGGGGCCATGTATCTCTCCCCCCCCCACCCCGGCCAAACTTCCAAGCAGAGTCTTCTGCTGTTTCTCCTCTTCAAGTTAGTGGTGAAGTTTGGAGCTAAGGTATCTGAGTTATGTCCCCCCACCAAACCACTCACTGAATTTTCACCAAACCAGATGGTGGTGGACTAAGACTTTTGCTCAGTACTGTATCTTCCCAGGTTTTAGCCAATTTCTTTTTAGAAGAGTATGCATAATTTTCTCTACAAGACACCAGTCATACAAATATGTACATTTCTAGGGCCAGGTATGTTATTACCTTAAGGAGTTTCAGGTGGTGTGAAGAAGTTAATGTTTCTGAGAATCTCATAACCACCTGCCTTCGTTTCTGGAGTTTGAACCATCTCCCAAGATGACCACATTCCCTAGATCTCACTTTCCTTATCCAAACACCCACTTTGAGTTTGAACCCTATGAACCTTATCTTCCAGAGTGGGGTTGTAAACTTGGTTTAACCTCTTCATTGTCTTTCAAAGCTTTGCAAGGAACAAAAATGTGGTTTGTGTCAAGAGCCTTTGTTTTTCCCCCCTCTCTCTCTCCACCTCCTTTTCTCTCCCTGTATTTGAGTGTGTCTATATGGTAGAGAAATCTAGAGGGGGTTGAACTGGGACAGTGACAGGTTATTTGAATATGTTGGAAACAGTGGAGGGTGGGGCAGAAGTATAAACCCGCCAGGATTGGAATGGGCGTTTAAGGCATTTTCCTGAAGCATGCAGGGCATTAGTCAGCAGTCTTCCAAGCCACAGAAATGTGCCTTTGCTTGTCTGAAATTACAGAGATGAAATAATTAGACCACAAGCCTTTGCCCTCTGGACACTGGCCTTTTGTCTCCCTCAGATAATGATACATTGTTGATCGTGATCCAGGTTTTTATGGAGGGGAAATGCCACTCTTTCCTTCTCCCTCCCTCCTTCACCAGATCTTACTTCTTTTAATATCCCTCTCTTCTATTGGCATTGCTGCCAAGTTCCCCCATTGTTGAAAACTTCAAAGAATGTGACTAAAAATAAACCAAAAATAGATCCACTTTAATCAGTTATATTATAAAATTAAAGTATATCATACCCTTCCTCCAGTCAGGTTTTTCTCCCTGATTCCAGCAAGGTAAACAGCAGAACCCAGGGTGGCAGGGAAACCAGCATTTCCCATCCATCCTTCCTTTCTTCTCTAGCCCTATTCAGTCAACCAGACATTGACCAACAACAGAGGAGAGAGAAATGAGAGGAGGGTTGCTGGCACAGTCCACAATCTCCATGCATACATTTTTTAGAGTTGTCAGAGGTTGCTTGAAATTTACCACCACGCTGAGAAATTTATTCACAGGATGGAAATAGGACCATGTTGTATTTGCTTGTCACGTAGCTAATAAAGTCGAGGAGCCTTTCAGAAGAGAGAGAGAGAGAGAAGTGGGTGGAAGCAATACTGAGTCAGCACTAGCAATCATTGAATATATAGCCATTTGAAGCCAAATCTTTAAGAGAATTAATCACCAAACACTCTAGTTGCAGAAGAATGAATCTGTCAATTTCAATTTCACTCACAGCCAATTGTATTCATTCATCCTACTATCCAGTTCTTTCCACTCTGGATATGAAGAAATCTGCAAATGTTTGGACAATTCTTATTAAACAGGATTGAAAGAAAATTCCACCCAGTTTATTGGTAAAGTTATGCCACTTCTAAGATATTAGCTCGGATTAGGCATTAGGAATAATAATTTGTCAGTACACTTAGAAGAGTAGGCATAGCCCAACATCCTCCATCATCACTTTTTACTTGCATTTACCAATGTGTGTGATGAGGAAGGGTTCCTACTCATTACCTTATTCTCTACTCTAGCAAGAACCTCAGTTTTCCAAGTTTCCTGCTCACATGGACAGACTCCATGTCATCAAACTCGATGAATGTGGAAAGTGAATGTGGAATATTATTATTATTATTATTATTATTATTATTATTATTATTATTATTATTATTATTATTATTATTATTATTATTATTATTATTATTATTATTATTATTATTATTATTATTATTATTATTATTATTATTATTATTATTATTATTATTATTATTATTATTATTATTATTATATGCTGCCCCACTCGCAAAGCGACTTTGGGTGGCTCACAAAGAAACAATATAGAGTATCACAATTACAAAATATCACATCACAAAAAACATTACAATAAATCCCCAATCTCAGTTACAAAATATCAATAAGGGGTGAGGCATTCACTCCTAAGAATGCTGAAGAGCCAGTTTTTTTAACTACTCAAATAGGGCTAGTGCCATATATTTTATATGTTTTATGCAGCATCTTCATGAAACACTTTCTTTTCAAATCTGAAAGATCAACTGTGGCAGGGAAGACAATAATTCTTGAAGGTAACACCACATGCCCAACCACTCCAAATTAGATGTCTAACGATGGTTGTTCACACATGGCACCAACCTTTAGACCAGTGTTTTCCAAACTTTGGTTTTTGGACTCCATTTCCCAGAAGCCTAAGTCAATTCCTCAAAGCACTGATCAGCCAATATACTGACTTAGGCTTCTGGGAATTGAAGTCCCCTGTGGGGCCCACTTTGGGAACCACTGCTTTAGACGATTTCAGCAGAGTTCTTCAGTGCATCTTATTTATTTGGTATTTGTGAATCATCTGAATGAGGTTGTATGAGGCATCGCGGCTAGGATTTTGCATGCCTCATACAAAGTCCAAATCCATATAAAGTCCAAACTTGTGGAACCAAGTTTGGACGTTGTATGAGGTATCACTGTACAGACCAGGGCAAAGTCAAGGAAACAGACAGGAAACTGACAGATCTTTAAGAAATCATTGTCTAAAGGCTAAATACATTACAAAAACATGTCAAACCCTGATTTTAGGGGACAAAGCAACCTGGGGGAAAACCCCAATGCCTCATACAAAGTCGCAGCGACTTTGTATGAGGCAACTTTTTTCAAGGAATTAGGCGATGCTGTATGAATTCGATGTTGTACGAAGCAGACTTTGTATGAAGTATTACTGTAGCATGATGACTTTCAACAGGTAAAGCCTGAGTGTAACAATTAGCATATCAACACATGGTTGCTCAAAAATAGCAGGGAAAGCAAAAGGTCTAGGCCATGGATGGCAAACCTTGGCATTCCAGGTGTTCTTGAACTTCAATTCCCAGAAGCCCTGATCAGCAGGAGTGCTGACTTGGGCTTCTGGTAATTGAAGTCAAAGAACACCAGGAGTGCCAAGGTTCACCATCACTGGCCTAGGCCCTTATAGCTATCTGTCTCTTTATCAGCCCTCGCTGGCTCATGTTATTTTCTACGTACATTGCTGCTTTAAACTTCCAAAAAACTTAAATGCAGATATAGTGTGCAACAAAAGTTGCCATAAACTGTATAAAATACAGCAGCCTATCTTAAAATCCTAAAACCGACCAATAACTGCCCATTTCAGGATTTTAAAACAGGCTGTTCTATTAGGCTCCAGGGTCTTAAGAAAAAAAAATTCATTTATGGATCATGAGTGGTTCAGGTGTCTACAGGTGCTGCCTATACTCCACCAAAATAAAGAGCAAAACTGTCATTGATTTTAATAGATGAAGAAAATGAGCAGCCTTAGAAAAATGTCCTGGAGTGTCTATTAAAGCCAGACCGCCTGGGCTTTCATACCACAGTAATGCGCTGTTTGGATACAAGCAAGGAAAAGAATGTGTTGAACTATGAAAAGGTGAAATTCAACCAGACTTAAGAGAATTTGGCCAGCAAAATGCTTTCTGGTGTATGCATTCTGACAGTGTAGTATTTGAATTACACTGACAATGGCTCTATTCCTGTTCCAGGAACTCCATACCCTGTTTTTGATTGCATTAAATTTTTTAGTGTTTATATTATACTAAACTAGGGTAGAGGGAAACAAGGTGGAGAACAGGGTAGTGTGGGACTGTATGTTGTGTATTTCACACATATCCCAAAAAGAAAAATTTTTTTTCTCAGTTTCTTAGTTTCTCTTGGGTTGATATTGTGGTTCCCTGCAATAATTGGCATAAAACCTCTCCCGAGGGGTGTGCCCGGTGTCCACAGACCCACATGGGAGTCCCCAAATTAGTTGGGGCCGTGCTCTGCTGGAGGGGAAATTGGGAGATAAGCGGGTAGGTTAGGAATTAACAATGGCCCAGGTTGAGGGCAAATAGAGCCAGGCAGACAGACAGGGACAAATAAGGGACAAAGCTAGGTGCCCGGGGTCAATACACACAGGCTCCGAGATTAGGGCAGAAACAATGGGTTTTACCAGCCCAAGGCAATTAAGTGCAGGTTGTCCATTAACCTCGGGGTAGCTTCCAGAGCTACCATTGTAGCTGAACCACCGGAAAATGCCACATATGCAAGCCTTCTGTACAGGGGATGGTGCGATTATCTTACATACATGTCTTCGCCCATAGGCAGGGAATAAATACTTGCTCCAGACTCCGGTCGGGGCTGGACTTCACCACACGGCTGACTCCCATGTCTTATTACAACAGATATTAACCCTTCTATTACACCTCTGGGTTGCAAAGCACTCAGAACTCAGGAAAATATACAAGGGTCCAATCAGTACTACTCTTAAAATAAAGGGGCACAATATACAATAGAAATTAGAACACTGCTGCAAAGAATCTAAAGGAGTGCCCTAGAAGTCCCTCCTTTAATTAAATCAAGGAAGTGTTTTCCAGTGTGGAACAGATTATCTATCTATCTATTGATCGATATGATATCATATGACAATTTAGTAAAACTACAGTGAAATCCAAAATGTGCTTAATCAAAATAAGCTCTATGAAGTTCAATAGCAGTCATTTACACTGTATATTTAGTAGAACTTAGATTGCAGCCTAAAAGGGTGTGATCAGATGGGCATTTGTCCTACAGTTTGGTCCAGATTGGAGGCAAGCTGGTTTGCTCTTTTCCCTCACAACCACATGATGCATGTGCCATCACAAACCAGCCCACCCCTTTCAATGACTAACTGTAGTTTTTGTGTCACTGTCAGGAGCTACTGGTTTCTTAGCGCAGGTAAGATCTCTCCAATTTGATTTCATTCCAACTAGAGTGAATCAAAGTTAGTGGCTGGTTGTTCCTTTTTTGAAGCCAATTAATAACCTAAAGAAATGAGAAGCTTCATTGCCACTTGCCAGTAGAGGAAAAAGGAGAGCACATTTTGGGTTTCTTTCTAAGGGATATTTTCTTTTCAAAACAATGCTGATGTGCTGTGACAGCAACTATTAAAAAGAAATGCACAGCTTCCTCTCTCTCCTCCTCTGTGGATGAGCAGCAAATAAACTTCCCATTTCTTAAGATTGTTAACTGGCTTAGGCAAAGCATGGAGGATTTTTGTTTACCTATCCCTTTAAAAAATCAATTCCAGATTGTGCTAAACAGGGTGGCTTGAATTGCATTGTGGTTGTACCCAAGTGGCATATTGTAATGCAAAGTGACCATACTTAGCATGAACTAGACCAATCCAGGCTCAGATAATTATGCCATCTAGTAGCACTCTAAATTGGTTTGAATTTAAGTACTGGTGTTTAAATTTGTCTGTAGACTTATTTTTAAAAAATATTTGACAACACAGGTTCACTTCATGCTTACTGGTGCTCAAAGACACCTAGTATTCACTCAGCACCCCCTTACAGATACAAGCCTGTGATATGCTCACAAGAGCCAAACCAGCTTATTCACATAATTATGCACTGAACCTAAAGATATGAAGATGACTCCCAAACTGCACAAGATATCTGTTCTCACCCAGATGTAAAACTTATTTCATTTCTTCCATGCATCAGAACAGCCTTCCACAAACCTGTACTCTCTAGATGTGTCCTATATGTTCTACTGTATAATCTTCAGCCAACATGCCAAGAAGAGGCTCTTTCCTGCCTGTTTTGCCCAGCCATCCTAGTCTACAGCACTTAAGGGTTGGCATGAGTAGAACTTTCTGGTAGAAGACATGGTAGAAACAGTTTCCTTTTATGGTCACGGCTGTACCATGCAAAGAAGCTCCCCAACTAGTAGCAGCCATTGGTGTCACTAGACTCCCTCTCCCCTCTTGGCCCCATTTGCTGTAATTTTTATTATTATGGCTATATGTGGGCTGGTAGCTAACAGGGCTGAGGGAGCAGCCCCACCTCCCCCACTACTGTTAAACAGTCAGACTTGGTGCAGAGCAGTTTCACTTCCAGCCCAGTAACAGCTATGCAAATAATATGCATTGATACATACTACCTTAGCTCATGTGGTGATGAAGTCATTGGACTACAGTCATTCTGGAAGAGCTGTGAAAGTGTTGAGAGTTGCAGCCACTTGCCTGTCTTTGCTATAAGTGAAGGAGAATGTAGTTTTTCCATCCAAAGAAGGTTGTAGGCATCAGATGTATCTCCTTTATTTCCCTAGTGATGGTGGGCACAATAAGTATCCACTGTCCCATCACTCTCAAAGTTATCTTCAGCATTTGGACTCTGTGGGTAAATGAGCCATCAAGTAAGGCTCCCAAGCAGCTGGGACCAGAATTTATGCCATTCACTGGTAGTGGCCAATAAAAACTGGATCCTATTTCAGTCAGATATACACAAACACCCCTCTCCCCCAACATTCTCCAAGTTGGTGTCAATCTCAGAAAAGCAGTCTAAACCACTACAGAACAGTTTAAAAAACAGTGTCAAGGGAGTGAATATTTCATTTCATTTCTACAGAATAAACAAGCAAGATAATGTGCAACTGATTTCTCCTTGGACTTGGAGCAGCTCACAAAGATTCATCTGCATTTGTTACTTGCCTCATTAGACATAGACCAGATCCTTTGCTGTGTGCACCCTGGATCTGTGCCAGTATACATTGGTATAGAACTGGTCATCTATCACTGAACACATCTGCCCAGTAGACAGAGTAGCACTGTGTTCTGTACAGGATATTCTGACTAGGAAGCCAAATGGCCTACTGCTGAGTTAAATTTTTCCAGTGTTCTCTTCTCCCCTCACCCCCACTGCCTCATTCTTTAGATGCTATATTTTTATTACCTTACTTGTGGGCCTTTGAAAAAGTGGTGAACCAGAATGGGGACAGAAAATCTCTGAACAACACAGTATTTTGATTGCTTTGCATAGACAATTTGGCCTGTTATGTTAGGATCAGCCTTTTAATTGTTTCTGCTCGATGAACAAAGGCAGCTCTCAGATTCCCCCACCTCACTAGTCATTCCCTGTTTAGAACAGGACACATTTTAGGAGGGAAAAACCAAACAGGCTAAGAAGAGCCAAAAATACACAAAAACGTTTAGTCGTACGGTACAGACACTGCCCCTCTCCAATTTGGTAGGCTATTTTTCAGTTATCTTCTGGAAGGGAGAGAATGCAAGCGCGGCGCCAAAATGGCCGCCGCGCCCTTTGCGGGGCCCCCCCCACAGGACAGAGAATCCGGGTAGTTAGGGGCGTGGCCAACTCCCTTATAAAAGGGGTGGCCACGAGGCAGCCAAGCTGCCATTTTACCTCAGCGACGGAGCGGAGAAGTTTTTTCCCCTGTGTCTCCGTCGCTCGTTAGCTTACCGGGAAGCCTTTTGGTAGCGGTTCTGCCTTTCCGGCTTCCCCTTTTTGCTCTGGTGGAGATGCCTTCGAAGAAGAAGGCAGCTTCGAGCTCAGCTCGCGTTGCTAGGAGGCGCAACCCAGGTCGGAGGACCGCGGTGCCGCCTCCTCAGCAGCCACCTTTGCCAGCCCCGGCCGGGGCCGGCGGAATGGGGTCTATTGCCCCTTGGCGTGATCTGAGCGTGGGCGCGGAAGGGGTTCCGGCCCGCGGCCCACGAGCGGTGGACACCGCTCCTGCTCCTGCCCACGCTGTCGGGCCTACTCCTCTTGGGCTGCAGCCTCTCCCGGGGCCCTCTAGCCTTGGGGGGTGGTGCGGCCCCCTGCCTTGGCAGGTTTCTTCACCTACCCTGCCGGGATTCGGTGCTGGCCAATGGCCATATGTGGGTCCCGGAGTACAGGGACCTGGACCCATGCCTGGGCCAGGCGGGCCGGCCGGCCCTTTGCCCATGGTCAATGTGGATACCTTGCTGGCCCGTATTGCGGCCCTGGAGGCGTCGTTGGCGCGGGCCAGTCAGGCGGGCGCCCCTTTCGGGGTTCCTTTTGAGACGCCGTCGGCTGGAGGACAACAGCCGGCGGGGAGGGTCGAGCTGCTGCAGGCGTGTGGCGCGGTTTCGGCCACTGCCTCGCAGCTCCCCAGCCAGCAACCAGGTGCGGGTCAAGCCCTGGTGATGAGCTCTACGTCGGTCGTGAGCTCCGACGCTCCCAGTGGGCCGGAACCCCCGGTGGGGGCGGCCCACGGGGGTGCAGCGTGTGAGTATACGGTGCAAGCGAGTACATCCACACACATTCCCAATCTAGGGGGGACCTTTCAATGGCCTTGGCCTCGCGCGGGTGGTGCGGGAGCCACGCCGTCGGCGACCCACCCGGCGACGACGACTGCCACCTTGGGCACCGGGGTGGGTATGGGTCCTTGCACTACAGGGAATGTTCTGGGGGTGGCTGGATTAGTTCAGGCCCCTTTTACCAGGCCGGCTGTCCCTTTTTCGGCCTTGCCGACGGCAGGGTATTCCTTGCCACTGGGTGATCACCTGGCACAGGCTACTAGGGAAAAGATATGGCGTGGGGAGTACGTAGATATCTTCTCACTCCTCAACAGAGAGCCCACCAAGGAGGAAAGGGAGGGTCAGGATGAGAAGGACAAGGAGCAGGCACGCCGCCGTAAGCCGCCGCGTACCTGGGCCAACTGGCTCCCCGCTTATTTAATATACATGGCGGTATATCTGAGGGCGCGGCCGGATTTAGCTATTCCCATGGTCCAATATTTGGACAACATATATAGGGCGATGGTCGATTTCCCGGGCCCCTCATGGCTAGCATATGATGAGGAATTCCGTATGAGGATTCCCCTTCACCCCGAGATGAGATGGGATGAGCCGTGCCAGAGGCTTTGGCTTTTGTATACGACACCTACACGCCCTGCCCCGGGGGATAGATACCATTGCGGACATGCGGTCCAGCGAGCGGCTCCAGCGCAGGTTACCCGCCAGGCGGCGGGGCAGGGGGTTCCAGCCTGCCTGCTGTGCTGGACTTTCTCGTCAATTGGTTCCTGCAATCGAAAGAACTGCAGGTATAAGCATGAGTGTCCCACATGCTCTGGCCCCCACGCAGCCTCTGCTTGCCCCAAGCCTGGGGGGGCGCGAGGCAGAGGGAAGGGTGGACAGTGGGCTGGCAAGGCTGCCACGGATGGAGCTAGTTCTCCGAAAGGCCCCCTCCCCAATTAAGGTGGACATGCTGGAGCGTTGGCTCGCATCGTACCCGAAGGGGGAGGACAGGGAGTATATTCTTCAAGGTTTTAAGCAGGGATTTCGTATCCCTTTTGTGGGTGATAGGTCCCGTCAGGATGCTCCCAACCTTTTATCCCTTAGAGGAAGGGAGGAAGTGGCTGCGGCCAGCATTCAAAAGGAGTTAGTCGCGGGCAGGGTCGCTGGACCTTTCCCCGTACCCCCGTTTCCCAATCTTAAGGTCTCGCCACTGGGTTTGGTTCCCAAAAAGTCCCTAGGTGAGTTTCGCCTTATTCATCATTTGTCCTACCCAGCCGGCCGATCGGTCAGCGATGCTATCCCTGATGACCTTTGTTCAGTCAGGTATACATCGTTTGACCATGCGCTGCGCATGGTGCGCTCGTGTGGCCCGGGTGCCCTGCTGGCCAAGTGTGACATTAAGTCAGCTTTTCGCCTCTTGCCGGTGCACCCGGGCGACTTTGAGCTGCTGGGTTTTAAATTTAAGGGGGAATATTATTTTGATAAGGCCATGCCTTTTGGCTGCTCCATATCGTGCTCGGCTTTCGAGCGTTTTAGTACCTTCCTAGAGTGGGCTTTCGCTCGCAGGTCAGGGTCCCGGTCTGTAGCCCATTACCTGGATGACTTTTTATTCGGGGGTGAACGGGGCAGGGACACGTGCGCACGTCTCCTCAACACATTTCAGACGCTAATGGAGGAACTTGGTGTCCCTTTAGCGCCCGAAAAGACCGAGGGCCCATCGACCAAGCTAGTATTCCTGGGGGTTGAGATTGACACAGTAGTGCAGGCTTCTAGGTTGCCGGGTGATAAGGTGTCCAGGATCGTGGCCCTTATCTTGGAATTGCTGGCCAAGCGTAAGGCATCACTGAGAGAACTTCAGGTGCTACATGGGCACCTTAATTTTGCTTGCAGGGTGGTCGCACCGGGCAGGGCTTTTGCCCGGCGCTTATGCGACGCCATGGCAGGGTTATCCAGGCCCCACCACAGAGTCAGGCTCACCCGGGGTATCAGGGCAGACATGTTCGTCTGGTTGCAATTCCTGAGGGAGTTTAATGGGGTCTCATTTTGGAGGTCTGACCTCCTGGCGTCCCCCAATTTCCAGATCCAGTCTGATGCCTCAGGATCCCTGGGTTATGGGATGTACTTCAATGGGAAGTGGGCCTGTGGTGGGTGGCCACCGGCATGGGCAGGCACAGGTCGCCTGCGGGATCTCACATACCTGGAATTTTTCCCCATTCTGGGGGCTTTGATGCTATGGGGCGAACTGTGGGCTAATTCGGTGGTGCATTTCTGGTGTGACAATGCTGCTGTTGTCCACATTGTCAATGCACAGACTTCCAAATCGCCCAGGGTCATGGACCTAGTGCGCCATTTTGTGCTGCGCTGCCTGCGCCTCAACGTTTTGTTCAGGGCCAGGCATGTCCCAGGGATTAATAATGATATTGCTGACGCTTTGTCCCGCCTGCAGATCTCCCGGTTCCGCGCCTTGGCCCCGGATGCGGAGGAATTTCCCTCGCCACTCCCGGACGAGATGTGGACTATTGGCAAGGAGAGGTGAACCGGGCGATTGGCCTGTCATTAGCGCCACGCACGCGTAAGGCGTATCAACAAGCATTCAATTCTTACAGGGCATTTGCTACTCAATTTCTCTTGCCAGAGACCTGGCCTATCCCGGTGGACCATGTTCTGCGGTTCATGGTTCACCTGCATGCACAGGGCCTTGCACCTCGCACCATAGCATCCAAGCTCTCGGCGTTGGCTTTTATGGCCAAAGTGGGAGGTCATGTGGATACCACCTCTGACTTCCGTGTGCGACATGTTTTGGAGGGGTGGGTGCGCGAGCGCGGGCGTTGCCCGGATGACCGGCACCCTATTTCCCCAGGGGTTCTTACCCAGTTGGCCCGGGGCTGGCCAGGCCTCTGTTTTGATCATTATGAGGCAGCCCTTTTTCACGCAGCCACAACGGTGGCATTTTTTGGAGCGCTCCGCGTCAGCGAACTCGCGATGCTGTCTAAGGCGGATGCAAGTGGTAGGGCACTGGAACTCGAAGATGTCTACGTAGCCAAAGACTGGGCCCAGTTGAGGATACGCTCCTCTAAAACAGATCAGCATGGCGTAGGCAGTGGTGTAAGACTGCTACGTTGTTCTTTGGCAGACATCTGTCCGGTTGGTGCCCTACAGGAATTCCTGGCACTGCGTGGCATGCACCACGGCCCATTTTTCTGTCACCAAGATGGGTCTCCCCTTACTAAATTTCAGTTTTGGAAGGTGACAGCCAGAGCCCTCACCAGGGTTGGCCTACCAGGTGCCCGTTATGGCACACATTCGTTCAGGATTGGTGCAGCCTCTACAGCAGCTGCTTTTGGGTACTCTGGGGCTGACATACGCAGCATGGGGAGGTGGGGCTCGCAATGTTTTCAGTTTTATGTGCGCCCACTCCCGCCATGAGTACCAATCCAGTCACCTTACCGCCTTTTTTCTCAATTTTCTTACAGACCCTGGGTGTCGTATTAGACCGGTGACAGTATGGCTGGTGGGCCACAGCTATGTGCACAGGGCAGCGCGTTACGCTGCGGCGACAGAATGGGGACCCCGACTGGGACTGGGTGACCACGCCAGTCTCGCATGGCATGGTAAGCCTGGGATGTTATGGCGGGAGCTGCGGCCTTTCCTTTTTTCTGGCCTGGGTGCTGACCCGCCCGACATTCTAATCATCCACCTGGGGGGCAATGATTTGGGCCAGGTCACCGGCTTATCGCTTAAGCATGCGATTCGCGAGGACCTCGCCTACTTGCATTATGTCTGGCCTGCCACAACCCTGGTTTGGTCGGACATTGTCCCGCGCCATTCTTACAGAGGGGGCGTTAACCTCCTGGCCCTTGACCGCGCTAGGCGCGCGGTCAATAAGGCAATGGCGCGGTTTCTTGCCAACAGGGCTTGGGGACGGGTTAGTCATCACCCCGATATTAGTCTACAAAATTATGACTTGTACGCAGGGGATGGGGTCCATCTGTCGCGAGGAGGTATGGACCTCCTGTTGGGTGATTGGCGAGCAGGCCTGTTGACCGAGCTGACGGTCTGGGGGGGGCGTCAGGTCTTCTTTGAAGCCCCTCCGTGTGGCGGGTAGCACTGGTAAGGTAAACAGTATGACCCACAAGTATCCGGCAGGTTCGCAATTGACTGGACAACACTAGACAGGAATAAATTAGTTAAACGTTGTCCGGTCAACGACGAACCAGGCGATGGGGTGATGACGATTGCTAACCAGCATGCATCACCCCTGTGATTTCACGGATACGCGTCAGAGGGTGGGGTCATAAGTTAGTTATTGACTACGGTCAACAATTTGTTTGTTGTCAACAAACAAATTGATACAAATTGATACATTGTAACCAATTGCCGTTGGCAATTTTGGGGTGGTACCTTACCAGTGTTACTTCGGCCTGCTTGCCTTAGGAATTACGATTGGTCGTTTTACCAATGCAAATTTATAATTCGGACTAGGGCATTGAATCAATAAATGTGGCCCTATGCTGTTATCCACTTTCAATGTTGTCTGTGTCCGTTATTGGGGGGGTGCGCCTGCAATGCAAGCGCGGCGCCAAAATGGCCGCCGCGCCCTTTGCGCCCCCCCCACAGGACAGAGAATCCGGGTAGTTAGGGGCGTGGCCAACTCCCTTATAAAAGGGGTGGCCACGAGGCAGCCAAGCTGCCATTTTACCTCAGCGACGGAGCGGAGAAGTTTTTCCCCTCCACCCCCTCCCTAGTGAACAGTGTGATATTATGGTCGCTTCGGGGCCGGGTGGGAATTTTTGGTTGGGACCCATATTGGCTCCGGGTCCTGGCTTTTTTGCCCATCCCACACTGTTGCTATGGTTTGATATAGGGGCTTTCTGTGTTCCTACTGTTGACTTTGGTCACATTGGCGGGTAGCACTGGTAAGGTAAACAGTATGACCCACAAGTATCCGGCAGGTTCGCAATTGACTGGACAACACTAGACAGGAATAAATTAGTTAAACGTTGTCCGGTCAACGACGAACCAGGCGATGGGGTGATGACGATTGCTAACCAGCATGCATCACCCCTGTGATTTCACGGATACGCGTCAGAGGGTGGGGTCATAAGTTAGTTATTGACTACGGTCAACAATTTGTTTGTTGTCAACAAACAAATTGATACAAATTGATACATTGTAACCAATTGCCGTTGGCAATTGTGGGGTGGTACCTTACCAGTGTTACTTCGGCCTGCTTGCCTTAGGAATTACGATTGGTCGTTTTACCAATGCAAATTTATAATTCGGACTAGGGCATTGAATCAATAAATGTGGCCCTATGCTGTTATCCACTTTCAATGTTGTCTGTGTCCATTATTGGGGGGGGTGCGCCTGCAAAGCAAGTCTGCAGCTCTCCAAGGTTCAAAAGATTAAAAATGGTTCTCAGACCCACAGGAGTAGTATGTTCCTTTTTTAAGGCAAAGAATAGGGTGGCATTTCTTCACATTCCATGTACAAAAGCCAACTGGACTGTCTTCTTTCTTTCAGTGCAGGGGACAGGACAGAGTCCTACACGTCTTCTTAAAGCTGAAGTTCAATTTAATCACTGCGGGTGGGCTCCTTACTTCACAGTTGTCTCCTTTGTAGTCATTTCTACTCACGAAGGTGCTTCTGGATTGAAAGTATTAGCCGGTGATAAATCACCGTTGCCCAGGGGATGCCAGATTCCTGAAATAGCAATCTTTGGGGAGGCTTTAAACAGACTGTGTGCTGGGGTAGGAAGATCAAGGGATAATCTGAGAAAGTGGGGTTTCCCTGTAGATGACAGCCTGTGTGCATGTGGAGAAGAACAAACTATCTCCCATATGATACAATGCACATGGTGCCTCTCAATGTGCACAGAGGATGACCTATGCTGGCATGAGGAAATACTGATGATATGGCCTGATATTGGGTGGATGTCATCTTGCCCTTTTAAATCTATTATGCTTTAGATGTGTTAATTTTAGCTTTGTATGTTATTATATGCTGGTGGTGCATCTGACACAAATAAAGAAAGTTGTCTCCTTCAACTGATTGCTGCTGCATTTTAGCATCTGCTGCCCAAGGCCACCATCCAGAGGTGTGCTGGGCACCATGGGAGGACACTGGATAGGTAGTGATGGGGCGCCTATAGGGAGGTTGGGGCAGGCACTTCGCTTGCACCAACCTTCCTCTTCTACTGCCCCCACCTGCTACGGCTTCTTCAGCAACAGCAGCCAAGCCTGGGGACATGGCTCCTTTAAATGCATCCTCCCTCCCTCCACGTGCCAGTCCCATCCACTACCCATGTACCAATCCTCCTCTTTCCCTACTCCCTGCCACTCTTCCTTAGCAACAGAGCGTCTCTTGCAACGCGATGGCCATAGCACCATGTTGGGAGAGGTAAGGAAGGGAGACGCCGTGACTCTTCCAAAGGCAGGAGCCCCCCCCCCATGTGCACCCCCGGGCCATGGACCAAGGGTGACCAGGCACTCCAGAGGCTGCTGCATGCTGTTGGGTGGCATCAAGCCCTGGGGCTCACCTTGCTGATAGAGAGGGTGAAGTAAATGAAGACGCCTGATGGTTGTGGTGATCTGGAGGGCCAGCAGGGCCATGGCCCCTATAGCCAGCCAGAGGCAGCTGCAGCACTTTGGCCCCACCACTGCCAGAGGCACCTCCCCCGTCGAGGGCTGCAGAATGCAGGCTGCTGTTGTTCGAGTGGAAGTAGGACTCCCCAGCCACCTGGGCCACCCCCGACACCACCTGGGCCAGCTCAAAGCCATGCCATGGAGCCATCTGACCAGTGAGCTTCTGCATGCGGCCTTTCTCCTTTGGGCAGGTGGGGCCAAGCAGGGCTGCCCCTTTTGCCTCCCTCCCTCAGTGTAAACAAGGTGGGCGGGCCATGTGGAGTGGGCCGAGGCATGCTGAGGGGGCCACCCTTAAACCCCTCATCCAACCCTCTGCGCGGGGCACAGCATGCGCCTGCCACCATCTAACCCTGTCAAATTGTAGGGCCAGTCATGGACCATTTTCTAGGACTGTTTGAAGTCTTGATAGAAAATAAGTCAAGACATTTGCATGATTCAAAAGGAAACAGCCATGCGGATGAACACTTTTCTTCTCTTGGTGGAATTCCCCATTAGATTGTACTCGAATCAGCTACAAGTATATGTTGTGACCATTATTTGCAAATATCAAGATTTTGAGAGTGGATTCTCTCATATCACTTCAACACTCTTTTGAAAAATCTGTCTGTGATGATTTTGGATTTCATCTTACATTGCCTCTATAACATGGACTTGAATCGCTTCACAATAGTTTTCAGAGCTTTTCCAAGGCATTGAGCAAAACAACTGATTCAAATGATCATTTTAAAAAACAGCAGCAGCTTGATCAATCTGCTACCTTGTTCTGTCCAACAGTTTCTGTCCATTAAAACAGTAAAACATTAAGGAGGGAGCCAGGACTGAACTGTTATCCCTGGAAGAAAGGGCACCTAGAGTAGAGGATTCTTTTTTACTGCAGTTGGACCTTGGTAAGAGCTTTGGTAGATCTCGTATAAAAGCAGCAGTCTGAGGCTAGAACAGCTGCTTGAAGAAATGTGCCAATCAGTTTCCCTTTTCAGCCATTAGCATTCCTAAATTAGACTCCTGTTGTGTTTTGGTCAACTGGTGTTTGACCCTGGATGTTACTCATTTTTGACTTTAGATCCCTCATGCTCCACCTGTCTGACTTTCTATCACAACTGTGTTTGTTTTGATTTTGGCTGTTACCTGACTCCTTGTTTAAACCAGCTGATAATGTGTAGGAATGGTACGATTTACTAGTGCTGCCCTACTTGAACACTCAGACTTTCCACCAACTTTCTTCTTCTCTCTGAACTATATCCACTAGAGAGAAGGGGGGGGGGGGAGTACATTACAGTAAGTTGTCTATGTTATGTATGTATGATTGCATGTTCATTGTACTGTAAAGGCAAGAATGTAACCACTCCAAATACAAGGTATCTCAGCTGTAAGGAACGCGAGCAGGCAGCCCATAGAGGGCAGCTGCAAGCGTTCAGTCTCACATGGTTCACATTGCTCAATCACGGACAGCCGCGGGAAAACCTTCCCCGCATTCAGCAGCAGAAGAAAGATCTGCATTCAGCAGCAGGAAAAGAGGCGTGCCTGGGCGAGGCCACGCCGGTAGCAGCCAATGAGCTACCGTGCTACAAGATTCAAATGTATAGGGCTACTGTATATATTGAGATGTATCACCGCTATTACCTCATGCTCCACCGGATCATCATGCAATAAACCTGTGTTAAGCCAACCCTTCGGCTGTTCTGTTGTCTTTGGTCCCATACACTAAAGTCTACATCATACATGCAATTATTTGGGATGGTTTATGAATAGGCACTGTGCCCAACAGTGGGACCAAGCTATGCAACCAGGAAGCTGGCAAAGCTTCCTGATCAGCTGTCCCAGGTCTGCGGCTATTCAACAGCCATGAGACACCCCAAGTGATAGTGCTGTCTGAGGCCCCAAATTACCCAAGACCCCAACCAAATTCACCAGCACTACCTGCCACATGGGGTACAGCCAGGGCCTCCATCAGAAATTTCTGGGGCCTCGTACTGAGCAATCCTATTGCCCCCGTGCATACACACACACATTTCTCTGGGGTGATGGTGTCGGCTGGAATACACAATTTCTCAAAAGAAATCGATGGGCAGTTGTATCCAAATTTAGAGTTCAGTGCTCATTTCTGATTACAGCCAAAGAGCCAGTGGCTTTGATCCACAAAAGCTCACATTAAAATACAGAAGTTATTCTTTAAGCCTTGCTTTAAAGCCAGTTGTATCCAACTTTAGAGTTCAGTGCTCATCTCTGATTTGCAGCCAAGAGCCAGTGACCTTGATCCACAAAAGCTCACATTAAAATACAGAAGTTATTCTTTAAGCCTTGCTTGAAAGCCAGTTGTATCCAACTTTAGAGTTCAGTGCTCATCTCTGATTACAGTCAAGGAGCCAGTGGCCTTGATCCACAAAAGCTCACATTAAAATACAGAAGTTAGTCTTTAAGCCTTGCTTGAAAGCCAGTTGTATCCAACTTTAGAGTTCAGTGCTCATCTCTGATTACAGCCAAAGAGCCAGTGGCCTTGATCCACAAAAGCTCACATTAAAATACAGAAGTTAGTCTTTAAGGTGCCACACATAATGCCCAAAAACAGACTTTTGTATCAACAGGAACATAATTAAAAGGTAAAGGTTTCCCTTGCTCAAAAGCCAGTTGTATCCGACTCTAGGGTGCAGTGCTCATCTCTGTTTCAAAGCCAAAGAGCCAGCACTGTCTGCTTCTGCAGACATTTCCATGGTCATGTGGCAGGCATGACTAGACACACAGAATGCTGTTACCTTCCCACCAAAGTGTTCCCTATTTATCTACTTGCAATTTCTTGCTTTTGAACTGCTAGGTTGGTAGGAGCTGGGACAAAGATGGGATCTAATTCCATCCTGCAGTACTCGGGAATCAAACTGCTGACCTTCCACCTCCCAGTCAGTGTCTTAGCCACTTGAGCCACGGCAGTTCTTATGACCATAGTTTTGCACCACCAGGGCTCCAAAAGAAAGGAAGGAAGGATGGAAGCAAGGATGGAAGGAAGGAAGTATGGAAGGAAGGAAGAAAGAAAAAGGAAGGAAGGAAGAGTGGATTAGTGAAGCTAGATAGATAGACAGACAGACGGTCCTGCCTGGGAGTGGAGGGGGCAGGCCAAAGAACAGCAGTGGCCCGCCTGAACTGGCAGGAGAGGTGGGGATGGGGGCCCGACCACCCCTGGCTCTGTTTCCCACCCCCCACCCTCTGTGGGCAGGCAGTCAGGCTTACCTGGCAGTCGTGGGGTGCGTGTTTTGCCCAGCAGGTCCATAGCTGGCGGTGGGGTGAGAAGCGGACGTCCGGTGTAGGCGCTGGCCTGAGAAGTCATGCTCCCCACCCCATGGCTTGCTATTGCTTGGTGGTGGCAGCTGGAGGCCCCGTTTTCCCACTGCGGCATTCGGCCCTGGGGCCCGCCCTCCTCGTGGGCTGGCAAGCCTTAACCACAGATATCTGGGTCAAGGCAGGGGCAAGGGGGCCCTCTGGCAGGGCATGTGCAGTGGCGCAACGTCCGTGCACCATGATTAAAAAAAAGGTAGAATATTTTTTAAAAAAAAAGTTTTAAAAAATGGGCTGCCTACCCCCATGGGCCCCCTGCAGCTCCGGGCCCAGGATGGGAGTCCTGGCTGTACCTCCTGTGACAGTGGCCATGGGTACAGCCAATGGCTGTACCCCGACCCACCCCAGGCCGACCTACCGGGCTGGAGGCCCCAGTGCAATGGAAGGAACAAATTGAGGCAAAAAGGCAATGAACCCATGGAGTGGCTGGAGGTCCTAACCTCTGGAATGGTAGAATTGTGCACATAGCATAGTAAAAGAAGACCAGGCTGTGGCAGTCAGGTATGAAAGGAAAAGAATGGAGGCAAGGGAGGCACCTTGATCCATTGCATGGAAGGAGGTCCACCAGCGCAGGCCTCGCCTTCGTGTCTTCGGAAATGCGCCATCCCATCTATGAGATGAATGCCACCTGCGGGTGCACCACAAGGAAAACAGAAGAACAGGCAGGGGCACCTCAATCCATCACATGGAAGGAGGGCCACCAGTGCAGGCCTCGTCTTCATGTTTTCAAAACAAAATGCACCATCCAACTTATGAGATGCACGCCACCAGCGGATGCACTGCAAGTAAACCAGAAGAATGGAGGCAGGGAGCACCTCAGTCCATCACATGGAAGGAGGTCCACCAGTGCAGGCCTCACCTTTGTGTTTTCAAAAAACAAAATGCACCGTCCCACTTATGAGATGCACCACACAGTAAAATATTCAAAATGAAGATTGGCAGGAAAAAACTGCATCATCTTCGCAGTGAGATGCCCAGCAGCGAGCAGAAACAGAAGGAAAATTGTGCCCTATCACAGCCGAGATGTACGCCGCCAGCAGAAGTACTGCAGGACGAAATTGCGACACAGCAGGCTGCGGCAATGACAGGAACCGGATCTTAAGAAGAGTCTGGGGACCTGAAAGAAAAGAGAAGGCACCAGCAGGAACTGCCCACACATGGGTGGGGGTGGGGGTGGAGGGGGTATGCCACCCACCCTGAGGCTGAGAAGTGGAGCCAACCGGAGACTTTGGGGGGGGGGGGGTTGGAGACACTAAATCCCAAGCATGCACCGAGCCCAGGGTGCCAGAGGAGACCATATCTGCGTGAAAATACCGGGGAACCAATTCGACATCCTAATAGCAGACTTAAATCAACGCAACACAATCACACTTATGTATTTCCCCATAGCACTAGTGCACTGTGAGGGCAATTAACAGTTAATTAACATCATGCCCCTGTCTACTGGGTACTCAGATTACCCCTACAAAAGGATGGAAGGCTGAGTCAACCTGAATCCCGGATGGAGGGAACTTACAACCCAACAGGTGCAGGACAGCAGTTTAACCAATGTTATCAGCCTAGGAAGGAAGGAGGGCCGAGTAAACCCGACTCCCTGACAAGAATAGAACTCACAATCCTTGGGTAGCAGTAGGGCAGTTGACTCACTGATACCCCAAGGGTGGGCCTCACCCAAGTAAAGGCCCCAGCCAGTGTAGGCAAGCAAAGCAAAAGCCAAACTGCTCTGCCAGAAAAAGGCCCAGCAAGGGAGAAAATTAGTTTTTCCCTTGCCAATTCAAAGAGGCCGGCTCCACTTGGGGCCAGTTGACAACTCAACCATTAATGAGCAGTGTGCTTAGATTGAACCACTGCTCACCAGGCAGGTGCAAAGCCTCCAGGCCCCATGTGAGGGCTGCTCAAGAAGGAGAAAGATTTGTTTCTCCAATGCCGAGCAGTTAAAGAGGGCGAGCGAGCCGAGGCAGGAAGGAGCCACCATCTATAAAGACTTCTTGGCTCCTCCCTCCCTATCACACCAGGCAAGAAGGCCAGCAAGAAGAGCACAAGGCCCATCTCTTCCTGGGGGAAGCAGGCAAAGCCAGCGCAAGGAGGTATTTTAGCTCTGGTGCTGGTCCACTATCCCTGCTACAAGCTTTTCTTGCAAAAAAGCAATTTTGCAGCACAGTAAACATGAACACAATGCCCACTCCTTTAAAATATGGAATTATGTACTGATGAGTATGATACCCCAAAAAAGTGCCAGAGGATATGAATCCGTAGCGCATTAAAAACAGTTTATTTGAAAATATTTTACATTCTATTAAAGTGCCCTAGACAGGATATAAGCACTATAAACTTTCTACTGAGAAAGTGAACATAGCTGGCATTCTGCTAGATTAAATTATGAGTCTTCTAAAGCCTGACTAATTCCTGCACCATTTCATTTGCTGAGGAAATGGCATATTGGGTGTTTTTGTTCACAGAGCCAAGGGAAAGCCATGCATTTTCAAAATATTTCAGGGATATTTTTGTGAAGATGAAGAGGTGTGAGTGTGCAAGTTCACAAAGCTCCTCACATAGACCCTCATTCTATGAGCACTTTCTGCATGCTTTGGTGGCACAAGCTTTTTCTCAATGTAAATCTTGACCACTGAAACAGTAAAAAATAATTTTGTGCATATCCAAATAAATCCCATATAAAGATTGTGAAAGCATTTATATGAATGAGATAAAATAGCTAGATGTCTGGAGAAGAAAGTCTAATAAATACTGCCTACCCTATAACCCTGGAATAGGGAGTGTGGGAATGGGAAGGGACAAAATGTATAACTTCCACACATTATTGCACTACAGCTTCTGTTATTTCTCCTCATTGGATATTCTTGCTCAAGTTGAAGAGAGTTACAGTCCGTCATAATCTGGATGTCTATATGCTCCTCTGCTCCAATGAGATCCCATTCATCCTTTAATTGTGTGAGGTGTCAAAGTGTGTAAAAATATCTGTGGGGCTTCATCACTGATCCCACTCCTAATGATGCAGACCTTCCTGTGCACGCCACTGCCATTTACACATCAATACATGTCTGAAGCTGGCAAGCATTTGTTTATAAGATAGGGATATGTCTCCAATTTGGAAAAATTAAAATTCACCAAATAATGCCATATTCAGATCGTTCCAAATAGATTTCTAATAAAAACTGATAGTTCTGAATACAGTATCTGTAATAATAATATCAACTATTCAGAGTCCCATTTACTCCTACAGATTGAAAAGCAAAAGGCTAGATTTCTCTATGCTAGAGGAAGAAGTGAAAGTGAAATCTATTTCTCAGGCATCCTGGAATGATTTCTTGAGAAATGAAGTTTAAAGTCCTCTGACACTCTGGCACCAAGAGTGGTAGGGACAGAAGGTATTTTTCACATTATTTTTCCTGATTGAAAAGTGGGTATAGCTGCTTATAGATCCCTTGAGCATTTGCTGTTAGAATATGCTCTAGTTCAAGCCTGCACTGCAGCAGTTTTCTCAGAGCTATTTTCTGAACCCTCAACTTAGATATACATTTCTACTTCTCATCATATATTGCTTACTTAATAGAGTTAGGATGAAGCTTTAAGATTAGTTGCTTTGTAGATTAATTTATTATAAATCATCAGGGAAATACCATATTAGGCTTGGGTGCCTTTGGGAACATCAGGCAGATAATTTTTTTGTTAAGGATAGATAGATTTATTAAGTTGATAGATTTTTTTGTCTGTATGTGCATGTGTGATTTTCATTGGAATGGTTTGTGTTCTGTTGTAAAAGAGTCAGATATAGTACTGATATTCTTTGGATAGGGTCGGCAGGCAGTATGAAACATGGGTGTTGTAGGAGAAGTGGGTACTTGGGAAGTCTGCAGAAAAGCTCCCTGCACACACTGCATTATCTCCTACAGAATGTAGTGATGGTAGAGGGCACCCTACATCTCCTATTATGAGCCTCTCCAAACAAAATAGGAACAATGTAATTGTTCCTATTTTGTGTGACTGAACAACAAAATTATGAAACAGCAGCAGGCAGTAGTACAAGGAGGTGACAGAGAAGCATCTGATTCATGGTGGGACAGATATGACTGAAGCTCTCACATGCTTCAGGTGTTTGTGCAATCCAGTCAGGCCATGGGGCCAAAAATGATGGTGAAGAAAGGCCAATGTAAGATACGAGGGGTTGAAATAGAATGTTATGCCTGCAGAGACCTTGAAAGACCATCTTTCTCCAAGCCAGCACTACCAAAAAAAAAAAAAAGGACCCCTGAGCAAAAGATACAGAGGTCAGCTCAGCAGCTGTAGACTCCCCAGAAACCATGTGCTGCCTACATAATGGTTCAGCGGATCAGTCCATTTCCTGGGTCACTCAAGGATAACATTCTGCTGATGCTTTTGATTCTGTTTAGAAGGCCTTGGTGCTGGGAAAGGTGGAGGGAAAGAGAAGAAGGGGGCGTCCAAAGATGAGATGGATAGATGGTTTTGTGGACACAATGGGCACAGAGCTTGGTGGGCTGAGAAGAATGGTGGAGGATAGAGGTGCCTGGAGGAAAATGGTCCATGGGGTCGCAAAGGGTCGGAATCGACTGTGCGACTGAACAACAACCAAAAAAAAGCAAAAGGGTTCACAACCGTGCAGCCACGCCTTTCAACATTTGTGAAGATACCATGAGAAGCTATGCCATAAGAAGGGGGAACCTTTGAATCACTTCTTCACAGTAATGGGCAAGCTTTGATGTAAAAGTTCTCTTGCCAAAGACAGTTCCTTCATCTGTTGAAGCCCTGAGCATCCATTCTCTGTTTCTGTTTGTATTCCACTTACCAAATGACAGAAGGAACATAGTAGCATAAATGTGTATGAGTGTTTAATGCTGCACGCCTGGGGTTGACCACATTACTCATTGTTGTCTGAACCACAAGTAAACCCTGTAGATTTTTCCATATTCGTAGCAATAAAGTCATACCCTTGTGCATACCACATTGTGTCTAAAAAGACCTGTTTATGTCCTCTTGTTTGTTTTATTTTGTCATGGAACTTTTGTGAGCATGTAAGCTTTTTTCTTTTAATTTAGATAGTCCACAGTGAGACTGATGTCGCCAAAAAAAGCAGCGGCTTTGCAGCAACCATCAGTGGAATATTACATTAAGCTGCTTTTGTTCCATGGGTAATTTCAGCTGCTGGCATAAATCTAGAGAAGACTTAGATCAATGGAAGTCAGTATGATTTTATTGATAGATTGGTGTAACAGATCTAGACTGTGAAAGTTGAGGTTCATATCCCAAATATACATGGGCCCCAAAGGTTGGTCACGGCCATCCAGTAGTTCATAGTGGCATTCTGTAATTACAAATAGGAAACTGTTTAGTGTTGCTAGGAGCTTCTTGGGTACAACAGTAGAACACTGCACACATCTATATGCTGCCTCTGGATTTGAAACACCTACATTCCTACTACACTAGTCCATAACGTGAACTTGGATATAAATGTGGGCTCCCCATATTGGAAAGAAACATGTATCTTACTGTCAATCCAATATTATTGATTTCTAGCACTTTGTGTAATGCATACCAGGCATCCTTCTCTTTGGACTTTGAAAATCCCATAGAAAGATGCACATGGAGGTCAGACAGGACCTTGTCTCCATGCAGAGGTATGTCTCTCTCTCTCATCAGAGAGAACATTTTTCATCTGAATTGTTAGTGGTATTCTCATATCACAGGGGTACAGGGAATTATAACTCCTCCTTATCCAGTACTGGGGAAAGGGCAATAACTTTGGCATTATTCTGGTGCCACAACCCTTAATTTGATCATCCATTTTTCTGCAGCTGAGATTCACATCACCAGCTCAGAATATCCAGCAATGCTTATTCTACAGAACCCCTTCGATAATCCTATGAATATTTAGAATAAATGAATATTTAGAATAAACCTCTTCTAAATCAGTGTTTTCCAACCTTTGGTTTTTAGACTTCAAATCCGAGAAGCCTAAGTCAATTCCCCAAAGCACTGATCAGCCAATGTACTAAGGTAGGCTTCTGGGAATTGAAGTGCCCCACATTGGGAACCACTGATGTAGACTCACCAAATGCACTCAAAGACAACAGCTCCTGAACTGGTGCAGTATATACACAGGAAAAATTATACATGGAAGGAGATGTGAGCCTTTAAAAAAAGTTAATGTGATATTTATTTATCCATTCATCTTTGAACTATGTAGAATAGTATTTTCCAACCTTTGGTTTTTGGACTTCAATTCCCAGAAGCCTAATTCAATTCCCAAAGCAGTGATCAGCCAATGTACTGAATTAGGCTTCTGGGAATTGAAGTCCCCCTGTGGGGTGTGTGCCTCACTTCGATTCGATTCAAAGTTTAATTTATATACTGCTTTTTTACCCTCAAGGGTGACTCAAAGCGGTGTACAATCCACACCAATATACAAAATAAATAAATGCACAATAGAATGCCAAAAGTCCAAGAAATACGGAAAAAAGCAATAAATACAATTACAATTAATATACAATGGCACTAGATATACAGTAAATATACAGCGACCCTAAATGACAAAAATCCCCCATTCCTCACATCCCCTCACATCCCCACAATCCCTACTGAGCTGGGGCTTACGAAGCTCCCAAAACTCAACGCACTTTGAGAACTACTGATGTAAACTCACCAAATTCATGCAAAGGCAACAGCTTCTGAACGGGTACAGTAAAGAAAATGACAGTTAGGTAGTATTTTCATTTTTATCCAATTAAAATGCTAATAACCCCACCTCAAATCTCCCATACATAAGCTTTTGAGTTCTCCAACAGAATGGAAATACATTGGCAAAGGAGGAAAATCAGGAAACTCCAAAAATCTTCAGTAAAAAAATCCATCCTAAAATCAAGATTCTAAACTGAAAGAATCTGTGTAATGATCAGTCTCTAGTTCTAAAATATGTGGTGGAGGCTGTAATTCCCAATTCTGGCCACTGTCTCAGAGAAAGAGCCTCCTCAAAGATTGTGGCATTTTTGAACCACAACTGGGTATACCCTGGGCAATGGCCACACATTTTGTGCCCCATATTGGGAACCACTGGCCTAAATAAACATGAAGAACAGTGGTGGTAGTAAGCTTAATGGGCTGTACATGAGACTTAAAAATCTGAAAGGTAAAAAATGTGATCAAATTGTGAACAACAACTCTTTTCTGATTTCACACTGAGATGTTGACTCAGTCAATTTTCTTTTGTCCTGAAATCAGATTTAGTACACCTATCTTTTAACAGTTTTAGTAGTGAATGGAAACAAGATTCAACATAGAGAAGAATTAAGTAACCCTAAACTGTGGTTATTAATCTTTAGCACCAATCACACTTTCAAAAGAACCCATCTCCTGCCAAAAGCCCACTTTTTCTGAGATGGATATTTATAATATTCACTGGCATACAGTATATATCATACCTGTCAACCTGCGGCTCCAGAAAAACAGGACCTGCGCACATCGCTTGTGCGCAGGTCGCGTTCCACGCATGCGTGGAAAGGTTTTACCCCTTCCACGCATGCGCGGAAGCTCTACGCCGCTTGCACAGCCCTTACGCAAGCGACGTAGCGCTTCTGTGCATGCGTGGAAGGGGTAAAACCCTTCTGCACATGCGCGGAAAGCATTTCCCCCGCTGCCAAATTACGGAGTTTTGGCAGCGGGGGCCGGGTTATGATGTCAATCGACGTCAATTTACAGGGTAATCCCGGCCAAATCGGGAAGGTTGACAGGTATGATATATACCTATTAGTAAACTGGCGGGAAAGAACTGGTGACCTTTAATAAACTAGAGCAGGGGGTCTCAATGTTTTCAGGTTGCAGGCCTGACCACACCTCCTGGACAGCTGATTGGGCTGGTCACATGGTTCCTCCCACCCAGATGCAGATGTAAAATGTGCACCATGCATGCGCAGAACACGTTTAGCAGCATTCTGTGCATGTGTGGCATGTGTTTTACTTCTGCTTCTGGGAGCAGCGAGGGTGTCAGAGGCCAGATGAATTGGCATTGGGGGCCAGGTCTGTCCCATTGGCCATAGGTTGCAAATGCCTGAACTGGAGTGCCAACCAAGGATTTCATCAGCACGTTTGCAGTGCAATGCTTCTGGATAAAGGAGGATTGGAGATGTCCATGGCATGTCCAAGTGTATTGTAATGCTTTCCACTATTTGGGGAGGCTCCTTCTATGTTCCCAGTATGTTACATTGTAAACTTGCTGATGAGTAAACTGATTCAACAGTCCTTTTTAGGAAAACAAATGACAATAATTTATATTACTATTAGAGATGTAAATTTCCCGGGAATTTTGAAAGGAGGTGAAAAACCCAGGAAAATTGGGAGAAATTGGGAAAATACTATTTCTTTGTAATTTCTGCAAGTTACATTCAGATTTTTTTATTTTATATGTGTATAAACAGTACAAAAATGTTTATTTTGTAAATATTAATATGTAATAAAATGAGTTTTTCATATATAAGAAACTAAAAACTACTTTTAGCAGCCATGAAATGTGCATAGAATATTATTCACGAAAAATTTCCGCAAGTGAAAACATTTGGTTGTGCAGCACATGGTTTAAATTTGCTACTTCATGATATAATGAAGACAAAGGCAATGGAAGATCCTCAGTCAGATGCCAAGAAAATTATCAAATTTGTTGAGAAACATCACATCGTTCGGCAAACATTGATGAGCATTCAAAAGGCGAAAAGTAAAGGGTCTCGGAAGAATTCTGTAATAATGCTGAAACTGCCATCTGTTGTCAGATGGGGAGGAATAACAATGATGCTGAAAAATCTCCTGGATGGAAAGGAAACTCTACAAGCAATTTTTATTTAAGATGGTTTACCACTCGATAAACAAATAAGGAAGATTGTTTTGGACAATAATGTATTCTGGGCTTGTGTAGAACCTACAGCTTCTCTAACTACTGCTATAGCAAGGATAGAATCTGATAACACACGTTTGTCTCAGGTACCTGAAATGTTTTCCGAAATAACAAGGAAACTAACAAGGACCTGAAGGACTGTTAGTAAAAACACCGAAACTAAAGATTGTGGAGCAGAGATTTTTGGAAATAATAAGGGAGAGAAAGCAGTTTTGTTGCAGAGATATTCATTTTGCTGCAAATCTAGTTGTCCGTGTTTCTAAGGAAAACACTTATCAGATGATGAGGTCTCCAGGCAAAGGAATTCATAACAAATAATTCAGAAGAAATGGGACATGATCAGGACAAAGTCATTGCAAAATAGCAGAATACAAGAGAAAGATGGTTTTTTGGAGCAAGCAGTTTTTGTGGGAATGTGTAGAGCACATTTCACCTCTTGCATGCTGGAAGGGGTACTATAATGCTCCTCAAGCTTCTCCCATGCTCCTTCCAGGAGCACTGCCAAGATTGCTGGGCAATAAGCAGAAACACTTCCCATTGCTGCAAACACCACAATGGATTAGAGGAATAGCAGTAACGTTACAAATCTGTAACACTAATAGATGTGTAGAAGAGATAAATATAGATCTGACAAGTCTCAAATTGCAATGGCCTTAACATAAGAAATGACTGAATAGCCAGATCAACCTAAAAAATATTGTGAGCCTAAATAAACAGTGTCATATACAGTCCATAGATTTTTGGCCCCTGCCATCGGCCTGGGATGGGAGTCAGCTGCGGCCACTGGCCCTATCTCCCTCCAGCCCTGCCTTGACTAGAGGGATAAAAGGACGCCAGAGCTGCTGCCGACAAGCCTCACCGTGACTCTCCCAGGCACCCACCATCGGCCCAGGATGGGAGTCAGCTGCGGCCACCGGCCCCACCTCTCTCCGGCTGGGCCTCACCTTCGCCTCAGCCCTCTTCCCTGGTCTGGCATTTGCCATGGGGGAGAATGAACACCTGGGCCCCTGGCGCAGCAAAAGACTTTGAAGTTGGCTGCCTCTGCGTCGCCTCTGCGCTCTCCCCAGTCCGGTTTGGCTGTGGGAGTTCGGGCTTGCAGCACCGCTTTGTTGCCCTGCTCTGGCAATGATCCTGAGGACTTGGAGTTGGGCTCCAACATGGTTGTTGAGCCAGCTCCTTGCTAAATCCTGTTTAAGTCATTGATCCATGGGCTCCAACCCCCCTTCCCCCATGGATTATTGCATTTTTTCCTGTTGTGTAATTTTGATATGTTATTTTTCTATTGCATTTTTGTATTGTTATATTGTATTTAAATATGTTGTAATGCCGCCCTGAGTCAGCCGTGGTGATGAGTAGGGTGGGGTATAAATCTGAAAAATAAATAAATAAATAAAATAAGGGGTTCTGCAAAAGTCAGCTCCTTAGTGGTGTGGCCATAAAACTGTTATCGATTTCCACGATATTAGCATCTTCTGAACACATCTGGTCTGCCTATGGGAAAACACAGACTATGGCTTGAAATCTTTTGACAAATAAAAGAGTCAATAAATTAGTTGCTACCTACTTCTGGAGGAAAAGTGGTGGGTGTTCAAAAGAATATAGTAGCGTTGTTACAATTGAAGCTGAAGAAATTGCAAGCTTTGACTCATCTGATGAGAGTGGAATTAATTAAATTTGTAGAAATTTTTGGGAACTTAAAGTAAATGTAAAAAAACTCATTACTTTGTTATCCTCTATTTACTGACTGAATTGTGTTAGGCTAAAATTTCCAATGATAATTATTCCATTAGTTCGGTTAAATGGATTATTGTATTTTTTTGTTAGTAAAAGAAATATTTTTACTTCATTAATTGTATATGTAAACCTCATTTTGTAACATAAGCCATGGAATGATTTTGGGAACTACTATCTGAAATAAAATTCAAAGGAATAAAAAGGATGACATTTTTTGAAAAATGTATTGTTTTTTAAAATGCATTTATGTTTTTCCTGCATACTCAACATGCTTTACTTTTGCAAAGTCCTTCCTTTCAAAATTCCTGGAAGGTTTACATCTCTATCACGTGACTTATGCGAGTTTATGGTACTTTTTGCCATATGGAATTGTATGCTCCCAACCTGCTAAAGGCTTTTCTTTCAAAATAACTCTGGCATGCCCATGAATTGTAGAAGCATCAATTCCGTTTTCCCCCAGTCAATTTTCCCTTCCCAATTTTCCAAGGGAAAAAAAAAACCAATTCCCTGGGTTTTCCCCCCACCTTTACATCTCTAATTACTATAGAGAGAATATCTCCATCTAAAGAGGAACTGTTTGCTTCACTTTGCCATACATGGAAATTTGATTTATTTTGTGTCCAATAAACCCACAGAAGTAAGATCAGTGTTGACCAAAAGTTTCTGGAATGTGCCTAGTTTATGAGAGGCCCCACAGACAACACAAAAGTACCATTTTTGTAAGGTCACACATTATGGTCAGACTATACTGAAGAAGACATTGGTTGTCTTGATGGTTGAATTGGCTTATAAACCAACTAATATACTTTTCTGCTTTAAGAAGCCATCTATTATGGAAAATCAAAACACTCACTTTCTAGCAACATTTATGGCTATGAACATGATGTTGAAAATGGCAAAGCCACTATAAAATTGGCAAAATCTCATTAAATGTGCCTTATACATGATACAAAACTACACAGTTCATTTATCAGTGGTAGGTGGCAAAATGGCTACAATCCACATCCAATTTTTTAAAAATTATCTCACCTATAACTTAGCAGAGCATTAATAGGGCGGGTGTTCCAGGTCCAGTCACTCAGCACAAACTGACTAAATGTCAGATTTACTTAGCCATCCAACTTCAATCGATACCATTTTGTAGGAATTTCAATTTCAAAAAAATCTAGCCGTGAAGGTTTACAACAATGCTAATTGTAGCTGTGTTTCAGGTTGCCCCTCAACCAGACAATTATGATCAGATTTGTAACTTCCATTTTTGAATGTTCTCATGCCTCCATTCCAAGAGGGTGCCAGATTAACTACACCCCAGGTCTCATTCTGAAAACACGTACCCAATATGTAGATTATATTTCACAATTTGAAGAAAATCCTTTCAGTGAACATACTATAAGTACTGGGAGACACATGATCTCAACTCTTGCAGAGATCTCTCTGGATAGACATTATAACAGACCTTGAGATTACAACAGAACATTTAACTTTTTAAAAATTGACACAAAATATCAGCCAAAGTTCCCATAAACCAGGAGTTTCATCTATGCCGATCCACTTGCCCTGACAGTCCATGGTGAAACCTTTGAGTCCATCAAGCACCAGCTAACCTCTGTATTAAAATATTTTTTTTAAATATTATAAACACAACCAGCTGAAATCAAACCCTTTTAAAACAGAGGTCTGTGCCTTCTACCATGTCCAAGCATTTGAGCATCACTCTGGATCAAGCCCTGACTTATTTTTTAAAAAAATATCTAAACACCAAAAAGAAGGTTGTCACCAGAAATAGCATATTTTGGAAAAGGGAAGACAACCGTGGTGTAGGATACCGTCAACCACAGTATCCTTCTGGGCCGGCTCCGAGGAGTGGGGGCCCAGGGCACTGTGTTGTCCTGGTTTTCCTCTTTTCTGACAGGTCGGACTCAGTCGGTGTCTTTAGAGAGTGGGTTGTCCAGCCCTAGGTTGCTTCCATGTGGGATGCCTCAGGGCTCGGTACTCTCACCTCTATTGTTTAATATCCACATGAAACCGCTGGGTGAGATCATTCATTCCCACGGGGTGAGGTATCATCAGTATGCAGATGATACCCAGTTGTACATCTCTGCTCGTGGGGACCCGAGTAATGCAGTCGAAATCCTGACCAGGTGTCTGGAGGCTGTTCGGGTCTGGATGGGGGACAACGGGCTTCAGCTGAATCCTGGCAAGACTGAGTGGCCTTGGGTGCGGGGTCCCATGTTATCCTGGGAGTTGCCATCTTTGGTCGTGGCTGGAACAACTTTGCCTCAGTCAGATCCAGTGCACAATTGGGGGTCCTCCTGGACTCTCGGCTACTGCTTGAAGAGCAGGTGGCAGCCGTGGCTAGGAGGGCCTTTGCACAACTTCGTGTTATTTACCAATTGTGCCCACTCCTGGACTGGGACTCCTTGCTCATGGTCACTCATGCTGTGGTCACCTCCAGATTGGATTATTGTAATGCGCTCTACATGGGGCTGCCCTTGGTGACCATTCGGAGGCTTCAGCTGGTCCAGAATGCGGCTGCCCAGGTTGTGATGAAGCTCGGGCATCATACTCGGGCCTCACCACTTCTCCGGGAGCTGCACTGGTTGTTGGTGTGTCTCTGGGTGCAATTCAAGCTGCTGGTTTTGACCTTTAAAGCCCTATATGGCATTGGACCAGGTTACCTAAGAGACCGCATCGCCACAAGGAATTTAGCCCGTCCTACTAGGGCAGACACTGGTGGTCCCATCAGTGAAAGAGGTACATCTTACTGGGACCAGGAAAAGGGCCCCAGCCCTGTGGAACCTCTTACCACCTGAGTTGCGGCTCCAGACGGAACTACTCCCCTTTAGAAAGATGCTGAAGACATGGCTTTTCCAGCAGGTTTGGGGCATGCTTGACTCTACCAGTCAAGTTCAGTGGCTGATTTAGCCTATGTGAGGGGCTGCCCCCTGGCCTGGTTATTCTGTTTTAATGGGGGTAGGGTGGGGGTGGCTTGTTTGTTTAATGATGATATGTTTGTGTTTTTAATGTTGGTTTTAATTGGGGCTTTTAGATCTGTTTTAATTATTGTTGTTTTATTGTAATTTTTTTACTATGTTGTTAGTCACCCTGAGTGGTATAGCCACTAGGAGGGTGGGATATAAATGCGTAGAAATAAATAAATAAACATTTTGAAATAGTGCCATACCCTAAAGTATTTAGGCATCACTATGGATCAAGTCATGATCTGTTAAAAGATTGTTTAGACACTAGATGGAAAGTGGACACCAGAAATAGTATATTTACGAAACTGTCTTGTTAAGACTGAGGTGTACATTCATGAACAATAATAACAGTTTTGTCCCTATGCTATTCCACAGCAGAAAATGTTAGCACCATATGGAATAAATCAGCACATGCTGAACAAGTGGATACAGCTTTTAATGAATCATGCAAGATTATTATTGGCTGCCCAAAGCATACTTACTTAGTACTTAGACCCTCCTGTGTAGTCTATTGGGCAGCAAAGGATCTCCAGTGGTCTCGGTCTTGGGTGAGTAAATCGGCATACTCCCATGTCATTTACAGGATCTTCAAATCTGCCATGAAAGTTCTTCACCATGCATTTTGAGGGCGTCCTCATGGTTTGCCATTAAAAGTGGGCCACCTTAGGGATCTTGTTTTTCTCCAGACGAAAAATATGCCCTGCCATTTGGAGACTTCTTTGTACAACAATATTGTGTAATTTGCATGAGCCACTCTTTTGAAGCACCTCCTCATGGTAACATGCTTGAAATGTAATCTCACTAAAAAAAAAGTATATTGTTTGATTGACATTGCCCCTTCAGAAGTACATCAAGATTTTCTAGCAAAGTAAGGCAAAACAGCACCAGATCGGTTATGAATTTGTGTATCCTTTTTATTATTATTAATTTTTGTTTAATTTTTAACATAAATACAATAAAGACCAACTTCAAAATCACATACAATAATAAAAGCAACAACAAGTCATAAGTCTATAATTCTATTGTGACTCGGTATTATATTGCTTCCCCCTTCAGTCTTGTAATTATATTTATTAATACTAAATTTTTATCTAATACCAAATCTGAAATTTTTGTTTTTTCACCGTCTCAGTGTACATTACATACTCTCTGTTATATCTTATATCCACCAAGTCACAATTCTAGCTCATGCTTTTAGTACAAACATAACAAAACTAAATATAAGAATAAACAATTTAACCAATATTAAAAAGAAAAAGAAAAAAACTAACCACCATGTGTTATTTACATTGCACTGGAGAGCACGGAGTTTCTCAGTAAAATTATTCCCAAAAGCTCTTGTGAGCAGGTACAGGTCTATTCAACTCTTCACCCTTCAATGAGTAATCCACAAAGATTTTCCAAACCTTCCAGAATCTATTTTCTTTAATAATACCCTTTTTCATATTTATCTCATGTGTTAACTTATCATTCAATGCTAAATCCCACATTTCCTTATACCATTCCTCAATTTTTATATTAACTTCATTTTTCCATTTTCTCGCAATACACATTCTACCCGTTGTCAGCATTATTTCTAATAACGCTTTTTTTTATCTTTGCTTAAGTTTATATCTTCCACATCTGTCAGCATTATGGTATTTGAACCCAGTTTGATTTTTGTTCCCATAATTTCACCTATTTCGTTCTCAATTCCTTCCCAAAAATTCTTTACCACTCTACAATTCCACCACATATGCTCGTATGTACCCAGTGCAGTCTTACAACGGCAACACATTTTATCATTGCAGGCGCACCCCCCAATAAAGGACTCAGACACTGATAAAAGTGGATAACGGCATTGGGCCACATTTATTGATTCATGCCCTAGTCCGAATTATAAATTTCTATTGGTAATTGACCAATCATAATTCTTAAGGCAAGCAGGCCGAAGTAACACTGGTAAGGTACCACCCAAAATTGCCAACGGCAATTGCTACAATGTATCTATTTGTATCAATTTGTTTGTTGACAACAAACAAATTGTTGACCGTAGTCAATATCTAACTAATGACCCCACCCTCTGACGCGTATCCGTAAAATCACGGGGTGATGCATGCTGTCTAGCTATAGCCATCACCCCATCGCCTAGTTCGTCGTTGACCAGACAACGTTTAACCAACTTATGCCTGTCTAGTGTTGTCTAGTCAATTGCGAACTTGCCGGATACCTGTGGGTCATAATGTTTACCTTACCAGTGCTACCCGCCACACGGAGGGGCTTCAAAGAAGGCTCGACGCCCCCCCCCCAGACCGTCAGCTCGGTCAACAGGCCTGCTCGCCAATCACCCCACAGGAGGTCCATACCTCCTCGCGACAGATGGACCCCATCCCCTGCATAAAGGTCATAATTTCGCAGACTAATGGCGGGGTGAGGGCTGACCCTCCCCCAACCCCTACTGACAATGAACCGGGCCACAGCCCTGTTCACCATGCGTCTAGCCCGGTCAAGGGCCGGGAGGTCGAACCCTCCCCTATACGTGTGCCGCGGCACCACATCCGACCAAACAATGGTGGTGGCGGGCCACACGTAATGCAAGTAGGCGAGGTCACCGCAAATCGCATGCTTTAGCGATAAGCCGGTGACCCGGCCCAAATCATTGCCCCCAAGGTGTATGATGAGAATGTCAGGCGGGTCAGCATGCCGACCTGAAAAAAGGAATGGCAACAGCTCCCGCCATAACATCCCAGGCTTACCATACCATGTGAGACTTGCGTATGCACCCAGTCCCAGTCGGGGTCCCCACTCTGTCGCTGCCCTGTGCACGTAGCTATGGCCCACCAGCCATACTGTCACCGGTGTAATACGACACCCAGGGTCTGTCAAGGGAAAAAACGAGGGAGAGAAAAGACGTGGTGACCAGGCTGGTACTCACTGTGGGAGAGGGCGTACATAAAATTGAAAACACCACGAACCCCACCTTCCCATGCTGCGTATTTCAGCCCCGGAGTACCCAAAAGCAGCAGCAGTGGAGGTCGCCCCTATTCTGAACGAATGGGTGCCGTAACGGGACCCCGGGAGGCCTACACTGGTGAGCGCTTTGCCTGTCACCTTCCAAAACTGAAACTTAGTAAGGGGAGACCCATCTTGGTGACAGAGAAACGGGCCATGGTGCGTGCCACGCAGTGCAATAAACTCATGTAGGGCACCAACCAGACAGATGTCTGCCAAAGAACACCGTAGCAGTCTCACACCACTGCCTACGCCATGCTGATCAGTCTTAGAGGAGCGTATCCTCAACTGAGCCCAGTCTTTGGCAACATAGACATCCTCGAGTTCCAGTGCCCTACGACTTGCATCCGCCTTAGACAGCATCACAAGCTCGCTGATGCGGAGCGCTCCAAAAAATGCCACCGTTGTGGCTGCATGAAATAGGGCTGCCTCATATCTATCAAAACAGAGACCAGGCCAGCCCCGGGCCAGTTGGGTAAGAACCCCTGGGGAAATCGGGTGGCGGTCGTCCGGGCAATGCCCACGCTCCCGCCCCACCCCTCCAAAACATGTCTCACACGGAAGTCAGCGGTACTATCCACATGACCCCCCACCTTGGCCATAAAAGCCAATGCTGACAGCCTAGATGCTATGGTGCGAGGTGCAAGGCCCTGGGCATGCAGGTAAACCATGAACTGAAGTACATGGGTCACTGGGATCGGCCAGGTTTCTGGCAGCCGGGATTGAAGGCTCTGAAAGAATTGAACGCATGGTGATACGCCTTACGCGTGCGTGGCGCCAGTGACAAGCCACTCGCCCGGTTCACCTCTCCTTGCCAATGGTCCATATCTCTTCCGGGAGTGGCGAGGGAAATTCCTCCGCATCCGGGGCCAAGGCACGGAACCGGGAGATCTGCAGGCGGGACAAAGCGTCAGCGATATAATTATTGACCCCCGGGACATGCCTGGCCCTGAAAAGGACGTTGAGGCGCAGGCTGCGCAACACAAACTGGCGCACTAGGTCCATGACCCTGGGCGATTTGGAAGTCTGTGAGTTGACAATGTGGACGACGGCCGCATTGTCGCACCAGAAATGGACAACCGAGTTGGCCCACTCCTCGCCCCATAGCATCAAAGCCCCCAGGATAGGGAAAAATTCCAGATATGTGAGATCACGCAGGCGACCCGTGCTTGCCCAGGCTGGTGGCCACCCACCATAGGCCCACTTCCCATTGAAGTACATCCCATAACCCAGGGACCCTGAAGCATCAGACTGTATCTGAAAGCGAGGGGAAGCCAGGAGGTCAGACCTCCAAAATGACACTCCATTGAACTCCCTCAGGAACTGGAGCCAGATAAACATATCTGCCCTGATACCCCGGGTGAGTCTAACCCTATGGTGGGGCCTAGATAAGCCTGCCATGGCGTCGCACAAGCGCCGAGCAAACGCCCTGCCCGGTGCGACCACCCTGCAAGCGAAATTGAGGTGACCGTGTAGCACCTGCAGTTCCCGCAGGGACGCCTTGCGTTTAGCAAGCAAGTCCGAGATAAGGGCCACAATCCTTGACACCTTATCCCCCGGTAACCTAGAAGCCTGCGCTACCGTGTCAATCTCCACCCCCAGAAATACTAGCTGAGTAGATGGGCCCTCGGTCTTTTCGGGCGCTAAAGGGACACCGAGTTCCTCCATTAGCGTCTGAAATGTGTTGAGGAGACGTGTGCACGTGTCCCAGCCCCGTTCACCCCCGAATAAAAAATCATCCAGGTAATGGGCTACAGACCGGGACCCTGACCTGCGGACAAAAGCCCACTGTAGGAACGTGCTAAAACGCTCGAAAGCCGAGCATGATATAGAACAGCCAAAAGGCATGGCCTTATCAAAGTAATATTCACCCCGGAACTTGAAACCCAGCAACTCAAAATCACCCGGGTGCACTGGCAAGAGGCGAAACGCCGACTTAATGTCGCACTTGGCCAACAGCGCACCCGGGCCACATGAGCGCACCATGCGCAGCACGTGGTCAAAAGATGTATACCTGACTGAGCAAAGGTCATCAGGGATAGCATCATTGACCGATCGGCCGGCTGGATAAGACAAATGATGAATCAGGCGAAACTCGCCCGGTGATTTTTTGGGTACCAAGCCCAAAGGTGACACCTTAAGATTGGGGAACGGGGGTGTAGGGAATGGGCCGGCAACCCTGCCCATATCGACCTCCTTAGTAATGCTGGCAGCAGCTACCTCCTCCCGCCCCCTAAGGGACAAAAGGTTGGGGGCATCCTGGGGGGACCTGTCGCCCACAAAAGGGATACGGAACCCCCATCTAAAACCTTGAAGAAGGTAAACCGCATCCTCCTCCCTCGGGTACAATGCGAGCCAATGCTCCAACATGTCCACATTAATTGGGGAGGGGGCCTTTTGGTGAACCAGCTCCCTCCACGGCAGTTTTGCCAGCCCCCGGTCCGCCCCTTCCTCTGCCCCGCATCCCCCCAGGCCTGGGACAGGCAGAGGCCGCATGGGGGCCAGCGCAGGAGGGACACTCATGTCTGTACTTGCAGTTCTTCCTGTTGCAGGAACCATTGGACCACAATGGTATCTTTCCCCGGGCGCCGGGCGCGTGGGAGTCATGTACAGCAGCCACAGCCGCTGGCAGGGCTCGTCCCACCTCATCTCCGGGTGCAGGGGAATCCGCATACGGAATTCCTCGTCGTAAGCCAACCACGACGGGCCCGGGAAGTCAACCATTGCCCGGTAAATGTTGTCCAAATACTGGACCATCGGAATCGCCAAATCAGGCCGGGCCCTGTAGATGTAGGGCCATGTAGATGAGGTAGGCCGGCAACCAATTGGCCCACGTACGTGGTGGCTTGCGACGACGCGCTTGCTCCTTATCCTTCTCATCTTGCCCCTCCCTCTCCTCCTTGGTGGGCTCTCTGTTAAGGAGGGAGAAGATGTCCACATACTCCCCCCGCCAGATCTTCTCTCTGGTGGCCTGTGCCAAATGGTCACCCAGTGGCAAAGTATATCCTGCCATCGGCAAAGCTGACACAGGCACGGTGGAAACTGCGGGCATCTGCGGAGGAGCCTGGACTAACCCGGTCACCCCTAGAAAATTCCCGACCGGGTAAGAAGGATCCCCTACCCCGGGGCCCAGGGTGATATTTGAAGTCACCGGGTGGGGCGTCGGTGACTGGACCACCGCCCCGCCCGTGCGAGGCCAAGGCCATTGAAAAGCCCCCCCCCAACGTGGCCATGAGTGTTTGTGCACTATTTTGGACCGCATACTCACACGCTGCGCCCTCATGGGCCGCCCCCACCGGGGGTTCCGACCCACTGGGAGCATCGGAGCTCCCGACCGCCCTAGAGCTCGTCGACGGGGCTTGATCAGCACTGGCCTGTTGATTGGGGAGCTGCGGGGCAGTGGCCGAAGCCGGGCCACGCGCCTCAGGCAGCTCAACCCGTCCCACCGCCTGCTGCTGCCCAGCAGACGATGGACCGACCGGTCCCACAAAAGGGGCCCCAGGGTGACTAACCCGGGCCAGGGATGCCTCAAGGGCCGCAACGCGGGCCAGGAGGGCCTCCACGCTGACATAGCCACCTAAACCAAGGGGGGGTAAATGGCCAGCCGGCCCACTAACTACAGGCGTCGGCACCAGTCCCTGTACCCCGGGGCCGGAATAAGGCCACGATCCAAAGCCCAGGCCCGGTAGGGCCGGGGAAGAACCCTGCCATGGAAGGGGCCACCCCACCCCCCAAGGCTGGAAGCCCCCGCATTAAGCTGCGCCCCAACGGAGGAAGGCCCAGCAGAATGGGTGATGCCAGCAGCGGCGGCCGCCGCTTGCGGGCCAGGAGCCGCGGCCCCTACTGTGCCCGCACGCGGACCCCCAGCCTCCGGCCAAGGGGGAATCAACCCCATCCCACCAGTCCCGGTGGGTTCGGGCAGAGGAGGCTGCTGGGGAGGCGCAGCCGCGGTCCTCCGACCCGGAGTGGAACGAGCCGCGTTCGCAGTCGCCTTCTTCTTCGAGGGCATTGCAGCTGGTCAATGGGAAGCCTAAAAGGAGAGAATCAGCAGCCAAGAGGCTCAGGTGGACAAGCAACAGAGGTAGGAGGGAAAAACTTCTCCGCTCCGTCGCTTCGCAAAATGGCAGCTCGGCTGCCTCGTGGCCACCCCTTTTATAAGGGAGCTGGCCACGCCCCTAACTACCCGGATGCCTTCGTCCGGTGGGGGGGCCCCCGCAAAGAGCGTGGCGGCCATTTTGGCGCCGCGCTTGCATTCTTTTTATCTATCTGATGTAATCTCACTGGGGTCAAATACCATCTCCACAACATTTTATAATTGTGCTCCTTTACACTTACCGACAGAGTTCTCATAATTCTTTTCTTCCATTTATTTTTCTAATTTTGATCCTCTATCTTTATCCCTAGATCCTGTTCCCATCTTACTTTCAATTTCTCCTGTGGATTACCTTCCTTGTTTATCATTATATATATTTTGCTCACCAGCCCCTTTATTCCTTTTTGTCCCTTTCTTATTTTTAGAACTAGTTCTTCAAATTCAGTCCTCTCTCTTTCTAATCCAGCTTCCTTCACAAATTTACAATTCCACTTATTTACCATCCCTATCTGAAGCCAGTTCAATTTCATTTGTAAATACAAAATTGTTTTTCTCTCATTATCTCTACAGGCCCGTATCCAGTCTTTCAGCAGGGAAACTTCATTTTTTATCTAATCCTTCTTTAATCCTTTTATTAATTTTTATTGGAAAATCTGCAATATCCTCCAATTCAATAATGGGGGAAGTATCTGGTACCAACACCTTCCTCACTTTTTTCCATATTCCTAATGTTGTCCTCATCATTTTATTTTTAATATCTACTTTCCCAATGCCACTTCCTAAAAAAAACTATTTTCCCCATATAACTAAGTTCTTTCATTTCAATTTCTTCCCAAATTACCTTTTCCCTTGCTAAGATCTTCACAATGTTCTTAATTTGAAATGCTCTATAGTATGTCATTAAATTTGGCATTCCTAATCCCCCATCTTTCTGGGATAAATACCAAAACTTTTTAGCCAATCTAGTTCTTTCCCCCTGGTTACAAAAACTATTAATCATTGTTTGAAATTCATTAATTTCCTTATCCTTAAGTTGAATTGGAAGTGCATCAAATAAAAAATTGATTCTTGGCAATAACATCATTTTACTCATTGCTATTCTTCCAAACCAAGACAACTTCAATCTTTGTAACCCCTGTATTCTAATCTTAAATTCTTTTTCCAATTTTATGTAATTCAATTTCGTAAGGTCTTCAATTTTATTTAAAATATTTATCCCTAAATATTTCAAATTATCCTTAATTTGTAGGTTACTTTTTCCCTTTATCTTTTGTTGATCTTCTTTACTCATATTACATAATATCATTTCTGATTTATCCCAATTTATTCTCAAACCCGTAATATCTTCAAAATCCTTTAATAACGTTTGTATTCTATCCAATGCCTTTACCTGATGTTTAGTTATTAGCAAAGTATCATCCGCGTAAAGATTTATCTTATTGCTTAAGACCCCATCTATTTCTTTATCTTCCCTTACAGCTTTTGCCAGCATTTCTTTTTTTTTTTTTTATTTTTTATTTTTTTAATTTTTATTACTTTTCAAACAAAATTACAAAACTTAAACATTCATAACATTACAATACAATACAATATACTACAATAAAAAAACATATGAACAGATATACATTGAATACATTCACCCTCACCCACCCTTCACCTCCCAATCACCCTCACCCAGCCCTTCACCATCTTCTGTCTTCGTCACTCCCCTTGTCCTTCCATTGAGGGACCGCCTCCGAAGTGCCGAAGAAGGGGAGGGAGACCGGATCTAGAGCGGGATCTTGTTATTATTTAAGACATTAAATAAATTTTATTATTCATAGCGGAGCAGCTGTTTCTCTTTCCCTCCTGCTAATGGTTGTCACACCATTACTCATTTTATTACATTTCCTTCAAATCATTTCTGTTCAGATTTTAATCCCAAAATTATCCCACCTTTTTTTTTCCCCCTTTCTTTTTTTTTTTAATTCAATTTTCTTTCTATAACTAATTGCAGATTCTTACCCTTGTATCTCTGTTTATCTATACTACACATCCAATTCTCTACAGACCTTAACATATATCACCTTATAAATTATAATCTATCTATCTATAACACACCTTGACAGAGGATTATTATTATTATTATTATTATTTTTTAAAGAAACATTTTCAGAAACATCATACTCTACCTGTTACTTTATGTTCTGGGTTAGCCTCCCTTAATTAACAGCTCTTCTTTAAGTTTCCTTCATTCTTCTAATCCTTCTTTAACAATATTACATGGTTGTATTATAACCAAAATCCCAATATATTTACTTATCAAAACAAGTTTTCTTACACGGAAGATTAACTCATATCCTTATGGCTTAACTATTTTAATTTTCTTCCTCCACGATCTTTCTTCCTTTTTTGTATCCTGATAGATAGGGGTAAGATGGATTCTTGCTAGTATTTAAGACATTAAATAACTTTTGTTGTTCATAACATACAGCTGTTTTTCTCTCTCTTTTCCTCCTACTAATGGTTATTCTACCCTTACACATGTCCTTACCTTTCCTTCAAATCTTTTCTATGCAAATTTTTGATCCTAAAGTTATCTCCCCCTTTCTTTCCCTCCCCCCTACCGTTACTGAAGTAGTTAAGCTTATTCAATACCCTTTCTGTACTTATTGCAAATTCTTTATCTATATACTGCACATATGATATTATCTGCAGTCTTCCCCAACATCCATTTCCTCATAATCTTAGACCCCGTTAACAAAAGGTTATTTATATATTTTAATCTCTTCCTTAAACCAAACCTCCTCCATTTTACATCAGAACAAATATAGAAACCAAAATAACGACAAATGGAAACTCATTGAAGGGTAACAATTTCCAAAACATCATATTCCAGCATTACTACTACTTGCCCTTCCTTGGCATTCCTTAACAGAGGGTTATTTACCATTTCAAACATATTAAACCATTTATTTCAAACTTTACATTGTGGTTTTCCTTCCACCTTACCCCCTTTTAACCATTCTTAACAAAAGTTATTAACCTTTTTGTGACAATTTCATAGATATTCCCTTTTATCCCTATCTTTCTCCCTGTATTTTTCACTTCTTTTATATTTTGAATTGACTTCTCGAAATTAAAAGCTCTTCTTTAAGTTTCCTCCATTCTTCTGATCCTCTCTTAATGATATTACAAGATTCTAAGATATCCAAATATTCAGTTTGCTTGTTTATCACAACAACTTTACCAGCCCAAAAGAATCTTAAATGATGAAATTTTTGCCAATTATATTTCACTCCCTTATCCCTTAGCAATATAGTAACTGGTTTAATTTTTTTCCTCCACAATCTTTCTTCTTTAGTTATGTCCTGACTTCTTTAAGTTTCCTTCATTCTTCTAATCCTTCTTTAACAATATTACATGGTTGTAATATAACCAAAATCCCAATATAATTACTTATCAAAACAAATTTTCTTACACGGAAGATTAACTCATATCCTTATGACTTAACTATTTTAAATTTTTTTTTTCCTCCACAATCTTTCTTCCTTTTTTATATCCTAATAGATAGGGGCAAGATGGATTCTTGCTAATATTTAAGACATTAAATAACTTTTGTTGTTCATAACATACAGCTGTTTTTCTCTCTCTTTTCCTCCTACTAATGGTTATTCTACCATTACGCATGTCCTTACCTTTCCTTCAACTCTTTTCTATGCAAAGTTTAATCCTAAAGTTATCTCCCCCTTTCTTTCCCTCCCCCTACCATTACTGAAGTAGTTAAGCTTATTCAATACCCTTTCTGTACCTATTACAAATTCTTTATCTATATACTGCACATATGATATTCTCTGCAGTCTTCCCCAACATGTATTTCCTCATAATCTTAGACCCCATTAAGAGAAAGTTATTTATATATTTTGATCTCTTCCTTAAACTGGAACTCCTCCATCTTACATCAGAACAAATATAAAAACCAAAATAACAACAAATGGAAACTCATTGAAAGGTAACAATTTCCAAAACATCATATTCAAGCATTACTACTAGTTGCCCTTCCTTGGCATTCCTTAACAGAGGGTTATTTACCATTTCAAACTTATTAAACCATTTATTTCAAACTTTACATTGTGATTTTCCATCCACCTTACCCCCTTTTAACCATTCTTAACAAAAGTTATTAACCTTTTTGTAACAATTTCATAGATATTCCCTTTTGCCCCTATCTTTCTCCCTATATTTTTCACTTCTTTTATATTTTGAATTGACTTCTCAAAACTAAAAGCTCTTCTTTAAGTTTTCTCCATTCTTCTGATCCTCTCTTAATGATATTACAAGATTCTAAGATATCCAAATATTCAGTTTGCTTGTTTATCACAACAACTTTACCAGCCCAAAAGAATCTTAAATGATGTAATTTTTGCCAATTATATTTCACTCCCTTATCCCTTAGCAATGTAGTAACTGGTTTAATTTTCTTCCTCCACAATCTTTCTTCTTTAGTTATATCCTGATAAATATCCAGTTTTTCCCCATCCAATTTTGGTACTCGTGTACCGTTTCTTCTTAAAAATGCCATTAATTCTAGTTTTCTATCCAGACCTGCAAATTTTACCAAAACAAACCTTTTAAAAGTCCCATTTCTTCTCTTCCCCAATCTGTAAACTGCTAGGATATCCTCTTGTGTGAATTCTCTCCCCATCTTCAGTTCATTCAACCATTTAATAATTCTTTCTCTCAAACGGTCTGGACTTCCCTCTGGAATATTTTTAATCAACACGTTCTTTTGTCTCGCCATCTCTTCCAGCATGTACAGTCTTTTTTCTTGCTTACCTATTCTTTTATCTTTTTCTTGCAAGTCTTTTACCTTTATTGTCTCAAAATTTTTAGTTACTGCTTTCATGGAGTTGGCTAGTAAGTCTCTTAATTCTTGTTGTCCTTTCATGGTGTCTTTCATTTCTTGCTTCCTTGTCACATCTATTCTGTTCAACCTTTTCTCAAGTTTACTCCAATTACCCATTTCTTTCTCCACTGCTTGTATCTGTTTTATCTCCTCTTCCACAGCTTTTAATTTTGCCTCTATTGTCATAAAGTTATTATTTATTTTTTTCATATAGCTAACTAACAATTCCCTTAATTCTTGTTGTCCATTCATGATTTCTTTTAATTTTACTTCTATTATGTCCTCCATGTACTGTCCTTTTTCTTGAATTGTGTCCTCCATGCACTGTCCTTTTTCTTGAATTGTGTCCTCCATACACTGAGTTGTGTCCTCCATGCACTGTTCTTTTTCTTGAATTGTGTCCTCCATGCACTGTCCCTTTTCTTGAATTGTGTCCTCCATGCACTGTCCTTTTTCTTGAATTATGTCCTCCATGCACTGTCCTTTTTCTTGAATTGTGTTCTCCATGTCCAGATATCTTTCTTGAAAAAACATTCTTGTATCCTCAATCAGCTCTTTTATCTCCATCATATATATATCCCCTTTAGTCGATACTCTTTCCATACACCTTTCCACGAAATCTTCTGTTAATTTGTCACTAGGATCCATTTTGATAGTTTTCTAAAGTCTGAAGTCTTTGGGATGTTAATAACTCATTTAGGGCTGACTGTTTCTCACTTCCTTTTTTCTCTCCTCTCACTACTTTAAGGTCGCAGCTACTTTATCAGCTGTTTCTCATCTTCAAGAGCCTGTTCTTCTTCACTCACTCTCTCCTTTTTTTTTATTTTTTTTATTTCTTCTTTCAAAAATTCTTCCTCTCAGAAAAAGAAAGGGGGACAAATAGACTCCCCCTCTTTCAATCCATTAGCTCTCTTGCCTCAGAGTTCCCCTTTCATCTCTCTTTTTTGTTCAAAAATTTGCTCCAATACTTTAAGGGCATTCAGGGTTTCTCCACTCACTTTCAAGGCTTATTTCAAACTTACTCTCTTTACCTTGCCTTTGAAACCCAATCTTTCACTATCTTGCACAAGTCTGTTTTTCCTTCTCAGTCTCATCAATCACACCTTCCTTAATTAGGTAGTCTTTACAGCCCAAAATAAACTTTAAGAGGAAACGGAGGACTTACAGAGGCTTGCAAATCTGTGTTGTCCCATTCATGCGGCGTCTCTCTGCCTGTTCGAGCATTTTCAGGCTCTATCACACTGGCACAGACTCTTTTGATCCCTGAAATCTTCAACTTCTTCACCCCCACAGCACTCCTCTGTCTTTTTTCTCAGATTTATCTTTGACAGCCTTTGTTTTTCCACCTTTTTAATACATTTATCTCGCAGCTTGCTTCACTCGCATCTTACTCCCCCGCCATCTTGTTCCGGTCTCCCCTTTTGCCAGCATTTCCATTGCCATAATAAATAAAATTGGGGAAAGTGGGCAGCCCTGCCTAGTACCTGCTTCTAATTTCACTTCTTCTGTATCCTCATTATTTACTCTTACTATTGCAGTACCTTGCTGATATAATTGTTCAATTGTCTTTCTAAAGTTATCTCCAAATCCATAGCATTTGATTATCTTGTTAATTGTTACCCGTTGTAAAGAATCAAATGCCTTAAAAATATCTAATGATAATAAGCCTACTTTTTCTTTTGTTTGTCCTATCACGTCTATTAAATCTATAACTCTTCTTGTCAAATCCGACATATGTCTACCTTTCAAAAAACCCACCTGATCCTCATTTATATAATTACCCATAAAATTATTCAATCTATTAGCCAATATCGCTGTGAAGATCTTAGCATCTTGATTTATCAATGAAATTGGTCTATATGATTCGACTTTTTCCAAATCCTTCCCAGGTTTTGGCAACAACACTATTATGGTCCTATACCATGAAGTCGGGATTTGTCCACCTTCCATTATATAATTATAAAGTTTAGTCAATTTTGGAACCACTAAATCTTTAAACTCCTTATAAAACTTGGCTGGCAAACCATCTTCTCCAGGTGCTTTATCCGTTTTTAATCTAGCAATGACATCTTTTATTTCTTTTTCCGTAATCTGGTCTTCCATTCTATTCCGATGTTCCTGGTCTATCTTATTAATTATTTGTTTCTCCAATTGTTTTTTTAATTTCATCTCATCTATCTCCTTTTTTGCATATAAATCCTGATAAAACTCTTTCACAATTTTACATTTATCCCCGGTTCTATTGCATCTAACCCCATCTTTATTAATCAAAACTCCAATCTCTCTTTTTTCTCTCTTATCCTTTCTGGCCCTCACTAATAATTTTGAATTATTATTGCTATATTCAAAATATTCTCTTTTTAAATATACCAAATCTCTTTTTACCTTGTCTATATCTTTTCCTATCAATTCAGTCTTTAATCTTTGCATATTATTAAATACCTTCTCATCCTTAGTTCTTGCATGCTGTTCTTGTAGATGTTTTATCTCAGTCTCAATTTTATCTTGTGCCACTTTACATTGTTTATTTCTAATACTAGCCAATTTGATACTCTCCCCTCTAAAGACGTCCCATACCACATTAAAATTTACCTCATCCGTGTCGTTCCAATACCAACTCTCCTTCCAATTCTCCATTATTTGTTCTTTAATTTTAGGTTCCTTATATAATTTAGCATCATACCTCCATACTCTTCTCTTTTTCCCCAGATCCTCTATTCTCAGTTCTATCATCATTTTTGCATGATCTGATTTTTTTAAAAATACCTATGTCTGCCTCATCAATGCTTTTAATTATATTCTCTGATACAAATATATAATCTATTCTAGAATATGAATTATGTACATGTGAAAAATAGGTGTAGACCCTTTCCGACCCTTTAAACTCTCTCCATGTATCCTTCAACCCTAGTGCTGCCATCCAGTTATCCAAAATCGGCTTCTTAGTTCTTTTCCCACATCTTAATATATTTGTACACTCTAAATTTGACCTTATTAAATTAAAGTCTCCAGCCACTATCATTTTTGTCGTGCTCTCTTTCTCTAATATTTTATACATTTTCTCTAAAAAAAAGTTCTTGCTGGTCATTTGGGGCATATATATTCACCAATGTTACTTCTTCTTCATCAATCTTTCCTTTTACAATCAGGTATCTACCCTCCAGATCGGAAATACTACTTGTCATTTCAAAACCCACCCGAGTCAAAATCAAAATAGCTACCCCTCTTGCTTTTGAGGTACCAAATGATTTTTCATAATATTGCATCCATTTTAAGAATATCTTATTTGTATCATGAGATTTTTGATGAGTTTCCTGAAGAAAGACCACATCCGGCCTGTCCCTTCTTAGGGCTGATTGAATTCTTCCCCTCTTAACTTGAGACCCTGTACCCTTCACATTCCATGTTAAAACCTTAATACTTCTCATACCTTAAAATTTAAAGCTCCTCTATAGCCTCCGATTTCTCCAATAGGCGTGCACCTTTTATCCCCACAGTTAAAACTAAACCTACTACATAAAACATTCATCTCTACCCTCCTGTGGGAATGTATCTGTTTTCCGTCTGGCTGTCTCTGACACATTGTGTAAACAAAGACTTCTTTGCTTACTGAGAGACAACGCTTGCTTTTGGGCATGCGTAGAAGAGTGAAAAAGAATTCTCCTTTCTTCTCCTTATTTGGGTTCTGACATTCTGATTGATTATGTAGGTTAAGTTTCGTTTCTGAGATACTCTGCTTGAATAAAGAGAAGCCATTAGTATCCTTTGTAAAGCCAAAGACTGCAGTCGTGTTTTCTGTCTCTCTCTGTTCTTTCCTTACTCTGAGCCTAATGAAGCTGGACTTCGTGGACTCTTAAGTTTCTATCTTAAAAGATCTGATGATATAAACTGCTGCTTCATGAGACTGATTGAGAAGAGATCTTTACATGAATCAGATTCCTACAACTGGTGCCCCGTCGCGAGGCCATTGAATGAAATTCAAAGGAATGCTTTGAAGAGATCTGCTTCAGCAATTAGCACCTAATTATCACCTCATCGACCGGGACAAGGTCTTCATTCACCTCCGACCAGACAGGTCCGACCGGGAAGGTCATAAATCGAGCGCTAGAGATTCATCCAAAATCAACTTTGGGTCCCACACTAGGTGAGTGACATCATGGGGTGTGTGCTTTCTTCGCAAATGCAGGAACTTTGTAAAGATATCTCAGATCTTTTGAATAACAATGGGCGGAAGGCTGATGAGAAAGAGATACAAAAGCTAGTCAAAGCTATAGGGAAAATCAGTCCTTGGGTTAAATTTGATGAATGCTTGGACTTAAAACAGTGGAATCAAATAGGAAGAGAAATGCAGAAGCATTATGGAATTTCTGTATCAGTGCTATTTACATGGGAGGAAGTCAGAGACTGCCTTCAAAGACTCCAAAGAATATTCTGTTGTCTCAGGGGCTTGCTGGCCCCCTCCCAAAGCTTTTGCCACCAGACAAGGGAGGGGCTATGGCAACTGCCCCTCCATCATATGAGCAACAACAGCATAAGCCCCCTGATGGGGGTGGAGGTGGAAATGGAGATGGGACATTATATCCTGCCTTGCAGCAATCAAGCACTTTTAGCCCTACAAAAGACCTGTTCTCTGCTGCAATACTGCCTGCCGAGTCTGAAAAACAACTTGTGCCAGCTGATGGGGAACAAATGGTGGGGACCTCATCACAGATTGAAGCTATTAATGCATGCAAAGTGGCAAGAAGCAAGGGGTGTGATTCAAGGAGCAGCATAAGGGATCTCAGCCAGCCCCTGAAGCAGCCCTCATCACAAAAGCAGGAGAAGCTGAGTAGTAAATTTGATACCTCACGTTTGGGCAGGAAGATCCTGCAGAAATGGAAGGATGGCCCAGAGGAGGAATGCAGGAAACCCAAGACCAGAAAGGGGTGCAAGTACAAACTAACAGATGCAGTTTGTCATAGAAATGAGATTCAGATGCTGCAAATGAAAGAAATGCAGAGGAAAAGGGGGGTGAATCCTGCCTGTATGGACAGCAGGCTGTTGCAAAAATACAAGGAGGGAGAAGACATACAGTTTTTGGCTGATTTTGAACTGCCCAACCCTCAAACAAAGAGATCCAGAGTGAGCTGTCCCAAGTTTCAAGCATCAGGATTGCAGGGAAAGCAACTTGGACTTCCCTGTGATTTTCTTCTGTGTGAAATTACTTGCAACTTCTGGAGAATTTGTTCTTTGTGCCTCCACACCTCATCGGCCTGCCTTAATGCAGATGGGTGTGGCTGGAGCATAAAGGAATGTGTGTTTGCCAGAAAAGCTGAAAAGGGGGGTTGTGTGGGATTGTCTTGTGAAGTCAGTGAGACTTAATTTATGGCTTAATTTCAACTTGCCATGCCAAGAACTGTGCTGGAGAGAAGATAGTGTTTGTTTAAGTGTTTAAGAAGAAAGCTTAATCAACATTTGGATTTTTAATTTGGACATTTTAATTGGACTAAAAGGAAAAAAGTTTGTGTGGACTGTAAAGAAGAATTGGCTTTGTTTGCATTTTAAAACCTGAAAACCTTTTTTAAGCAACCTGCTCATGCTATGAGTGTGAAATGCTCTAATGAGATTTGTACTGTATTTGAGTTACCATGCTATGCTGATTTTAAGTTATTGAATGCTTCTTTCATTTACACCAGTGGGAGAAGAAAAAATTTAATGCCTTACTCATGTACTTGGGGAGTGATAAATGCTTTCTAGAATGCAACAGAAACCTCCTTCATGTAAGGAAGAAGAGAACTGTTCATGTTTTGTTCATGCTTAAATGTTTTGCTTATTCTCTTGCAGGGGAAAGACCTGTCTTTGCTTATGTTATGTTTTACCTTATGAAACTGCATTTCTCAAGGTACCTCCAGAAGTACATGGAAGAGTTTTCAGTACCATACACATGTAAATAGGTTTGTGATATTGCATTTGTGTTATGTGTCACTCATGTTTCATATCTAGTTACATGGTACTAGTAATAACAGGGCATGCTCCTGTTTCTTAGGGGAGTTTCTTCCTAAGCCATTGGTCATTTATTGGCAACAAGGGAATCCTGAGTGGAAGGATTCCTGCTCGAGCGATCCGCCCATGGAGAGAGAAGAAGGTTACTCAGCTCCAGGATGGTGGTTCACCAGTAAACTAAATGTGCTGACATTTGTTCTTTTCTTTCTTACTGTGCTTCCAGCTGTAAGAACAATACCTCATGGGGGCAACCCCAACTTTTGGATTCGTCGTGCTAACTATATGTTTGAGGTTCATGGTAAGAATGCAACGTTATACTATGAGCATCCACTGGCAGTGTCTCAAATGGCCTTTCTTCCGGCATTGTTCAACACGCCTGAGTTGGTTATTGGACATTTGCAACATGTTGATAGGTCTACACTCTTCTCTAATCCCCCAGAACAATTTAACAACACCCGCTGGCGAAGCATGACATTCAAGAAATACACTAAAGGACTTTGTTTCTGCTGTCATAGTTCTGGAGTCTGGAATAGTAAATGGAAGTACTGAACTCAAGCACAAAGGGTTTTGAGGAATGTAGGCAATTATACAGGTTGTGATGATTATTTTTGGTTATGGGGTAGTTATAACAGTTCTTATAAGCTTAATTATACCTTGTTTAACACTACTATTGAAGATATATATGATGTGTTTCCTATGTTTACTCCTGATTATTCTGCTATAGATAGTGGTTCAATTTGCAATGGATGGCAAATCAAGGATCCTAACATGTGTTTCTTTTTTAATGGAGTTGCCACGAATTTCCATCCAGGACAATATCAATGTGCAGCATTGGGTTATTTTACCTTACCCGTACAAGTGCAAATGCTGCTTCAGGCAGATGCACGGGGTCGGGAACCAGGGATGTCGGGTAAAATTCCAGGATCTGAATAATACTATTGAGAAAGAACTTCAGAATTTACAGGAGAGCATTACTAACAATGTACGCACTGATGTTAATCTCTTTGATTGGGTGACTTCTTGGTTGCCTGATTTATCTGTCCTTAGACAAGTTTTCTTTTATGGGTTCATTATTATTATCTGCCTTATATCATTGTGTTTTTGCATTAATTGTATTCCTAACCTTATTTCTATGTGTAACGCATGTCCACTGCGTAGAAGGGAGACATCGAGTTTTGCACGACGGCAATTGTACTCAATGAGGTATCATCCTCCGGAACAAGGTACCATGAGTCAGGAGGGGTACGATGTCCAGGAGGACAGTGATGATGTATATGGAGGAGTAGTTATGGAGTATGATGACATGCAGGGGTATGATTAGCCGTCCCTCTCTCAAATTTAAATGAAAAAGGAGGACATGTGGGAATGTATCTGTTTTCCGTCTGGCTGTCTCTGACACATTGTGTAAACAAAGATCTCTTTGCTTACTGAGAGACAACGCTTGCTTTTGGGCATGCGTAGAAGAGTGAAAAAGAATTCTCCTTTCTTCTCCTTATTTGGGTTCTGACATTCTGATTGATTATGTAGGTTAAGTTTCGTTTCTGAGATACTCTGCTTGAATAAAGAGAAGCCATTAGTATCCTTTGTAAAGCCAAAGACTGCAGTCGTGTTTTCTGTCTCTCTCTGTTCTTTCCTTACTCTGAGCCTAATGAAGCTGGACTTTGTGGACTCTTAAGTTTCTATCTTAAAAGATCTGATGATATAAACTGCTGCTTCATGAGACTGATTGAGAAGAGATCTTTACATGAATCAGATTCCTACAACCCCTCCCCACCTTTTCTTACCCAAAAAAAGCCGCCTTTGTACTCAAAGAGAGGGAGGGGGGACGTGGAAGATGTGTCTTCTTGAGATAAAAAAATGCTCCAGTGCTAATACAGTAATACTTTTAAACTTCTACCCCTATTTTTTTTAAAAATAATGACTTCTCTCTCCCCCACTCTATCTATCTTGCGATTTCTCCTCCTAATACTTTACCCTTCTCCTGTCCCCTTCTCTGCCTTTGATCTGTTCTCTTCCCCAACCGCCCCCTCCTGTTCTGAGCCTCCGTAATCTCTTCTTATTCCTCCAGACTCTAACAGCTCCTTCCTTAATGTCAACCACTCTCTTGAAGACACTTCAACCAAGTCAATTGAACTCAAATAATCAAGTGCATCCATTTCTAGATCAATTACATGCATTTTCTTGTCATGAAAAAATCTAAACTGCTGTGGAAATCTCCAATTGTATTTTATCCCTCGCAAAATCAACAATTTAGTCACTGGTTTCATTTTATATCGCCAAACATGTTCATTAACTGCAATGTCATTGTATACCTCCACATCGTTACCATAAATTTTCAAAACACCTGACCCAGCTTGTTTTATAAAAGCCATCACCTTTAACTTGTCTCCCCAATTTGCAAATTTAACCAAAACATTTCTCGAAGCACTTTTCCCTCTTCTTGCACCCAATCTATAAACGTTTGCAATATCTTCATTAACAAAGTCTTTCTCCATTTTCAAATTATTCAACCAATCAATTATTCTATCCTTCAACTGGTCAGGTGATTTCTCAGGCAAATGATGTATCACAATATTCTGCTTTCTCATCATCTCTTCCATGAGATCCAACCTTTTCTCCTGGACCTCAACTTTCAGTTTAACATCTTTATTCTCCTCATGCAATCCTTTCATATCTGTTTGCATCAAATTAACATTTGTTTCCATCTTTTGAAAGGTATAATCAACTTTATGAGCAAAATCTTGAAACATTGTAGCCAATTTATCTTGCTTTCCCATAATTTCATTTTTATCTTTCCCCCTTGCCTCATTAATATCCCAGAAACCTTTCACATTTGCCTCCTCCATTTGTTCAAATTTCTGAAACAATTTACCCATTTCAACCATTAATTGTGTTTGGTCCATTACAGCAGGCTCCGGTGACAGTGTTGGTGGAGTTGCATCTTCAGCAGCGGCCTTCTCCTTCTTCTTAGGACGTACCACCTCCTCCTCCCTTCCTTTCCCTTTCATAAATTTATCCATTGTGGTGTTAATCAACAGTTTCAAAACAACTTCAAAGTCCCCAATTTCTTAATCGAGATCCAATATCAACAAGTGAAGTTCCTAAATTACTCCACTCACTTTGTATAAATTTATATAAATTTGGTCCCAACCAATGATATTTATTCCAATCAAAAAAGAAGAAAGAAAAACAAAGACCACTGCAGTTTTCTTACAATCCAAATTCAAAAACCTTTCCAAGCACCAGGTTTTAAATAAAGATCTGGGACTGTGTTAGAAAAAAAACAAAAAACAAAAAACTAAAGTCCCACTAAGGTAACACAGCCAAATTATTAAAGGAAAAGTCAGCCTAGAAGGAGAAGAGAAGGGGAAAAAAGGTTTCTTATTGTGACTCCAAGGAACAAGTGTCTAATCTCAGTATCCCAATTACAAGACTGCATCCATTTGTATCCGTCTGTGACCAGCTCAAAGCAGCAGGGCAGCAGATTTAAAAACGACCACTGTATATCCAAATATGTCAGAATATATCCAGGCTCCCTCTCTTCTCACTGATCCCATTGATTCCACAGTCTGTTATAATCCAATTGCAATGTTGTATCCAAATTTCATGAGGGTGAAAAGATCGGTAACAATATATCCAAACACAGGAGGGGGAGAGGAGAGAAATAGAAAAAAAGTACTCTTGTAATCCACTCAGCACTTTCTCCGTTCAAAACTCAGGGAGAAGTATTTCAAAGTAATAATCCACCAAGATGGAGAGTAAAGCAAGCCAAAAATATCACTTGGAGAAAAGGAGAAATATGCAGGGTTGAATATTTAAAGCAAGGAAACAATAACCCCAAAGTCCACAGTATCTTGCAGCGCCTGGGAACCTCTGGGGCCAAGACCGATCTCGCCCCTCCTCCTCCTCCTGCTCAGCCCGTACTTCCAAAAACCTTCTATCTATCTTTGCACTTTCCCTATTCTTTCTTTCTTCTTTCTTCAACCTTCTCAGCACCTTTTCTAATCCTCTCGAACACTCTCGAAAGTCCAAAACAATCTCTGTGCTTCCTTTTCCCTCTCCACTTTCACTTAACTTTCGATTTCACCGCCGCCATTACTCATCCTTTACCTTCTCGTTCTCTCTCCCTCCTTTCTCCCTCCTTCGTCACTTGCCTTTCCACAACTGGGCTCTCACTGCCTCGGTCCTCAGAGGTCCCACTGTCTGCCGCGTCCTCTCTCAGCCATCTTTTAACTTTTCATAAACTTTTCTGGTCCCCCCTCCTCTGGAGAAGGCAGTGGCACGTCAGCTGCAGGGGGTACTGGATGAAGCGGAATATCTGGACCCATTCCAGTCAGGATTCAGACCCGGATATGGTACTGAGACTGCATTGATCACGCTGATGGATGATCTCTGGCGAGAGCGGGATGGCGGTCATCCATCTGTCCTTGCTCTTCTTGACCTCTCAGCGGCCTTTGATACCGTTGACCACGGTATCCTTCTGGAACGGCTCCGAGGATTGGGGATCCAGGGCACGGTGTGGTCCTGGTTTACCTCATTTCTGAGGGGCCGGACCCATTCGGTATGGTTGGAGAGTGAGAGGTTGAGTCCTAGGCCCCTAAAATATGGGGTGCCTCAGGGCTCGGTACTCTCTCCTCTCCTATTTAACATCTACATGAAGCCGCTGGGTGAGATCATCCGTTCCCACGGGGTGCGGTACCACCAGTACGCGGATGACACACAGTTGTACATCTCGGCCCGTGGGGACCCCAGTGATGCAGTCAAAGTCCTTTCCAGCTGTCTGGAGGCTGTTGGGGTCTGGATGGGGGCAAATGGGCTACAGCTGAATCCTAGCAAGACTGAGTGGCTATGGATAGGGGGTCCTGCGTTATCCCAGGAGCTACCATCTTTGGTTTTGGATGGGGCTGTTTTGCCCCAGACCAACCGGGTGCGCAACTTGGTGGTCCTCCTGGATTCGCAGCTGCTGCTAGAAGAACAGGTGGCGGCTGTGGCCAGGAGGGTCTTCGCCCAACTTTGGGTGATTTGCCAGTTGCGCCCGCTCCTGGACCGGGACTCTTTGCTCATGGTCACTCATGCTCTGGTGACCTCCAGACTAGATTATTGTAATGCGCTCTACATTGGGCTGCCCTTGATGACCATTCGGAGGCTGCAGCTGGTCCAGAATGCCGCAGCCCGGGTGGTGATGGGGTGTGGACGTTATGCCCATGCCTCACCACTGCTTCGGGGCTGCACTGGTTACCAGTTTGTCTCCGGGTACAATTCAAGGTGCTGGTTTTGACCTTTAAAGCCCTACATGGTAGTGGGCCAGGGTATCTTAGAGACCGCATCATCCTAAGGACGTCTGTCCATCCAACCAGAGCAGACCGGAGAGGCTCTCTAATTGTGCCATCAGCCAGGGGGGCTCGCCTCTCTGGCACAAGGACGAGGGCCTTCATCTTCCTTACCATCTGAGACTGCAACGGTTGGGCCTCTTCACTCTTGAACGACGACGTCTAAGAGGTGACCTGATTGAAGTTTATAAAATCATGCACGGTGTGGACAAAGTAGATAAGGAAAAACTATTTTCCCTATTGCATAACACTAGAACTAGGGGGCACTCCATGAATCTTTTGGGTACTAGTTCTCAAACAAATAAGAGAAAGTACTTTTTCACCCAGAGGATCACTGGTCTATGGAACTCCCTGCCAGATGAAGTGGTGACAGCTGTCAGGCTTGACAGCTTCAAGAAAGGATTAGACAAGTTCATGGAGGACAATGGTATCAATGGCTATAATTATGGGTACCTAAGGACAACTTCTTGGTTGGAGAGATAGGCAGGATATCTCTCAATGCCATTTCCAGGGAATCCTAAGGAGGTGAAGGCATCTGCTTGGGAATACCCTGAAGCAAATGGTGAGCCACTGTGTGAGACAGAATGCTGGACTGGATGGGCTGTGGCCTGTTCCAGCAAAGCTGTTCTTATGTTCTTACCGTATTTATTCGAGTATAACGCGCACTCATGTATAACGCGCACCCCTAATTTTCCATGAAATCTCGGTATAAATTTTTTTTCGCCTGGGAGGAGGGCCGTGGCATGCTCCGTGCCTACCCGGCGCCGGCTTCTTGAGTCGCGCGGCCCGGGTAGTGCGTGGAGGTGAGCGGCGACGGCAGCGGGACCTGGGCGCCTGGGAGGAGGGCCGTGGCGTGCTCCGTGCCTACCCGGCGCCGGCTTCTTGAGTCGTGCGGCCCGGGTAGCGTGGAGCACGCCGCGGCACTCCCCCGGAGGGTTCCCTTCTCGACCCGGCGGGTGCGTGGAGGTGAGCGGTGGCGGCAGCGGGACCTGGGCGCCTGCCGCCGCCTGGGAGGAGGGCCGCGGCGTGCTCTTGAGGCTCGTTTAAAAGAGGCTCGTGTATAACGCGCACCCAGTTCTCGTGTATAACGCGCACCCAAACTTTGAGTCTTTTTTTGGGTATAAAATTTTGCGCGTTATACTCGAATAAATACGGTATGTTCTTATGTGTCCGCACCGGCCCTTTGGAACCTCCTGCCTGTGGAACTGCGTCTCCAGACGGAGTTGTTGCCCTTTAGGAAGGAACTAAAGACCTGGCTGGTGGGCCAAGTTTGGGGTGCGGGTGGGGATGGGGGTACTGTTGGGTGGTTGGTATAGAGAAGTGTGCCTTCCCCCAAGGTCCCTTCGGTTCTTGCGCACCTTTTAGGGGTGGGTTTTTTAACTTTTAACTTTGTTTTATCATGTGTCTTTTATGTATTTACTGTCCGCTATGTAAACCGCCCTGAGTTGGGTTGTACCTGAGTGGGCGGTATATAAGCGTGAAAAATAAACGAACGAACGAACGAACGAACGAACGAACGAACGAACGAACGAACGAACGAACGAACGAACGAACGAACGAACGAACGAACGAACGAACGAACGAACGAACGAACGAACGAACGAACGAACGAACGAACGAACGAACGAACGAACGAACGAACGAACGAACGAACGAACGAACGAACGAACGAACGAACGAACGAACGAACGAACGAACGAACGAACGAACGAACGAACGAACGAACGAACGAACGAACGAACGAACGAACGAACGAACGAACGAACGAACGAACGAACGAACGAACGAACGAACGAACGAACGAACGAACGAACGAACGAACGAACGAACGAACGAACGAACGAACGAACGAACGAACGAACGAACGAACGAACGAACGAACGAACGAACGAACGAACGAACGAACGAACGAACGAACGAACGAACGAACGAACGAACGAACGAACGAACGAACGAACGAACGAACGAACGAACGAACGAACGAACGAACGAACGAACGAACGAACGAACGAACGAACGAACGAACGAACGAACGAACGAACGAACGAACGAACGAACGAACGAACGAACGAACGAACGAACGAACGAACGAACGAACGAACGAACAAACAAACAAACAAACAAACAAACAAACAAACAAACAAACAAACAAACAAACAAACAAACAAACAAACAAACATGTCTCGCCCGCCCACAGTGCGGCTGGTTAGCCACCGGCTTCTGCCGTTTGCCTTACCAGTCGCCTCTGCTCCACACGCTTCGACTCCAGGAAATGATGACCAGAGAAAAACACCTTGATTTAGATGGATATAAATCTCGTTGTTGATGGGTTTTTAAAAGCTTTTTATGTGGTAGATCTCATTTGTATAGCATGAACAATTGAAGAAGATGTTAATCCTCCGCCATCTTTGCCATGCCCCAATGAATTTGTGTATCCTTAACTGAATTTCTTGACTTTGCAAGTTATTCATGAAACTTTTTCAGTGACCATTAATGACAACCACTGTGCCATAGGTTATAAATGGAACAAAATTCTCCATACAGATAGCCTAAACCAGCTTATTTTTCTCAGAAAAGACACTAATGTCCTACTGTCTCTTCGTATGAGGAATTTTCTAAAGGTGCATGAGAGCTTTCCAATTGTAGCTTCTTCTTCCATGTCTAGGCCAGACGTGAAACTGCCAAAATGAAGCCACCTTTTGGTGAGTTCATTCTGCAGTTTCTTTCGCCTTACCTCATCTGAGAAAGATTAGCCAGCACAAGGTGGCCATTGCCCAGGGTATACTCGATTATGGTTAAGAAATACCACAATCTTCAAAGAGGCTCTTTCTGTGTACCCCTCCAATTGAATTGTAGCTGAGAGAATGATATGCTAAAATCTTCTCCTGCATAGTGACTTTGTTCCCAAGATTTAGATTTGTTCTGCTTTTCTTTTTAAAATCTATTTTAGTGCACTAGGCTTGACAGAGTGAACCAAAGAGAAATTGAGTCTGTGGCCAGACTAAAATGATTACAGCAAAGTCTTTGTTTATAGAAGATGGAGATCGGCTGCAGCCTTTGGATTTTGTTTAAAGTTCTCTTTTAACCACTTATTTTTGTGCTTAGATTTGCAGCTCTTGTAAAGTAACAAAGTGGTAAAAGCCAATGTGATATATATATAATTGTACAGTAACTATTGGTATTGATGCAGGAGTGCTCAGAGATCTCAGTATAACTACGGGGACGCCGCAGGGGTGTGTGCTGAGCCTGCTGCTGTACACGCTTTACACATATGATTGTGTTCCCAGTTACCCCAGCAATAAGATCATCAAGTTTGCAGACAACACAACGGTGGTGGGTCTGATTACTGCTGGGGAGGGGGAGTCAGCTTACAGGAAGGAGGTTGAGATGCTGACAGAGTGGTGTAGGGAAAACAATTTATTCCTCAATGTAAAAAAGACAAAAGAGATCATTGTGGACTTTAGAAAATGCAAATTGAACATCCAGCCACTTATTATTGAAGGGAATTGTGTGGAACAGGTCTCGGTGTTTCAATTTCTGGGAATGGAGCTGAGGGATGATCTAACATGGGGAGCAAACACCAAAGATCTGATGAAAAGAGCACAGCAGAGGTTATACTTCTTGAGAATCCTCAGGAAGAACAATTTTAATTTAATTTAATTTAATTTAATAGTCATATTTATATATGCCGCCCACTCAGGCAGAACCCGACTCAGGGCGGCATTACAACAAGTTCTAAAAACACATAAAAACACTTTAAAAGCCCCATATCCCACCCACTTTAAAAAACCCATATCCCACCCACCCATCCCACCCACTATAAAAAGAAGAAGAGAGAGTTCTTAATTGTTTACATAAGCCAGCAGGCGGGGACTATGTTCCTATTCGGGCCCCATACCTGCCCTGCCAGCCAGGTCTTCAATCCTTTCCTGAAGGGCAGCAATTCTCTTTGAAGTCTTAGATCTGTTGGCAGGAGGTTCCAGAGAGTTGGTGCGGACACGGAGAAGGTCCTCCTTTGGGTGCTGGACAGATGTGCACCCCTAACTGATGGCACCATTAGAGAGACCCTCCGGTCCACTCTGGTTGGATGGGCAGACACTCTTGGGACGATGCGGTCTCTAAGCTATCCTGGCCCACTGCCATATAGAGCTTTAAAGGTCAAAACCAGCAACTTGAATTGCACCCAGAGACAAACTGGTAACCAGTGCAGCTCCCGAAGTAGCGGTGAGGCATGGGCATATCGCCCACATCCCATCACCACACGGGCTGCCCCATGTAGAGCACATTACAATAATCTAGTTGGGAAGTGACCAGAGCATGGGTGACCATAAGCAAGGAGCCCCGGTCCAGGAGCGTGCGCAACTGGCGAATCACCCGAAGTTGGGCAAAAGCCCTCCTGGCCACAGCCGCTACTTGTTCTTCTAGCAGCAGCCGTGAGTCCAGAAGGACCCCCAAGTTGTGCACTGGGTCTGCTTGGGGCAAAACAGCCCCATCCAGTACCAAAGATGGTAACTCCCTGGATAACACAGGGCCCCTTATCCACAGCCACGCTGTCTTGCTGGGATTCAGCCGAAGCCCATTGGCCCCCATCCAGACCCCAATGGCCTCCAGGAATCCGGATAGGATTTCAACAGCATCACTGGGGTCCCCACGGGCCGAGATGTACAACTGAGTGACATCCGCGTACTGATGGTACCGCACCCCGTGGGAATGAATGATCTCACCCAGTGGCTTCATGTAGATGTTAAATAGGAGAGGAGAGAGCACTGAGCCCTGAGGCACCCCATACTTGAGGAGCCTAGGGCTGGACCTCTCACTCTCTAACCACACCGACTGGGTACGGCCCTCCAGAAAAGAGGAAAACCAGGACAACACAGTGCCCTGGATCTCCAATCCTTTGAGCCGTTCCAGAAGGATACCGTGGTCGACGGTATCGAAGGCCACTGAGAGGTCAAGAAGAGCAAGGACGGATGGATAACCCCCTTCCCGCTCCCACCAGAGATCATCCATCAGTGCGACCAATGCCGTCTCCGTACCATACCCGGGCCTGAATCCTGATTGAAAGGGGTCTAGATAAGCCGCTTCCTTCAGGACACTCTGCAGCTGGCGTGCCACCGCCTTCTCCAAAACCTTACCCAGAAAGGGCAGGTTAGAAACCGGCCTGTAGTTGTTAAGGACAGTTGGGTCAAGGGATATTTTCTTCAGGAGGGGGCGCACCAAAGCATGTTTTAGGGGTGCAGGAAATACCCCCTCCCCTAATGATGCATTTATTATCGCCCCAACCCAGCCACCTGTCACCACCTTGGAGGCTTTCACCAACCAGGTGGGACAGGGGTCCAAAGGACATGTAGTGGCACGCACAGCTGCAAGGAGCCTGTCCATTTCATCAGGGACAACAGGATCAAACTGATCCCAGATCGTACAGCAAGACTGTGCTCCGGTACCCCCCCCCGACGCTCCCCATCCACGCCGGGATTCAGTCCTGAACAAATCCGATCGATTTTCTCCACCAGATGGTCAGCAAAGTCCTCAGCCGAACCCTGCCAACCGGGCACCGATCCCCCCCCCTACCGAGGAGGGACCTGGTTACCCGGAACAGGGCGGCTGGGCGGTTATCAGCAGAGGCAATAAGGGTGGTGAAGTATTGCTGCCTCACCACCCCCATCGCCACTAGGTAGGCCCTAATAGCAGCTCTAGCTAGTGTCCAATCGGAGTCATCCTGGGTCTTCACCCAGCGGCGCTCTTTGCCCGTTTGAGTTCCCGCAGTTCATCCGTGAACCATGGGGATGACCTAACCCCACGGGCACAGAGAGGCCGCAGTGGTGCGATTTCATCCAAGGCTGCTGTTGCCGTCCTGTTCCACAGGTCGACAAGTGCCTCGGGTGAATCGTGTAGCCGATCCAGAGGAACATCCCCCAGTTCCCTCTAGAATCCACCTGGATCCATTAGTCGCCGAGGGCGGGCCATTTTAATAGGCCCTGCCTCCCTACAATGAAGCGTCGCCCCCAGAAAGTCATGAGTCACCAGATAGTGATCTGACCATGACACAGGTGAGATGACTAAATCCTGTAATCTCAGATCACTCTGCCACTGCTCCGACAAGAAAACTAAGTCTGGCATGTGACCACTGCCCTTGGTCGGACCCCGAACTACCTGAGTCAGGCCCATGGCTGCCATGGAAGCCATGAACTCCCTTGCCACCTCAGAAGCCATCCCCAATGATGGCAAATTGAAGTCCCCCAGAACCATAAGCCTCGGGAACTCCAACGCCAGCATCGAGGCGGCTTCGAGGAGCTCAGGCAGGGCATCCCTTACCCTGCAAGGGGGCAGGTACAGGAGTAAGATCCCCAACTGACCCTTGGGGCCCAACCATAGAAGCAGGGCCTCACAACCAGACACTTGTGGAGCAGTGGCCCTAGCAATTCCCAAAGACTCCCTGGCAACAATGGCGACACCACCGCCCCTCCCCTCACCTCTAGGCTGGTGCCAAATACCGAACCCAGCTGGACACATGTCCGAAAGAGGTACTGCATCCTCAGGTGACAGCCAGGTTTCGGTGATGCATGCCAGGTCGGCCCGCCCCTCTTGGATAGAATCTTAGATCAGGGGGGCCTTATTACAGACCGATCTAGCATTCACCAGCAGCAGCCTAAGGGCGGGGTCACTCTGGATCTGCTGCTCAGGGCCCAGAGATGTACCTGCAGGGCTGGAATGAGGGACCGCACTTAAACATCAGACCCGCATTCCCCGAACAATCTTTCAAAGGACCTGCTGTTGGCATTCTACCACTGTACCATAGATAATGTGTTAACCTATGGTCTGTGTGTACGGTTTGGGAGTTGTACAGCTAGGGAAAGAACAATGCTGTCCAGGGTCGTAAATACTGTGGAGGGGATAATCGGGTGTACTCTTCCCACTCTAGATCAAATCTATGCCACCAGGTGTTATAAGAAAGCTGTAGAGATTGCGCAAGATAGTACGCACCCTGGAAATGATCTCTTTCAGCTTCTGCCTTCTAGAAGAAGGTATAGGGTCATAAAGACCAGGACCAGCCGCTTAAGAAATAGTTTCTACACAAAAGCGGCTCTGGCTTTGAATGCAGTGCAATGCATGAGGGAGCTTCTGTATATAGTTTTTAGAGTTTTTAGAGTATTAGAGCTTTTTAGGGACTAAATGTGCATATGTGGGGTGGGAGTATGTTGATAATTTTGTATAGTTGTATTTTGTTTAGGTTTTTTGATAAGTGTTCCCCCCCCCCCCAATCTCGTTGTTCTGTGCAGGACAATGACAATAAAGATTTATCTAAAAAAGAGAAGGGGTAGACTTAATGTTAGAGCAGCACTGGTGTTTTATGCAACATCTTGTGAGGAGGATGGGAAGAACTCTTGCCCAATTCCTTGTTCTCATAAATATTGACTGCCTTCTTAACCAAACAAGACTATCTCAACAAGGACTTTGATAACCTGATGAGATTCTTCAACTCCTGTTAATTAATTAATTCAGCTATGTTATTATTTACTTAATTATCTTGATTGTATTGAAATTTGTATGTTGTATTCTATGCTTATTGATTGTCATTATGTATTATTGTATTATTTAATTTGTTGTTTGCCGCCTTGAGTCAGCTTCGGCTTGAGAAAGGCGGGATATAAATTAAATTGGAAAATGGAAACTAAAGGACTTTCATTTTCATCATTCAAGGCATTTTTTCCAAATTATTTTTCCACAAAAAGCTAAATACGTAGCAGTGACACTTGTTCATTAATGAAATGCTGCCCCTTCTCGGAGTCACACTACCTCAAGACACCCCACTCCTGACTACTTATTTACCAATAGAAGAAGCCTCTTTATACATTAATGCCTGTCTGTTGATCTGAGGACCTCTATGTATTCATGTGAACATAATTGTGTCTGTGCGTGCATTTGTATGATTACCCACTTTTGCCCTGGCTCCACCAACTATTGGTTGCTGTGCTTTGCCAGTTATAATGAGTATCACTTCCCAATAGTATACATACACAGAATGCTCAAAAGGACTGGCTTATTATACTATAGAACAAACTGTCACTGGTGGGACTAATAGCTTATTCTTGCCTCAACCTCTTTAAGGTTTTGGAGACTGCTGCCAAAGGAGAGGGTAAATCTTTGAAAATAAACCTTTCATGGTTTAGAGATGAGAAAACTCTTCAGAAAACTCTGTCATCTGCTTCTTCTGGAACCACAGTTAGCAATAGCTGGATCTTACTTTCTCTTAATGATTCTCCTCTGTTGAAGAGTTATAATGTTATGCCATTTTACCCCTGCTGATGTGGTTCTAGTATCTCATTGTTCCTCAGTATTTGCACCCATTCTACTTGAATCTTATTTTACAACAATACGACATCTATATTACTGGATTTCTGTTGGAATTATTATGTTATTTTTAATACACACACACACACACAACGGCATAGTGTTGTTACTTTTAGAGGTAGGGTGTGTCTGTAAACAAGAGTAAAAACTATACCCAATCCAAATCAACTGCTGGCTAGCTGCTTAAGTGCTCAGTAGTTGAGTGTAAAAGAATGAAATCAAAGCCACAAGCCAGCTGTGAAGCCAAAAATCATGCACATATCAATCCAACAAGGCCAAGAGGCAGCAAACAGGTAGGGATCCACAACAGTTCAATTAGATAGACATGAGTCCAAAACCTAGGCAATGCGAGAAAGACTAAATCAGAATTTAATATAACTACCTATGTTATTTCTAATAGTCTGGTTTGCATAGTATGATTGCATTTATTGCCCTTGGCCTTGGACCCTCCCTGCTTCAGCTGGTTTCAATTAGCTTCAGTGGTTAGCCTTAAAAATTCCCATACTGCCTTAGTGGTTTTCTAACATCCTGATTTACTGGTGCTGTTTAGGGCTAGGAGTTTCTTAATCTATTAGTTGTCTCTTAGAAGGACAGGGCCTTCTCTCACAAGGCTCAGCTTTTTTTAAATCAAAGTCTTGTTCCTCTGGAGCAGGGTTCTCAGTAAAAAAAAAAATCCGAAACAATGTATGTATTACAAAAAACTCAAACTCAACCCCACACAACTGAGTCCACTTCTTTCTAGGCCAGACAGGCCGAGGGAAGAAGTCCAGAGTGTCAGCATCGGCGGTGTTTTTGTGGCCACGGGGGCTGCAGGACAGCTGCTCCCACTTCCCTCTGGCCGGCTGGGCTGAGAGTAGGAGTCCGGGATGTCAACAGGGAGGTGCTTTTGTGGCTGTGGGACAGCTGCTCCCACTTCCCTCTGGCTGGCCGGGCTGAGGGAAGTAGTCCGGGACGTCGGCATCGGCACATTTTTTTAAAAAACCCATGGATTAAAAAAATGTCAGTATTGGGAGAAATACATTGTACCAGATGGAGGAGCAGACTAGAGTACACCTCAGACTATGATGAGTAAAACAATAATCAGAAGACAAGCTACATTTTTCTCAGGGCCATCCCTGTTCTTCATGGTGAAGACATGAATGTAAGGATTGCTCATCTTCATTCATGAAAATTAAGCACAAAATGATTTGCATCCTTACTTAGGAACCATTTGATAGTTCCACTACCATAGCAATAATTGGCAGCTGCTACTCATATCTGAGTATACATTTCCCCCTGGAAATCCTGGGAAAATGCCACTGTGTGAATTTGTTTAGGGTGGATTGCAGCTTGCCATGAAGTGACCCACACACTGTGATCATGGAGCCATCTTCTGTGGCACATATTAAATGAGACATGCAGGATTTAACACTGGGACAACAATGGACTGCCACAGCCTTGAGGATATTAACAAGGTGTACCTTCACAGCCAGTCCATCTTGCATGCCTCTTCCACCACCATGACCATTAGGAATCAAAATAGTGAAGTGGTTCCTCTATTGCGCATTTTGCCATTGGGCACAATATGATGGTTTCCAGTGGCTTTTCCTCGACTGAGTGGGCCATCACCCCAAATAAAGGGGCTCATCCATCCATAGCCATTGGCCAATTTAGAGAGTCAGGTTATTTACCACCACGCAACATTCATTGTTGATTTGTTGACTGTACGGTCTACTCCATTATCGTAGTGGGATGTCCGGCCAGACATTTATAGCAGTAATATCTGTTGCAGAAACATGTGCAATTGATCACTTAATCTGAAATACATATTATTAAGGAGGCAGATAAAATTACTGTTCAGTGATGAAGACACTGTTGTACTCCTGTGTGCTTGTTATTGTCCATGGCAGTTAAAGTAGCATTCCTTATTCACTTGGAAAAATCAATAATTGATCAATAATGATTGAACTAGCCCCCAAACCACCAGCAGTAGAGCCTATCATTTGGTACATTTGTGCAGCTGGAGATAAGAAAGCCAACATGGTAGAGTAAGTAAAGTACTGCACTTGGACTCGGGAGACCTGGGTTCTATTCCCCTCTCATCTATGAAAACTCACAGGAGTGATAGCAATAGTAAAACCACTTCTTGAACATCCAACATATTGCAAACCCAAATGAAGGTCATAATAAGCTGGAAATAATTTGTTGGCATGTAGCAAGACCTGCTGATAGGGGATAAAGACCGTAGGAAAGCTATTAGTATCACTCACATCCACTACCCCCTAAAAACATGTCCCTTTTCCTTACTGAAATATAAATGACACCACTACTTTCTGAATCATTAAAATACACACCATCTCTCTTCCCACCAGGAATTGTCTGGAAGAGGATGTGCTTTATTGTATACCATGCCACTAACACATCATTTGCTGATTTGCTTGAAATAAATCCAAACAGATTGTCTGTGGAGCAAATCCTACTGTCTCTGGGTCAACTGGTTTCCATAGAGTGAGCAGGCAATCAAATATGTGTGCTTAGACAGCACTGTGACTTCATTTATGATCTTTGATTGGCAGGGATCACTCAAAGACACAGAAAAAAGGGCTAAGGGCAGAGATGCAGAAGTAGACAGGATAACAGGCTTTTAAAAGTGGTGGTAGGGTGAACGTTGAGTTGGGAAGGTTAGCAGAAAAGCTGGGACACTTTAAATAAACTGATAGTAAGATAAGTATCTGTCTCAATAAAAATCCATTAATAGTTAGCTAACTCTTAATCCCTTTCCAATAAGTTTCTCCATCTCTTTGTGAAACTTATGTCCCTCTGAGAATTTTCCAGGAAAGGTTTTAGACACACACACACCCCACGCCCCAAGAAGGCCATATTTTCAATCTAGCCACAAAAAAAGCACATCTGGCACAGTCACATTTCCCACTCCATTACAAAAGACCCCCTGCAGTACTGCCATTAAAGTTTTGGAAGTGAAGAAACATCACAAACACACAACCTGACACACACTTTCCAGAGCTGGACTATTGAGAGACTTAGCACTGAGTTCAGAAACAGGAAAAAATTCCAATAATTGTGTTCTGTGAAGTTTCACATTCTCATTCATATATGAACCATTCTCCAAAAATAGTGGTCATCTGGCAGCTACAGACTATGCTACCTAAATTCTTTTTAAAACTATCTCAGTATTTAATTGGGGTACACAGAAAGTGACTCCTCAAAGATTGTGGTATTTTTGAACCACAATCGGGCATACTCTGGTAACAGCTATCTTGTGTTGCCAGCTAATCTTTCTCACACTAGGTCAGGTGAAAGGAACTGCACAATGAACTTACCAAAAGGTTCCTTTGTTTTGGCAGTTCCACGCCTAGGCTTGACACAGAAGAAGAAGTGTTTAATTACCTTTCATTATAACAATGATTCCTGAGTCTCATTCTCCGCTTACTGATCCCTGCTGGCTGCCCTAGGTTATCTCATGAACAGTCTGGTTGAAATCCTGTTGCTTAACATAGTAAGTCACAAATAGAGTAGGCCTTGAATCAGTTGAAAGTATGGATCATCAATTCTCCACTTATTTAATGTGTCTAAGCCACAGGGCTTCAACCATAGATGCATTAGCATAGCTGTTAAACTATTTTCTGCAACACCCTTCTTGCTTTTTTTTATTCCCTCTTTACTGATGTATCTGCACCACAAAATACATGGGGGGGGGGAGATAAGGAAAATGTTAAATTGTGAGGAGTGGTATGGATCTTAATGAAATGTGCATACATACATTAGAATAGAAAGACTCAATTAAGTAAAACAGTTCATGGCATAGAAATTTTCTCCAGCTTTAGTGTTCTAAATTGTAACAAAGTTTTCCTATTGTCTTTGAATTTCACATTTTCTTTAAGTTCTGTAGCATAATTCATTCCATTATTACGGAGTCCAGCATCCTGATGAACTGTCAGATAATAGTAGGGCCAAATCTTTTCCCCATCCATAAGAATGTATTACTATTTTTGCTGCATTTAGTAAATTATTACAGTGCCCAGTCCAAGTTATGATAGTGTATGTGACCTTTCTACATAGCTTTACATAACATAAGAACATAAGAACAGCCTTGCTGGAACAGGCCACAGCCCATCCAGTCCAGCACTCTGTCTCACACAGTGGCTCACCATCATCAGGGTATTATTCCCAAGCAGATGCCTTCACCTGCTTAGGATTCCCTGGAAATGGCATTGAGAGATATCCTGCCTATCTCTCCAACCCGGAGGTTGTTCTTAGGTATCCATAATTATAGCCATTGATACCCTTGTCCTCCATGAACTTGTCCAATACTTTCTTGAAGCTGTCAAGACTGACAGCTGTCACCACTTCTTCTGGCAGGGAGTTCCATAGACCAGTGATCCTCTGGGTGAAAAAGTACTTTCTCTTATTTGTTTGAGAACTAGCACCCAAAAGTTTCATGGAGTGCCCCCTAGTGCTAGTGTTATGTGACAGGGAAAACAGTTTTTCCTTATCTACTTTGTCCACACCATGCATGATTTTATAAACTTCAATCAGGTCACCTCTTAGATGCTGTCGTTCAAGAGTGAAGAGGCCCAACCTTTGCAGCCTCAGATGGTAAGGAAGGTGTTCCAGTCCCCTAATAATTCTGGTTGCCCTCCTCTGCACTTTCAGTGACAAAGTTTAGTAGATCTGCTTGTTTCTTCCTTTTGCACCATAATTGTAGTGTGAAATTAGCAAAGAGCTTGTAAAAGATTTTTCATACTGGGAAATTAGCAAACTCTTCTAAGGTGGAGCAACAATATAGGAGGAGGTACTGTATAGTGGATATCCCTGTCCTAGCTAGTAAACGATGAAAGGAAGACAGTACTGTTTCAGAGTAAGTATATTCTCATTCTCCCAAGCCAAAGAAATCTGGGCAGTCTCTGATAAAGCTGAATGAAAGTGATAGCTGTCTTTGAATTTAAGTTAGCAACAGAATTAACTAAGCATCTGGACCCAATATTGGGTATCATGGATTTTGCTTGTTAGTATCTTGGCGATAAGTTCAAAGATAAATGTCTCTTAGTGTAGTTAAGGAATGATTACGCCCAGTTCATTAACATAGCTCCATTTACCAAAGCAAACTTATTTATGTGTGCAAATGTTATTCACCTAGAACAAAATATTTCTACATCTCATTGGATCCAATGGACAACATGCACTTACCTTTACACTGATAAAAAATAACAGGCATGAAGAATAACTCTTTTGTCCTATTTGCACACTTAAAATATGATAGTGGTGGATGATGGTAATATACTGTAATGCCTCTGGTGTGATCAATCAAAGGGCAGGCTCCTGTAGCATTTGACTTCTGGCACTTGTTAACTGATAAGAAGATAAATGCAGGCAGGTGCATTGGGATTAGAGCCTGAAAATATCATCTCTCAGTAGCATTAACAATGCTCCTACTCTTGTATCTAAAAGATGGTTACCCAGCTGGTCAGAATTACTGACCAGCTCCATTTGGTTTGAAGACATATATAACTCTACTGCTACAGATCTGATGAGTGACTGATTGTTGGTGCCAGCTGAGGATATAACCCTAATTATCAAAAGAAGTGATTCTTAAAATGGTAATGTTACACACTGTACACACTTGGACAGGCTACAGCTAGCATGAATGCTATCAGACATGCATACAATGACTAGAACAGTGATGGCGAACCTATGGCACGTGTGCCAGAGGTGGCAATCAGAGCCCTCTCTGTGGGCACCCATGCAGTCACCCCAACACAGAGTTCACCCTGTCCCTCTGACTAGCAGCCCAATGGGAGCACTTCCTTCCTCCCCCAGCACAGAGTTCACTCCACCCCTCTGCCCAGCAGCCCAATGGGAGCATTTAGTTTCTTCCCCTGTTGCTGTGTTGGCACTTTGTGATAAATAAGTGTTTTGTGGGTTGCAGTTTGGGGCCTCGGTCTCTAAAAGGTTCGTCATCACTGGACTAGAAGGACCAGTGAAGATCACAACCCAGAACTAGAACTAGCTTGGCTACTGTCACAACAACTGTAGCTTGCTCAAGGGACTTCTTTCACCAACAGATATGTGGAATATGCTGTACCAAACATTTTTAAAGTATTCTTATGCATGCTACATATTGAGCTATTTGATTAGGTATATGTGCACCAAAAGTAACATACTAGGTAGCACTTATTTTGCAATCAAGATACTGTACAATGATGGAAAAGGAATGCACTGACTTCTCAATTCAGTGGAAACTTAGCCTGTTTTCACTTCCTGAGCCTAGACATGATCCAGGAAGCATTTCAACCTTAGAATCCATACTTTTCTGAAGAAACTGTCCCACAAAGAACAAACAAATCAATAAATTTATTTATTTTATTTTATTTATTTATTTTTCACGCTTATATACCGCCCACTCAGGTACAACCCACTCAGGGCGGTTTACATAGCGGACAGTAAATACATAAAAGACACATAATAAAACAAAGTTAAAAGTTAAAAAACCCACCTCTAAAAGGTGTGCAAGAACCGAAGGGACCTTGGGGGAAGGCACACTTCTCTATACCAACCACCCAACGGTACCCCCATCCCCACCCGCACCCCAAACTTGGCCCGCCAGCAAGGTCTTTAGTTCCTTCCTAAAGGGCAACAACTCCGTCTGGAGATGCAGTTCCACAGGCAGGAGGTTCCAAAGGGCTGGTGCAGACATGGAGACGGCCCTCCTCCTTGTGCCAGAGAGGCGAGCCCCCCTGGCTGATGGCACAATTAGAGAGCCCCTCCGGTCCACTCTGGTTGGATGGACAGACATCCTTAGGGTGATGCGGTCTCTAAGATACCCTGGCCCACTACCATGTAGGGCTTTAAAGGTCAAAACCAGCACCTTGAATTGCACCCAGAGACAAACTGGTAACCACTGCAGCCCCCGAAGCAGTGGTGAGGCATGGGCATAACGTCCACACCCCATCACCACCCGGGCCGCAGCATTCTGGACCAGCTGCAGCCTCCGAATGGTTATCAAGGGCAGTCCTATGTAGAGCGTATTACAGTAGTCTAGTCTGGAGGTCACCAGAGCGTGAGTGACCATGAGCAAAGAGTCCCGGTCCAGGAGTGGGCGCAACTGGCGAATCACCCGAAGTTGGGCGAAGGCCCTCCTGGCCACAGCCGCCACCTGTTCTTCTAGCAGCAGCTGCGAATCCAGGAGGACCCCCAAGTCGCGCACCGGGTTGGTCTGGGGCAAAACAGCCCCACCCAAAACCAAAGATGGTAGCTCCCGGGATAACGCAGGACCCCCTATCCATAGCCACCCAGTCTTGCTAGGATTCAGCTGTAGCCCAAAAGATGTTTTTATTAGAAAATGTGAGCAGAAGACATGCACACAAACTTAGCCATTGCCAGGGCTCTTGGTTACTTCTGATCAGCCATAGCTGTCATCTCTGTGTCAACCCCTGCTTATATTAGCTGCCATTCCTGTTATTTGCCTCCATTTCTGGTTGGATTCAAAGAATGAAACTGTGAATTCCCATACGATTCTGGGTAGCAGCTTCATATAATCCAGGGATTCTCAACGTGCAGCCCGTGGGACAGATGCAGCCCAAAGCACCATTTCATTTGCCCCTCCCCAACTCCACCACACCAGGAAGTGCGATGGGGTGGAGGAAGGGCAAAATGGCTGTCTGGCCCCCAAAGCTGTCTGAAGGAGTGTGACCCGGCCACCGTCTTTAAAAGGTTGAGAACTCCCAATATAATTGATGCTGCATACAGCATCAAGACCAGTTGTTAATAGTTTCTGGACCCTTCAGTAATATAAAGTTCCTCTTGAAGTTAAAATGTTGTTTCTGCACTGAATACTGTGGGTTCAATTCAGAAACCATTAAAATCAATGAGAGCTTTGCCATTAATTTCAAGGGATGTTTGTATTATAAAAAGGATTTGGCTATATTTAGGTTATATTATATTATATTATATTATATATATATATATATATATATATATATATATATATATATATATATATATATATATATATATATATATATATATATATATATATATATATATATATATATATATATATTCAGAAGCAAATGAGAGCAAAGAAAGAAACCTTTGTGCCCAGCTGCAAAGACAACTCAAGATATTTTCTTCCTCTTTTCATTTTTTAAAAAGGAGGAAAGATGGAGTGCAGAAGTTCACAGCTAACATATGCCAGCTCCACTTTCCCTCCACCAGACATTCCCAAACGCACAAGGACTCCCTTTTCAAAATCAGTCATCTGTCCCATAAATTTGCAATGTATGTTAATTTAAGAAAACAAATGACCAGCTTCCATCTTTCTCTAAGATATTTTGAAATGGGAAAGAATTAAGCAAGGCAATTAAAAGAGAGGGAGAGAAGGGGACTAATAATAATAACAATATATCCTACTTTGGGGAAGGAAAGGTGGAAATGATTCCAGGCCAGCCCTGAAGCTTCAACTTTCTGGTATGTTAAGTTTCTGTTGAAGTTAAATTTGTACCATTACAAGATTTGAAATCATCCCTTTCCAAACATGTCTCAGCAGGAGTAGGGACTAGAAATTAAACATATCCCGGAGTTTCTTCATTTTTTACTTGTCTTTGCTAACCAGTGAAAAGTCCGTATATAGACAGGAAAGATTATACATGGAAGGAGATGTGAGCCTTTAAAAAAAGTTAATGTGATATTTATTTATTCATTCATCTTTGAACTATGTAGAATAGTGTTTCCCAACCTTTGGTTTTTGACTTCAATTCTCAGAAGCCTAAGTCAATTCCCAAAGCACTAATCAGCCAATGTACTGAATTAGGCTTCTGGGAATTGAAGTCCCCCTGTGGGGCATGTGCTCCACTTTGCGGACCACTGATGTAGACTCACCAAATGCACTCAAAGACAAAAGCTCCTGAACTGGTGCAGTAAAGAAAATGACAGATACTATCTTCATTTTGATCCAATTAAAATGCTAATAGCCCCACCTCACATCTCCCATACACAAGCTTTTGAGAAGCTTTGGTCCAACTGATGGAAAGACATTGGGAAACTCCAAAAATCTTCATTAAAACTCTATCCTAAAATCAAGATTCTAAACTGAACGAATCTGTGGTGGGTGTGCAGGTATTCCAGTCCAGCTTAACATCTAGAAATGGAAATGAAGACATCATGACCAGTTTCTAAAAATGTGGTGGAGAAACACACATTAAGTAGAAGGGCAGTGGTATTTTTGAACCACAATCGGGCATACTCAGTGCAATGGCCACCTTGTGCCGGCTAATTTTTCTCACGCTAGGTCAGAAAAAAAGGAACTGCAGAATGAACTCACCAAAAGGTGGCTTCATTTTGACATTTTCACATCTGGCCTAAACAAAGAAGAAGAAGAAAAAGAAGGAGGAGGAGGAGTGCAGGGAAACATGGCTGTCAGTGTTTCACTTGAAGACTTCTGCCATTATAAGATTTTTTTTCCCCTCGAGAGCAAAACTAGCTAAATCTGAAAAAAGGTAAGATTCTACTCTTCAAAACATTAAAAAAATGGGAAACAAGAAAAATATGATTGCCTCCCAGTTCACAAGTCTATATTTATTGGAGGGAAGGATAGAAGGGGCAAAGAACATTGCAAAGAGATGAGTTAGTACTATATGTCAGCTTTTTTTTAAAAGGTAAGCCATCACATAAATCACATTAATGCTCCCATTCCAAACATATTTTCTCTGAAGTCCTATTGATTCTGATGGAGATAGCTTTCAAGTAAGTGTGCTTAAGAATGTGACCTTCTTTTACCTTCTAGTTTATGATTACGTCCCTGTCTCTATGTGAGAACTGCTGACTGTTCAAATAACTGCATGGATCAAGCAATGGTAGGACAGGGTGAGACGCTCTCACAGGAAGTGTTTTTTTTTTTAAAAAATTGTGTCAGAAGCACACAAAGGTGCTTTCTGGGTTGAAAGGATTTTTGCTGGAGGAACTCCGCTCAGGAGATGCCTGAATGAAGCTGCTTTCATGTTCTTTGCCACCATGTGAGATATTTAAGGAGTGGTTTTACCATTGTTAATCCCAGTGAGTTTTTTGAATTCAGGTCTACTGAGTTCTAATCGGTCGCCCTATCCACTACATTATACTGGCTCTCATATCATATCAAAGTACAGTGGAACCTCAGTTAACAAATGGCTCGGTTAACATAAAAATCACATAACAAAAGAAAATCCATAAAAAATAGTGGCTCATCTTATGAGATTTCCCCCCAGAATGGATTAATTGAAGCTCCAGTTCAGGAGCCCGTCCAACCAGAGCGGACCGAAGGGGCTCTCTAATAGTGCCACCAACTAGGGGTGCACATCTGTCTAGCACCCAAAGGAGGGCCTTCTCCGTGTCCGCACCAACTCTCTGGAACCTCCTGCCAATAGACCTAAGACTCCAAAGTGAACTGCTGCCCTTCAGGAAAGGAGTGAAGACCTGGCTGGCAGGGCAGGTGTGGGGCCCGAATGGGACTATGGTGCCCGCCTGCTGGCTTTTATAAGAACTCTCTCTTCTTCCTTTTGTATAGTAGGTGGGATGGGTGGGCGGGATATGGGTTTTTTTTTAAAGGGGGTGGGTTGTGGGTTTTTATAATGTTTTTTATGTATTTCTAGAATTATTGTGATGCCGCCCTGAGTCGGGTTCCGCCTGAGTGGGCGGCATATACAAATATGACTATAAAAATAATAATAATAAAAAAATAAATTGGTTTTCAATGCATTCCTATGGGAAACTGCATTCCTATGGAAAAATCAGTTAAAGTAATCTGTGCTGTAAGAAATGTCCTAGAGAAGGCATTAATTACATTAACTGAGGTTCCACTGTATCATATCTTTTATCTGGATGACCTTTTATACCCCATCCGTATCAGCAGGCACTTATTTGCATAAAACTGTATGTACTGATATGTGTGCAGATGTTAAATAATGAATTATGTTTGTAATTGAGACATATTTGCAATGCCATTCCAATGCAGAAGATTGTGACCACTTATTTATGCTTAGCAGCACCCCCAGAACAGTTCATGTGCTCTATGGCAATCAGAACAAGATAGGCACTTTTGTTCTACAAACAAGTCAGAGAACCTCGGTGGGAAAATCCTATCCATCCCATACTTAAGGAAGTTAAATTTGGACCCACAAGGGAGGGGGACAGGTAGGACATGTACCAGTGAAGAGAGAGACCAGTACTGGGACATTTCCTCTGTCCCTGTCATCCAACATGAATTATATCAGGTGCATATGGATCACTAACCCAGCCTCACCTTCCTTCTTCCAGTTGCAAACCTGCTTGCCTGGTTTTGTGTTTTGTTATAACAAAAAATCACCCACCCTAAAAAAGAACAAAGAAAAATATCCATGCACCCAGAAAATGATTCACCCACTTCAGAGAAAAAATATTTTAGAAAATAGAGACATTTGTAGGTCTCCCACCACCACCCCACCCCCTCCTTAGCAAGCTAATTAAGCACAAGTCCAGGCCCTTCCTGATAAGGAAATGAAAGACAAAACTTTTTGTAATATTACATCAGCAAACATATGGCATGCAATGATTGTTCTTTGGGGGTGCGGGTAGGGGACCTGGCCACTTTGAATGGAAAATGTCCAAACAAAAATAAATGTGTTCATTTTATTGTAGGTCAGTGTTCATAAAACATTACTTTCCCAGGGTTGCTCCTATGATTTTCCCCCCCTAAACCTTATTAAAAATAGAAAAGAGACGGTTGAAGGAAAGGGTCAGGTTATATGTGGTATTTTCAGTGCCTGCCAAAAATATCCTTACTTGCAAGGACTAGTCACATTTTCTGAACTCATTTTTGTGCCATGACAATTCTGCTGGGGTTGCTTCATACCAACTGAACAGACAAGCTTTGAAAAAAAGTTTCTTACACTCCAAGTCAATCAGTGTTACTTCATTACATTATGCTGAAGATCAGCCTCCAGGGTCATTTTAACCCTTAAAACATTGGCCAGCTACTTCATTTGGATATTTGCGGCTGTAAATACACAAGTAGTGAGTTTGAGCCACACCCACCCATCAGTTGACAACAGGTAGAGGAGTGGGAGAATAGAGTTTCTCCTATTTTAGAGTACAGAGGTGCGCAATTTCAGAGTATCTGACTGGTGTAGTGAGATGTCTTATATTACTATTCAAACTAAGGTGATTATTTCTAAAAAAGCATCTTTGCATATAATTAGCATGGCTTCGGTGTCAAGGCCAGATGTGAAACTGCCAAACTGAAAGCACCTTATGGTGAGTTCCTTCTGCAGTTCCTTTCGCCTGAGCCAGTGTGAGAAAGGTTAGCTGACAACACAAGGTTGCCATCACCAGGGGACATCCGATTGTGGTTCAAAAATACCACAATGTTCCAGGATGCTCTTTCTGTGTACCCCATTAGCATGTGTGACTTTTATACAGATTTATTGGGGTCCTTTTCTTCTACGTGGGAGTGATGCATGTGATATATAGTTATACATCACCTTCAGACTAATAAGTATTTCTCAACCCTAATATATATGTACATGAATTTAAATAGATTGCTAAAGGCCTATTTACATAATTAATACACTGTATGTGTGATTAGTTCCCAGTAATCAAGGTTAATCTTAGCTGATAGGTAACAAAGCCTGGCATTTGTTTGGTTATAGATATAACTCAACTATGCCAACAATGAATTGTGGAATGACTGAAGACCAAACTCTTTGTATTGATGACTATCTTGTTCATCTGCAGTGCCAAGAACTTCTAGAGTAACCTTATGTTGCCTCTTTTCTCTCCAGCTTTCTCCCAGTGTTGAAGTCTCCTTCTTTTGGCAGTGCGAAGATGAAGATGTATTAGAAGAACTGTTATCTTTTGGATGAAATTATAGTTGGAAAGGCCTCAGAGCCATGGGAATAAACAGCAGTGAACTTCAGCAAACAGCCTGAAGCTTTCCAATTCACTGTGGTTTGATCCTGTGCCGGGCATACCATGACTTGCTCTCTCATTAATCTCCTGAAAATTTTAACATTTTTCTTTTGCTTCTTAGCTTTCTCTGTTTATTCTCCACTTTATGATCTGAGACCTTCCTACAGAGGTATAACAATAAATAAGGAGATTGGCATCAGCAACAGATTCAGGCTCCACGCTGTCCACACCTCCCCTGAGAGTGCAGCAATAGGTGAATACGACTAGACTCTGCCTTTCAAAGGCCTGGCAGATAGGTAGGCCATAGGATTTTGACCACCTGCCAAGAAACTGTCATTCTGCAAGAACAGAAAGAACTATTGGTATCTCTGGTAGGGGAAAAGGTCAACTAAGACTTAAACATATATATACTTTCCCTTCTTTAAAACAATAATACATTCTCCCAAAATAAGCATTAAGGTTGCTTTGCTCTCCCCTGAAGGGCAGTATGATAACACAGCAATGGATTAATAAAAGAAGGGTAGTTGTTACAAAAAACCATTATTAGGAATGACTCTGTAGTCTTTTGCTTGTATTTATTTAATTCAGCATGTTAGGAGAGGGTGCATGTTAGCCCTTACTGTCAGAATATGGGGTGTAGGTGGCTGGCTGGAGACATGAACACCAGGATACAGGGCAACCATCTAACAGTAACCATGTATTGATCAAAAATCCAAGTTCAAGTGAAGACTGATATGCAAGATTAGTCCAGACAATGAAAGGACAGTCCAAACAAGCCCAGAAGAACTGACACAGCAGCGTACCCTCAGAAACCAGAGCAAAGTGAGGACAGTGTTCAAGGGACAATAACAGTCCACAGGACCCAAGAGCTGGCCAGAAGTCTTCAGAATCTTAAACAAGGCAGGAGAAGTTCTAGAAACCAAAAACAAAGCAAAAAATCCAAACAACTGCAACTTTGCTAACCTTTGTTGGTAAATCAGCTTCTGGGAGGAAGGGCTAGTTCTTATATTGCTAAGCCACCCAGGGTCTCCAGGTGGAGCCTATGAAGGTCTGGAATCTTGCCTAGAGCTCTCAGGTGGGGCTTTGCAGCTGCAGCAGGATGAGTATCCTGTCCTGCAGAACCTACAGCAGCTGCTTCCAGGTTGAGGGCTCCAGTCCTTCAGGACTTGGAGGAACAGTTGCAAATCTTGACACTGACTCTCTTCAGCATGTGTGAATACAACAACAAGGATCTGGAATTTCTGCTACTGTGTCATGCAGATTAAGCATATTGTTATGCATGTTTAGGAAAGCATACTTAAAGTGAATGGCAAAGTTGCAGAACCCTCTGACAAAATCCAGATCTTAACTACAGGGGAAATCTAAATTTACAACATGTAAGTCATGTGAGGATGTGAGAGGGGCTTACTATTCCCTGTCTGTCAAATACTATCTGTGGGTTTTCCTTCTAGAGTTTTCAAACTATCAGGTAAAATGTTGTTAGCAAAACTGGTGGTTTTGAACATAGTGAGTTCCATTCTTACCAGTTTCACAGAACTGGCTGGATATCTCAGTGGTTTGAGGATAAGAGTTCAATTCTCCACTGTGCTACTTTTGAAAAGAGCCAACCACAGTCACAGGCAAGTTGCACAGTTTTAAAGTAGCCCCAGAAAAAGGGAATGGTAAATCATGTCTGAGTATACACTACATGGAAAACCTTGGAAAGAGTTATCATAAATCTTAATTGACTTAACAGCATACAATCATCATCATTATTATATTTAAAAAATCTATCATTAGATTCATAATCAAAGACTGGGATAAAATTAGTAGTTCAAAACATAACCAAGGACCTAAGAACTGTAAAGGTAACATCTGAGTATATAGGCAGTTCCTAGTAAAGTTTGTGTTGTTGTTTTTTTTGGGGGGGAGGGAGAGGTTGTAGAGTTAGGATGTTCAAGTCCAATAAATCCAAATATCTAGGGCAGGGGTTCTCAATGTTTTCCAGCCATGGGCTAGACTACACCCCCTCAGACAGCTGAGCGTGCCAGACTGGTGCCATAAAACACATCCACGGCTGTAGTAAATGCATTTATGATAGCCGCGGACTCATACGGCTGCATAAATGTGTTTATGCTGCCATAAATGAGTCTGTGGCCAATTCTGGTGGCAGTGGCGGAAGCTGGAGTGATGTCGGGGGCCGGGTTATTTGGTGCCACAAGCCAGAGGTTGTGAACCCCTGATCTAGGGAGTCCTTTAGGTATTGTTCCAAGGGCTCCAATCACTATGGGCACAACAACATATTTCTTCTTCCATAAACACTCAACTTCAATTTGTAAATTGCAACATCTTGTGATTTTCTATACTTGTTTGTCTTCAATTCATGCATCTCCTGGTATAGTAATGTCAATATACCAAGCCAGCTTCTTTTCCACAACAGTTATATTAGGTATGTTATTAGCCAGCTGTCTGTTTAAATTTTAAAGTCAAAGTTTCAAATGAATAATTTTTGCAACCAGATTTGGCTGAAATTTCTCAGAACATTTCTGATAATTTTAGAAATTAAATTTATTTTTGCAAGGAGGCTTCCTGCTATCAGATAGCTTATTTCTTTATTCATGCCAGAGGCACCACCAGCATATAATAACATACAAAGATAAAATTAACATATCTAAAACAAAAAGGAATTAAAAGGCTAGATGACATCTGACCAATATCAGGCCATATCAATAGCATTTCCTCTTGCCAACATAAAGCCTTCCTTAGTGCACGTTGAAGGGCCGTTCCAGAAGGATACCATGGTCAATGGTATCAAAGGCCGCTGAGAGGTCAAGAAGAGCAAGGACAAAGAGATGACCTCCAACCTGCTCCCACCAGAGATAATCCAACAGCACAACCAACGCAGTCTCAGTACCATATCCGGGCTTGAATCCTGATTGAAAGGGGTCCAGATAATCCACTTCATCCAGAACCCCCTGTAACTGCCACACCACTGCCTTTTTCAAAGCCTTCCCTAAAACGTGGAGGTTGGATACAGCCGATAGTTGGCTATTATTGTTGGGTCAATTTGGTGTTCAGAAACTGGAGGTGACAACCAGCCTAGTGAAATACAGCTCTTTTATTTCTGGGTCTGAACACAACTTGGAGGAGAACAACGGGGACTTATATACACAATAAACTGGATACAAAACAGTGGGAACAAACGTCATTGGGTGATTTGAATACATGTTACCAAGTATATACATTTGACAGTTCTGATCCGTGCTTCTCGGCATTTAAACTTTGCGTGCTCGAAGTCTCGTGATACTATGCAAGTTGCCAAGATTTTGCGGCTGTCAAACAGCATGGCTGTTTGACAGTAATTTGCGTGGTTCTTTGGCAGTTTGAATGTTCAAAATGTCACCAACACATTTATTCATACTTAACAGTCGAGCACTGACTTTTTCAAGAGGGGGGCGTACCAAAGCATGTTTTAATGGTGCAGGAAACACCCCCTCCTGCAAGGATGCATTGACTATTGCTCTGAGCCAGCTACCTGTCACTGCCTTGGATGCCTTGACCAACCAGGTGGGACATGGGTCTAATAGACAAGCAGTGACACGAACAAATCCAAGGAGCCTGTCCACTTCTTCATGGACAACTGGATCAAACCAATCCCAGATAACATGGCAAGACTACGGTCCGGTCAATTCCAGACCCATAGTCCCCATGCCAGGGTCAAACTTCGAGTGAATCTGAGCGATTTTCTCCAGGAGATAAGCAGCAAAGTCCTCAGCAGACCCCTGCCAACCAGGGCCAGGCCCCCCTCTACCAAAAAGGGACCTAGTCATCTGAAATAGAGTCGCCAGGCGATTATCTGCAGATGCAATAAGGGTGGTGAAATATTGCTGTTTCACTACCTCTATCACCACCAGGTAGGCTCTGATAGTGGCTCTAGCCAGTGTTCAGTCGGAATCACTCTGAGTCTTCACCCAGTGGTGCTCTCGGCATCTCTTTGCCCGTTTAAGCTCCCTCAAATCCTAAATAAACCACGGGGATGAGTGGGGCCCATGTGCACCGAGAGGCCATAGTGGCATGATCGCATCCAAGGCTGCCGTCGCACCCCCATGCCAGAGTTGACAAGAGCCTCAGGCAAATCGTGTAGCCGATCCAGAGGAAACCACCCCAGTTCCCTTTGAAATCCATCAGGATCCATCAGTCGCCGAGGTGGGCCAATTTAACAGGCCCTGCCTCCCTATGATGGGACATCGTCCCCAGAAAGTCCAGAGTCACCAGATATTGATCTGACCATGGCACAGTGTTACGTCTAGTCACTGTAATTTCATATCACTCTGCCACTGCTCCAACAAGAAAACTAGATCTGGTGTGTGGCCACTGCTCCTGGGCGGGCCCTGAATTACCTGAGTCAGGCCCACAGCTCCCATGGAAGCCATGAACTCCCATTCTACCTCGGACCCAGCCCCCAATGAAGGCAAGTTGAAGACCCCCAGAACCATAAGTGACCAGTGATGCACTGCAAAAAAATTACTACCTACTCTGTGGGCTGGCCAAATCTGTGGGCAGGGCCAAATCTGTGGGCATGGCCAAACATCCTGCATTATGGGCTATGGAGGTAGGCATGGCCAACCAAGTGGGTGTGGCCTGGGGGAATTTCTTCTACCGGTTCTGCAGAACCTGACAGAAACTGCTGTAGTGCAACACTGATTTTGACGTCCTCAAGGAACTCAGACAGAAAATCTGCTACACTGCAAGGGGGCTGGTACAGGAGCAAGATTCCCAACTGACTCTTAAGGCCCAACCAGAGGAGCAGGGTCTCACAACCCAGAACTTGCAGAGCCATGGTTCTCACAACTCCCAATGACTCTCTGGCTACAATGGAAATGCCACTGCCACTGCCCTTACCCCTAGGCTGGTGCCAAATACCGAACCTAGCTGGACACATATCTGATAGGGGAACCCCATACTCCAGTGCCAGCCAAGTTTCAGTGATGCATCCCAGGTTGGCCCGCTCCCCCAAGATTGGATCCAAGAGCAGGGGGGCTTATTACAAACCAACCTGGCATATGTTGCATTAAAGTAGCACACCTCAACAGTAAAGTGCAGCTAATAGCAGTATGGTTCGACACCAAACTTTTAGTTCAACGTTCAAGTAAGCCAACATTTTTTAAAAGATAATTTTCTTGGTGCTTCCTCAACAAGCACTGGCAAATTCTCCCCTCTCCCTTCAGAATTTTCAGAATAACAGCCCTCACAATTTCTCTGTCTGCAACTAATTTGTTTCACTTTGCAAGCAACCATTCTAAAGTGTAGGTATAAATAAGGAACTATTTCATATACAAATTAAAGTGCTGAGCGAATTGCTTTTTAGGAAAGAACTAAAAACATGGCTAGCTCACCAAGTGTGGGGTGCTGCCGGTGTGGCATCCCCCCTCCCCCCAGTTGATGTAAGAGCTGTCCGGGGTGGGTTTCTAAAGCTTATTTACTCTAGTTCTAGCTAGCTTTAATGGGGAACTGGAGGTAGAGGACTTTTTAAAGTTTTAGTGATTTTAACCTGAGCCTTTTTATGATTATTTCTATAAGGTTGTTTTTATGTTGGGTTTGTAATATGTGTTGTAAACTGCCCAGAGTCGCCCCAGTGAATGGGGCGGCAATACAAATCTAATAAATAAATAAATAAATTTGGCCAGTTATTGAAGCCCGATTAAAAATGATGCAAAGATGCATTTGCATGAAACCTGATTATCTGGAGGAGCAGTTCTTTTGGTTTTCAACAGTCATTGGGAGCAGTTACTTTAGTGTAAGGGACCAAAGACAATGAAACGGCCGAAGGGTTGGCTTAACACAGGTTTATTGCATGATGATCCGGAGGAACATGTGGTAATGGCGGATGAGTAGCTCAATATATACAGCTGGCTATACATTTGAATGTGGCTCGTCGACAGACTATTGGTTGCTGCCTGCGTGACGTCGTAGAAGGTCACGCCCTTCTTGACCAGGTGAAGAGGTGGCGGGGAATCTTCCCGCGCTGCTGAACCAGGTGGATCTGAGCCATGAGAGCTGGACGCTCGCTATTGCCATCTAGTGGTCACTAGCTCGCGTCCCCTTATCAGGTTTACATTGATACAGCTGATGGTTATAATGTTGCACACAGAAAGGTTACATTGTTAACACATGGCAAAGGTACATTGTTAAAGGCACAGCTTTACAGAACACAACATCCCTCCCCCCTAGGATGAGACGAAGTCTCTCAGCCAAGATGGCTTGTTGCATGTGCGTTTGGGCCGTGAAGAGGGCTGACCCCCCCGGGGGCGCTACTGCTTCTTTGTTCCCTGGTCCCTTGTCCTGAAATGGGAGAGGGAGACTTGTTAGTGGCTTGCCACTGTCTGGCGGCCTTAGGGGAAGGGAAAAACTCCATTGTGGGCAGACCGGGGGCAGTCGGGGCTTCCCGTTTTCCAACACGTGGCACAGCACCGCCCCGACCCCCGTCGGAGATGCGGCCCACGCCGTCCTGCTTCCGCGTGGCCTGGGCGCCGTCCTTGGGTCTCGTTGAGCGGTCTTGTCCCTCGGAGCGGTCTGCGGAGCTCCTCCGGGTCTCGCGCTTCTTCCTGCACACCTTGGCGATGTGCCCGCGGCGGCCGCAGTTGTGGCACTCGGCCTTCCGGAACGGGCACTTTACGCGGTCATGGGCCGCTCCACAGCCGTCGCACCGCCGGCTCTCCTTCCGGACCCTCCGGACGTCCTCGTCGTCGCTGCTCTCTGTGGACGACCTCGAAGTTCGCCGGGCCGCCTGTACCAGAGCCTCTGCCTTGCTCGACTTCAGCCGCCAGTCCTGGAGTTCTTGGACCCCGGCCTTTGTAGCTTCTGCGGCCTGGGCCGCTCTGATGACCTCCTGCAACGTGGGAGGCGGCTCTTGGTTCATTAATGTGCGCTGGGTCTCGGCGTCGTTCAGGCCGCACAGCACACAGTCCCGGAGGGTGATTTGGGCATTCTCCCATTTGCACGGGCCGGCCGCCAGCCGCAGGGCCGCCTCGAATGCGGCGACCGTCTCCCCGGGCGCTTGGACTCGCCTCCAGAATGCACTCCGAGCGGGAAACATCGCCGTGGCGGGCCGGACGTGCTCACGCAGCATCTGCATGAGTTCCTTGGCCTTGAATTCGCTCACCCTCCTCGGTGCAATCAGGTCCACCAAGGTCCTTTTGGTTTCTTGTCCGAGCATCCTGGTGAAGATGGCCCTTTTCTTTGCCTCTTCCGTGACTTCGGACTCAATCAGTGCTGCCTGGAAGTCCATCTCGAAGATCTCCCAGTCGCCCGGTTTCCTGATTTCGAAACCGGCGCATGTCTTGGTCCCGTGGGCTGCCATATCCCATCCTCGTCGCCAATTTAGTGTAAGGGACCAAAGACAATGAAACGGCCGAAGGGTTGGCTTAACACAGGTTTATTGCATGATGATCCGGAGGAACATGTGGTAATGGCGGATGAGTAGCTCAATATATACAGCTGGCTATACATTTGAATGTGGCTCGTCGACAGACTATTGGTTGCTGCCTGCGTGACGTCGTAGAAGGTCACGCCCTTCTTGACCAGGTGAAGAGGTGGCGGGGAATCTTCCCGCGCTGCTGAACCAGGTGGATCTGAGCCATGAGAGCTGGACGCTCGCTATTGCCATCTAGTGGTCACTAGCTCGCGTCCCCTTATCAGGTTTACATTGATACAGCTGATGGTTATAATGTTGCACACAGAAAGGTTACATTGTTAACACATGGCAAAGGTACATTGTTAAAGGCACAGCTTTACAGAACACAACAGTTACAGAGATAAGATTTAAAGGCCTCCCTACCATTTTTACTATGTGATCATGAAAAGAAGCTGTTACAACCTTTGTTTAGGCCAGAATACACATCCCTTCTGTCACCCAAACAAACTCTCAATATTTCCTGGTTGTGTTTCTTCAATTAACACATCTGCAAGACCTTTTGTCTCAGCAAGCTGCTGAGATTATGCCCTGTTTCCCATGGGAAGACATTTCTAGACAGATATGTCTGATTCCAGTAGCTAAATGTCCCTAATTGCATAAGTTTTCATTAGCATTGCTGTTACTGTTGGTTAAAAAAAATCATTTCAAAAGCAGAAGAAAAAAGAGATTCTGAAGGAGATCCAGAGCTGTGTATATACATGTGTGTATACATGTGAGAAGTGGCCTGTGTCTGCTCTACAGAAGGGCCCAGATTATGCAATAGATGAGAGTTGCAAACATGAATTCACATGAGAGTTGCAAACATGAATGAGAGTTGCAAACATGAATGCACATTATAGAATGGGTGCCTCTACCATGTGGTTAGCAGAAATACATTCCAGGTTGGAAACTCATATGAGATTTAAGAAGTGGAAAGCTTGGCTTCAGTGTGTACATATGGCCAAACAAAGACATATACACCTAAGCAGAACAAAAGAGCATTGCTAAACATTGGCAGTTTCCTGGGCAACAAGATACAATACTGTACAATATATAAATACAACATCATAATACCGTACAATGCAGTCGATACAATCGACATATCCAACAAAAGGATAAAAATACAATACAGTAGGGCGGCTCTCTGTCCCTTCCCCTGCCAGGGGAGGGCAGGGCTATAGGCAGACGTGGTGGCAGCAACAATGGTCTTTGGTCGACCGCGAGGACCAACAGTTCTTTTATCCCCTCACAGCAGGGAAGGAGATACAGAATGTAAGGGCACCCCAATAGCCCCAGCGTCTTTTCAACCCTCCAGCCAGGTGGGACCAGGAGGGTGTCAATGGCAGTCGCAGCTACTTCTCATCCTCGGCCAGTGGTGTGGGCTGTGAGGGGAAGTGGCGAGGTCCTCCAGCCAGTGGCTGCAGCATCTTTCAACCCTCCGGCCAGGAGGGTTGTTGTTGTTCAGTTGCATAGGCAAGTCTGACCCTTTGCGACCCTATGGACCATCGCATGCCAGGCACCCTGCTGCTAACTCACTAAATTCCTATTGTTTCCATGAGCCTACTTTAATACAATTTACTCATCTAAGCTACTGAAGTGTGGCCATTCTCAGCCTATGAGTTTCATGGGCTAGGCCACACAACCTGACTGTGATAAAAAAACACAATTAAAATTTCTAGTGTTTGGCATTTCACTTTCATGTTTGTTGAGATTGGATCATGTGGGGAGAAAAAGAAAGAGTGGGAAAGAACACATAGGACTGATCTTGGGACATTGTCAAAAAGAGGATCTGATAACACCCAGACAAACACAGACACACAATTCATTTAATATAATCTTCACTAAAGCAAGCCTACAGAAAGAAAACCTTCAAAAATCTGTAAAATCTATGTAAACATAGAGGATTATGGGACAAGAAGGGGAGCCATCATTGTGAGCAATGATGCCTCCATCATATCGCTTTTATGTGTGGTATTTAAAATGCATCCACATGGATACATGATCTAGTTTAAGTAAAAGAAATCTGAAAGTTTGCAATTAGACACACATTCATATCTACCTAGCATTATGGTTCTCATCAGTTCCCCCATGAGTGCATCTTTTGATGCAGACATAAATATGTCTTCCCATGAGGAATGTTTAGAAAGCTAAGCTTTTAATTTTTGGCCAGTTTTGTATGGCTGGAGCCATTTTTTCCAGGAAGTGTTCATAGCCATCTGTTCACATGTAATATTAGCCTTCTAAACATTACTATTACTAATATTTAACGCATACTTAGCATCTCATTGTACTAACAGAGAATTGTGCCTACTAACACAATCACCAAGGCATAAGCTTCTGTGAACTATAGTGGGTTTCACAAGGCATATGATACTTTATCCTCAGTTGGCAGATAACATTAACATGTATTCCCAAAAATTTGGGTATAGAGGGGAAGACAATATAAATAGCATCCTACAAAAAAAAGAAAAGAAACACCTCTTACAGTCATCTGGTCAGAGACAGTAGGAACAAAATGTTAGGTGGTAACAGTTGGAAAGAGTAACTGTTAGAGCAAGGGGAATTACTGGGAAAAGCAGAGAACATGAAGATAATCCTTTAGGTTGGGTGTCTGTGAAGACAGTGTTTCAAGTAGTAAAAGAGAAGGGTGGAAAGGGAGAGGGGAGCTGAAAGAGCACAAGAAGTGAAATGCTTTGAAAGCAGAAGCTTGACTGCAGCTGCCAAACATAACTCATGTTCTTCAGATGAGTAGCTTTGCCTTGCCAACCTTCGTATATGGAAAGGACAATTATATTTTAACCTTTCTTCTTTGGCATATCTAAAAAAATGATGAAAAAGACTTAACAAGACTCATGATACTTTCCTCAGATGCTACTTTCCACCCAAAAAAACCCGAATACTTGTTTTCTCTTGCTCCAAGGATAAGATGACTTCATCTGACTCGCATCCTAGCACTTGCGTGATACATCCAGGTGTTGCTCATATGTTTCTACCAGAGCCCCGGAAAGATCATGTCCTTGCAGTCAGAACGGAACTTTATGTTCTTTTCCATGGCTCATTATTGGGGTGTCTTAGAGTTGAAGATGACCTGCAGAATGTCACATCTTGAACGCACAAGGCCAGTCGCCAAAATTATATCCTGCTGAAGTCAGGCAACTAGAGGATGGAAAAATCAATTCATATGAACTAATACATTTTTTTAAATGGGAAGCTATCAAAGAAAGTGTGCACACATGCTTCACTGGGATAAAATTGCATGCAATAGATCAGGGATTCTCAACCTGTGGCCTGGATGCAGCCCATGGCACTATTTCATGCAGCCCACCACCACCTCCACCACACCAGGAAGTGCTATGTGGTGGAGGAAGGGCAAAATGGCCGTCCGGTCCCCGAAGCTGTCTGAGGGAGCATAATCCGGTCCCCAGTTTAAGAAGGTTCAGAACTCCTGCAATAGATTCTTGTGCCACATCCACCCCTATTTTACTTTATTTAAATGTACAACAATATAGTTTAGTCAATTTGATGAACATATACTTTAGGAAAGTGTGTACCAAATTCCCAAGTGAAAAAGGAATAGCTCATTCTCATAATTTGGATAATTTGGATATGAAGATGGAAAGAAAGGGAGACTGAGATATTAAGAAATGTAATGAATTGAAGCTGAAAGATATTTACATTCCTACCACAATCCCTTCTGAAATTTCACAGTGGGAAGGATTGGATGCACTGTCTTCATGAACAGGGGAGCAATGGTTCTATAAGTTATGAAATTTTTAATGAAATACATCACACAAATTCTTATTCTTCCTTTCATTTTTTCCCTCCCATCAATCCATAAGCATGATCTAACCTTCCCTCCTTTTTTAATTTGAGAATCTGATTGGATCTGGGGCTGTTCTAAAGTGGACAGAATGATGCAGCCAATAGAAACCAACATATTATCTTCTAGTGCCATATAACCCTGTTTTGTCATGCTTACGATCCATAACATGACAATGATGATATGGTGACCATTATAGACGATTTGGGACACATGGCGAGAGCTTCATAAGCCCACTTTCTATATCCTAAAAAGGATGAAAACAAGCATCTGAGGACCAGGAAAGTTGGAGCCCTCTCCTTCTCTCTCTCTCTCTGCTATACTTGGCCTTGCCCATATGATAGGGAAGCCTAATCAAACTGGCACTCTCCTTGACAGATTAATATGTTTCAGAAGGATGGTTCATGCTGTACGGGGTTACATAATAATTGGCAAAAGGAAAAAAACACTTTTGAACATTGCAATTAATGTACTTTACAAAAAAAAATTTTTAGCTTTTACCTATAGTTTGTTTTAACAAAAAGAAAATATTGTAAACTGCTTTGGGGCCTCTTGGGGAGAAATAAAATAAATAAACAATGGAATAAGAAGAAGGCAGGAATTGATGCCTGAACAGAGGAAACCAGAGTCTTGTCTGTGCCAGGGCAAACGTTTCAAGTAACACAATGTCTCTTGGGCTAGAATGTCCAAAAGCCTAAGGACTAGTTCTGAGAATGTGTGGCAGATAAAGAATGCTTTTACGGTTTTCAATAAGAGGATTTGCACAAATGTTAACACTTTATCTACAGACTCTCAAGAACCTTACTTGCTCTAGAACCATATGATGACTGAGCAGAAGTTGATATCCATAAAGAGCTTCACTTCCTGTACTTCTTTTAGTGCTTGGAAAATGGCCCATTTATCAGTTCCATGGGGCATATCTAATACTTTCCCATAATACACTCTATTCATGATTCACTAGTTGTTTTCTTTTGATTAGGTGTCCTAGTATGTTAAAGATGAAATAGAATGTACTTCACAGGCTTTCTTTAAACATTAGCCACATCTTTAAGGTGTTTCACCCCCACCCCCACCCCACCTCAGCATTCTCATTTAATTTCTGAATCATTGGAGTAAATTATGCAGTACCATTTCAGGTTTCTGCTCCAAAACAACCAAGTCACTAAATTGCTGCCCCTTTTAAAGTCTCTAAATTACCATCTGTCAGTAATTAAACCATTTTGCAACCACTTTCAATATTTATCTTAATTTTCATATTTTTATTTCAATTGCTGCATTTTATATGATGAATTATTAAGAGATTTTTTTAAAAAATGAATTAAAATGCTTCAGACAAGTTAATATCTGGTTAATATCTCCTCAGTATCTCAATTCAGACTTCATTTCAGACTTCCTCCTTGAAACTTGACAGAGACTGTCTCTTTACAAGACCTTGTTCTCCACTTGGAGACAATTGCAACTTTGAAAACAGGACAGAATTGAGGCTTCTAAAGGATTTCAGTAGACAAAAAATTTGGAGTTGAAAAACCAAAATCAAAAGTGCAACTCTAAATAATGCTGGTGCCATCTAAAATTTACAAGCCCAGTATTACCTAGTACTTGCATTATGCTAGGTTACTGATAACAATATGAAAGTGCAGATTCTGATGCTCTCTGTTCTTCTGATGGAAGCCTCATGTCAATTCAGCTCTGCCAAGATCTCTCTTTATCTTAGATGGAAACCTGTTCATCATTTTATGTGTGATGTATTAACAATCACCTATACCTAAGACCAAAGAAATACAGACATACAGGAGTCTGATTTTAGTGTTCAAGAACCAAGACAATAGAAACAGCCGAAGTCTGGCTTAACTCATGCTATTTCCCTGCATGTCTCGCAAAGTAGACTTCAGTGCTTTGAGTTTGGGCCGCACGTTGGGGAAAATTCACAAAAACTCCCTCTGGGAAATAATGGAATAAGAGGAACCCGAGTCTATCTCCATCTTAATGGGGACCCTTTGCAACAGTACCTCAACAAAGTAACATTGGTGTCCCAAGGTACACTCCATGTACCTCGATGTCGCTGTCGTCGGAGACTTGGCCCACGCCGTCCTGTTTCCTCAAAGGCTGGATGCCATCCTTCCTTGGGGTACGGTCTGCTTAGCCCTTGTGCTCTCTGCGCCATTGCCTGCAGACCTTGGCGATGTGGCCTCACCGTCCGCAGTTGTGGCACTCAGCCTTCCGGAATGGGCACTTACTATGGTCATGGGATGCCCCACAGCCATCGCAACATCGGCCATCCTTCCACACCTTCCAGATGTCCTCATCCTCGCTGCTCTCCATGGAGGAGTGTGGCGCCCGCCTGGCCGCTTGCACCAGGGCTGCTGCCCTGTCGGGTTGTGGGGGCCTTGTTCTGAACCCCTTAACCCCGGCTCTCGTGGCTTCTGCTGGCTGCGCTTCCTTCAGGACCTCTTGTAACGTTGGGGGTGGCTCTTTCTTCATCAGCTTCCGCTGGGTCTCCTCGTCCCACAGGCCACACAGCATGCGGTCCCTGAGGGCAATTTCTAGGTTCTCCCACTTGCATGGGCCTGCAGCTAAACGGAGGGCCACTGCAAAGGCAGCCATGGACTCAACAGGGGACTGCACCCTCTTTCAGAACGCATCCTGGGCCGAGAACATCGAGACAGTGGGCTGGAAATGGTCCCGCAGGGCTTTCAGGAGCTGTTTAACCAGGACCTCATCTACTTTTCTTGGAGTCACCAGGTCCACCAAAATCTTCATGGCTGGGAAACCGAGCATCCTGATGAGTGGCTCTTTTCTTCCCCTCGTCTGAGATGTTGGACACCATCAGTGTGCTTTTGAAATCCATCTCAAACAGTTCCCATTCCTCTGGTTTGTTGATGGCGAAACCGGTCTGTGTTGTCTTGATTCCATGGGAAGCCATCATCCCACCTTCGTCGCCAGTTTAGTGTTCAAGAACCAAGACAATAGAAACAGCCGAAGTCTGGCTTAACTCATCTTTATTGCATGATGGTCAGGGGAAACATGTGGTAATGGCAGACGAACAGCTCATTATATACAGTGGCTATACATTTGAATGTGGCTCCTCGGTAGCTTATTGGCTACTGTCCGCGTGACATCACCCTTAGTCATGCCCTTCTTGTCCAGGTGAGGCAGTGGCGGGAATCTTCCTGCGGCTGTAGGCATTTGGAGAATTTGTACCATGTGAGCTGGACGCTCGCTACTGCCCCCAGTGGTCACTAGCTCACATCCTAATACAGAAGGTTACAATGTTACTTTTAGAGACTGTTACATTCACTCATTCCTGTGGTTACATTTACTTAAAGGCACATTACATCCATACACAACACTGATCCACAAAGAAATTCAATCAGGAAATCTTGGTAGATGCATAGAAAACTCCCAGAGAGGTTTTGTTACCATTCTATACCTCTCGAGTCAAGAGAAGGGCACCTTGCTTTCGGGGGGAAAGCTGTTAGCTGCCTGTAAGGATAACAATGTCCATTATCCCACTACCATAGGACTCATTACAACTGTCAGAGACCTGCACCCATTCAAGAAGGTAGCATAAAACCTTTTGCTGCCTCAGAGTACCTGAGATCCTACTCCAGGCTAAAGAAATCTATGATAGGTTTCAATCCCTGGCTGTTTATGCTTACAAACAAGCCAGATCAGGTAGGAAATAGCAATGTAGATCAGGTAGCAATTTGTAGCATTAACAATAAAGGAATAAAGGAATTGAAATTCTCCTACCAGCTTATGCTCTATAGAAAAAGTACAACTGTCTTCTGTAAAAAATAATAATCAGTAGATTAAAAGATCAAGATCACAAAGAAGTTATAAAAATAAAAAGGAACATTTTTTTTCCTTTTCCCCTTTCCCTGGTAAAACAAAAAAGGTAGATCTGTCTATATTCCCTGGCACAATCAGAATTACATTTTATCTACTGTTCTACTCACAAGCAAGCATGGGTAAACTACTCTTTCTTCCTGGTTTTTCTAACATTCTAAGACAACCAAAGCCATCTTTCATGCTTTATCCATCCTTTTCCTCTCTGTCACCCAATAAGACCACAACATCCTATGTTTATAATTTCTCACAATTTCAGCTTATTTTGAATTCCAGTAGCAAAGGATTCTGCAGCTGGCTTGAAGTCCACATGCTAAAAATTTCTTCACCCCCTCTCAGGAAGCAAAGAAACATCAGCAACCATTTTTAAACTCCACAAAATAAAGGCCCCTTTTCATTTCATTACACTGCCTGTTTCAATGGCATTCCTTGTTCATACTATGTTATGTATGTATGATTGCATGTTCATTGTACTGTAAAGGCAAGAATGTAACCACTCCAAATACAAGGTATCTCAGCTGTAAAGGAATGCGAGCAGGCAGCCCATAGAGGGCAGCTGCGAGCGTTCAGTCTCACATGGTTCACATTGCTCAATCACGGACAGCAGCGGGAAAACCTTCCCCGCATTCAGCAGCAGGAGAAAGATCTGCATTCAGCAGCAGAAGAAAGATCTGCATTCAGCAGCAGGAAAAGAGGCGTGCCTGGGCGAGGCCACGCCGGTAGCAGCCAATGAGCTACCGTGCTACAAGATTCAAATGTATAGGGCTACTGTATATATTGAGATGTATCACCGCTATTACCTCATGCTCCACCGGATCATCATGCAATAAACCTGTGTTAAGCCAACCCTTCGGCTGTCCTGTTGTCTTTGGTCCCTTACACTAAATTGGCGACGAAGGTGGGATCATGGCTGCCCACGGGACCAAGACATGCGCCGGCTATGAGATCAGGAAGCCGGGAGACTTGGAGCTGTTTGAGATAGTCTTCAATGGAGCGCTAGTGGAGCTCGAAGTCTCAGATGAGGCCAAGAAGAGGGCCATCTTCGTCCGCATGCTCGGACACGAGACCAAGAGGACCTTGGTGGACCTGATCGCGCCGAGGAGGGTGAGCGACTTCAAGGCCACAGAGCTCCTGGCGGCGCTGCGCACCCACCTCCGGCCCGCAATAGCCATGTTCCCCGCTCGGAGCGCGTTCTGGAGGCGAGTCCAGGCGCCCGGGGAATCGGTCGCTGAGTTCGCCGCGGCCCTGCGGCTGGCCGCCGGCCCATGCAAGTGGGAGACCCCAGAAGTCACCCTCCGGGACTGCCTGCTCTGCGGTCTGAGGGATACCGAGACTCAGCGCGCGCTGATGAAAAAGGAGCCGCCTCCCACGTGGCAACAAGTCCTTGACACGGCACAGGCTGCGGAGGCCACGACTGCCGGGGTGCAAGAGCTTCAGGACTGGCGCCCGAAACCCGCCAAGGCAGAGAGCTCGGTGCGCACGGCCCGGCGAGTTTCGAACTCGTCCACGGAGAGCGGCGACGACGAGGACGTCCGGAGGGTCCACAGAGAGGGCCGGCGCTGCGACGGCTGCGGCGCCGCCCACGCCCGCGCCAAATGCCCATTCCGCAAGGCCGAGTGCCACAACTGCGGCCGGTGCGGGCACATCGCCAAGGTCTGCCGGAAACGGCGCGAGGCCAAGAGGAGTTCCCCAGACCGCTCAGCGAGGCAGGACCGCACCACGAGGCCAAAGGACGGCACCCGGACCACGAGGATGCGGGACGGAGTAGGGCGCATCTCCGACGACAGCGAGGACGACGCTCCGGTTTGCAGCATTTCCACGGAGCACCCCCGTTACTTCGTTGAGGTAGTAATCCAAGGGGCCCCTGTTAGGATGGAGGTGGACTCGGGTTCCTCATACTCTATCATTTCCCAGGGAGAGTTCATGAAAATCGCCCCCGCGTGCGGCCCAAGCTCAAAGCGTTGAGGGCCACACTGAAGGACATGCAAGGGAACCGCATCCCAGTGTTGGGGGTTGGGAAGTTCCAGGTCCAGTTTAAAAAGCACACCGCAACACTTCCCCTAGTCGTCCTCAAGGGAGGTAAATGCAGCCTCCTCGGGACTCAATGGTTCCAGCCCCTGGGGTTGTTCATTGGGGGGGGTGCACGCCGTGGGAGCACACGCCGCCGGGACCGATCCAATACAGAGCGTGTGCGACGCGCACCCCGAGGTTTTCAAAAAGGGGCTCGGAAAATTCAAGGGCCCCCCAGTGACTTTCGACCTGGACCCTGGAGTACGTCCAATCAGACTTAAACCGTGCAGAGTGCCCTTCGCACTAAAGGACAAAATAGAGGCGGAGTTGGACAAATTGGTGGGCCAGGGGATTCTTGTCCCTGTTGATTCTGCGGAGTGGGAAACTCCAATTGTAACAGCGCTCAAGGCCAACGGGGAGGTCCGTATATGCGCTGATTACAAGTGCACAATCAATAAGGCGATCCGCCCTAATGCGTATCCGGTGCCGGTAGTCAGCCACTTGTTGGCCAGGTTACACGGGGGGAGGTGTTTCGCTAAACTCGACCTGGCCCAAGCCTACCAGCAACTCCCGGTGACCCCCGCCGCAGCTGCTGCACAGACCATAGTCACCCACAAAGGGGCGTTCCAGGTATCGCGCCTCCAATTCGGCGTGAATTCGGCGCCCGGGATCTTCCAGTCACTCGTGGAACGCCTCCTGAAGGGGTTAGAGGGGGTGTTACCCTACTTTGATGACGTATTGATTACAGGGGGGAGCCGGGCCGAATTAGCAATAAGGTTGGGAAAGGTCCTGGCAATATTCGAAAAAGCGGGGTTGCGGTTGCGGAAAGACAAATGCGTTTTCTTCGCAACTGAGGTTGAGTTCCTAGGGTTCCGTGTTACTCCCGAGGGAATAAGGCCATCCCAATCCAAGGTGGCCGCCATCAAGTAGGCCCCTCGCCCCACCTCCAAGCCCGAGTTGCAGTCGTTCCTTGGACTGCTCAACTTTTACCACTCCTTCCTCCCGCGGAAGGCAGCAGTGGCGGAACCGCTACACAAATTGTTAAAAAAGGACGGGGCATGGAAGTGGGGTGACGACCAGGAGACGGCTTTCAATGACCTGAAGCGACTCCTGGCATCAGATGCGGTACTGACCCACTTCAATCCCAAACGCCCAGTGGTCCTGATATGCGATGCATCCCCGGTGGGGGTGGGGGCGGTGTTATGCACCGTACTGGAGAACGGGAGGGAGGCCCCGATAGCGTTCTACTCTAGGTCCTTGTCCCAAGCGGAGAGAAACTATGCCCAGACAGACAGGGAAGCACTAGCGATAATTGCGGGGACCAAGAAATTTCATGATTTTGTGTACGGCCGCCCCTTCACCATAGTGACTGACCACAAGCCCTTGCTAGGCATTTTCACCGCAGATAAGCCCACACCCCAAATCCTGTCCCCGAGGATGCTCAGGTGGGCCATTTTTCTCAACGCGTATCAGCACGCGTTGGTATACCGGCCCGGAAAGGAGATCAGCCATGCGGACGCCCTGTCGAGGTCCCCCATTCCCCGGGATTGCTGCCACGTGGGCGAGGAAGAGGGGGACCACCAGGTCTTAATGATAGAGGTCCTAGACTCCCCTCCAGTAGTACCGGCCGACATCGCCAAAGCGACCGGCAAGGACAAAACGCTAGCTACAGTTTGCTCCTGGGTACAGAAAGGGTGGCCCGTATCTTCCCCAGCAGCGGAATTCGACACATTTTTCAAAAAGAAACTAGAGTTGTCCCTAGAGAGGGGTTGCCTTTTGTGGGGACAGCGGGTAGTGATCCCCACGTCGCTCCGGCCGAGGGTGCTTAAACTGCTGCACGTCAGCCACCCGGGGATCGTCCGCTCTAAGGCACTAGCCCGTAGCTACTTTTGGTGGCCCCAGCTAGACGCCGACATCGAACACATGGTCGGCACTTGCGAAGCGTGCCAAAGCTCCAGGCCAGAAGAGGCTCGCTTGCCACATAGGGAGTGGGACGCAGCAAGGGGGCCCTGGTCCCGGGTACACGTAGACTTTGCTGGCCCGTTCAGGGGAACACTTTTCCTCCTTGTGGTGGACGCGTTCTCCAAGTGGTTGGAGGTCATTCCAGTCTCGAGCACCTCCTCGGCCACTACAATTAAACAGTTACGGAGGGTCTTTTCCACGTTCGGTTTACCCGACACCCTCGTCAGCGATAATGCTAGCTGTTTCACGTCCGCCGAGTTCGGGGCATTCATGGATCGCAACGCCATTCGGCACGTCACCTCCGCCCCCTTTCACCCGGCCACCAACGGCCAAGTAGAGCGCCTCGTGCGCACCACAAAAGACGCGCTGCGGCGCATGGGCCCCGGAGACCTCGACCTGAAATTGTGCCAATTCCTGCTAAGGTACAGGGTCACCCCATTGGCGTCAGGGTACTCCCCCGCGGAGCTGTTAATGCGCAGGAAGCTGGCCACGGTAATCTCCAAGCTAGACCCCACGAGAGTAGAGGACACGGGGCGGAACATAGGGGTGGAACCCGCAAAGAGTTTCAGCGTAGGCGCCCCGGTGCATTGCAGGAACTACGCCAGCGCGGGGCCAGCCTGGGTGCCGGGCACCGTAATAGAACAAACCGGCCCCGTCTCATACCGCATGGAGACCAGTACAGGCCTCCTGTGGAGGCGACACGTGGACCAACTCAGGCGCAGGGTCCCCGGAGAACAGGACGAAGACGAAAATAGCCACAAATCAGCGTTAGGGTACTCCCCCACCCGTTTAGCCCAAGGGGGAGGGAAAGGGGGACATGGGTCCCCACCAAGGGGGGAGGAAAGGGAATTGATCCTCAGAGATCTTTTGCGGGACTTCACGGCAGAAAGGAAGAGCCCCGACCGCACACAGACCCCTCGGAAGTTTCCCCGAAACACAGATACCCCTAGAAGTTTAGACGTTGATTTACAGTACCAGGGGGAGTTAGCGGAGTGGTCCCCCACCCGTCCTGGCGAAAAGAGGGGTTTCAGTTCAGCCCCTGGTACTTCCAGTCCCAGTAGCCCCTGTGAGTTAGAATGCAACATAGCGCCAATTTCCCGGAGACCGACACCCCCAAGACAGGAGGCAACAGCGAGTCCGCCCACCACAGTCTCAAGGTCCCCCGAGCGGGGAACAGAAGGTAGCAGAACCACAAGGGCGACCTCATCGGTTCCGCGGTTCACAATAGGAGGGTCCCCCGGGTCCGAGAGCAACAGGCAGGGGTTCACCTCCCAACTGTTCATTCCAGTCCCATCCCCGGGCACAAGGCAGGCACGGACCCCCCACAGAGCCACTAACGAATCCCCGTGTCCTGTTGCAGGACAAGTACCCGCGGAGTCAGAGATCACAGGCTCCCCAGCACTAGGTCAGGAGCAAGCACGCCCCAAGCGCACGTGCGGCAAGCCACAATGGTTGCGGGACTTCGTCCCGTCCCAGGGGGGAGGGATGTTATGTATGTATGATTGCATGTTCATTGTACTGTAAAGGCAAGAATGTAACCACTCCAAATACAAGGTATCTCAGCTGTAAAGGAACGCGAGCAGGCAGCCCATAGAGGGCAGCTGCGAGCGTTCAGTCTCACATGGTTCACATTGCTCAATCACGGACAGCCGCGGGAAAACCTTCCCCGCATTCAGCAGCAGGAGAAAGATCTGCATTCAGCAGCAGAAGAAAGATCTGCATTCAGCAGCAGGAAAAGAGGCGTGCCTGGGCGAGGCCACGCCGGTAGCAGCCAATGAGCTACCGTGCTACAAGATTCAAATGTATAGGGCTACTGTATATATTGAGATGTATCACCGCTATTACCTCAATGTCCACCGGATCATCATGCAATAAACCTGTGTTAAGCCAACCCTTCGGCTGTCCTGTTGTCTTTGGTCCCTTACACTAAATACTAGTTACTTCTACACTTCTCAGGTCAGTAGCATCCATCCCATTTCTTCAGATTTCAAAGCCCAAACGTGAGATACGAAGTTGGGTGCTTCCAATGTCAGGGCGGCTAATTGTGAAAATGGCAGAAGTGGGCTGAGCCATATAAAACCTAGTTTAGCAGCTAAACTAACAAGAGAAAGACAATTTGGAATTAGGGAGCTCCCAGTCTCATAATGACCACGGAAATGTCTGCAGAAGCAGAGAGCGCTGGCTCCTCAGCTTTGAAAAAGAGATGAGCACTGCACCCTAGAGTCAGATACGACTGGCTTTCGAGCAAGGGAAACCTTTACCTTTACCGAGTCTCATAATTTGATGGGAACATTGCCCCAAACTGAATTATGGGAATGGAAACCTTCAAACTGGCAGGAGATAGAGAAGCCCTCTCATGATGTCCTTGGAAAAGTGTCCCACTACATCATGAGAGTAAGGAGGATTTTCCGAAAGTTGCATAAGACTATGAGTTTTTATGAAGGCTCCCTCCATACCCTCCATATACATATATCTAAGAATCCATACATCTAAGATTGCAGTGTCTCAAGTGGCTTAGATGCTGACTGGGAGGTGGAAGGGCAGCAGTTCGATTCCTGAGTACTGCAGGATGGAATGAGCTCCTGTCTTTGTCCCAGCTCCTGCCATCCTAGCAGTTCGAAAGCAAGAAATTGCAATTAGATAAATAAGGACCACTTCGGTGGGAAGGTAACAGTTTTCTGTGTGTTCCGGTGTCTAGTCATGCCTGCCACATGACCATGGAAACGTCTGCAGAAGCAGACAGCACTGGCTCTTCGGCTTTGAAACAGAGATGAGCACTGAACCCTAGAGACGGATACGACTGGCTTTTGAGCAAGGGAAACCTTTACCTTTACCTAAGAATTTGCTAAACATCTTCAATAACTACTGACTCCCAGTCACCCCTACAGTCACACCTACAGATTTTGAATGCACAGTGCCAAGCTGACTTTTGCTTTCACTGAAGGGCTGCTGGAACCTTGTGTGTACACTTATGCTGCTTGGGTGAGCAAATTTGCTCCTATGTGAAGTTTCAAAACAATAGCAAAAGAAACAGTTTGGTCCCAGCATATCTTCGGAACTAACTCTTAGGAAAAATTGCTGCAGAATGTCATCATGAGAACAGGAAATACTCGAGTGGAGCCAGCTTATGGTGATCTTAAAAAAAAAAAAAAAGCGACCTTGCACAAGTTTTCATGTCCTGACCTGAACTCTGTAGACAGAGTACACAGCTTAATCTTTTCTTTTAGCTTAGCTCCATTGTCTTTATTGGCGTAAAGCTGAGAAGTCCTTTGAACATAGTTCTGATGATTTTTGGACTTGTCATCCTCTTTGTAAGACTTTATTTCCTATGTCCATCTCATTCTCTTGAATGTTTTTGTTACCCACAGCCCCTGATTAAAAAAAAAGTTTATGCCTGTTGTGTGTGCTGCTTTGAAATGACAGACACTTCAAAAATAGATGCACAGCCACATCACCTGGAGGATCATTTTCTATTGCAACTCCTCTCACCACCCTTTTTCTTAGTTTTCTGGATTAATGTAGGCAGAAAGTATACAGAAAGAGTCTCCTTGAAGATTATGGATACAATCAGGTCGGGTGTACCACCTTGCTGGCTAATTTTTCTAACACCAGACTGATGAAGAAATTAATGTAAGCTTTAAAAAAAATTCAGGCAGGAAAAAACAACCTGACACAATTTTGAATAAGAAAAACCAGACTGGAAATGACAATAAAATCAACAGATGCATTTAAATTATTATGCGGAGAAAAATAAAACTTTCAGCATCAGCCAGCCAAAGCCAAGAATTTCTAGATGTGTTTAGTTCTCACACTGAAACAAGTATAACTTAACAATGTTTAACACAGTCTGGATCCTGCCCAAAATAAATAGATACCAAATGGGAAATTAACTGCTGAGGCAGCAGAAATTTTGCAAAGGATCTGAAGGAAACAGATAGTTCCAAACTATTTGGGGTGGGTGATGCAGAACATCTCTTCAGAAATGAAGGACAATGCCATTCAGAAACAGAACCCTGGTTTTTAAAAATCATAATTAATTAAATTTATTTAGCATACTTAATGTCTGCCTTGTCTTGTACAATTAGAAGTAGCTCTCAAAGGTATAATATAATAAAAAGCTATTGAAAAAGAACTTCTATTCTTAATTCAACATTCCCATGTTAACATATAAAGCCCTTCATGACTTAGACCTCAGTATCTGGCTTGCCTAGGAATATGGGCACTGGTTTTCTACCCCAGGCAGGCCCAGCCCAGAAGATGATTGCAAGGAACTGGGCCTTCTTGGTGGTGGCCTCAGCTGCCTGGACTGGTTTACCTCCTAAATGACTCCCTCATTTAGGAAAGCTATCAAGGCTGAACTTTTCAGGGAGGCATTCCAAGTCATTCTGCCCCACCCCACCCACCCGCCACCCCAGTGTTTATGGTGCAGGCTGACTTAGGCCCATTTACCTGTTGCTGTTTTATTTTGTTGCTAGAAAATTTGAATTTTGTATTTTCTCAGAATAGTTTATTCATCTGTTTTATGTTCACCACCCAGGTTGCCTTTTGGTCAGAGGGGAGGGAGAGAACCATTTTGTAGCTTTTAATTTTATTATTATCTTTGAAAGAAATTGCAAAGACTCAACTTGTTAGTCTTTATGATGGTACATCATCAGTTAGTTTTGCTAGATCAATAATATTAGGGTCTATCAACTCACCCACCCCTTAAATGCAGCAATTTGAAATCCAAAGTACTTCTACTAAATTGATATAGTGCACAATTTACAATTGGACTAAACATTCTCCCAGTGTAATCTGACACATGCACATTTCAAAGCAAGAATTTTGGACAGTTAAAAAACTTGCACACTTTTGTGCCATTTTGGTTGGCCATGATAAAAAGGCAACTATGTCCTAAAAACTGCATGGAATGAAACATCTGGTGAGCCGTTCTTCCAATGGGAAGCTGTTGGGCTTCAAGAAAGATTGCTCACAAGTTAAAATGCCTCACTCTAACACTAATTAATCTTAGTGCCTAAGAATCTGGGGAAAATTTAATTGGTTCACATTTTAGTACAGTAAAATCTCACACAAAGAGTGCCTCGCCTAGAGCAGAATTTTCTCTGAATGGTCGCCTCGCTTAACAACTAAAACCAACCAAAAACTTGCTTAACTACTAAATTGGGGTTCACAAACCCCCCAGTAGAAATCACAATTGTTCACTTACAATGGTGTTTCACTTAAAGAGCATACTCGTTTACAGAGCAAACACGTGGAACACATTATGCTCTTTAAACGAGGTACCACTGTATAAACTTATCTAATTAATATTTCTCAAACTAATATTCAAACATAGTTATTATTTGATATTCAGACTTTTCCGAATTTTGGGCTACTCTTCTCAATTTATTTTTTAAAAAATACTGTATATAAAATAGGTATGTTGGAAAAAAATTGTGCAAAATGCAAATAAAAACCATGAATGCCATGTTCTCAGCTCAGAGACTGCTGAGAAATATAGCTGCTTTAGGCATTTTGAGATGAGATTGGTAGGCATGAACAAAAAGGCTGAACAGTCAATAAAGATCTTGAATCCATTGCTTGTGTCCCCTTGCCAGGTAAATCTGGGGACTTCAATAAATGAGATTGTGGTGCTAGAAATAGTGGAGAATGTAACCGAGAAGACATGTTAAAAACAGAAATATACTTGTCACTGGAATTATCCCTGAAATTTCAACACAGGTTTCCTTTGCATGTTTAATTCTGGAACCTAATTAAAAGAAGAAGAAGACTGCATTGTTCACTGAAATCACTAACAATCAAAGAAGACACATTTTCCTGTATGTGGACTTTGGCCTAAGAGGATTGTAAAGTCAGAGAATTGTAAAGCTGTGAGGGACCTCAAGGGTTATTAATATTAATTCCAGCCTCCTGCACGTGCATGAAATCAACAGTTAAAGTATTCCTGAAAGGTGATCATCCAACCTCTGTTTAAAAAACCTTAGTGAAGGACAGTCCACCACTTCCAAGGCAGTTGCTTCCATTGTTTAATGGCTTTCAGTGTTTGAAAGTTCTCCCTAATGTTTAGTTGAAATCTCATTTCTTTTAACTTGAATTCACTATTATTTTCTGGAGCACACACACACCCTGGCAAAACAACAACAACATGTGACAGCCCTTCCAATATTACTATCATGTTGCCTCTCAGCATTCTCCTCTCCAGGCCAAATAAATCAAATTATCTCAACCTTTCCTCATGGTGCTTGGCTTCTAAGTCGCTTATCCTTCTCTTCTCTTTACTCTCCTCTGGACACATTCTAGCTTCTCAATATCCTTGAAATATTAGAGTAACTCAAAATAAATAATATACATTTCGATTTATTGTCTAATTGCACTTGTTATTAGCACTTTCAAGAGAAGACTGCAAAGAAGCACTGTAAACTAGCTTGGCAACTGAGGTTATCTGTTATTCATGAATGAGCTGATCTTTGAAATAATTAAAAAGGCAAGTGATGGAAATATGTAGTTCTAATATTTAGTGAATGTTTTTCACTATTAATCTGTTTTTCAACTTTCTTTCTACAAGCATGAATGCTAGGAGCTTACTTCATAAAATCAATTAAGAAATTCACAGGATTTCAACAAGATTTCAGCCTTGTGGTTTTCACATGGACTGTACGTTATCTGCCCTTGTTATAAATTTTTGGACTCATGGGAAGGGGTGTGGTTTTTGGACCCACAAAATTTTGTAGATGAGATGTGAACATTTTTAAATGCAAAGGGAAGAGTTCTTGGACATTGATTGTCATGTAAAACCTCAGGGAGGGGTATTCATCAGCACTCAAATTTATGGAAAGTTGCTGCTATGACTCATTTAAAAAACAGAAGGTTTGCTGGGGGGCATGGAATTCCAGTTTCAATCCAGGATGGTGAAAAGAAAGAGTCAACTATAGGACAAAGAATCCTTATTTTCTTTATCTTATTCTTATGGCAACAAGAAGAGTGGATCTGAGGTGAAACATCTGTTTTGATTTGGGTGAGCATTATTTATCTGTCTCTCCCATCTCTCTCCTTGCTTGTAAATGTTTCATTTATCTTCATATTTGGAATAAAGGCCTTTGTCAATATGTAGTATTTCACCATATGCTTTTCCATCCACCTTTCCATCTTTGTTCCAGAAGATGGAGAGTCAACACCTTCAATTCATGTCCATTTATTCAAATAGGCCTACTATAACTGCAATTTACGATGCTAAATTTAGTTGCAGCTACAGTAGGCCCATCAGAATCAATGGGATTACAGAGAGGTTGAATCACCAAATCTCCATTGACTCAGTGGGTCTTCTTTGATGTGGTTTACTATGCTAAACAACAGGTCTTTGGCCCATGTCTATGAATGTGCAATCCATCATCATGGGATTGCAAAATCTATTTAGTTTGTTGAAGAAAGGTTTTCATGATATGAACTAGATTCCTGCTTAATTTTATTAAAGATATTCTGTAAACGATCTATGTGGATTTTGCATGATTACATCCTTTTTGTGGACTTGATCCACGAAAGCTAACATTAAAATATAACAGTCTTCAAAGTACTAAAGTGTTTTTGTTTTGCTTATTCTCTGATGTGCAACTATTTATGTTTGTGTATGTTCATTTATGAAAGAGAGAGTTGATGTCTCTTTCAAAATGCAGATCTCACTCTCTTTCTCCTCTTCCCTCCACTTTCTGTATACAGTATTTGACTTTGTTATTGGTCAAGCCAAGATGTGGGAATCATAATTGGTTCATTCACCCAAATTGATGATAAGATAATATCATGAAAATTATGGGGAAACAAAATAAGAAAGGGAGGGGCAATAAAGGAGCATGTTGGATTAGGACAATATAAAGAAAGGTACAATGGATTTGTGACACAACCAAAGAGATCTAAGTGGAGCTACTGAGCAGCCTCTTCTTTGCAGGCGCACCCCCCAAAGAAAGACTCAGACACCGGTATATGGATAAAGGCATCGGGCCACTTTTATTGAATAATGCCCTAGTCCGAATTATAACTTTCAATTGGTGTAGTCATTTAATTGTAATTCTTTAAGGCAAGCAGGCCGAAGTAACACTGGTAAGGTTCCTCCCAAAATGCCAATGGCAATTGGCTACATGTAACTATTTGTATCAATTTGTTTGTTGACACAAACAAATTGTTGACCGGAGTCAATAAACTATCTACTGACCCCACCCTATGACGTGTATCCGTTAAATCTCAAGGTGATGCAGGCTGTTAAGCTCCTGCCATCACCCCTTGCCTGGTTCGTCCTTGACCGGCCAAAGCTATTACCCCTGTACCTGTCTAAGTGTTGGCCAGTCAATTGCCGGATACCTATGGGTCATAAATCTTTACCTTACCAGTGCTACCTGCCACACGGGGAGGCGTCCATGATGACTCACCGCCGCCGCCCCCCCAGACCGTCAGCTCGGTTGCCAGGCCTGCTTGCACCTCGCCCAGAAAGAGGTACATACCTCCAGCCGACAGGTGGACCCCATATCCTGCCTACCAGCAAAAGGTTTTGTAAGCCTATCCACAGGTGTCCAATGGCTGTCTCCCAGCCATGCTCAGCAAGGGACCGGGCAACAGCCCTGTCCACTGACTGCCGGAACGGTCCGAACCACGGAGATCCACGTCTCCCCTAAATTGGTGTCTCGGCACGATGTTAGACCATAGCGACCGTGTGTAAGCCATACATGATATAAAACGCCAGGTCACTGCACCACGACAGTTTAAGGAATATCAGTGATCCGTATAAGATCATTGCCGCCGAGGTGCAGAATAAGAACATCGGGCGGTCCAGCATCCCTGATGGACATCAGGAATGGCAACAGTTCCTGCCCCCTTGTGCCGCGCATACCATACCATCGCACGCAGCCTGAGTCAGGGTCCACACTCTGTCGCCGCAGCATATACTGCTGCCCAGTGTACATAGCTGTGGCCCACCAACCCCACTGCCACCGGTGTGCAGAGACACACAGGATCTGTAAAAGAGAGAAGAGGTTAAGGACATAACTAGGTACTCATACAGTGAGGGGACGTACATATAAGAAATTACATGCACACATATATCCGCCTCCGAGTACCTCAAACGTAGGCGCGGTCAACGCGACGCCTATCCTAAATAAACGGGTGCCAAAACGGGCCCCACACCATGAAGCGCGGTACCAGTCACCCTCCGTAACTTAAATTTGGTAAGGGTAGACCCATCCTGGTGGCAGAAAAACAGGCTGGGGCGTGCAGCAGGCACTGCCAAAAATCCATGTAGGGCACCAACCGGACAGATATCTTCAATGAAACCTCGTAGCAGTCTAACTCCACTGCCTATGCCGTGCTGAACAACCTTTGAGGACCGTATCCCCAAATGAGCCCACTCATGCGTGACATAGACATCGTCGAGTTCCAGTGCCCTACGAGACACATCCGCCTTACACCATGGTACCAACTCTGATACCAACTCACTGATGCGGAACGCTGCGTGACCAAAAGCCACTTCATACCTATCCTAACATAAGTTATGCCAGCCTCGTGCAAGGTGGGTCAGAAACTCCGGCGAACTGGGGTGACGCGTGTCTGGGCGGCGGACACGTTCACGTTCCACCCCTCCAAAACATGACGCATGCGGAAGTAACTCACGCAGTCATTGAAGCCCCTCACGTTGGCCATAAATGCCAGTGCCGAAAGCCTAGAGGCTATAGTACGGGGGCCAAACCCTGACTGTGAAGATAAACATGTATTGTAAAACCTGGTCCACTGGTATGGGCCACACTTGAGGCAACTGTAGTTACTCGCAAAAGGTTCTAAATTGTATAAAAGCATGTTGATACACCTTACGCGTGCGAGGTGCCAATGACATGCTGGTCGCCCGGTTCACCTCTCCTCGCCAAACGTCCAAATATCGGCCGGGAGTGGCGAGGGGAATTCCTCTGCTTCCGGAGCAAGGCACGGAACTGGGGGATCTGCAGGTGGGATAAAGCATCAGCAATATCGTTATTAATACCTGGTACATGTATGGCCCTGAACAGCACATTTATGCGTAGGCTTCTCAAAAATAATTGACAAACCAATACCATGACCCTGGGGGATTTGCACGTCTGGGCGTTGACAATGTGCACCACTGCCGCATTGTCACACCAAAAATGGACCACTGAGTTGGCCCGCTCATTGCCCCATAGCATCAGTGCTCCCCAAATTGGGAAGAAACTCAAGGAAGGTAAGATCGTGGAGGCGATCCGTGCAAGCCATGCGTGAGGCCATCAGCCATAAGCCCACCTACCCTCAGAGTAAATTCCATAACCCAGGGAGCCGGAGGCATCCGACTGTACTTGAAATCTAGGGCAGACCATAAGGTCTGATCTCCAGGAAGAGACCCCGTTAAAATCCTGGGGTAATTTGAGCCAGACCGAAAGGTCTGCCCGTATGCCCCTGGTCAGCTGGACCCTGTGGTGGCGTTTTAACCGGCCGGCCATGGCGTCACACAGGCGCCTGGCCAATGCTCTGCCGGGTGTAACCACCCTGCAGGCAAAGTTAAGGTGGCCATGAAGTAGCTGCAGCTCACGAGGGGACACTTTACGTTTGGCAATCAATGCCAAAATTGCCGCGGAGATCCGAGTCACCTTATCCATGGGTAACCTGGATGCCTGTGTGACAGAGTCAATTTCAATGCCTAGACATGTGAGCTTAGTAGCTGGGCCCTCGGTCTTTTCAGGCGCTAAGGGGACACCCAGTTCCCGCATGAGTGTCTGAAATGTAGTGAGGAGACGCGTGCACGGGTCCGAGCCCCGTTCACCCCCGAACCAAAAGACTTCGAGGTAATGGGCTAGAGACCGGGACCCCGACCTATGAGCAAAGGCCCACTGAAGGAAAGTACTGAATCGTTCAAATGCCAAACATGAAATAGAGCAGCCAAAAGGCATGGCCTTATCTAAGTAAAATTCCCCTTGGAACCTAAAACCCAATAGCTCAAAATCCCCTGGGTGCACTGATAGTAATCGGAAAGCCGATTTCATATCACACTTTGCCAGGAAAGCACCGGGACCGCATGAGCGTACCACTCATAGGGCCTGGACAAACGACGTGTACCTGACTGAACAAGGTCATCAGGAATCACATCACTGACCGAAGAACCCGCAGGGTAAGCTAGATGGTGGATTAGACGACATTCACCCGGGTTCTTTTTCAGTACGTGCCCTAGAGAGGAGACCTTCAAATTAGGGAAAAGTGGTTCCAAGAAGGGGCCCGCTACTCTCATAGCCTCAACTTCCTTAGCTATGCTCAGTGCAGCAACCTCCTCGTTACCTTTCAAGTAAACTAAATTAGGAGCATCTTGGGGCCCCTAACACCCCTGAATGGAATACGAAAGCCCCATTGGAAACCCTCCAGCAGGTACCTCGCATCATCCCTTCTTGGATAAGCTGAGAGCCATTGCTCCAGCATGAGTACACTAATTGGGGAGGGGGCCTTTTGCATGGCTAGTTCCGTCAGATGGAGCCCTGATTGCCCCCTGTGCACCCCTACCTCTGCCCCATGACCCACCAGCCCACGGGCACGTGGAGGCGGCGTGGGGGCCAGTGCAAGAGGGACATTCATGTCGGGAAAGACACTGGTGCTTATTACACACGTTGTTAGCTGAGAAGCTCCAACACAGCAGGCGGACTGGAACCCCCTGCCCCACCGGTTGGCGGGGAGCCTGTGTTTCAGCAGCCCGCTGCACAGGATGACCACAATGGTACCTATCACCAGGCACCGGTCGCGTGGGAGTCATGTACAAGAGCCACAATTGCTGACAGGGCTCATCCCACCTCATCTCAGGATGTAGGGCCACCCTCATCCTAAATTCCTCATCGAAAGCCAACTACAAATGGCCCGGGAAATCAACCATCGCCCTGTAAATATTATCAAGGTATTGAACCATCGGAATGGCCAAATCAGGCCGGGCCCTGAGGCATACCGCCATATATATAAAGTATGCCAGCAACCAGTTGGCCCAGTTACGCGGTGGCTTACGACGACGGGACAGCTTCTTTTCTCTGTCATCCTGTCCCTCCCTCTCCTCCTTAGTGGGATCACGCTTCAAGAGGGAGAAAATATCAACGTACGCCCCTCGCCAAATCTTGTCCCTTGTGACCTGTGACACCCAGGGGCAAGGAATAACCAGCCATCGGTAAAGCCATCGACGGCACAGTTTGTATAGAGGGTATACGCAGCGGGACCTGAACAGGCCCTGCGATGCTCGGCACGGCCCCAGGGGTGGACACCCCCGCCCTGAACGAGGGACCATTTGGGAACCAGGGGTTAATGGGACAATGTGGTAACGGCTGCCCACCCACATCAGGTTGACACGGCCAGGGCCACTGAACCCCCCCCCCCCAGTGTAAGTAGACAGTGGTGGTGGTGCACTAAAATGAACCTGATACTCACTAGTCGCACCCCCGTGAGCCACCCCCACCTGGGGTTCCGGCCCACAGTGGGCATCGGAGCTCGCGACCGGAATCGAGCTCTGGAACCACCCCTGGCTGCGCCCAGCCTGTACATCAGGTCGGACGGGGAGCTGCGAGGCACCAGCTGGTGTTGGCCAGACCACCTCAAGCAGCTCAACCCGGTTGGCCGCCCGCTGAAGCATCACAGCCGGCAAGTTGGCCGTGGTCGACGAAGGGGCCCCTGTTGAAGAAGCAGTAGCACCCCCCTCAGAAGGCATCCACTGCCTCAGAGCCCCCGCATAAGGCGGGCCGGGTGGGCCGTACGGCCCACTAGGCAGTTGGGGAAAAGGCAACCCAAAAGGGGAGCCAGGGCCAGAATAGGGCCATGCCCAGAACTCAGGCCCGTGGGGGGACGGAGGAGCTGTGGGGCGGACACCCGCACCAGGCCCCCCTGGGCCAGCTTGTCCCAGGCTCTGCAAAGGCGCGCTCAGGGCCAAAGCCCCCGAGGGGCCAGCCTGCACCTGCCCAGCTATGAAGCTGGCACCCGGCTGCCAAGTGGTAGCCTGACCGGCCCCACTGGTACCAGTGGGCAAGGTCCCATCACTGCCCTGCCTTGGGGGTGCAGCCCTGGTCCTCCGACCCAAAGGCTGGCCCCCATCCGATGAAGGGCTGGTGAAAGCCCTTCCCCTCGGCCGCGGCTTCAATGCCGGAGCCTTTCACTTGGGAGCCATGTCTCCCTAAAATAATATGCGCCAAAGGATCCCTATCCAGGGATCGAGCTCCTGCGTTAAAGTACCGCGGTAGCTAAGAGATAAATCTAAAACAGAGGTCTTTTTCTTTTCCCAGCCGGGAATCGAGCGAGCAGGCAAAAGGAGAATGCGATGGAGAAAACTTCTCCTCTCTGTCGCAATTCTAAGATGGCAGCTCGGCTGCCTCATGGCCACCCCTTTTATAGAGGGGTGGCCACGCCCCCTAACTCACCCAGATGTCTGAGTCTGGGTGGGGGGCCCCCGCAAAGAGCGTGGCGGCCATTTTGGCGCCGCGCTTTCATTCTGTTTCCACCTTCCTTTTTCTGGAGCCTCCAGATCAGGGGTGCCCAAACATTTCAGGCTGTGGGTCGTTCACGTGGTTCAGGGATGCCCAACTATGGCCTGTGGGCTGGATCTGGCCTTCAACGCCAATTCATCTGGACCACGCTGCCCTCATCGTTCTCAGAAGTGGAAGTAAAACGCACCCATACAGGTGCATTTTACTTCTGCTTCTGGGAGTGATGAGGGTGGCAGGGGCCAGATGAATTGGCATCAGAGCCCAGATCTGGCCAACAGACCATAGTGTGGGCACCCCTGCTCCAGATGAAAGACATGGTGAATTTCTTATAAATATTAGTTTCAATATTTATACACTCACTATCACTGCCTTCAGCCATGCTGCTCAGTAGCTTTTAGGAAGGAAACAAACAATCTCACTCTCACTCCCATGTCTTATGAAGTGGACTTGATTCACGAAAGCTCACACTGAAATATAACGGTCAGTCTTCAAAGTGCTACAGTGTTTTTTGTTATGTATTTTCTGATATACTTTTTAGAGTAGCTCATTTCCCCCTTTTTTTGTTGCTATGACATTTGAAAGCTAGTCCATTGCTATTACTCACTATAGTACTGGAGAAGTAACTTGTTTATTTGTTATACTGCTTGTTCTTTTTTCATATTTTCCATTATATTGCTGGTGAAATGCCTCTCCAAAGTAACTAGAAAATATTATACCAATAAAACCAACTTTGAGCTTGCTATGTAAGTTCTGTACCTTTTTATTATACCCTCATTATCCAAAACAGTAACTATTTAGAGGTAAAAATGTACATAATTATGTTTACAGTTAACAATATTGCTATGTTACAGCTGCAACCACTGAGTCTGACATACGGCCAGCAGGTAGCTCAGGGACTGAAATATCAATTACACTTACAGTATATACTGTCTGATAATGCTTAGATCATTCGCTTGGCAGTTCACAAGGTAATTAGCATTTTTGCCCCCAACATGCTGGATCTCATTTTACTGACCTTAGAAGTATGGAAGGCTGAGTCAACCTGGTGTCTGTCAGGATTGAACTTACAATGTCAGCAGTTTTGGTTGCAGTACAGCAGTCTAACCTGTGTCCCCTTGTTGATGGTCTGACATTTTTGAAGGGAGATGACAGAAGCTGCATAAGACTTACAACACACTGTCTCAGGACTTAAGCAAAGAGGGGTTTGGATTGGGGCTACTCTTTCACACGTCACTTTTAAAATATATTTTACAGAAATATATTTGGTATGATGTTGACATTTTGCTTGAGATATTTCAAGAAGATTTTTGGCTTAGAAGTGCTGGATGACAAGGCTCCTTGCATCCTTTCAGAATGAGCAAACTATCTCCAAATGAGGATTGAGTTAAGATTTAATATAAAAATCATTGAACATTAACTAAGTACTACATGGTGATTGAAACCACATTTGAGGAGGCTTAATGGTTACAATAGAAGGAACAACATAACTATCTTGTATAGCCACAGGGCCACAACAAACATGTTCCCAATCAATAATTGGCACTATCCTATTACGTTCTTATTAAGGAAGTTGTCATGTTTATTTAGGAGATGTAATCCATCATGAATCAGAATTCGGAATGAAGTGCCCCCACCCCCAGTCACCAGGTGCAATCAGTTAGCATGGCCCAATGTTGAGTTGCACGCTTGAATGGTCTCCTCCAAACTTGATCTGGCCTGATCTTTGGTCTCCTCAAGTAGTGATGTGGCTCTGTATGGGAATAAGCCAAGTTCGAAACTAATTAGTTACAGATAAGTTGTTATTGAGAGACAGTTTGATATAGTGGATGGAATGACAGTCAAGCACTTGGGAGATTTAGGTATGAAACTCACTAGTGGGTGACACTGGTAAAACCACACATTCGGTATCTCATATATCTTAAAAACTTCTATCAGAGTCACAGAAAGTCAGATGTGATGGCATATGATAAAACATAAAAATAGCTATCTATACGTAATCTGTAATGTTACTTTTGGGAGTGACAAGAATGTAACAAAGGTCAAAAGAAGAAATTTAATGAGCAGTTATAATGTTACTTCTTCATATTATGAGGAACATTTACCTGGAATTTAAAGCATTTTTACAGGATTTGTTACTTTCTTATGTCCATAACTTATATCTATCTTAAATGCAAAGAAATTGTGGTTTTGTTTAGTCTTTTGCACATTTGTAGTTCTAAAGCAAGAAATTGTAAGTAGATAAATAGATACTGCTTTGGTGAGAAAGGTACCGCCCCCTAGAAACAGACACAACTGGATTTTGAGCAAGGGAGACCTTTACCTTTTACCTTCATTTTCCTGGTGCAAAATCCAGATTGTCCAATAGAGAGAGCAAAAGAACATTTTACTGTATTTTTCTGGCAATGTTGGGAACAGTATGCAACATAAGAAATTATTTTTGAAGATGATTCAATAAGAACACCAACCAACCTGTCTTAAACCAAAGTGTAATCCAACAAGTTCCTTTTAAGTAAATAAAGTTCCAGGCACTGGGAACAGGAAGGGTGACTGAAATGGCTATTGTCAATTCTGAAATGACACTCTTGTTTCTGTGAATCTCACAACCTCTCATTCTCAGTGAGAAAATTAAGAAAGAAATGATACTTTAATGGTCACAACAGGTTTATTTGCACAAAACATTTTCTCCAGAGAATTCTCAGATTTCTCAGGAATTTCATTTTCATCCCCCACCCCCAGGAATAAATGACAAGTTATGCAGGTTTGTTACAATTCCTATGCAGAATGGCATGTTTCCTGTGTAGGATTCACCTGGAAAGGGAAGGTAAAATAAAGTCAAGCTGCATTGCATTAGTACAAGTCCTCCACAGAATAGAATCTTTCCTGCATAGGATTCTGTGAAAAATCCATTAAGATCCACTGATTTGGGCAATTTCTTGTGTCGAACAATAGAATGGGGAAAACAGAACATTGTTTTGTTTTGTTGTTGTTCAGTCGCACAGTCGAGTCCAACCCTTTGCGACACCATGGACCACCACACGCCAGTATCCTTTGTCATTCCCTGCAGCCCACACAGATCTATGCCCACTGCATCAACGATTCCATCCATCCACCTCATCCTCTGCCACACCCTTCTCCTTTTGTCTTTGATCTTTCTCAGCATCAAGGCCTTCTCAAGTGAGTCCTATCATTTGGTGGCCAAAGTACTTGAGCTTCATCTTCAGCACTTGTCCTTCTAATGAGCAGTGAGGATTGATTTCCTTCAGGATTGACTGATTTGTTCTCCTTGCTGTCCAAGGGACTTTTAAGAGTCTCCTCCAGCGCTACAGTTCAAAGGCATCTATTCTTCTGAGCTCAGCCTTCCTTATGGTCCAGCTCTCACAGCCATACATTACTACTGGGAAGACCATTGCTTTGACTACGCAGACTTTTGTTGGCATGGTGATGTCTCTACTTTTTATTATGCTGCCTAGGTTTTTCATTGCTTTACTATTAAGAAGTACAGTAAGCGTCTTTTTATTTCATGGCTGCAGTCACCATCTGCAGTAATCTTGGATCCCAGGAAATTTTTCATAGGAATCTGGAACATCTTGCTGGTATCGGAAAGGATGTGTCAGAGGGGAGACTTGGCATTTTTAAGAATCGACATGGAAAATTGCCAAGAATAAAACATTTATTTTATTTACATACCTCAAAAGAAAATTACCCCACCTTTCTCCTATAAAGGACCCAAGGTGATTTACATCCACTAAAAACAATTACAACAGAGCTCTGTGCCACAGAGGTTAAACTGCAGTCCTGAAACAAAAATTATGTTCATGATTTGAGTTTGATCCAGAAGGCTCAAGGTTGAATCAGCCTTCTATCCTTCTGAGCTGAAGGCAAATTGTTAATTACAGTGATACATCATACAATGTCCAAACTTGGTTCCACAAGTTTGGACTTTATGCAGATTTGGACTTTGTATGAGGCATGCAAAATCCTAGCCATGATGCCTCCTACAACATCCAAATCCTTGCCGCGATGCCTCGTACAACGTCGTTTCCATGGAGATACATTGTACTGTAACAGCACAGACTTCAGGGCAAAGCCAAGGAAACAGACAGGAAACTGACAGAACTTTAAGAAATCATGTCAAACAACCCTGATTGTCCAAGAACCTGAAGAATGCTGCAAAAATCCCAGGAATGCTTCTAAAAATTCTGACGAAAAAAACTAAAAAACCCTAAAATCGCACTCAAAACCACTCCTAAATACTCTTTTCCTCATGCAAAACCCACAAGAGCAATGCACGCATGTGTCCTGCCTTTTATACTGCCCAGGCACAATGCAACCTGGGAAAAACTCCAATGCTTCGTACAAAGTCGCAGCGACTTTGTATGAGGCAACTTTTTTCAAGGAATTAGGCGATGTTGTATGAATTCGATGTTGTATGAAGCAGACTTTGTATGAGGTATTACTATACTTGTGAACTTCCCAGAGAGTGCTCTAAGTGCTATGGAGCAATATAGAAGTGTAATGCTATTACTACTTTTTAGCTTAGCTGGAACTTGACTGCAACTTTGCATCCTAAATGGCCTTGATCAGTCTCAAACAGTTGAAGCCAAATTTGGCTTAGGATAAGTGTAAACCATGTGAAACTGCCCTTGTTCCTTTTCTTTTTCATTACTGATCTCACAACAACTATGATTGGGAAATAGAGTAGCTGTTTATATGACACCAGAAAGAAGGGCATGCATTTTTAAAAAAGAAGACAAAAAGGACAATGAGAATCAATGTGGCGACAGTTTTGGACTGAGACACGAGACCTAGGTTCAGATTTGCACCTGGCCATGGAAACTTGCTGGGGATGGCAATAATAAACCATCCTTTGAACACCTTAGACACACATAACCTTAAAGACACATAACCACAACATCAAGGAAATGGCTTCATTGACCACTGTAATAGGAGCAGGGCTGTACCCTGGGAGTAGCCAGAGGGGATCAGCCCCTCCACTGAACTAACAGCCTGTCCCCCTACCCCACCCCAGGATGCTTCAATGCAATGGAAGAGGAGGAAGGGGCTGCCCTTCCTGAAAAAAATATTCTCCCCCACACATCTAGAATCCTGACTTCAGCCCTGCATAGGAGAAAAGTGCTTTTAAAATGGGGTTCTAAAGGTAACAACTGCAGAAGTCCATCAGAGGTTAACAGTGAAACATTTGGAATGGGCCAAATCTTTCTAACATTTGAAAGACTCCCTGAAAAAGTGCAACCATTTAAAATGTATTTTTCTGAAAAAAGGTTAAAGATGTATGAGCCCCTTATGAGTCAAGATGGAAGATGTTTGCCCATCTCTACCTAGACTTCCTCATACTTTATAGAGTCTTATCTTAGGCATGATAGATTTGATGTGATCCATGAGATGTCTTCTTATATTCTTATGCACAGTGATGCATTTGTATGATGGTGAACATGCTTATTGGGAGATTTAGTGCTACACAGTTGACGTTTCCCCATGTTGGGAAAGATGTTAATGCCATCCAGCTTGTATTTTGTCCCATGTTAGTGTTGCATACAGCATATATGAAGAATTACCAATTTTGTCTGCATGGTCATTATTAATAGATTCCCATAGAAAATCTAGTGGCTAATAGAAATTTGCCCTATTTAATGGTTGCTTTTACAGTGATTTCCTAATTGCTTGATGTGTTCAAGACCTGGATGATATTGCACATGTTTTCATTTGCAATTCACTGCTCATGTGTATATAATATTGTAGTAATGCTTGTGACCTTCTCTCCACAGACTTTTATCACTGGATGTTCACAAATAATCTAGTGTTGTTCATTATATGTGATGGGAATTCCCTTGTAAAGTTTATTTTGACTGCTATATGTGCAGGTTTTGCTGGAGTTGTCTATGCGTGCATTTCATTTTTCTTACAAGTTACCAGAGCACAGCAGAGAACAAGTCCACTAGTTAAATCACAGTACAAAAGGGGATTAGTTTATTCTCTTGTGTATTCTCATCAAGATTTCATTTTGTACTGATGCAATCAATATGCCTATACACAGGTGTTTTTTGTGATCTGTTTGGGGAGGGCGGGAGATACATTAACAGAAAATTATGGTGAGTGGGATATGCACAAATGTTGAATTTCTCTAAGTTTAACCAGAAGGCAAGCATATTGGGTGAAGGCAAAACCAAACAGCAGCACAATAGCAAAATGTATAGGGAACTTTTGCTCATTGTTGCACTGGAAAACAATGCTCCGTGTCAGATGTATAGAGGCTTTTGTCTCTGCCAAGTTCCAAATACTGTAAATATAAAAACTAACATGAAACTAGAACTGTGTGGAGCATCATCATTATTAGAATAGAGGCAACCAAAAGCTACATGTTCAGAGGCATTATGAAGAGAGTGGCAGTTGCTAATTTTATCATGAGACCATCCAAGTATACTCATCAAGCAGGGGTTGAATGGCAGAATGGTAGATTACAGAATTCTTGGTGTGTTCTGGCAAGGAAATGGCTAGCTCTAGATGTGTGTTTCTGATCGTAGTAAATGAGTTGTCCTTGTATCCCAAAATGGCACGAATTATCTCTGGTCTAATCACTAATGTCTTGACTAATACGCATTCCCATCAAGCAGTTTTAGTACTACCCCAAAAACTTAGCAAATAAAGATACAAGATATCAAAATTTAACTAAAATGTTCCTTCAAGGCTGAGACACAATACATCACTGTCTTATGAGCTGTCCTGATCCCGGTACTAGTTGGATTATGGTAACACTAGTAGGGTTCCCAAGGTAAATGAGGTATTTAAGGGGTGGTTTTACCTGAGCCATCCCCCCCCCCCCGGTGAGCTTTTATAGCTGTGTGGGTATTTGAACACACATCTCCCAAGTCCTAGTCCAACCATTCCTTTCTTCTGGGGACACATACCATGCCCAAGGCCACACAAACTAGTTCTTCTCCTACAAGGCACAGTAGGACATCCAATTCCCAACTCTTAGTTCCATAGCCAGGTGCTCTGACTCAGCTACCAAATGCCACAACGAGTGGCTCTTCTCCCAGGAAATACAGTGGGGAATCAAACTCACAACCCCTGTCTCCATAGCAAATGATCCAACTCCGTGAATTATCTACCTTTCTTTAACTAATAAATCGTATGCACCCTTAAATGCAATGTAGGTGGTCAAATTCCACAACTGATAGGACCAAGCTAGTTTCAAGTTATAAAAATGTGGGTCTGGTCAAAGATAAAGTGGTGAAAAGAAAAAAGAGGGATAAGAGACATGGCTTGCATGATCAAAGCAAACACATTGAAGTCTTAAAGAGATTGATGCTTAAAACTGTCATAAGATATTTATGTCTCAGCTGGGGAGGTTCTCCTCAACTGAGGGCACAGAGTTCCCAACATGAAACCCAATTTTACATTGTTAGAGTCAGAGGCCAAGGAAGAGCCCACCTCCACCAGATGAAGGGAATGTTGTAGCAACGACTGAGGCAGAACAACCTCTCCAGTGATGGCAAACTTTGTTCTTGGACTTCAATACCCAGAAGCCCAAGTTAGCACTTCTGCTGCTCAGGGCTTCTAGGAATTGAAGTTCCAGAACACATAGAGTGCCAAGGTTCACCATCACTGCGCCTAGCCCAAAAATAGTCAAAATGAGCAAAACAGAATTATACTGCCTAATAGAAATTCTCAACTGCAGATGTCAATTCCATTGGAATAGGAGACATCTTATGGGAAGGACTCCTCTTGGAAGCCTCTGAGTTGCTGCAGAGGGCCTTGAGCAAAGCTAGTAGCTCTTGTATGGGATTGCCTGGTAGAGGCTGGAGAAACTACTGAAGACAAAATGTTTGTTTCTGTTGATCTTTGTCTTTCTGCATTTTTCCAATTCCCTGAATCATTGCTTTGTTCTGCCAGCTTTTGACCTCAGACTGATATATGACTTTGCCTCCCTGCACTCTGTCTGTTTCCTTATTGGGTAGGATTTTCTCTGCCTTGACTTTGGCTTTCTTTATTAGACTCAACTGTGGATATTGCTTCTCTGATTTGTCTACTGACAGTGCCTTGTAGCTTCCTCAGCCTTACTTTGAACTGACTGCCCCCACAATTGGAATATACCCATCTAATAACAAGACACAGCTTGATTCTTCAGATCTATCTGTGGGGTTGCTTCTTTCTCTTTAATTAAGCTGCTTTTATAGTCTGAACAATCTATATTTGTTTTTTTGTTACAAAGTTGTTGACCCAAATCTGAGGTAGAGTAGATCCTTTGTATGAATGGGCTTGTTATAGCCACACTTATGTAGGATATACTTCTTATTGTTTCAGAGGGTCTACTGATTGTTGCATTTGACCTACTCAGAGCTTGGCAGTCTTCATAAGAAACATGCATTCTCTTGAAGCACAAACTTTTTGTTTCAATGAAGCCTCAGCTGAAAGGCCTTCCAATTATTTCCCAAGCTACTTAGCATTTTGTTTTACCACTAGGTCCTTGAATTACATCTCTGGCCAAAATAATTCCAAGTTCACAGGAACTTAGCTTTTAAAGCATTAAACATGGTTCATATTTAAGTTATAGCAATGTAGAGGAGCACTAAAGAAAAAGACTGGGACCTGTTCTGAATAAGGTGTCAAGGACTTGTTTGCTAAAAGAAGGCAACCTGAGAAAGCAGGAAGAGAAACATATAGGAAGCCAGAATACTCCTGAATAGGGGGGACACAAAAAGTTTTCTCAATCATCTTTTTGTTTTTTAAAACCTAATAAAGTTTTAATGGTGTTTCTTGGTTTCTAAAACATGACAGAATGATGTCAGAGACATATTATCAGGGTTTTAACCATAAACATGAGGGCTAAAACTTAATTTTAAAAAGAGCACAGAAAGATTATGATTCCCAGGGCATTGCACCTTAAAGACACAATAACGTGAACTGGAAATAATGAAGAGAAGCAGATTCTAGTATGATAGTTTTGGTTTCTCATATCTTTATTAATGTTCTGTAATGAGTGTACTGCTATCTAAAGGTATGGATAAAGAGGAAGGAATTCAAAGATATGTGATCCATGACATGAATGCCTAGTTCAGATCATCATTTTCCTTATTTTCACAGAATACATCCAGCTGCCACCAACCGTACCCATCACTGTGAAAGATCATGTTTCTAGGACAGTGAAAATGTGTTGTCAGTGACTGGAAAATGTGCTTTGTATGTTTTTCTGCCCCATTCATACAAAGAAGCACATACAAGTCTCTATAACCTGCATCCATAAAAGGCATAGACACCTTAGCTGGTGGTTGGGGGGGGGGGGGAGGCTTAATCATCAAGCTGTATTTCCCATTTTTTTTCCTTTCCTTTCCTCATCCTCCCTTTCTAAATGTTAGGGCACGTTGAGGACAATTTTGCTATATTTTCAGAGAAGGCTGGGTCCCTCCCATCTAAAGAAATGTTACATTTTGTGATTGGCAAGTAATTTATTTATTTTTATTTTATTTGACTTGTTTAGCTACCCCCTCGTCGAGGTGACTCCAGGTGGCTTATAACACAAGAAACCCCAACATAACCCATTAGAGCAATCCATACATATGGATAAAATAACATAAAAATACTGAAATCTCTAAAATCTAAACATCTTAAAATCACAAAAACTCAAATCTAAAATATCTAAAATCGCCATAATAAAATTGTCAGATGGTCATATGAGACAGCAGGGTGGAGTAGATCCAACAGCAGCACCCACACCTGCTGGTCCAGCCATGTCTTTAGCTCTTTCCTAAAGGCCAGCAGTTGTGGTTGGAGGCAGAGGTCCATCGGCAGGAAGTTCCAGAGGGTCAGGGCAGATACTGAAAAGGCCCTCTGTCTAGTGCTGGAGAGACGAGCCTCTCCAGCCATTGGTACCCATAGAGAGCCCCTTCAATTTGCCCTAGTGGAACAGGCAGATGTTCTCAGGTCAATGTGGTCTCTTAAGTAACCTGGTCCACTACCATGTAGGGCTTTAAAGGTCATAACCTTGTATTGCACCTAGAGACAGACCAGCAACCAATACAGCTCCTACAGCAAGGGTGCAGCATGGTCATAACAGCCACACCCCATCACTGTGTTGGCCGCTGCATTCTGCACCAGTTGCAGCCTCTGAATGGTCATCAAGGGCAGCCCCATGTAGAGCGTGTTAAAATAATCTAACTGGGAGGTGACGAGTGTGTGTGAGTGACCATGAGCAAGGAGTCCCAGTCCAGGAATGTCTGTAACTGGCGAATCACTCAAACTTGAGCAAAAGCCCTCCTGGCCACAACTGCCACCTGCTCCTCAAGCAGGAGTTGTGAGTCCAAGAGGACCCCCAGATTACGCACCGGGTCTGTCTGAGGCAAAATAGCCCCATCCAATTCCAAAGGTGGTAATTCCTTTGACAAAACAGGACCCCTTATCCACAGCGACTCAGTCTTGCTGGGATTCAGCTGTAGCCCATTGTCCCCTATCCAGACCCTCACGGCCTCCAGGCACCTGGAAAGGACTTTGACTGCCTCGCTAGGATCACCACGGGAATATGTAATACTAGCATATTTTGCCCGGCGGTGCCGGGCTTTTTAAAATTGTGTTGGATAGTAAAGGGTTTCTTTTTTTTCTTTTCCAAATGGTGCTGGGCTCTTAAAATTTGTTTTTGAAGGTTTTTGTGGTTTTGTGGCTTTGAGGCGCTGCATCCGCCTGTGGCGGACTTGCACTCCCAGTGTGTGTGGTTTTTTTTGTGTATGTGTGTGCTGGCTTCCTTAGTGCCGGGCTCTTTAAATTTGTTTTTGAAGGTTTTTTTTGTTTATGCAAATTTTATTTTAATTTATTTGATTTCTGGTTTTTTTTGGAATTTTCTGAGATTAGTGTGAATATTTTTGATTTTTTGGCTAATTTTTTTGATTTGTTTGGGAATTAATCTTTTATTTTGAAATATTTTTGAATGTTTTTTCTCTTGTGTCCTCTGGGTGGGGTGGTGAGCTTTGTTTCCTCTCTACAATTCTTCTCTTCTGTCCTCTGGGTGCTTCCGGTTAGTGTTTCCTTTCTTAGCTCATTTGATTTCCAGTGGTCCTGAAGTCAAGGCGTCTGTTGGTAAGCTCTCAGTTTTTTTGGGGGGTGGGGGTGGTTTGGATTTGGGGGGGGGTCTGTGTGTTTTTTTGTTTGTTTTTGGCTGTGTTTGTGTTTTCTTTTTGGATTTTTGAGTGTTTTTGATTGTTTTTGGTTTGTTTTTTGGGTTTAACTTTTCAGTGGCTTTCTTTCCCGCGGGCCATGCTGGCTGGCCCATGGGGAAGAAAGGCTGGGGGGCTTTTTTTGCTTTCTTCTCCATGGGCCATGCTGGCTGGCCCGTGGGAAAGAAGGGCTTGGAGGTGGGGGCTTTTTTTTGCTTTCTTCTCCACAGGCCAGGCTGGCTGGCCCGTGGGGAAGAAGGGCACTGGCGGCGGGGGGTTCCTTTTTTTCCCCCGTGGGCCATGCTGGCTGGCCCGTCGGGAAGAAGAGCAGTGGCAGCGGGCTTTTTTTAAACTTTTATTTTTCACGCGCCAGCCGCCTCAGTGTTCTGTGCGCTAATGGCGCACAGGACGCTGGGGCTTGTAGTTTTGCCTGCACGTGTTTGCATACTTTAGCGGTTTGTTTTATGCGGCTTTTTTTTATTGGCTGCGGCGCGTTTTTGAACGTTCCTTTTGCCGCGCCACTCAGCCTGATTGTTGCAGCACGGTGCCAGGAACATTGAGAATTGAAGTTCCCTTTTTTTGTTTGCAACTGGGGGGCTCCTGCCCCTGGGTCGAAAATTTCAACCCGACAGTTACCTGCGAACCAGGTTCGGGCGAGTGAACGGAGGCCCATTACGGGCTAGTGGGGCCTGGTGCAACATCCTTTGTCACATTCCAATGGTTAACACACCATTTTATAGGTATAGATGTGTTGGGTCATGCAAATACTATCTGATTTTGTTTAGGTCCAAATACTTGTTATATGGCTGAACCTACTTTAAAATGGCTAGTAGGTGATCTGAACTGATATTTTCCATAGGTTTTATGTTTCCAGATGGTCCAAATGTACTACTAAGTACTATCAGGGTTGGGAATGTGGTGAGCCTTCAGTGAGTAGGCACAGTTCCTGGTCAGATTCCTTCTCTCCATCCCCTGCTAGGAAGCTATGCACTCTCCTTCTTACCCAATTCTCACCCTTCTATGCATCTGCCTTGCATCAGCTATCAAGTTATTTTTTTTAATGCAGAAAATGTGAGAGGGCAGAAAGATATTGGCTAACACAACTTTGACCTAACAGTTCAAAGCCCACATGAGAAAGTCAGTCATCCTTCCCACATTCACACGCACATAATCTGCTGCTACTTGTAAACGAGTATACATTTTCCCCTGAAAATCATTTTCAGGAAAAATACCATTGGCGTGAATTTATTTAAGGTGGATCCCAGCTTGCCATGAAGTGACCCACATGGATCACAGAGTCACCTCCTGCAGCATGTATGACATGAGACATACAGGATTTAACACCGGGACTGCAATGGACTGTCACAGCCTTGAGGATAATAACAAGGTGCGCCTTCACAGCCTGTCCATCTGGCATGGCCTCTTCTGCTTCCATGACTGTTGGGAATCAGAATAATGAAGTGGTTCCACCTCCACACATTTTGCTGTCATGCCCAATATGATGATTTCCAGTGGCATTTCCTCCACTGAGGGAACCATCATCCCACCTAAAGGGGCTCATCCTCCCATAGCCATTGGCCCCATTAGGGAATCAGGTTATTTACTGCTGCCCAACACTCAGTGTTGAGTCACTGGCTGTATGGTCTATTCCATTACCGAAGTGGGATGTCCAGCCAGACTGTGACATATACACACAATCCTAAGTGTTATGCAGACTCAGTATTTCTATCTAAAACAAAAAGAAAGAAAGAAATTCTGAAATGCAGACAGTCTATAGTAAGTAATGTACCAGCTTCCCTTTGCCATGCCAGGATGAGAAATTACTGCTTAGTCAAGTGGGTAGGAACATATGAAGTCTAGTGAGGTTGCTTTGAAGCCCCCATCCCCAAGAAGGGTTCCGTGACTGGAATTGCCAGAGATAGTTTAGACCTCATTGGGGTTTCAGCTTTCAATCATCTTCTAACAGGGACCAGTATCCTCTTCCCCTCCCAAATGTCAACATTTCTAACCCACAAAATGCTGACACAAACATCCATGATTTGCAAAGGCACACAAGCCATGCCAACATTTGTGCACATTTTTCAGATATACACATCTGAAGTCATGCACACTTATTTACACTTTTGTTTGCTGACAAGTGAATAAATGAACCAACCACGATTTCATCCCAGCAATGGGAAACTGAAAGCAATGTGTGTACTTTTGTTAATCATCTTACAGATCCCACATAGCATCCATTCAATTTTGCTCACTGCAGATTTCTTTTTCATTCCTTCCTCTGGCTCAGTTTCTAATCAGCCTGTTGTTATGAGCTTTCCTGGTAAATGTCTGGTGGGGGAGGGGGGAGCTTGTTTCTGTCTCAGATTTTCTCCCACCATCTTATCATGCTAATGTGAGCATACAGATATTCATACCAGAACAGTGTTAAGCATGCTTATATTTGAAATGTAGAAAATGCAGTTCTGTTTTAGCCAAAATCAGCCATAGTGGATTCAGTAGCAGCACAAGGGAGGAGAACCCTTTTACCTAGCTAGACTCAACTATTTGATGAATCTGTTCCTCAGCAGTAGAAAGAAAGTAATTGAGGGTTCAACAGTTATACAAACACTTGAAAATCCAAACAACATTTCTTTACCCACTCCATTGCTAATCTCTGCTTCATAAGCAAAAGCAAACTTCTCCATTTTAAAAAAACTGAAACAAAAAGCAATGGGAAAGCAGAGGGAATATAAGCAAAATAAAAATAAAATAAATGAATAATCTGTCTGCCTAATCTTGCAAAGCAGTAATTGTTTCTGAGAGTTGCAAGGATGCCCCTTCTACTTTAGAACAGCAAAGTGAATTTGTTAGTGAGATGGGTTGTGGGTGGAACTGAAAAGAGTGTCAAAATTGATGGGTGAAGTCTATTCTGAGTCACCTCCAGACTCATAGAATAATTAAATTGGAAGTGGCCTATGAGTGCCATCAAGCCCAACCCCCTGCTCAATGCAGGAATCAAAACCAAAGTGCTATCCTATCCCCCCTCCATCTCCTTTTTTCAAGGCTAAACATACTCAGTTCTTTCAATCTTTCTTCATAGAATTTGGTTTCCAGTCCCCGGATCATTCTTGTTCCCTCTTCTGAACAGTTTGTTGGCATCCTTCTTAAAGTTCAGTGTCTGGAAATGGACACAGTATTCTAAATCAGGGGTGCCCAAACTTTTCGGGCCATGGGCTGGTCATGTGGTTCAGGGGGCTGGTCACTATGGTCTGTTGCCCAGATCCGGCCCATGACACCAATTCATCTGGCCCACAAAGCCCTCGTCACTCCCAGAAGCGGAAGTAAAATGTGCTGGACGGACGTGTTTTATTTCTGCTTCCGGGAGCGATGAGGGCTTTATGGGTTAGATGAATTGGTGTCAGGGGCTGGATCTGACCCCCAGGCTGTCGTTTGGGCACCCCTGCTCCAGATGCTGTCTAATTAGTGCTAAACAGAGAGGGACTGGTGCCTCAGGGGATTTTTTGTGGGGGAGGGGGTTGACATCTATTAATGCAGCCGAAAATAGCTTTGCCCTTTTTTGCAGCCACAGGGAACTGTTGTCTCATATTCAGCTTGTGATCTACAACAATTCCAAAATCCTTCTTGCTTGTAGTATTACTGAGCCACATGTCCCCCATCTTGTAACTGTGCATTTGAGTTTTCCCCTATGCATAGAATTTTACACTTACTCCAGTTAAATTTCATCTTGTTGTTTTCAGTCCAGTGTTCAAGCCTATCATTATCTTTTCTAAATTCTGTTCCTGTCTTCCATCATAAATGTGTGGAGACAATGTGGAATGGATGGTGTCTTTTCCACCACTGTATGTGTTTTGTTTCAAGCCTGCTCCTCATGTTTACATTGTCACCATCTATAGTTGCCAGGTCAATGGTATCCAGTTTGTTGAGATTACACAGCCAAAACTTGAGTCCAGGGGATTGGTCCTTATGATGTTTGAAGGGTGAGACAGCCAAGGGCTGGGACAAAGGCTAGAAATGGATATCAGACACTCAACCCTCTACCATTCTCCAAATGGTGTGAAGTGCCCAAGGGAATTCCTCTTCCATTTCTCAACTCCATGTCCATCTTTCACTCCTATTTTGGTTTATTAATGATATGCAAGCAGAGGACACATACAATTGCCTGTGTTGAACCAATGAACCCTGATACTGGCTGGTAAATGGTAATGATTGGTGCTCAAGCTTGAAAACCATGTCATGTGCAAAAATCAAATGTTATCTTCCTTTAGCACTGCTTGCTTTGAGATTTAGTCTCACCACCTGCAGACCTGGAGCAGAATAGCATTTATGTGAAACTTCAGATAATGCCTTGTGACCAGGCTATTCTATCAACATTGCTATCTCCAGAAATACAAGAAGATTTTAAACCTGGACACAGAGTGGGAGCAATCATATGCATAATTTAAAAAGGAAAAAGAGAGAAAGGGGAGGGAGGATTAACTCCAAATAGAGAACATGCTTAGCAGAGAAGTCTGTGAGAATTTGGGTGGTCTGAAAATACCATTTGCTGAAATCAGAGTAAATCTCAGTGAGAGTAAAAGGTTAACATCAAAGAACGCCTGTGTGTGTGCCTCTAAAACAGCTGGCTTTGGGTGCTTGTATGCATTTAACAATCCCATTTGACATGCTGAGTCAGAAGAGAACCTATGGGGAACAATATGGCATTTGTCAGACAGCCAAGCATTGTGAGAAGGGCAATATCATATATTGAACCAGCTAGCTATGACTCTCACCAGCATCACATTTAGGGAACAGATAGCACATTAGGTTACTTTGGCACATCCAAGATGTTGTACACAAAATGGGCTCTTTCATGTGAGTCTGAGGATTTGAAGCCAACACTATTAACCCTAGATATCTCTGCCATTGTGATCACCACTTCCAAAATAATGATCCTTAATACTCAAGAAGAGGCTATTGCTTAAATTATTTATTACTAGCATATTTTGCCCGGCAGTGCCGGGCTTTTAAAAATTTGTGTTGGATAGTAAAGGGTTTCATTTTTTTCTTGAACCAATGGTGCTGGGCTGTTTTAAATAGTGTTGTAAGGTTTTGTGTTTTTGTGGCTTCGAGGCGCTGCATCCGCCTGTGGCAGACTTGCCCTCCAAGTGGGGGTTTTTTTGGTTCTCTTTGGGGGTTTTTTTTGGTTTTTTTTGTGTGCGCCGGCTTCCTCAGTGCCGGGCTCTTTAAATTGGTTTTTGAAGGTTTTTGTTTTATGTTTATGCAAATTTTATTTTATTTTAATTTATTTAATTAAATTTAATATTATTTAGTTTAAAATTTAATTTTGGTTTTTAAAATGTTTATTTTTACGCATTTTTATTTTTTGTTTTTGTTTTGGGGAGTGAAAAGTGATTTCTGTTTTTTTGTTATTTTTTGAGATTAGTTTGATTATTTTTGAATGTTTTTATAACTTATTTGATTAATTTTGGAATTAATCTTATTAGTTTTAATATTTTTGAATGTTTTTTCTCTTTTGGCCTCTGGGTGGGGGTGGTGAGCTTTTCTGCCTCTCTACAATTGTTCTCTTCTGTCCTCTGGGTGTCGCTTCCGGTAAGTTTTCTCTTTCTTTTCTCATTTGAGTTCCGGTCCTCATGGATAGAAGACGTCTTTTGGTAAGCTCTCTGGGTTTTTTGGGGGGTGGGATGGGTGGGTGGGATTTTTTTGGTGGGAGGGTCTGTGTGTTTTTTCTTGTTTCTTTTTGGCTGTTTTTGTGTTTTATTTTTGGATTTTTGTGTGTTTTTGATTGTTTTTGGTTTGTGTTTTTGTGTTTATTTTTTCAGGGGTGGTGGCTTTCTTTCCTGCGGGCCATGCTGACTGGCCCATGGGAAGGAAGGGCAATGGCGGGGAGGCTTTCTTTCCCATGGGCCATGCTGGCTGGCCCGTGGGAAGGAAGGGCAATGGCGGGGGGTGCTTTCTTTTCCACGGGCCATGCTGGCTGGCCCGTGGGGAAGAATGGCAGCGGCGGTGGGCGTTTTCTTTTAACTTTTATTTTCCGTGCACCAGCTGCCTCAGCGTTATGCGCGCTAGTGGTGCACAGGACGCTGGGGCTTGTAGTTTTGGCTGCGCGTGTTTGCTTACTGCAGCGGTTTTTCCCCTGTTGCTTTTTTTTATTGGCCGTGGCGCATTTCCGAACGTTCCTTTTGCTGCGCCGCTCAGCCTGATTGGCTCTGGTGCGGCATGGCGCCAGGAACATTGGGAATTGAAGTTCCCTTTTTTTTGTGACTGGGGGCTCCTGCCCTCGGGTCGAAAATTTCAACCCGACAGTTACCTGCGAACTGGGTTTGGGCGAGTGAACGGAGGCCCATTACTGGCTAGTGGGGCCTGGTGCAACATCCTTTGTCACATTCCAACAGTTAACGCACCATTTTATAGGTATAGATTGATTGTTCAGTGGCAAACTATGTGCAAAATGCCACCTGACTAGAATACATGAAATACTATTTATTCTTCTTCTTCTCCTTCACCTGCCGTATCCATTCCAGATATTAGCTATCATCATGGCAATAGTCTTCCTTTTCTTAACTCCTTGGAACCGTTCTTCCAAGGACATGCCACACCAGTCTTTCAGGTTTTTCAGCCATGAAGTCCATCTATGTCCAAGGCCTCTCTTTCCAGGGATCTCTCCTTGCAGAGCAAGTTGAAGTATTCTATACTTTATGTTGCTCCTCATGATATGGCCAAGGTATTGGATCTTTCTTTGTTTAATGGTCTTAAAGAGTTATTTTTCTTTATTCATCTGGTGCAATACTTCTAAATTAGTCACATGATCAACCCATGTTATCCTTAGCAGCCGTCTGTAGATCCAAACTTCAAAAGCTTTTATTCTCTTTTCAGATGCTTTAGTCAATGCCCAAGCTTCAACTCCATATAGCAACACTGGGAATAAATAACATCTCACTATTCAGATCTTTGTAGCAAGAGTTAGATCTCTACTGCATAACAAATATCACATTTTTATGAAGGTGGAACTTGCTTTTTCTATTCATATCTTAATATCTACCTCAGGATCCCAATTTTCATTTAACACACTCCCCAAATAGACAATTTTTATCCACTCTTTCGATTTCTTGTGTTCTTGCCATTACCTTGCATGAGTTGGTGTTCAGCTTATAACAAGATAGTTCATCTACTTGATGTTGAGATCCAAACCATATTCTGCACTTGAAGCTCTAACTCAATCCAGCATCAACTGAAGATCTGCAAAGTCTGTGACCAACAATACTGTGTCATCAGCATATCAGATGTTATTCAGGTATTCCCCATTAATTTTAATGCTAATGTTTAAATCTGATAATGCTTCTGAAAAAATACTCTCTGAATATATATTAAACAGTGTTGGGGACAACACACAGCCTTGTTGCACACCTCTGTGAATTTTGAACCTGCTCCATCAGCTGCTCTTCATCTCTGACTTGAACTGTCTGATTCCAAAAAAGGTTGATGATGATTCTGATATCTTTATCATCTACATGTATTTTCTTCAATGCTGTGATCATCTTCTCATGTTGGCATCTGTAAAAGGCTTTTGCATAATCTATAAAACATGCATGCACATCATATCTCATGTCTCTACATCTTTGTATGAGGACCTGCATCGTAAACAGTGCCTCTCTGGTACCCATAGAATTCCAGAAGCCAAACTGTGTTTCACCTGTGCTTTCTTCACACTTCTTATAAGTTCCACTATGGATTATTTTCAAGAAGACTTTAAGAGCATGACTCATGAGGCTAATTGTTCTGTGCTCCTCACAGGACTTTGCATTTGGTTTCTTTGGCAATGTAACAAAGGTTGATAGCAACCAATCACTCAGAAAAATCCCTGTGTTATAAATTGTGTTATAAAGGTCTGTCAGGTGTTTGATGTTAACTTCGGACAGAAGTTTCAAAATTTCTACTGGGATATCATCTGATCCACTTGCTTTCCCATCTTTGGATCTTTGCAAAGCTCTTACAACCTCACTCTCCAGTATTGGTGGCCCAGTATTGCCATTTTTGACAGGCTGTTCACCTCTTTCATCACTAAACAGCTCTCCTATGTATTATTTCCATACATTGATATCCCTTATTTCCATCGCAAGATGCCCGTTTTTGTCCATTAACAATGCATGTGTCTTCTGTTGTCTTCTGCCAGTAACTTCCTTGATCTTTTTATGTGCATTGAAAAAATCATGCTTAATTTGGTATTCCTCTATCTCAGCACATCTGTCAGCCATATAAGCTTCCTTTGTAGCATTTATGTTGCACCTAATCCTCCTCTGTAGATCATTATATTTTCCTTGTCCTGATTCTTATAGGTCCTTCTTATTTTTATTAAATTGAGTAAGTCATCTGTCATCCATTCCTTATTCTTATGGTTTGGCTTTTGTCTGCAAAGGTGTTTCTGTCTAACTTTCTGGGTTATTTCTTTTATTATCCCCCATTTCTCTTCTACACATCTTTCCCCTTGATGTTTTCTCATTTTGTCTAATTCCTCTCTCGTTGTCTCTTTTGCTGATGTTCTACATTCTTTGTCCTTAAGGACATTGACATCAAAACCAGTTTTCATTGTTTTAGTTATAATTTTATGCAATTTTAGGCAGAGATGACATATTAACAGGTTATGGTCTGATGAAATATCTGTTCCAGGATAGATCTATGCTGACAAGATGCTGTTACAAAACCTTCTGTTTATAAGAACAAAGTCTATTTGACTTCTGACAATATTATTTGGGCTATCTGAGCCCTACACATTTGGTTTAGAAAAATTGGCCAGCCTCGAAAAATCTGCAGATCCTCCTTGAGAAACATCTTTAGCCTTAATTCATTTCAACTATTTTCAAACTTGTTTCTAAACATATATAACTAGAGCAAATCATGCTACATTCACATCAGCTTTCCATTCTAGTCAACTCTAGTGGCATCTTTAATCCTGGGTGGTATGGTTGGACCTGGCCTTCCCAAGGGCACTTTATGGCTTTCAGCAAAATTCTCCTTTAAAAGATGCCTCAAATTGACTCCTGTATAGGAAGGATTTGCATATTAAGGTAGAAGAATGTTGAAACCTTTCTGTCTTGAGCATCTCTATGTAAGTAAGGCATGATAGCAGATGACACATTTTACGAGTTGCTTCTGCTGTTGTTTAGGATAGCCATGTGCACTATTTTCTAGAGCAGAGATTATCAACCTGCAGCCCAAGAGCCAGATGTGGCCCATGGCACTATTTCATGTGTCTCCACACCACCTCCACCTCACCAGAAAGTGCCATGTGGTGGAGGAAGGGCAAAATGGTCATTTGTGCCCCCAAAGCTGTCTGAAAGATCGTGACCCGGTCCCTGGTTTAAAAAGGTTGAGAACTCCTGTTCTACAGGGAAAGCTTCCTAGTCAAGATGGGCAAACCTCCACCACTTTGATTTGATGTAGCAAGCTTAGGGCCTTTCTTTTCAATTCTGCCCCACATTTGAGTTATCACTCAGACATTTCCATCTGGAGCATTCCTCCACTGAGTTAATTATGTTCTTAGCCTACTTGACCCAATATGCTATTCTGTGTGTTAATGAAGAGGAATGGGATGTGGAGGATCAAATTTATAAATATTCATAATTGCAGTCAAATGGTTTTTGATCTCTACAGTTGAGCAGGGATGCTTATTATTCTTATAAACTGCCAGAGGCAGATTAAGAACCAGGAGAAAAGTGATGGTGGTCACTGTGGTTAGAAATTGCTGCCTGTAAAATGGAAGAAAATCTCTATCAGTTGAAGGCCAGTTCTCAGTTGGAAATGAAATTTGATTTGAGCAGTAGAGGAATGGATGATTTTCTTAATAGGAGACCGGAAACTTCAGGGCCATCTGTAGAAAAGGAAAGGGAAAAGGAAAGCACGTTTTGCAAAGAATACACAGTTGAAGCTTCAAAACTGTGCTGCGTGGTGTCTGCTGACTACAGGGATAGCATAACAAAATATATTAGAGATGCTGCACAATTTTTCTGGCAAAAGCCAAAACCTGTGGTTTTATTGATGATCAAACTGCCTACAATGTCGAGCCAGAAAAACTCATAAGATTGCTGGGCTGCAGAGGTGCATGTTTAATAGCCATTGATGTACTGTGCAAATTGCATTATAATCCCTGCCTCATATATCCTTGTGACACAAAAGGGTAGTTTTTTTTAAAAGCATTCCCATTTTTGGAGCCTGGGGAACTGGAGCTGAGAATGGCTGACTGTGCAATGAGGTCATGTTTAAGAGAGGGGCTTGGATCCAAGTTTCCCAGGAATGAACCCAATGAATCCTGCCTTGAGAAACACTTGTGCTGGTAGGCTATGTGCTTAACATCATGGATAGCTGCTTACAGCGGAAAATGTAAGAAAGATTTCACCATGGGGCTGCCATCAACTGGATTCTTGTTTGCTTAACAGGAGGGCTGTATGTCTCCTTTTCTGATTGTTTCATTGTTTAGATATTTCATAAACTTGGTTTGATTGGGAGAAGAAACCAGTAAGAGTACTGGAGAAAAATACTGATGCCCTTTCATTCCCATTGCAGCTGCACAAGTATCCAATAAAGGCTCTCTTAAGAACTGAGAGACATTATCAAATGGAGGGGAGGGGTTGTGGCATGGAAAGTTGGGGGCCAGGGGGACATCCTTGAAAATCGTATGGAAACTATTTCTGCCAAACATCTACAGTACTATATGCAGATTAACAAAGGCTATACAGATTGCTGTGGTTTCTCAGAGTTACTGTACTCTCCTTTTCATCAGAAGCTCCCTGCTCCAGCACAAATAGCTTCCTTTTCCTGCAAAACCTTCCTGTTCAGTGTTGCTCAAAGTTTCTTAATTAATTACCAATAATTTGGCCTATAAAGAATAAGTTCCCATTCCTTTACATATGGGCAGGGTTGTCTCTTGTTTAATTTTCTTATTTTCAGCTTTAAAAAATAATAATAACCTCTACCTAAATAACCCTGAAAAGGGTTGCGGTATGTCAGGACTGGCTTGATGGCTATAAGGGTGAATGGGTATAAGGCTACTGCAGGAGCCTTATACCCATTCACCCTTACAATGGCACAGAACTATTATTACATTCTTCAGTAATGGAAAACTAAGTAAGATCACAGAAAACCACTCATTAAACTCTCCCTGTCTAAAACTGATCAAACAAGGTACAGTATTTGAGCAGCTGAAACTCACTGAAGAAAGGGGAAAGCTTCAAGAAGGAAACCATAGCCATAGTTGTCAGAGACTTTTCCTGAATAAATCATTTTAGATAACTAATGCAAAAGACATATCAATCTATCTGAAATACTGCAAACACAAACTTCACACAAATATACATATATACAGTATATAACAAACAGCAATGATATAACAAAGTTAGATGCTACAACTTGCACACTCTAGGTCCGTGATGGCAAACCTTGGCACTCCAGTTGTTCTTGGACTTCAATTCCCAGAAGCCAAATTTTCTGTGAATCCACACAAATGGGTTTACTGTGTGTATGCACAGTAAACCCATTCGTGTGGATTCACAGAGACTTGGCTTTGGGGGATTGAAGTCCAAGAACACACAGTAAATCCATTCGTGTGCATTCACAGAAACTAGGGCTTCTGGGAATTGAAGTCTAAGAACACATGCATTAAACCCATTCATGTGGATTTACAGAGACTTGGGCTTCTGGGAATTGAGGTCCAAGAACACACAGTAAACCTATTTGTGTGGATTCACAGAAAATTGGGCTTCTGGGAAATGAAGTCCAAGAACATGTGCAGTAAACCCATTTGTGTGGATTTACAGAAACTTGGGCTTCTGGGAATTGAATGGATGAGGTGGGTGGGTTTTAATCGAGGATGGTTTTATCTGTTTTATATTTGTATGTTTTTTAAAATTGTTAAGCTGCCTGGAGTTACTCTGGCGAGGGGGTGGCAATATAAGTGTGAAGATTAAATTAAATTAAATTTTAAAAATTTATTGGTTTTAAAATGTGATTGGTTTTATTTTCTGTGAGCCGCCCAGAGTCTTCGGAGTTGGGCAGCAATATAAATCAGAAAAATAAATAAATAAATATAAATAAATAAATAATGGATCCCAAAATGAAAACATTTTGGAGATCTCTCATTTATAGATTGGACAGGACTTGACAGCATATAACAACAACAACAAACCTGCCAAAATGACATCTGATTTGTGCTCAGCTGAATAAGCCTGAGCTGGACGACCTCATGGTACAAGATAGGCTGAACTAAGGCCTAGTTTTCTGTTGGAAAAGGAAGCTGTCCCTGGTAATTGCTGGGAGTTTCAGCAAGAAAGACAGGCTTAAAGAAAGCTCACAATTCATACTTTGGATTATATAACAAACCATCAGAAAATCACTTCTTACAATCCATTTCAAGGTTCTGAGTTGCTTCAATCACTCCTTCACTGTCTTCTACGAATATGACTGATGGGTTGGGGGTGGGGGGGATATATCGCAAAGTAGGTTTTGATGCCATTGTTCGGTTCATCATCTGCCATATGAACCAGATACTGTCACCATGGGTGACATTTTTGAAATAGTAGCCATGTTAGTCTGCAAGCATACCAGAGAGTAAACAAAACAAAAGAAAAAGATGAAAATGTTGTGGCACCTTAAAGATCTATACAGCAGTTAGTCTTTAAGGTGCCACAATGTTTTCATCTTTTTGTTTTGTTTTGTTTACTCTCTGATATGTCACCATGAGGAAGAGGGAAATTTTGGGAGCATCCTTATTCCTCAAGGTAATTTTTGAATTGACTAACAAATTCATCATAGAAAATATAAGGAAACCCAAGCCCTCTTCATCTACAGATCAGATAGTTCACAGTCAAAATATTTCTGCTCTTTCATTCATTATGATCCATGGAGGAAAATGTTTCAACTCTTGCTTCCAGTTAATAAGTCTCTCCATAAGCCTTGTCGTGATTTCATAGCCAGTGAAGAATAAAATTTTAATTCTTTATTCTGTCTACTTAAAGCCTAGTTTGCTAATGATTTTAATCTGTTTTTATTCTGTTAATTTGTTTAACTTTGCTTAGCCTAAACGGGTCCATTTTGGAAGGCTACAGTACACAGAAGCCAATTTCTGTCCAATTAAAAGCGGTAGGTCAAGCCGACCTCCGTTCACAGACAACGAAGCTGGGAAATATTGGAGTTCAGAGCCCAGTAGTAGTTGAAGTTGAAGATAGAGATCTGATTTCATCTCGATATGCTGTCCATTAACATCCAGACTGGATCCGACCCATAAACCCGTATGGGCGGCTTTCTGCCGCACTTCATTCAGATATGTATTGCTTTTTAAAAGTTATTTTGTTTTCTTAGAAATATGTATTTTTCGTAGTATAGTTTAGAGAGGATTTTTATTCTGTCTTTGAAATTCTCTTTTTATCCCAATTAAACATGTAAACAGACTTACTTTGTCAAGAGCGGCTTTTATAACTCTTCTCAGCCAGAAGAGAGTTGAAAGGGAATTTTTCAGATAAGGCCTTGTTACTTTGCAACATGGACTCTTTGCTATTCTGGCCAGTGCAGCTGGGCCCGATAACTAAGGAAGCTAGAGAGGGAGAGATTTCATGAGTCTCACCTTCCCAGGACTGAGCTTGCCTCCCCCTCACCTAGCAGAAACATTGAAGGTCAAATTCCCATAAGAAAGCCGTGATAAGGGTGTATAAGATTTAATGGATGAAACCGCTATCAGTTCCAGAGGGCCTTGCAGAGTTTTTCAATCTGCAACACTTTTTAAGGCACCGCCATTACCCATTAGATCCCCATTTTCCTTGCCGGTTTTCCCTGCTTGGGTAAACTGCACCAAGGCACCCTTTCACAACGCTACCAGAAATCTGCTTAACTTACTCTCACTGGGCCAGGAGACCATCCTGTTAGTCCGGGGATGAGGTGACCAGATCAGTCGATCTGTAGGAGCAGGTGGAGAGGCGGCAACTATGAGTTAGCGGGTATCGGAGCGAGCCAAGGCCTGGTCGCCGTGTGTGATATGCCTACATGTGTAGAAGAAATGTGGAATTCACTTAACTATGATATTCAATAAAGAAACATCAACTCCTGAAGAAGCTGTGTAAGTTGTTATTATTGTTTAGGGCTATTATGTGCATGTTTAGCTTCTTCATAAATGCAATGGATCGAACTCTGTTTTCTCAACCTATAAGAGCCAAGTGTCCTGATCACTTCCAGTTTAAGTCAATTGCTAGACTTCCAGCTAAACATAGATAGCCTATGAGAAGAATATCTTTTCAGAAGAATTATCCTCCATAATTAAAGTCAAGATGCCCCAAAGTTCTCTGATTCACTAAAATAATGGCAGCCATAATTTAAGAACTTTGGGTAGCCACTATATGTGCAATTGTAGATCTGCTTCACTGCTGGCTCTTGAACATTTGTGAATAAAACCATGACTGATAGGGTTTACTGAACTAGAGTATAATACCACTGATATACTGCTTAGAGAAAGTGTTTTCTGAATCTTAGTGTAAAGGCGAAAACATCCATATTTCAGTCCAAATTTAATCTGAGAAGAAAAAGTTTAGATCTCTACATGCTTTTGTAACCTACAGGGTTGCCTTATATAGCATGTGTCTGTACCTTACAAAGTTCAGGGGAAAAATACCTTTTAGGCTTCTTGGACCAAATTAATCAGGTCCTCCGTTAAGAAGTTCAGAAGCTTGTTCTTTAATGATAGAAAAAGATAAACTGGTTAATTTTGAGGCACTGAAATCAGAATGTAGCATGTGTAATTGGGTTCAAAGTGATATAATTGATTTTTGGGTATTAATTTGAAAGGGATCTCAGAATTAATATACAGTAACATGCACTCATTCCAGGTTTTAAATTGTATCCATTTGTCCTTCTTGTAAAACAATGGACAGTATAACAAAGGAAATTAAACAATAAGGTTTTGGTGTTAGTTCCCCCTTCCACCGATTTCGTAGTGTGAAAAAAATGTGTTCTGCATACCATCCTGAGTATTTTTTGTATTTTACAAATGCTGTATCGTTCATTCTGTTACTCTGTGGCCTTGCATTGGTAACCATGGAGGATTCAAACCAACTAAGCTAAGCACTGCAAGTGGATTGCAGGTTAATAAAAGATTAAATTGAGTATCTCCAACACCACCTTCCTTGAAACCTCAGTAACTGGCAATTGTAGAGATCCTATCTCTAGCATTAATTGATGTCATGGATAGTAGTTAACAGAGTCTTAACAAGCCCCTTTGGGAGAGTACAAAATAAATATGTGAGTTGATGTGCTTGGCAGCTGTGACTTACATACATAGACGTAGACATAGATCCTTCCATGCTACGTGGCATATCAAGCAGCAGCTGTGACTTACCCCAAGATAATTTCATACTTGTGCACTCTTTAATTTGGTTTTGATAATTGCAAATAAGTGTATTAAATTTATTTATATAAATTGGAATTATAATTCTTAAATACTTAATAGCTTCAATCATTGCTGATTTTCCTATCTAATTATTAACTGTTGTTAAGTGCTTAAAGAAAGGACAAGGGTAACCCTGCTTTGTTCCTCTTTAGAACAATATCAGTGCATGGTTGAGGTTAATCTAATTATGAATTGATAGTCATGTGCTGTCAAGTTGGAACTGATTTATAGCAACCTAATAAGGCAGTCATGAGAAGTGAGATATTTAATGAGAGTGTTCCACATTCCTAGTTAGTTTCCATGGCTGAGCAGGGCTCAAACTCAGGCCTCCTTAGCCCTAGTGATTGATGGGTGCTAATCAATCAATCAATCAATCAATCAATCAATCAATCACTACATATATGATCATTGGTCATGCTTGTAATCACATAACTGCATTGTGTATAGCCATATGGATGTTTCCCCTTATGCACCATGTGGGGGCATGTGACTACTTTTTGCTTAGAAAATAGTTCTAAAGGAAACCTAAAAGAGACTTTAGATAACTTTCATTTCTGTTCTGATGCTTCTGGTTGTGTGATGGGAGGGGGGAAGAGCAGAAGGAGAATGGAAAATTCCAACATGTGAAGATCATGTAGAAGAATGATTGGAGGATGAAAATATGGGGAGGGATGATGGAACAGTGGATGCAAAAAAAACTTGCAGAAGAAGTGTTAGCAGCTATTTCTTCTTCCTCTGTATTTAATATACACTCAGTTTTCTTTATTGTGGAATAAACATGACTGTCCTGGATCTCTTCTTGCCTGATTGTGAATTGGTTTTAACATCAGGTAAGCCTGGTCTGAAAAACTAGTTTCCAGCTCCCTACATACTTACTTAGGCTTCTGGGAATTGAATGCCCCACATTGTGAACCACTGCTCTAGGGAGATCTGTTGCCATTTGGTGTGGCCAATACTAGACCAGATGAACCCTGAAATATAATGAGAATCATGTTTCTTACATTTCTATGAGATGGAGGTTTTTATTGTTTTTAAAGCAGTTTTAAATATTGCAAAACAATGATGCGATTAACTGATGGGCCTGAATCCATACTTAGCTTATAAACAATGAGTTATCTCCAAGCATGATTCCATGATTGGCCACCAACCTGAAGTTTAGATCTGAAGTTTTATGTGTGTATGAATTGTGTGCTGTCAAGTCAGAAAAAATGTATGGTAAACCTAATAGGGTTTACAAGTGATGAGACATAGTTAAGGAATTGTTTGACCAATGCCAACCCGCCCTCCCCTCAAACTTCTAGGCTGATTGGTGATTTGAAGCCACATCTCGTGAGTCCTAGAAGCACCCAGTGTGGCTTTGTAAGTCTGAAGTTATAGATCTTTAAAGCAGAGTGGGTAAAAAAAATGGCTTTTTTAAAATCTCCATCAAAAATGAAAGCGAAGCAGCAACATTCTTATTTTTGAAATGTTAATACATGAAAGGCCAGTATCAAAGAAGTAACTATACAGTAAATTCTAAAATCAAGAATATGAAGTTGGAAACTTGAAACTAAAATTAATTGAAATAATTTGATGATGGAAAATGTCAGTGGGGCTTAAGCAAACCTTGCATTATCTTGAAATCTTGCAGTTTATTCTGAGAAAAAACATTAACCTTCCCTTGCTTGTTTTCTGTTGTCAATAAACATTAGAAGTCCATCTCCTGCAAAATAGTTAGGTAGAATAGCTATTTACATAAATTGGGGGTGGGGGTGGGGAGGATTGTACCACTAAAAATAAGATTTACATATTTACATAAAATGTCCATATCTTTATTTTTGTTTACCAATATAGCAGCAAATTTAGAAATAACTAGCATAGGTTGCCCGGAGTTGCTGGGCTGTTATAAACTGTGATCAGCTTTTTTTTTGGGGGGGGGGAGATTAAAAAAGAACAAAGGATGATATAATTGTTTCAAATTGTTTTATTTAACCAAATAATGTTTTATTATGTGACTTTTTTTGTTAATAGTTGTACCGTAGGTAATATTTTTAAAAAATGTGAAAATACATGTTTTTTACATGCAATGTTTTTAAACTGTGTTTAGATGTTTGGGGGTTTTATTTGAGTTAAAACTCAACAGAGGATGCCATAAATCTTTTTATTTTATTTATTTAACATATGTTTGTTATTTGTGTAAACCTTTGATTTATTGTTATGTTTTTGACTTGTTTTTACTCTTGTGGCCTCTAGGTGGGGCTTTATTGTTTTTGACTTGTTTTTAATATTCCGCCCTGCACATGTTTTTTCTCTCCTGGCCTCTAGGTGGGGCTTCTTCCAGCAAGTAGTCTTTGTTTCTTCATTTCTGTTCCGATCTCGTGGAGAGAGGACATGTTGGTGAGTTCTCTGGTTTTCTTTCTTCTGGGCTTTTTCTTTGTTTTGTTTTTTTGGTGGTGGGCTGGGAGGTGTTTCTGTTTGTTCTTTTGTGGTTTGTTTGGGTTTTAGGTTTGTTTAATTGGTTTGTTTATTTCTGGTTTGTTTAATTTTTGTGATTTTGTTGTTGTTTATTTGTGTAATTTGTGGTAGTTGTGTTGTTAGAGTTAGGTATTCTCGTGTTGTAGTTAGGTGTTTTGTCTGTGCTTTTCTGGAATTGTGGATATTTTTGTTTGTGAATGTTGTTGTTTTCTTTTTTGTGTATTAATGTTTTTTTCAAATTATTGATTTATTTGTGTTTTATTAATTTTTATTAATGTTGGTGTTTGTTGTTGTTGTGTATTTTTGTGTGAAGAACGGGCTGCTGGTCGGTTCCTCTTTTCCCCATTGCTGCTTTGAATTTTGGGTTCAATGCAGCAATGGGGGAAAGAGGAGCCAGCAGTCAGCTGGCTCTTCCCCCAGGAAGGTTCGTTAGGTAGGTCAGGGGAGACGGAGGCAGAGAAGAGCTATCTGCCTGATGATGGTTTTCTCCTCTCTGTCTCCTATCCCTCCTGGCTTACCTAACCGGAGATCGGCAGGCAGCGATCTGGAAGGGGTGGTGCTCTTCCTTGCGTATTGCTGGCTGCTTCTTTTGTATTACCTCCATCGGAAGTACAAAATGGAGCAGCCAGTCATTCACCAGGGAGGGTGCTTCCCCTGACGAACTGCTGCCTGCTGCTGTTTTTTTTTTACCCTGGCTCAACTTACCTTGAGGCTGGTGGTGGTCTTGCCGTGTCTTCGGCAGGGTAACGTGGAGGAGAGGGAGTCCCTCTTTTCCCCGTTGCTTCAGGAAAGAAGGTCGGTGGGTGTCTCGCAGTGGATTTTTGTGGCTTTTTGTTTTGCGAGGTTGTGAGGCACTGTGTCTGCCTGCTTGGGACTTGCGCTCCCATCGCATTTTTTAAATTTTATTTTTCATGAACTGGCTTTCTCAGTGTTCTGCACGCTCACAGCACACAGGACGCTGGGACTTTGAGTTTTGCGATTTTGGTTTGCGTTCATGCGGCGGTTTTTTTTCTGCGGCTCAATTTTAATTGGTCGCACCATGTTTCTCAACGTTCTTTTTGCTCGCACCTCTCAGCCTGATTGGCTGTGGCGCAGCACGGCGCAGAGAACGTTGAGAAGTGAAGTTCTTTTCCTTTTTCCACACTCGTGGGGCTCTTGCCCCACTGGTGCCTATTGAAACCCTGCAGTAACCTCTGGGCCGGGTTCGGGTGAGTGCAGGAGGCTCGGTATGTGATACGATGGACGGGTGCAGAAACGTATAGCAAGGTCCAACGGTTAACCCTTGGATTTATAGGTATAGATAAACATAACAAGAAAAATCACTATCACTGAAATGGGGAAAACTTGCAGGGATTGACTCCTCAATTTGCTGTTCAGGTGTTAACAAACAATGGAGAACATCAATGCTCTTGTTTCCTTTGATAGCCCTTAAAATACAGAACTGTCCTCAGGCAACATTGCTCTCCATACAATAGGATGTATGGCCTTAGACTTTAAAAAAATTGTAATCAGGCCTCTCCTTAAAAACACAAGATTATGAAACAAGGCCATTTATTTCTGGGCATTGAAGTGCTCATACTTAGTTACCAAAGATTTGCTTTAGTTGTTATAATAGAGCTATTTTATTGTGTTTTTTTCCCCTCCTGCACAATTTCATGACTAACCATGTGTAAAATGGAAGGAATCTGAACCACCTATCTTCATCCAACTGGACACGGACATCAACTGGCTCCTTCTGCTCACTTTCATCTGGCATGGGCTGCTTTTCTGTTTTCTTTTAAATGTCAGAAAATGTTAGAGAAAATCGTCAAATCTGTAACAGATTTCTGAGAACTTTGGGGGGGGGAGGAGAGGGCAAATAGTTCAAAGCAATATTTTCTTTTGTTTTGCTAGTGGGCCACTAGTTGCATTTCTTATAATAACATCAGTTTTAAAATATTTCTAATGGTAACTAAAGTTTGAAGGGAAAAAACAACATCTACAGTATATTTTTGACAATGTAAGAAACTCCCAAATTAAATTTTTGGAGAATACAGGAAGGTCAATGAGATATAATCTTCTTTTCAGTTAGAAAGATAGATGAAACGATGTGATTGTCATGGGGAAGAATGGAACCCTTCTGTTTCATTCATTCTCACGATTTTCCATTGAGTCCATTGGTCTTTTCTAGAATGGGGACGATGCTGGGGTAATCATCTGGCCATTGGCCTGTGGCATCCCCCAGGGTTCTGTTTTGTCCCCCATGCTTTTTAACATCTACATTAAACTACTGGGAGAGTTGTATTGAGTAAGGGACTGCAGTGGCTCAGTGGTTAAGATGCTTGCCTTGTTAGGTGAAAGGCTGGAAAGTCAGCAGTTCAAGACCTGGGTACTGCATGAGGGTTTGAGCACCTGTCTCTGTCCCAGCTCCTGCCAACCTAGCAGTTTGATAGCAATACATTGTAGTAGATAAATAGGGACCACTTTGGTGGGAAATGATCTTGGGGACATGAAAGGAGCCTCATTAAGGCATCCCCTGAGTGGAGTTTCTCCAGCAAAAATCCTTTCAACCCAGAATAATTTCTGACACAAAATCATTATTATTATAGTTGTCCAGAGTTTCAGGATTCATTGTCACCGGTATGCTGATGACATCCAACTCTATCGCTTTCTATCTAATTCCAAGAAAGCTGTCTTGGTTCTAAACCAGTGTCTGATGTCAACAGTAGAATGAATGAGAGGGAAATGAACTGAAACTTAATTAGACATAACAGAGGTGCTCCTGGTCACTTGGAAGGCTGGTGAGAGAATAGGGATGTAATCTGTACTGTCACAGATATGGTTGAGAGAAAGCCTTCTTTGGGGCAGCTCCTAGATTGTGGAATGCTCTTCCTTAAAAGGATTAGGTTGGCCATCTCCCTTTTATCCTTCTGGTAACAGTTAAGAAGACCGACCTCTTCAGGTAGACTTTTAACATTTAACTGAACTTCTGAATGCCAGTTTACCTTGTTGGTTCATTTTACAATTGTTTTTAACTGTAAAACCAATCTTGTTAGTTCATTTTACATTTGATATCTTTTAGTTATTATATAGTTGTATTTTTGCATGTTATATATTTTGTTTTGAATTCTACTTGTTTTAACATTGTCAACCCACTCATGGGGAGAAGGGTAGCTTATAAATGAGACAAAATGTTGTAAATAAAATAAATAAGAGGCAGGATGTTGTTCCCTTGGACTATCTATCAATGTAGACATGTTAGAGAGGATGATTTGCAGATAATTCAACTAATAGAGCCATTGCTTCCTGCTGCCAGTCTCTGTGATGTGAATAGGCAAAAATAAGTGGCAGATGGCATTTCCTGAAAGGTGGAAGAACTAGTGGCTGGATTTGTATCTTCCAACATTGAATTACCGACACTTTTTTATTAATAAAAGGAAAAAGCATAATTAAGGTCTGGTATTTCCTATACAGGGACTGCAGTGGCTTAGTGGTTAAGATGTTGGGCTTGGTGACTGGAAAGGCTGCAGGTCGAGACTTGAGTGCTGCACAACAGAGTGAACTCTGTCCCAGCTCCTGCCAACCTAGCAGTATGACATGTTAGCTAGCATATGACAATTTGAGACATCATGTTGTCATGGGAATGTAGGAAATCAAGCAATGAAGAGAAGAGAAAGAAGATTTATTTTTTCTAATTAAGAAATTAGCTAAGCAATGCCTTTGAAGCACGAGTGGAAGAAAATACTGGGAAATGAAATATTTTCCAAGAACTGTTAGAGGGGAAAAAACATCTTGCTCTTAAAATAGCAATGAAATATTGTATGTGGAATGAAGCATTCCAATCTAGTGTTCCAGTAGCAGTTGGGGGGGGGGCGTGTCTGGAAGCCTTTCCTGTTCCCTTGTGATGTTTCAGCACAGAATTAATTGGAGGTGGGTGAGGGGAACACTTTAGGAGGTCTTCAAAAGCAAAGATCAGGATGGGGTGGGGAGTAAAATTGCCTCATTTTTGGTGGAAATAAGCTTTTTTTCTCCGACCATTTCACAGGAAGCTTGGCGTTTTGCTTTCTCTTCTAGAGCATATCAATTACCACTAATTTCTAACATCTGGCTTGATGTAACAAATTCTCTTATCTTACAGATGCTTCTATTGTACTTTGCCCTGGGGTCTCTTGCTCTTTGCTCTGCATATGCTACAAAGTGAATATCACTTTTCTGTTTGATTGTTTATTTATGATAACTTTGGACTGCCCAATAACCACAGTGCTCTGGGTGGTATATACATAAATTAAAAACAAGAGATATAAAACTATAACAAATTAATGTGAATAAACTAGCACAAAATGAAACCAGCTGCATGGGGTAAAAACAATAATGTAAAAAAGAAACCAGACACATCCGTAAAGCACTGTAAAGGCCTAAAAGCAGTTTTTAAGGTGACTAGGAGAATAAGAGGATCTCATGTAGCAAAAGAAAGATCAGAAGATATGTGCAAGACAAATAAAAACCTTTGAGAAATACTATTAGCCAGTGCAGGTGTCCTAATGTGATAACACTTGCTAAGGATGGTACCTTTGTCCTCCCCATAGGCAAATTGACCCCCTCAGGGCAAATTATGAGACAGTGAACTCCAACATAAGTTGCCTCTGTATGAAGGCAGCCTCTTTTAGAACTTGATCCTGAAATTGCTTTTGCAAGTCTCAGGAAATCTTAAAAATCCCACAGCTCAGTGGAACATTTTTCTCCCCAGTTATTACCTGGGAACCTAATATAGGTAGAGGAGTTGTTTGCCTCCTGCTGCTTTGGGGCTTGCATTCAGCCTGGGGAGTTCCCACCAAATTATGGAACTGGAAGTCTGTCAGATACATAAATACCATCCTTAGTTTTGCAGTATCTCAGACTGTCTGAAGCAGCCAGGTTGTATTCATGTTTGAGGAACCCTGGTCTAAACTAATCCCTGTTACCCAAGTCACAGTAGCTCCAAGGGATGATGTCAAATCGAAAGGCACCACAAAGTGTGAATTGGGTTCTTCAGTGGAAGTGGAAACCCATCCAGAACTAAGTGGAAACCACTTAATAAAACAGATGAAAAGCAAATCCTGTATTAATAGCATCACTCTTCCATCTGAACTGAGTCGATGCCTGCTGGCCTTCATGCAGTTTGTTATCCAGTCTGAGATTGGTTTAGAAATCAGTCTCCCTTGTATTACATGAAAGAGAGGGGTGGAGCTGGGCACCATCCACATATTGTTGAGTCCTTAGTTTCCACCCAGGGTAACCATTCCCAGCAGTTTTATGTAGAGCTTCAAAGATATGTGAGATAAATTAATGTCCAAAGGAACTGTGAAATACAGTTCTAATGGGGCAAGCCCCAGCCAGTCCTTCTACAAACACTACAGTACACAGTACACCCACATCCCAACCTAGAGAGCTTACCTAGCCTCAGCAAGATCAAAGGCAACCAAAACAGTGGAACTTTCCCTCTCTCTCTCTCTCTCTTTACACAGGTTATTCAAAAGGGTAACAAAGGAAGCTTCTGTCCATGACCCGAAGACCTAAGTCCCGAACCTAGACAAAGAGCATGTTCAGACTTATGGCATGTCTGGGCTCACTCGTTTGCTGGTCACTAGAGGATGAGGGAGGGACTAAATTACATTTAGTCCACTTCCACCATCTGACCACCCGAAACAACCTGTTTGCCACTATGGTGAAGAGGCTGATGATGATATACTACCCATAGCTGTCAAGTATCCCTTATTGGCCGGGAAAACCCCTTATTTTACCCTCTTTCCCGCCGTCATCCCTTATTAATTAGACTGCAATGCCCTATTGCCGCCATTGGAGGGCAGCACAGGATAAGCATAGCTATCAAGTATCCCTTATTTGCTGGGAAATTTCCCTTATTTCCAAATCCACAACTTGACAGGTATGCTACCCCAGCTTCTTTACGGAATGAGGGAAAGTGTATTTACTTCCCTTTTCATATTGATCACCAATTGAAGCCACAGCTGATAAAGAAAACCCATTTACACTTGCCCTCCCTCTGTAAAGAAGATGGGGAAATGTAAATTGAAAATATTTGATAAGCCCATTAACTCCTATCAGCAAATCTGCTGCCTCTGTTAAATGGTGTCCCATGGTTCCAGAGGCACTTGAGACTATTTTTTTCCAGAACCCTTAAAAACTAGAACCCTCTGACAGGGATTCTAAAAAGATAAATGAGGGACAAAGATGAGGCATTCCAGTGTCTGTGAAAGGCAGACACTGTACCCCAAAATGGTACCCAAAAATGTTGAAAGAGTGCTCAAAACACTTGTTTAGACATGTTCTAAAATAGATTTAGGACCTCAATATTTAGAAGTGTCTTTCTCTTGAATTGGGCCCAAACATCTACAGGGTGGCCCATAAGTACCTACCTGGCCTGTAAGTTCCTACCCATCCTCTCCATGGGGCTCCATACCCAGCCCCCTGCCCAGCAGTCCAATGGGAGCACTTCCTCCCTCCTCCCAGCACAGAGTTTGCCCCACCACTCTGCCCAGCAGCCAAATGGGAGCGCTTCCTCCCACCCCCCAGCAGAGCCCTACTCTGTGGCCAGGTAGGGACATAGGGCCACCCTGTAGGTTCTCCCTGGCCTGGGAACTGTAAGCGCCCACCACAAAGAAGGTCTGGAAAGTTTCAACCAGGGATTGGGCCTTCTCCGTGGTGGCTCTGTCTCACTTGGGACATTCTTCCATCTCATGCTGACCAGGATACCTCTTTCCAGACTTCTTGCTAAGGAAGAGTTGTACAAGGAAGCATTAGTGAACATCTTGCTCCTGTGGTGATTTTCCCCCTCCACTGACTACTAGTTATCTTTGTTATTGCTGTTCTAGTTTCCATCACATTTTGGTATTGTGTGCTTTTTAAATGATGTATTTGATGTTACCTTATTTGTATTGAAGTTGAGGTTTTTATATGTGTGATTTGTTTTAGTAGCATTATAAACCATCCAGAGTAACCATCTTGTATACCACTCATCTATATATCTATACATTTATACAATATATCTATACAATATATCTATACATTTTATTCTGACTGTATTTAGAACTGGCAAGTGAAGACTTGCTTAAACACAGGGCCAAGCATGGGATGCTGGCAACCAGTGTACAAATGTCATCTAAAGGTTACATTTTTTAATGCTAAACTTAAGAATTGTTTTTGATGGAGGTTATTTTGTCTTTCTACGTGCAGCTGGATGAGATCACCCCTAAGTTTCTTCCAGATGAACAGTTTGATATTTCTGGGCTTTCTATTGATGTGATTAATCTCTCCTAAAATTTTGCCTGTGAAGCAGAAAGCTGGACAAAATCCATGGAAGAACTGTTACCTGTTTTTTTAAGCTAATATGGTTTTTTGAGAGGGTTAAGTTAGATGTAACTATGCCAAAACCAGCACACAATTGGCACACAGTTTACGCACAGAGTTCATTATGTGCAATGCAACTCTAATGCACTTCCTCAAACAACGTTTCTTCAGCACTGGGCCATGCACATGTTTATGCATATTAACAGAGAATTAAGCACAGCGCTTGAAGGAAAGGAAATCAAAGAAGGTTCTGTGCCATACACATTTTATAGAAAAGAAATCCTAATGAAGGAGTTGGATGACTGGATTTTGAAATGTATTTTGAGTAAGATGGATGGATTGGTCCTCATAGGTCTTGGTTAGAGGCCAGGAATAATCTGTTCAAAGCAGAGAGGCTCCGTTGATCTTACCATCCTCCTCACCCATGTCACTCTGAACCACCAAGGAATATAATCTAGCACAACATGGAGAAAAGAAATTGTGCCTCAGAGGGCAGGAAGGAAAAAGGTGGTAGGAGCCAGTGAAATACAATCTGACAAGAAACGCCACCAGGCAGAATGATGCCAAGCCTGCTGGTGTGCCAGTAGAAGAGTTTGCTAATACTTTGTCTTATTTTTTCTTTCTCTTTTTGTAATGAGGTTGTTTGTCTTTTTGTTACTCATGCATATTAAGTGAACATGTCCAATACAAAAGTGCTTGAGCTCCTTTTAGGAGAAATATAGGAGGGTTTTCTTTTCCATTGTCTTTTCTACGTAGACAGACCTAGCTGTAGTATAACTGGAAAAGTGCAGGTTATAGAGCCTTTTTGGATCAGAATGACGGGCAATCCATTGTTTGTTGTTGTTCAGTTGCACAGTCGATTCCAACCCTTTGCAACCCGATGGACCATTGCCCGCCAGGCACCCCTGTCCTCCACCATCCTCCTTAGCCCACCCAGCCTTGTGCCCATTGAACCTACAATACCATCTAGCCATCTCATTTTTGGTTGCCCCATTCTTCTTTTGCCCTCCACCTTTCCCATCATCAAGGCTTTTTCAAGTGAATCCTCTCTTCTAATTTGATGTCCAAAGTATTTTAGCTTCATCTTTACTATTTGACCTTCCAATGAGCAGTCAGGGTTGATTTCTTCTAGGATCGACCTATTTGTTCTCCTCACTGTCCAGGGTACTCTCAAAACTCTCCTCCAACACCAGATTTCAAGGGCATCTATTCATCTGCACTCAGCTTTCCTAAAGGTCCAGCTCTCACAACTACCAGGAATACCATTGCTTTGACTATGCAAATTTTTGTTTGCAAGGTGATGTCTCTACTTTTAACTATGTTCCCCAGGTTTTTCATAGTTTGTCTCCCAAGTATCAGTCGCCTTTTTATTTCATGGCTGCAATCACCACCTGCAGTCATCTTTAATCCTAAGAAAGTAAAATCTGTCACTGCTTCTACTTCTTCCCCATCTATTTTCCAGAGAATGATAGGGCCTGTTGCCATGATCTTGGTTTTCTTGATGCTGAGTCTCAAGCCAGCTTTTGCACTCTCTTCTTTCAACCGAAGCAGCAGCTTCTTTAGGTCTTCCTCATTTTCTGCCATTAGGGTAGTATCATCTGCGTATCTCAAGTTGTTGATGTTTCTCCCAGCTATTTTGATCCCAACTCGTGATTCATCCAAGCCTGCATTGTACATTATGTGCTCTGTGTATAAGTTGAATAAGCAGGGTGACAAAATGCAGCTTTGTCTTACTCCTTTTCTTATTCCAAACCACTCTGTCATTCCGTATTCTGTCCTAACTGTTGCTTCTTGACTCATGTACAGATTTCTCATGAGGCATATAAGTTGTTCTGGTATTCCCATCTCTTTAATTACTTGCCACATTTTGTTGTGATCCACACAATCAAAGGCCTTGGTGTAGTCAATGAAACAGAAGTAGACTTGTTTCTGATATTCCTTTGTTTTCTCCGTGATCCAACGTATGTTGGCAATATGGTCTCTAGTCCCTCTGCCTCTTCGGAACCCCATCTGCACTTCTGGTAGTTCTCTCTCCACGTGCTGCTGCAGTCTATCTTGTATTATCTTGAGCATAACCTTGCTAGCGTGTGGAATGAGCGCAATTGTTCGATAATTTGGGATGGGAGGCAGGTGCGCCCACTGCCACCACTGCCCCTTCCGAGCCATGCCTGCCTGGAGGGGAGAAAATCTGCCGTTGCCGCGCCAGATGACCCTTGGGCTCTCCCTGGAGCTTCGCCAATGCTCTGGGGATGGGAGCCAGGTGTGCCTGCTGCTGCCGTCGCACCCAAGGACTTTTGGTTTTTCCCCAGAGCCACTCATGGGCCTGGAGAAGTGTACCTTGTGCTCCATCCGGACTCCGCTGTGACGTAAGCCCGGGTTTTGTATTTGTTTCCTGAATTGTATTGATCTTTATAGTATTCATTAATTGTATTTTTTGATATTGTATTGATTATGCTGTCTTACTGAACTCTATATTGATATGTATTTATCTATTTTCTGTGCTGACGTTCATTGTTTCGCTTTTTGCTTTGTTATGAACCACTTTGAGTCGCCTTTGGGCTGAGAAAATGCGGTATACAAATAAAAGTGAAATGAAATGAAAAATGAAATTTGAACATTCTTTGGCATTACCCTTTTTTGGGATTGGAACATATACTGATCTTTTCCAATCCTGTGGCCATTGTTGTGTTTTCCAAATCTGCTGACATATATACTGCAATAATTAGATTCCATTATCTTTTAGGGCTTTGAAAAATTCAGCTGAGATACCATCATCTCCACTGGCTTTGTTGTTTGCAGTGCTTTTTAGGGCCTTTCTGACTTCACTCTCTAGGATGTCTGGCTCAAGTTCAATGTTCTCTTCATTGTGATTATCAGGGGTGTTGAGGTCCTTTTTGTAGAGTTCCTCTGTGTACTCTTGCCATCTTTTCTTAATCTCTTCTGCATCAGCTAACTCCTTGCTGTTTTTGTCCCTTATGATGGTCATTTTTGCTTTCAACGTTCCCTTGATTTCCCCAACTTTTTTTCAAAAGATCTCTAGTCCTACCCTTATGTTGTTTTCGTCTATTTCTTTGTATTGTTCATTTAGGTAGGTTTCCTTATCTTTCCTTGCTTTTCTTTGAAATTCTGTATTCAATTGATTGAAATTTTTTCTTTCTCCTTTGCCTTTTGCATGATTCTCTGTTAATTACTTTGAAGAATGAGTTCATGCTAGCTGCCTTGAGCACCTGTGATGAAAAAAGAAAGTCAGAATGACTAAGGCAAACAAACAAGGTGAAATAATGTCTCCTTTAAACCGTTGGTACTGCTAGCTGCACAGATTTTCAGTTGCAGGATCAGGACCCTCCAATGGACCTTAGTCTTTCCTAAGTATGGATGGGGGTGGCCGAATGAACCAATAAGACTATTTATTTATTTATTTATTTATTTATTGTTTAGATTTCTATACCGCTTTACTCACCGAAAAGGGAACTCGAAGCGGTTTACAATAATAATGCTAAACAATACAAAATACAATACAAATAATACAAAGCAATATACAAATAAGATACAAAATGTCAATGATACAACATATCAATTACAGTAAAACATAATGTATAAATACAATGGGGGAAGAAAAAACAAAGTCAGGAATCATACAGAATCATACTATCATCATGAAAAATAAAAGTGAATAAAGTGAATCTCAAAATATCTGTTTGTCTCAAAACACTGGGTCCTGGCTGTGTTTGAAATTATCATGGCAGGGATAGAACATGGTTTTATGTCCTGCAGCATAGAGAATTATCCCTTTGATCCTGGGAACAAGGACTTTCCTGTTCGTGCAAGAAATTAGCATTGATAACTAGTCAATTCAGTGAAGGAATTCAGGGCCTCTTTCAATAATCTCTAGATGGAGTAATAAATTAACCCTACACACTTATCTTAAGTTAAGGACAATGCCTTAACATAGTGAGGTTTTCTCACCGTAACCACACTAGTTCAGGGGCACAGTACAGTACAAATTGAAAAATGACTCTGGTCATTTTTCATTTTCTAAACAACAATAATAATAATGATAAGTGGTGGAGGTCTTGGTCATTGTAGAGTTTCTATAACCAAACATGTATAAGAGCACAGAATCCAGAAGATCAGTGTTCTGATCAGATCATGATGATCTGTTATTATTCAGTATCAGACACATTTCAAAGAGTTCACGTCCAACACCATATTTTGCTACAAGGCAAAAATGATGAAATTGGTGAGCAGCACACAAAATAAGGACTGTCAATCCTGTTTTCTTGGCAACTGTTGCATTCCTTTCTGTCCCCAGCAATGCCAATTGGTTTCATTTGCCAGAGAGCCAAAGGCGTGAATATGTGGTATCTAATAGGTTCATATCAACACTACAAGAAGTGCAAAATAAAAGTAGCACAGAAAGTACAGAAAATGCTGCCAAGAGAGGCAAAAAACAAGCACAAAAAGGCTTTCCAAGGATCTGAGGGGAGGAATTCACTCTTCCTTAATTAAACATTAGGTAAAGGTAATATATATTATCTTTACCTAATGTTTAATTAAGGAAGAGTGAATCCCTCCCTATAAGGACCTATAAGGAGGGACGTTAACCATTTGAATCCGGCAAAAACAACCACACCCATCCATACTATCTCGTACCAAGCCCCATACACTTGCCTTTTCACTGACTGACCATTGCCGCAAGAGTCCAGCAGCTGCCAGTGGGGCAGCCGCCCCACGAATTCGGACAAAAAAAATCAAACTACAACTTCCAGCGTCCTTTGCACAGTGAACACTTCAGCCAATCCATTTTGGAAAGAGAAAAAACAAAAATCAAAGTGGTGGCCACCTCTATTTTCACTTGTAGCTCAGCTCTGGAAGGTTCTAGGAAGGTGGGGTTTTCACTGAATAGGTCATCCCAGCCCCCCTGACGCTGCTATGGAGCTAGAGAGCAGGAAACAGTGACCCGACAACTGCGATTTTTTTCATCCTCAACCAGCTGGAAAGGTAGGGGATCACGTTGTCCTTTTGGTGGGGTTGGGCAGAGGCAGTGCGGGTGCCTCTCTGGGGCTTAGGGAAGCTGATTGGGGCTGTTTCTGACCCCACCACCACCTGCCTCACTGCTGGAAGGCAAAACCTGCAGCTGACGAAGGAGTTTCCCCTGCTGTTTTGCCTTCCAGCAGTGTCCGGACAGGTGGGAGGTGGGTCGGAAACAGCCCTGATCGGCTCCACTGAGCCTCAGAGAGGCACTCGGGCCTTTTTTTGTCATTGTCCATTGCATGCACCAGACAACGACAAGAAATGCATAATGATACGACTTGGGGAACCAAGTTTTTTCGTTAGCTGGGGTATTACTGTATCTGATAAGAAAATTGTTGATTTCTTTGTCATATGATGCCAAAGAGTCAGTTACATGTCTGCAATTGACCTGTTGTTCCAGATGTGGTCAAGAGAGGCCTTTTACGTGAAGTGCTTATGGGTTTCCTTTGCTGTGAATTGGCAAACATGGTTGATGGTGTCCGTGGGGTTAGCCGCGTACAGTAGAGTAGTGCGTAGTGGCGGACTAGAAGATTTGCACCTGAGGGGATGTTTCCTATCCTTGTGCAACAAACAGGCAGACAGGTCTTGGAGCAGGTGATAACTCAAACAGGTTTACTTGGAAGCAAGTGCGCAGAAATATATACAGTGCAATAACAAAAAACAGATTCAGTCTCTTGGGTTTCTCAATTAGCTCCACTGAGAAGGTACAGTTGTCCTAAATATGTACAAGCCTTTACACAGCTCAGTAGCAGTCCAAAAGCAAGCTGTGCCACAAGTAAAGTGAGACAGCTTCACAGCTTACCCCCCAAGTAGTCTTTCCTTGCAGTAAACAGACAAGTCAGGCAAATGCCTTTCCTTGGAGCAAATCAGAGATTCAGTTCTTGTAGTAGGTTCTTGGGCTTGCAGAATTCCTAGTCCAGACTGTTGGCAGAAAACAAAGCATTGAAGCAGTATCTGGGCATCAGAGCTGCAGAGCAAGATGAGCATGGTAGCTCAGGTTGAGCACTGTAGCTGAAGGTCTTTGGCTTTGCTCTGGCATTTATACACTGGCCACAGAGCTCTCTAGAAAACCCCAACACCTGAGTGCCTCAGCAGTAATGTCTTAAAGCACCACAGGCACAATATGCCTTGCAACCAGTTGGGACATGAGACGAAGACTTACATCCCCAAAATGGTTATATGAACCACCAGTATATTAACAGACGAGTGATGATTAGACAAAAGAGTGATTCTATACCTTGATGTAGCATTGTTGAAACTTCAGTGGAATATTACACTGAATTGTTTTGTCCGTGGTTTTAAAGAAGAGGACAATGTATGGGACTAAAAACATTGTCCATTCAATGCCTAGCTGTTGAGGAAAGTTGCATGGGAAAAAATTACAAAATATAATTTCTCTTCAATTTGCAGCACTTCTAAATAGGTGTAGGCTAAAGTCCCCCTGAGTCTAATGTGACTTATATTTTCTCAAAAAGTACACTCCAGATTGCAGTGTTATAGCTTGCACCTATGTATAATCCCTTGAATTTCTGCCACACAGTTCAGTGGAGCTAATACTTCAGCAGGGGTGTTTAAAACTTCAACCTAATGGTACACTGCTAAGCACATTTAATCAGAAGGTAAATCCCAGAATAAGTGTACATATATGCTTTGTTAGAGAACAAAGTATCCTAAGAAAATGTCCATTAGCAATAGCTTCCAAAATGTTGTTTGACTTCAATTTGCAGAGGCCCTAGCCAACATGGCAACATCAGAAATTCTGGGAATGGTACTTCTCCAGCTTCTGGGAATACAAGGCTAGAAACCACTCCTTTAGAGCAAGGGTGTGAATTTCATAGCCTTTGGTTGCTCAAGAGACACTGGAGAAAATATCCTTCCACTCTCCTCACGATGAGATTGGATAGTGAAGGATTAGTGCAGTTCCTGTATAGTATGGCATATTTCCATGGTTCATCAGGAAAGGGCAGAAGAAATGCCAAGGTACACCAGATTGTTGCAGACCTGCAGACCTTACGGCATAGAATTCACCAGAAAGGAAACAGAATTTGGCAATTTGCTGTGCAAAGCAATGAATGGAAAAGAGGAGTCAAACAAGCAGAGAAAATGAAACTAGCATCTAATTTCCATTGGAAACTGGGAAATATTGCTGGTAGCAGGGGAGGTCTCAGTGAGGAATCTTGGCATAGCATGACTTGAAACATCTCCGAGAAGGAGAAAAATATTGTCAATAAAACATTAACACAGGTAGAACAATACTAAAGTGTGTGAGGGAAGATTCCATTGACCAAAGAGGAAAGTAAAGGGAGATTTTATGCAGACATACACACACTGATGATGGGGAGGGGGGGAGAGGGAGAGGGAGAGATTGGCCTTTAAAGATTTTCCTCACTCACCATTATTAATGAAAGAGTAAATAAGCAAGACACTGCAGGGCTGGTTTATTCATTCAGCCTTTCTGAGGTTGAAGAATTGAGTGGATGTGGAGTCTTTGGGTGCAGTAGTTTTCAGTACCACTGTCAATGTTGACAAGGTCTTTCCACCACTGCTTCTGTTATCACCCTCTCCCATGAAATGCACAAATTCAGTTGTTGCCTTGTGACAGGTTCTCTAAAAGCATAGGTATTGGATGGGTTGTCTGCATCTTTATGAGTTATCCACCTGTCCTTTTTTGTTTGTCATATATATACTTGATTTCATAAAGAGATAAGATGCTAAAAAATGGCATGGCTCACATTTTGTAAAAAAAAATTTTTATTTGGTTTCTTGTTCTCACTCTGGAGTCAAGAACTTTCACAGGGTCTGGAAAATCCTTTGTAGACAAACTCACTGTGTTGAGATCATATGTGTTGACTGAAATGTAAAACACTGGGATTTCTCCACACCCATGGGATAAATTTACTATACACTGTTCTATATTTCTGCTAGCAATAATCCACCAGATGCAGCATTCTAGAGGTGGGACAGAGTTGCATCAGGACCTACTACATTTAAAGCTCAACTATTTCCTCAAAGGAATACATTTGGACGGGGTAGCATAGGTAATTCCCACACTCCCTAGCCCACCCACTCATTTCACTGAAAAGTCCAACCAAACCTGCTCTTCTGCACCTAACATTTTGTACCAGTGAAATACCAGGACTTTTGAAATAAGAGTCTTTCCCCAACTCATTTATGATGCCATTGTTACTGCCTATGCACCATTTGCAGTGTTAAGAAACATATTCCTTGCAATTCAATAATGGAGACAGATGTGGCAAGAAGCCATACAGCAATTCCAGCTCCAGATCACCTTATGAAACCAGTGTTGTGATCGGAAAATTGGCAAAATGTTCTATCCCAGCTATTTTGAAAGGAACCCCATCAGTTATGACATGAGCCAAAGTGTTTTGCTAGCACTGTCTTGACAATAGCCATGACCATCCTCCACCCCACATGATTAAATTGTGTGAAAGGAGGGATGAGATGACTGACACCCTCTTCTCCCACCACATTTGTGTTACTTGGCTCTCCATGCATTGGAGAGGGAATATCTGCAGCAAAGGGCTTCTCTCTTCACCAAAGCTGTCCCTGTGATGCAGAATCTTGCAAGATGTGTGTTAAACCATGCAGGGAACCTACATGAGTGGGCATGCCCAGTGAGATTCTGGGAGTTGCAGCTAAAGATGTAACATTTCTCCAAGCTCTCAGTGGACCACAATCTTTTCTGTGGGCATTAACCCTCCCATGGAGGATAACACAGCTAACATAGAGAGGATAAGACACTCCTCATGCAATTCTAATAATCCAAGCAATTATCTGAGATGTATCAGAGTGTTGCACAATTCAAAATTATGAGCATATACGAAATATAGGTAAAATCCAAAACAAATTAAAATATTAAGATGATTAGACTACTTTTGGCCTGAAGCAAGCTACTCCATTAGCATTATTTTGACTATTTACTAGATCTCTTGTGCACATAGTGGAACATAACTTTCATGCACATACCTGTACTGCAAATCAGTGGTTCCCAACGTAGGGCACACACCCCACAGAGAAACTTCAATTCCCAGAAGCCTAAGTCAGTACATTGGCTGATCAATGCTTTAGAGAATTGACTTAGGCTTCTGGGAATTGAAGTTCAAAAGCCAAAAGTTGGGAAACACTGCTGTAAATACTGCATTGATTGAATTTCTCCATATTCACATAAAATTTCTCCTGTATCCAAGTAGTCCTATTTTACTTGATTATTCTTTGATCTTCCTACTTCACTTCAAAGTCTATTAAGTAACTTCCAGATGATCCAGCCAGAACCTTGTCCTAGTGGGAGACACTGTTTGGCATTCATCCATTCGGCACGCTTGTTGTTTTTGCCCTCGCCTATTTTGGTTTAATGTTTAGAGCTTGAATGGTGTGCAGAAAACTTTCCCTCAATTTAATTGTTGTTTTGGGATTGGTGTTCACAAAGTGGATTATATTACATTACAGTATTTCATTTGTTATTTGCTAGCATCTTTGGATGTACTCTGGAAGAGCAGTGTCAGCCAAATAACAGACATTTTCACTGGGGGTAGGTTTCAGGCAGCCAATAAAATATTACTGTGTGCAAAGAACAAAGTTTAAATCGTGATCTGCTCATAATCCTCCTGATTGATTCAGGTGGGTGTGGACCTTTGTTCAGCTGATATGATTTTGAATTTCTAAGCTCAGCAGTTTCATCTCCTTCTGATTCATGGAAAATTTCCTCAGAAAAAAATATATTTCCCCCAACAAATATGTCAACACTCATATTCATAAAGAAGATAATATCAGCTAAAAGATTGAGGTATGTAAGGCCCAGATGCAAACAATAAAGTCATTTCTCCCCAGTGTCTGTAGTCAGCATAGGTATTGCTTTCCCAGAAAAACAAACTATTGTGCCATATTGGAAGGTACCAGTGATTCATTGCCAATATAGCCATGTTGACTTACACCTATTTTATGGCTATCATATGCTTGCCGACATAAACCAAATGAGCAACCGTGAAGGATTGGGATGCCAACAAACCTATTGAACAACTACTCCTTCTGATTCAATGTCCAAGAAGTTTGAGAGCATTGGTTCTGTGGGAAAAGTGGGGCTCAGGATTAGAAAATTAGTGGTCTCATAGGATCTAAACTGCTTTTTCACATGATTTTGTGGGAAAGACATCAGACACTGTTAATGCAGTAGAGAGGGCCAAATTGGATGGGATAGCCTTCTTACAATTCACAATTGCATGGATGTCTTTTTAAAGAGGGGAGGATAAGTATAGGCAATGTGATCTGGACTAACATTTTACTCAGCATAGGGATTGTTAGGGTTTTTTAAAAAACTTTTTGCTGTAGCCCACTCTAGGTCCAACCCACTGACCTTTATACTGGAGGAAGGAGCATTTCTGTCCTGGCCCTCCTGAAAATAGGGAGCCAGTTCTAGCTAGTAAATGGCTCTCCAAGCCATGAACACCATCTGGGTATGAATCCTTGTGTATACTACCACATTAGCACTAAGTTAGGTTACCATTTCTTTTTTTCTGAGAGGCTTTTCATCTGTAACACTTATATAATGAACAGTTCCAGCACAATCTTCTTGATCAGGGGTTCCCAACCTAAGCCCCATGGACTGGATCTGCCCCAGAGCACCATTTCATGTGGCTCCCCACCCCTCCAAGGGCATTTGAGAAACAAATGGCCACCATTTTGAAGCTGTTGGGACAAAATGGCCACCCCCATCATGCAGGCAATGCAAAATAGCCATCTGGCCCTTGAAGCTGACTGAGAGAGCATGGCCTGGCCCCTCAGCTTGAAAATGTTGGGAACCCCTGCTCTTAATGCTGAGAATTTTTTTGTAAAGGGTTGTCAAATCAAAATTAAATTACAGCAATTCTGTTGTTTGTTTGTTTGACTACTCAACTGGTGCAAGCACCCATCTGGGCAGCTCACAGACATTACAAAATCAACAAATAAAATACAAAGAGCCTCAAATAACCCTACATAAATAAAACCATATGAATAAAATATAAAAATAATATAATACCTACCAAGATGGCATTCCAATAAATCAACAAACCCTACCTATAATAGTTTATATTCTCATCTTCTCATATTCACAGCTCACTAAACTCAGTTAAACCAAACAGATAAGTGGAATGCTGGAGATCATAAATTTACTAATTAGGGGAAAGCTTGGTGAAATAGGAACGTTTTAGTTGTTTATTAAAGGCCATTAAAGTGGAATGAGATCTAATTTCCACTTGCAACTTGTTCCATAATGAAGGAGCCACAGCCAAGAAAGATTTTGCTCTGATCACAACCTTTTTAGCTTCTTTAAGCATGGAAATGAAAGCGCGGCACCAAAATGGCCGCCGTGCTCTTTGCGGGCCCCCTCCCCACCCGGACTCAGACATCTGGGTGAGTTAGGGGGCATGGCCACCCCTCTGTTAAAGGGGTGGCCACGAAGCAGCCGAGCTGCCATTTTAAAATTGCGACGGAGAGAAGTTTTCTCCGTCGCTGTTTTCTCCTTAGTCTTCGGCTATTGAGCCTTGCAGTTCGTTTCCCGGCTGGGAAAGGAGGATTAAAGTACCCGGAGCCTTTTGGATTGCTAGGCTACCATGGTACTTACACGCTAGGAGTTTGATCCCTGGATAGGGATCCTGCAGCGTCTTTCTTCTCCTAGGGAGACATGGCTCCCACGCGGAAGGCCCCGGCGCTAAAGCCACGGCCGAGGGGAAGAACTTTTACCTGCCCAGCACCGGATGGGGGCCAGCCTTTGGGTCGGAGGACCAGGGCTGCGCCCCCACGGCACGGCGTTGTGCCAGCTCTGCCCACTGGTACCAGTGGGGCTGGTCAGGCTACCACTTGGCAGCCGGGTTCCAGTTTGGTAGCTGGTCAGCTACAGGCCGGCCCCTCTGGGGCTTCGGCCCTTGGCTCGCCTTTGCCGGGCATGGGACAGGGTGGCCCGGGGGGGGGGCTGGTGCGGGTGTCCAAACCACTGCTCCTCCGGCCCCCCATGGGCCAGAGTTTTGGGCATGGCCCTATTCTGGCCTTGGCTCTCCTTTTGGGTTGCTTTTTCCTCAACTGACTAGTGGGCTGTCCGGCCAACCCGGCCCGCTTTATACTGGGGGCTCTGGGGCAGTGGATGCTCTGTTAGCACAGATGGCAGTGCTGGAAGCATCCTTGGGCATTGCACAGCCTCCTTCAGAGGGGGGCGCTACTCTTTCTTCAACAGGGGCCCCTTCGTCGGCCCCGGCTACCTTGCCGGCCGCAACGCTTCAGTGGGCAGCCAACTGGGTCGAGCTGCTTGAGACGGTCCGGCCGGCCCCAGCTGGTGTCTCGCAGTTCCCCGTTCAACCTGATGTCCAGGCTGGGAGCAGTCAGGGGTGGTCCCAGAGCTCGATTCTGGTCGTGAGCTCCGACGCCCGCCGTGGGCTGGAACCCCCGGTGGGGGCGGCTCACGGGGGTGCACCTAGTGAGTATCAGGTTCAATTTAGTGCACCAACACCACAGCCCACTTACAGTGGTGGGGTTCAGTGGCCCTGGCATCGTCAAGTTGATGCGAGCGGGTATCAGTTACCATCCTATCCCAGTATCCCATGGTTTCTAAATGGTCCCTCATTAAGGGCGGGGGTGTCCGCCCCTGGGGCAGTGCCGAGCATCGCAGGGGCTGTCCAGGTCCTGCTGCGTATGCCCTCTATACAGAATGTGCCGACGATGGCTTTGCCGACGGCTGGTTATTCCTTGCCCCTGGGTGAACATTTGTCACAGGTCACGAGGGATAAGATCTGGTGAGGGGAGTACGTGGATATATTATCCCTATTGAACCGTGAGCCCACTGAGGAAGAGAGAGAGGGACAGGACGACAGAGACAAAGAGCTGTCCCGTCGTCGTAAGCCACCGCGCACCTGAGCCAACTGGTTGCCGGCATACCTTATATATATGGTGGTATGCCTCAGGGCCCGGCCTGATTGAGCCATCCCGATGGTTCAATACCTTGATAATATTTACAGGGCAATGGTTGATTTCATGGGCCCATCGTAGTTGGCTTACGATGAGGAATTTGGATGAGGGTGGCCCTACATCCTGAGATGAGGTGGGATGAGCCCTGTCAGCAATTGTTACTCTTGTACATGACTCCCACATGACTGGCGCCTGGTGATAGGTACTGTTGTGGTCATGCTGTGCAGCGGGCTGCTGCAACACAGGCTCCATGCTAACTGGTGGGGCAGGGGGTTCCAGCCCGCCTGCTGTGTTGGACCTGCTCAGCTAGCGACGTGTGTACTAAGCGCCAGTGTCGTTACCAACACGAGTGTCCCCTTTTGCGCTGGCCCCTACGCCGCCTCCGCGTGCCCGCGGGTTGGTGGGTTACGGGGCAGAGGTAGGGGTGCACAGGGGGCGATCAGAGCTCCGTCTGATGGAACTAGCCGTGTCAAAGCCCCCCTCCCCAATTAGTGTACTCATGCTGGAGCGATGGCTCTCAACCTATCCAAGAAGGGATGATGCGAGGTACCTGCTGGAGGGTTTCCAATGGGGCTTTCGTATTCCATTCGGGGGTTTTAGGGGCCCCAAGATGCTACTAATTTACTTCCCTTGAAAGGTAACGAGGAGGTTGCTGCACTGAGCACAGCTAAGGAAGTTGAGGCTATGAGAGTAGCGGGCCCCTTCTTGGAAACACCTTTCCTAATTTGAAGGTCTCCCCTCTGGGGCTAGTACCGAAGTAGAACCAGGGTGAATGTCGTCTAATCCTCCATTTAGCTTACCCTGCGGGTTCTTCGGTCAGTGATGCCATTCCTGATGACCTTTTTCAGTCAAGTAAACGTTGTTTGTTCAGCCCCTACGAGTGGTACGCTTATGCGGTCCCAGTGCTTTCCCGGCACAGTGTGATATGCACTCGGCTTTCTGATTACTGCCAGTGCACCCAAGGGATTTTGAGCTATTGGGTTTTAGGTTCCAAGGGGAATTTTACTTAGATAAGGTCATGCCTTTTGACTGCTCTATTTCATGTTCGGCATTCGAACGATTCGGTACTTTCATTCAGTGGGCCTTTGCTCGCAGGTCGGGGTCCCGGTCTCTAGCCCATTACCTCAATGACTTTTGGTTCGGGGGTGAACGGGGCTCGGACACGTGCACGCGTCTCCTCACTACATTTCAGACACTCATGTGGGAACTGGGTGTCCCCTTAGCGCCTGAAAAGACAGAGGGCCCAGCTACTAAGCTCACATTTATAGGCATTGGAATTGACTCTGTCGCACAGGCATCCGGGTTACCCATGGATAAGGTGGCTCGGATTTCTGCGGCGATTTTGGCATTGATTGACAAACATAAAGTGTCCCCTCGTGAGCTGCAGCTACTTCATGGCCACCTTAACTTTGCCTGCGGGGTGGTTACACCCGGCAGAGCATTGGCCAGGCGCCTGTGTGATGCCATGGCTGGCCTGTTAAACGTCACCAAAGGGTCCGGCTGATCAGGAGCATACGGGCGGACCTTGCGGTCTGGCTCAAATTCCTCCAGGGTTTTAACAGGGTCTCTTCCTGGAGATCAGACCTTATGGTCTGCCCTAGATTTCAAATATGGTCGGATGCCTCTGGCTCCCTGGGTTATGGGGGTTTACTCTGAGGGTAGGTGGACTTACGGCTGAGGGCATCACGCATGGCTTGGCATGGATCACCTCTGCGCTTACCTTCCTTGATTTTCTTCCCAATTTGGGGAGCACTGATGCTATGGGGCAATGAGTGGGCCAACTCAGTGGTCCATTTTTGGTGTGACAATGCGGCAGTGGTACACATTGTCAACACCCAGACGTGCAAATCCCCCAGGGTCATGGCATTGGTTTGTCAATTCTTTTTGAGAAGCCTACGCCTAAATGTGCTGTTCAGGGCCAGACATGTTCCAGGTATTAATAACGATATTGCTGATGCTTTATCCCGCCTGCAGATCCCCTGGTTCTGTGCCTTGCTCCGGAAGCAGAGGGATTCCACTCGCCACTCCCGGCCGATATTTGGTCGTTTGGCAAGGAGAGGTGAACCAGGCATGTCATTGGCACCTCGCACGCGTAAGGCGTATCAACATGCTTTCATGCGATTTAGAACTTTTTGCGAGAAACTACAGTTACCTCAAGTCTGGTCAATATCAGTGAACCGGGTTTTACAATGCATGTTTATCTTCGCAGTCAGGGTTTGGCCCCCCGTATTATAGCCTTCAGGCTTTCGGCACTGGCATTTATGGCCGACGTGGGGGGTTTCAATGACTGCGTGAGTTACTTCCGCATGCGTCGTGTTTTGGAGGGGTGGACACGTGAATGTCGGACACGTGTCACCCCAGTTCGCCAGAGTTTCTGACCCACCTTGCACGAGGCTGGCATGACTTATGTTCGGATAGGTGTGAAGTGGCTCTGGGTCACGCAGCTACCACGGTAGCCTTTTTGGAGTGCTCCGCATCAGTGAGTGGGTGCCAGAGTTGGTACCATTGTGTAAGGCGGATGTGTCTCGTAGAGGCACTGGAACTCGACGATGTCTATGTCACACATGAGTGGGCTCAATTGGGGATGCGGTCCTCAAAGGTTGTTCAGCATGGTGTAGGCAGTGGATTTAGACTGCTACAAACTTTCATTGGAGACATCTGTCCGGTTGGTGCCCTACATGAATTTTCGGCAGTGCCTGCTGCGCGCCCCAGCCTGTTTTTCTGCCACCAGGATGGGTCTACCCTTACCAAAGTAAAGTTACTGAGGTTGACCGGTGCCACACTTCGCAGTGTGGGGCCCGTTTTGGCACCCATTTATTTAGGATAGGCGTCGCGTTGATCGCGGCTACGTTTGGGGTACTCGGAGGCGGATATATGTGTACGCGTAATTTCTTATATGTACGTCCCCTCACTGTATGAGTATCTAGTTATGCCCTTCACCTCTTCTCCTCTTTTACAGATCCTGTGTGTATCTGCACACCGGTGGCAGTGGGGCTGGTGGGCCGCAGCTATGTACACTGGGCAGCAGTATATGCTGCAGCGACAGAGAGTGGACCCCGACTTGGGCTGTGTGCATCCGCACGTATGCGTTGGTATGGTATGCGCGGCACAAGGGGGCGGGAACTGTGGCCATTCCTGATGACCGTCAGGGATGCTGGACCGCCTGATATTCTTATTGGGTACCTCGGCAGCAATGATCTTATACGGATCACTGCTATTCCTAAACTGTCGAGGGGCAGTGACCTGGCGTTTTATATCATGTATGGCTTACACACGGTCGCTAGGGTCTAACATCGTGCCGAGACACCAATTTAGGGGAGACGTGGATCTCCGTGGTTCGGACTGTTCCGGCAGTCAGTGGACAGGGCTGTTGCTCGGTCCCTTGCTGAGCATGGCTGGGAGACAGCCATTGGAAACCTGCGGATAGGCTTACAAAAATTTTGCTGGTAGGCAGGATATGGGGTCCACCTGTCGGCTGGGCGTGGTGTAAGCAGGCCTGGTGACCGAGCTTACGGTCTGGGGGGGCAGTGAGTCATCATGGACGCCTCCCTGTGTGGCGGGTAGCACTGGTAAGGTAAAGATTTATGACCCAGAGGTATCAGGCAGGTTCGCAATTGACTGGCCAACACTTAGACAGGTACAGGGGTAATAGCTTTGGCCAGTCAACGATGAACCAGGCAAGGGGCGATGGCAGGAGCTTAACAGCCTGCATCACCTTGAGATTTAACGGATACACGTCATAGGGTGGGGTCAGTAGATAGTTTATTGACTCTGGTCAACAATTTGTGTCAACAAACAAATTGATACAAATAGTTACATGTAGCCAATTGCCATTGGCATTTTGGGAGGAACCTTACCAGTGTTACTGCGGCCTGTTTGCCTTAAAGAATTACAATTGGATGATTACACCAATTGAAAGTTATAATTCGGACTAGGGCATTATTCAATAAAAGTGGCCCGATGCCTTTATCCATATACCGGTGTCTGAGTCTTTCTTTGGGGGGTGCGCCTGCAATGCGTAATTTAAGAGGTTGGGTACTCCAGGTCCAATTTCTTAACAAGAAGTGCTCCTGCAAATAGTGAGCTCCTAAATAGTTAAGGACTTTATATATTAACATCAGGACCTTGTATCTGACACAGAATACAATGGCAATCAAGGCAGGCTAGCCACAACAGGAGTGATATGGTCAAAATGACCAATACCAGTAAACAGTTTAACTGCTACATTTTGTACATATTGAAGCCTCCATACCAGCCTCAAGGCCATCAACACATAGCGAGCATTACATTAATCAAACTTGGAGATTACCAGTGCATAGGTAAGCATAGTCAGGGATTTCCTGCCTAGGAGTGTACAAAGCTGAGTAATGCACCACAGATGACAGAAAGCAGAAGTAACCACAGATGATATTTGATGCTCCATAGATAGAGCCAGATCAAGTAGTACACTCAGATAGAGCTCGCTCCCTAAAAGCAAGAATCACACCTCCCAAAGTGAGGGAGATTCCCCCAACCTGAGACCAGTTATCCCCAACATGCATAACCTCCATCTTATCCAGATTCAGATTCAGATTATTATCCTGAATGCATTCCATTACTGTCTCCAGGCATTTCCACATGGTGTAAACAGCATCCACTGCTGAGGTAGAAAAGGAGAGATAGAGCTGTGTATCATCAGCATACTGATGGGGGTACAGTAGACCCTTGCATAACAATGTTACTTGGTTCCCCAAGTAGAATTGCTAAGCGATTTTTGTTGTTATTCGGGTTTCTATGGAGTTTCCCACATAATGACGTTTTTAGCATCGTTGTCCAGATAATGATGGTTATTTTAGCGTTGTTGTCTGGACAATGACACTAAAAATATTGTTATGCGGGGGAACACGTGGTGCATAACGATGCGTTGTTAAGTGAAAATGATGCTATCTGAATGCGTTGTTATGTGAGGGTTGACTGTACACAGAAAGAGCCTCCTCCAAGATTGTGGTACTTTTAACCATAATTGGGTGTAGCTTGGTAATGGCATCTTGTGTTGCTAGCTAATCTTTCTCACACTAGGTCATGCGAAAGGAACTGCAGAATGAACTCACCAAAAGATGCCTTCATTTTGGCAGCCAGCAAAAATAAGCCATGTGACCCATCCATAAAACTGAGCAATGCAGAACAAAGGTGATATCTTTTAAAGGGTCACTTAAAAATAAAACATTGCAAGATTTCGCGATTCAAAGGTTGCTTCTTCAGGCAGATTCTCATGGCATGGTGTTCAAGCCAAGTTGGTTTGCTTAGCTATTTTCATGGGAAAAATAGTCAGCAGGCTATATCTTTTTACAATCCAAAGGCATGAAGTCAGGGATTTACATGTTACCTTCCCCAAATGGCCCTCTTTGAAGCTGAGAGCTTTCTTTGTGGCCGAGTGGTGGTGGTGGTGGTTGCAACTCAAACCCAGTCCTCCAGAGTTGGGCAACAACTTTACTTTACCCACTAGACATGCTAAATTATTTCAGATCAGTCCAAATCAGAGTCATTTAAGAATATTACCTAGTGGAAGTTCTTCAAATCTGTGGTCCTGTTGTACAGGTGTTCAAAGTCTATAAAAGGTATCACCTCCATTCTGCATTGTTTCATCTTGGCAGTTTCATGTCTGGCCTAGACATGGAAGAAGAAGAAACATACTGATGAAAGCAGACTCCAAATCTGAAGACCTCACCAAGTAGCTTACATAGATATTGAACATAATAGGAGAGATTGCTAACTCCTGTGGTACTCATAGTTATACCCATATTGTTTGCTTTTATGTTGAGTGAAATATGTAAGGAGTGGTTTTTACCAGATCAGTCCTCTCAGTGAGTATCCATGGGTGAGTGGAGATTTGAACTCAGGCTTTAGTTCAATACTCTAAACACACTGGGTATGTTCATGCTGAGAATAGCTGTACATGTGAAATTAAGGCAGTTGAAATTGTTGTTTCATTTTAAAACATTTTTGCCAACATTAGCAAATCACATATTTGCTTTAAACAGAACACAAGGTTTACACAAGTCAAGCACAGCAGAAAAGTAGGCAGATTTTTGCCATATGAATGAGGTCCATACCATACCAAAAGAACCTCCTCTTCTGAATGCATAATGGAAATCTATGAAAGTTCTTGGAAATATACAAATCCCCCTAATAAATCAAAAGGTTACTGCTATGGATATGTATAATCATTTTTTTAATATAAAAAACGTTTCCACTCTGGGACTCTGCAGCTCTGACTGAGTTCTATCTGAAAGGGACCAGCCATCACTGATAGATGTAATATGGGGGAAGGGGCTATTTCCTTCATGCTGTCTAATTAACTACTTAATTGTCTTTTGGCAGGCATTCTTCAACTGTATTATGGGAAGCTTGAAAACTTTTATTTTCATGCATATGGAAATAAAGGAGACAATTTTTGACAGGGAAGATTAAAGGAATTCTCTTCTTTGACATCTCATTTACGACTTCTTTTCTTTTCATGCTTTTTATGAGTTTGCTAATAACATTATTTTAAATAATTCTCCATCAACACCCCACCCATTCCATGCCACAGCCAAGCTTTTTGAAATGTAGAGATGCTGAACAAATGTCTATGCAAAGTAGCAAATTTGCTGCTTATCAAATCTGATGCAAATCAGGATTTGCAAGAGGAAACTGTTACAAATAAATAAGAGAACCTAAAGCCTAGAACAGGCATGCCCCAACTATGGCCCGTGGGCTGGATACAGTCCCCAAAGCCATTCCATCAGGCCCACGAAATCCTCACCAAACCAGGAAGTCAATATGGACACTTTTGCACATGTGTGGATGCATCCATATTCACTTCCTGGTTCATTGCAGATGTCCTCACACATTTCATTTCATTCCTTTCATTTATTGGATTTGTATGCTGCCCTACTTGACAGTGCGACTCAGATCAGCTAACATATCATGAAACAACAATATCACAATATAAAATATTAATACAGCATCATAATACAATTCAGTTGATACAGTCGATACAGCTCTGTCAGAGCTGCAGAGTCCCAGAGTGGAAAGGCTTTTAAAAAAATGATTATACATATCCTTAGCAGTGACCTCTTGATTTATTAGGGGGATTTGTATATTTCCAAGAACTTTCATAAATTTCCATTACGCATTCAGAAGAGGAGGTTCTTTGGCGACAAGATCAATCTAGGCTCTAACCTAATGCAATCGATATATCTAACATAAGAATAAAAATTACAATACAATAGGGCGGCCCTCTGTCCCTTCCCCAGCCAGAGGAGGGCATGGCCTGGAGCAGCAGCAGCAGCAGTCTTTGGCTGACCGCAAGGCCTGGCAGTTCTTTTATCCCCTTTTATCCCTTCCTGGCCGGGCAGCTGTGGCGGCAGCAATGGCATGCACAGAAGTTTGGCATGGATTTGCTCGTGCATGCGCAGAAGCATCCAAACCACGAAGAAAATATGACCACTTTCAGACATGCACAGAAGCATCAACACTGAACCAGGAAGTGAGTATGAAAGCTTTTGCACTTGCGCAGAAGTGTCAATGCCAAGCCAGGAAGTGAATATGGACACACTTGCACAAACACGCCCTGTACTGGGGCCATGGTCTAGCCCGCTCAGCTGTTCTGGGGGCATGGTCAGGTCCCCAGCCCAAGAAAGTTTGGAAGAAGAAGGAGAAGAAGGTGGTGTTGGTGATATTATTCTATTAAATGATCCTGGCTGTAAGTGTATTATAAAAAGAGCTGAGCTCTGGCAGATGGTAAAATGCTGTTAGATTCCTGACCCACAGAAGTCAAATGTCAGCTGCAGATTGACTGATCAGGAAGGAGGAATTCATGCAGCCATGTGTTTGTGTTGAGTGTCAGCAAGATGATTAGTGGCATCCAACTGAGTTGAGCTTAACACAGGCCTTTGGCAAGCAAGTGTGATGCAGCGGTTGTTCTTCCTCAATCATCTAATAAAATCATTTTTAAAAGCAAACATGTGTGTCATTCTCAGAAACAGCACCTCATGTGTGAAGTCAGTGAGAAGCACATACCCAGCCCTAGCACTGGAGGACTATAGCACAAGAGAGAGACTAAATATGAGATGGATTGATTCAGACTTTGAAAGACCTGAATTAGAGGTTTCAATGACAGGATCTTGTGTAGGCCACTAGAGTTACCATAAACTGAAAATGACTTGAGAAAAAGTAACATGACTTCTATAGGCAAAACTTCAAGACTTCAGCCAGCACCACAAGGATATCTCTCTGGAGGAAAAAATCAGCCTCCACTCTTTTCTGGCTGAGAATTATTGGTCCCTAGAACATTTTTCATCCGACAGCACTACTACTCAGTTCAATAAGAGATAGTAAGAGTGGGAAGGTTGATAGGGATGATGCTAGGAAGGAAAAATAAGATTTTGAGAGAGAGAATGAAGGAAATTGGCAGCTAGCCTTTGTTTGACATTGCAGGTGCACCCCTCAAAGAAAGACTCAGACACCGGTATATGGATAAAGGCATCGGGCCACTTTTATTGAATAATGCCCTAGTCCAAATTATAACTTTCAATTGGTGTAATCATCCAATTGTAATTCTTTAAGGCAAGCAGGCCGCAGTAACACTGGTAAGGTTCCTCCCAAAATGCCAATGGCAATTGGCTACATGTAACTATTTGTATAAATTTGTTTGTTAACACAAACAAATTGTTGACCGGAGTCAATAAACTATCTACTGACCCCACCCTATGACGTGTATCCATTAAATATCAAGGTGATGCAGGCTGTGAAGCCCTTGCCTGGTTCGCCCTTGACCGGCCAAACCTATTTCCCCTGTACCTGTCTACATGTTGGCCAGTCAATTGCAAACCTGCCGGATACCTATGGGTCATAAATCTTGACCTTACCAGTGCTACCCGCCACACGGGGAGGCATCCATGATGACACACGCCCCCCCCCAGACCATCAGCTTGGTCACCAGGCCTGCTTGCACCTCATCCAAAAGAGGTACATACCTCTAGCCGACAGGTGGACCCCATATCCTGCCTACAGGTCACATTTTCTGTAAGCCTTTCTCAGATATCTAATGGCTATCCCCCAAGCCATTCTCAGCAAGGAGCCGGGCACCAGCCCTGTCCACTGACCGCCGAGACGGTCCGAACTGCGGAGATCCACATCTCCTCTAAATTGGTGTCTCGACATGACGTTAGACCATAGTGACCATGTGTAAGCCATAAATGATATAAAAAAACGCCAGGTCACTGCACCTCGACAGTTTAAGTAAAAGTCAGTGATCCGTGTGAGATCATTGCCGCCAAGGTCCAGAATAAGAACATCAGGCGGTCCAGCATCCCTGATGGACATCAGGAATGGCAACAGTTCCCGCCCGTTCATGCCACGCATACATGCCACCGCATACGTGCGGATGCACGCAGCCCGAGCTGGGGTCCACACTCTGTCGCCGCAGCATATAATGCCGCCCAGTGTACATAGCTGCGGCCCACCAGCCCCACTGCCACCGGTGTGCGGAGACACACAGAATCTGTAAAAGAGGAGAAGGGGTTAAGGACATAACTAGGTACTCATACAGCGAGGGGACGTACATATAGAAAAATTACGCGCAGACCCCCACGTGCCCACCTATATCCGCCTCCGAGCACCCCAAACGCAGCCGCGTTCAATGCAATGCCTATTCTAAGTAAATGGGTGCCATAACGGGCCCCACACTGGGAAGCATGGTACCGGTCACCCTTTGGAACTTAAATTTCGTAAGTGTAGGCCCATCTTGGTGGCAAAAAAACAGGCTATGGTGCGCAGCAGGCACTGCCAATCGCATGTAGGGCACCAACCGGAACAATGTCAGCAAATGTACGTCATGGCAGTATACACCACTGCCCACTCCATGCTGATCGGCCTTCGAGGGACGAATCCCCAACTGAGCCCACTCTTGTTTGATATAGACATCTTCGAGTTCCAGTGCCCTACAAAATACGTCCCACTTTGACCATGGGACCAGCTCGCTGAGTCGTCGAGCTCCAGAAAAAGGCTACATCGGTAGCTGCATGAAAAGAGACTCCTCCTACCTACTGTGATATAGTCTATGCCAACCTCGTGCAAGGTGGGTGAGAATACCTGTGAGAATAGGGCGACGTGTGTCAGGCGGCAGCTACACACACGTGTCCACCCCCCTAATACATGGCTTATTCAGAAGACCCTAGCATAGTCAGGAAAGCCCTGTGCTTTGGCCGTGAGTATCAATGCTCAAAGCCTGGTGGCTATGGTGTGTGGAGCCAACCCCAGATCATAGGGCAGACTATACAATCTAAAACCCAGTCGACCAATGTCGGCAGCATATTGGGCAATTGCCTTTACCAACAAAAAGGCTCTAAAGTGAAGGATTGGATGCCGATGAGCAGTGCGCGTGCGAATTACCAATACATGCAATTCGCCCGGTTCACGTCTCCTAGCCAAATGACCATACCACAGCCAGGAGTGGAGAGGGTAGCCGCAAGCGTCCGTAGCCCAGCTGCGGAACCGGGCGATCTGCAGGCGGGGGAAAGCATAAGCAATATCGTTATAAATGACTGGCACATGTTTAGCCCAAAGAAGCACCTTAAAGCGCATGAACCCCAGAACAATATGCAAGCTGAGGCCATGACTCAGGTGATTTAGACGTTCGGACATTGACAATGTACACCACCGCAGCATTACCACACCAAAAGTGAAGCACAGAATCAGGCCACCTGTCCCCCAGAGCATAAAGGGTACCCAGAATTGAGAAGGTATGTTAGAAACATAAGATCGCGTAAACGATCCATGCCCCGACATCCCTGGGGCCAATGACCATAGACCCTTGTCCTGAATTAAATCCCCCCACCCGGGGAGCCGGAGGCATCCAACTGTACTTGTAACTGGGATGGAAAAGATATGTTAGAACATAAGATCGCGTAAACGATCCATGCCCTGACATCCCTGGGGCCAATGACCATAGACCCCTGTCCTTAATTAAATCCCCTCACCCGGGGAGCCGGAGGCATCCGACTGTACTTGTAACTGGGGCTGACCAGAAGCTCAGACCTCCCGATGCAACAGCATGGAAGTCCTGCGGTAATGTGAGCCAAACCAACAGGTCCACTCGCAAACCCCTAACCAGCTGTTCCCCGCAGCTTTGTTTAACGAGACCCGCCCTAGCGTGACCCAGGCACTAGGCGAAAGCACTGCCTGTTATTACCACTCTGCAGGCGAAGTTGATGCGGCCTTGCATCACATGTGACTCTCGTAGAGGCACCTTCCACTTGGCAACATTGCCACCTTGCAGCAGGGGCCGCTCACACTGACCGACAATTCGGTCACCTGGCCCTCTTGCACATCATTCAAAAGAGAGGTGCCTAAACTTGTTGACCGGTGAACCCCATCTCCAGAATACAGGCCAACTTCCTATAACCCTATCCCCAGACTACAAATGACTGTCCCCGGGCCATTCTAGATAAAGAACCAGGCAGCAGCCCTGTTCACTGACCGTCGGGCATGGTCCAAACGCTGGGACAAAGTGTCGCCCATGATATTGCATCAGCATGATATATGACCATAGCAATCGTGTAGACGGCCATAAATGGCAAAGAAACGCCAGGTCCCTGCACTCGGAAGTCTTTAAGTCCAGGCCAGCAATCCGGTAAGATCACCACCTCCGAAGTGCAGCATTAAAACATGTGGCGGCCCAGCATCCCCAATGGACATCAGGAATGTCAACAGTTTCCGCCACCCTTATGCCATGCACCCATACCACTGCATACGCGCAGTTACGCGTCATCCAAGATGGGGTCCCCATTCTAACAAAGCGGCATACTGCGCCGCCCCAATGCACAGAGTTGTGTCCCACCAGCCACACTACCACCAGCGTGCGGGAACACACTGTGTCTGTAAAATAAGGAGGGAGAATAGAGGGCAGACAAGGCACTCATTCAATGCAGGGACGAATGGACAGAGGAAATTGGGCAAATCCACACCTGCCCCTGCAACACATGTCGGGCTCTGGGCACCCAAATGGAGCCGCAGCTGATGCGGTGCCCAACCAGGAGGAATGGGTACCAATTTCAGTTCAGTCAGGGTAGACCCGGCTTGGTGGCAGATGACAGGCTGGGAAGCGAACCAAGGGCTGGCACAAACACCTGTGGGGGACTGACCAGACATATGGTAGCACCAGGCTAGTAGCCTCTCCCGGCTGATCGGCCTCTGAGGAGCGAAGCCTCACCAAAGCCCACTCCTGATCGCACAACCCGTGATCTAGCGCCAGTGCCCTGCAAAACATGTCCCCCATTAAAAGTAATAGCAGCTAACTCAATCTGGGAGCTCCAGATCAAGGTACAAGTGGTTGCCTGAAAATGGACTCTCCGCACGCAGCATAAGCGTTGCCGCGTAAGAGTCACATACAGTAACCACACTCGCTAACAGGGGTCGTCGCTGGCCTCATAGGGGAAGGGGCCGCCCTAAGCCTAAGGTCTTGACTATGCTAACCATGACGGGACAGGGAAAACAACCACGGCCCTGCCATCATTGTCCCAGCACTGCACCATTGGAATGGCCAAATGAGGACGGGCCCTCATACATCCTGCCATGGATGCCGAATAGGCCGGCAACCAATCGGCCCCATGGGGGGGGCAGGTTGCGGCGATGGGGCAACACCTTGAACCTGTCATCCTACCCCTGATCCCCTGATCAGTGTGTTCACAATGCAGGAGGGAGAAAACGTGAATATATTCCCCAGACCACAGTGCCCAGCTAATAGCCCAGTACAAGAGGGCACCCAGGGGCATAGAGCAAGTGGCCAACAGCAGAACCACCGTTGGCACTGATTGTAGTGATAAACACATAACCGGCCCTATGGGCCCAGGGGACTAAATAAAGGCATAGGGGCGGTAACCCCAATAAGAACCAGAGTGTAATTGTCTTGCTGCAACTATGGCCACTACACACATACCCCAGCGTGACAAGCTAGTGTCAGAGGTGTGCTAACTTGACCAGGATACTCACTTGGTGCACCCCCACGAGCCGCCCCCACTGGGGGTTCCGGCCCATGGTGGGTGTCGAGTCCGCGACGTCCCTCTCGCTCCGTGTTCCCGTGCATCCCGGGCTGGATGGGGAGCTGCGAGGCGCCAGCCTACACTGGCCTGAGGCCTCCGGCAGCTCAACCCTGTTGGCGGCCCACTGCGTAGCCATGGCAGGCACGTGGACCAGAGATGCCTCCATTGCCGAAGTGGAGGCGAGGGAGCATCCGCAACACTTAACCCACCAAGACGAGGTGGGCCGGATGGACCAGATGGCCCACCGGGTAATTGATACGGGGGGCCAATAAGCAGCAGGGGTAAGAACCCCAGCGGGGCAGGCCTGTGTCACCCCCCGCCCGAGCCCACAGCCTGGGCTTGTGGGACCTGCGGGTTTGCCATCCGAGCCCTCCGGCCCGGTGGAACTCCCGCAAAATAAAGGGGTGGGCAGAGCCCACCACATTGAAGCATCCCGTTCTGCAGTGCTCGGAATCGAACCGCTGACTTTCAGCCTCTCAGTCAGCCTCTTAGCCGCTTGAGCCACTGCAGTCCGGAACAAAATCAAGCCTCTTGCAAAGAGGCAAGCAAAGTTCTATGAAGGGTAGGGAAAGCCCTTCCCCTCAGCGCGGCTTGACCGCCGGAGACCTCCTGAAGGATCCCTGGCCAGGGATCAGATCCTGAGCCCTGAGTACCGCAGTAGCGAAGAGTGAAGAAACTCCACTCTAAGCCAAGGTATGAAGGGCAAAACTCTAAGCAAAAACGCGACAGAGAAAACTTCTCCGCTCCGTCGCATTTCTAAAATGGCAGCTCGGCTGCCTCATGGCCACCCCTTTTATAGAGGCGTGGCCACGCCCCCTAACTCACCCAGATGTCTGAGTCCGGGGGGGGGGGCTGCAAAGAGCGTGGTGGCCATTTTGGCACCACACTTTCATTTGTAAAGGTAACTGTACTGTTGTTGTGTCTCCTGCAAATCTGAACTGCTACAGCAGAGATGCCTTAACAGAGGGTTATCAAGTGCTGACTGATGGTTTCCTCCTCCCTTTCTCTGACTCTTGCTAAAGTGAATTAACCTGGGGAAACATGACTTTCCATGTGCAAATTTAGAACAGATCATTTTCCTGCCATGTTGTTGCACTGTTAATAATTCAGGATTTGTCCAAATTAGCCCTGATTTTCCACAGGTCTTTTTTCATCAGTTACCCATTTCTCAAACAAACACAAAGCAATTGTCAGGGATGTTTTCCAACAATTTCTCTAGGTATCTATTGCTGGTAAAATATGAACAAGCACCAAGTGTCATAATGAAATCTGTGCTTGGCGGAGCTTATACATCCCAATGATCAGTCACATTCATGAGTGAAATGGCCCTTGAACTGATTACAGATGAATAAGGAGAGAGATGGCTTTGACCTCACATTTCAGATCTTGGATTTTACAAATTTAGAGGATGCAATCTTTTCCTCTTTCTTCACATCTGCATAAGGGACTTTCCTCTTTTTAGCTGAAGCATGACACCAGCTAAACTTAATCTTTGCTGATGCTCTTCTTTTTAAATCTCAATGCTGCTGATTTCATACACATCAGATTACCCCAGATCAGAAGCTGTTTTCTCTTTTGAAAACTGGGTCTTAGAAATTCTGAGAGAATGTTTCCTGAAAACACTCAGGGTTGGAAGAAACACAACTGTTCTGGTAATACACCAAACCTCTAAATATGCTTACAAAATTGTATGCTAATTTTTTGAAGGTTCGTGGTAAAATATCTCACTTTCTGGAGGACTGTTACTCAAATACTTTCTTTAGAGACAGTCTGTTTCATTTTGATTTTCACTCTATAAAGAAGACCTATCTTTTGACTTTGTTTCTGTGACCCTACAGCCCTGCAAATATTTCTTTTCTCACCATTAAGTTGACACAAAGTACCTGCTTTGCAAAGCTCTTGCTGGGGAGCCTGTTCCATGCATGTTCAAAGTGACCAAAAGTATCTCTGTTCTTGGCATTTGAAGGACTCTTTTTGAGGACTAATATTTTAACCATCACAGCCTTGATTCTTTCAGAATTTTAAAAAAAGAAGGTGGTGCCAACCATTCTCTTTTAATCTGGGCAAAATTGATCTTTTCAATTTATATGAGTTATCTTTAATCTAGGGACCAATATATCAAATCAAAACAAATATTTATTACGGTCCAAAACCAGCATAGAACAGCAAAGGGAACAGAAGTTAAAATGGGGCTACTAAAATATATTAAGAGACAAGAGTTAACATGGGGGATACTTAAAAGGGGGCATTTCTGCTCCAGCGTTGAACAGCAGAGGGAGCAGAAGTTAAAATGGGGAACCTAAAATATATCAAGAAACAAAAGATAAAATGAGGGGGCAAAAAAAGGAGCATTTATGCTCAGTGTTAAGGAGGAGTAAAATTAGTACTTAGGTCACTAGTTATTACTAGCCTATGCTGTGGAGCAAGTATATTATTTGGTTGAAGGTCCTGTCAGGATTGTTCTTCTGATCTTACATGCTGCGGCACAGAATCTGGCAGTGTTGTGGGTAAAGGTGGGTTTTTCATCAGATAGCAGCCAGTGGGTATATGTGCTGCTTGTCCGGCCAGGATACTTATGGATCAGTGGAGATATGAACATGTTCTGGATGTCTCTATAGAAAGGGCAGCTAAATAGAACAGGTTCCATGGTTTCAGTTTCTCCAGAGTCACTGGTACATAGTCTCTCTGACATTGGTGTCCTTTGGAACTTTCCATCTAGAACCACAGAAGTGAGGGCCTGGCAGTGGGCTAGGGTGAAAGCCCTCCGATGACTTGGTGTCTCAAGTTGGAGCAGATACAGGGCCAGGGCAAAAATGTGTCTCTAAGACTCTGGAGCTAGGAAGATAGGGACCATGGCTAGGTCTTCTTGCCTTTCCATGTCTAGTGTTCTCTGTTTAATGGTCTGTTTTGCCTGGTTGTGACTCATGGCCCGTATGAGAGGTTGGGAGAGGCCAAGGTAGTCTGGATTGGATTTTTCTTTTCCATGCTGATTGGAAGCTGTCCTGGAGAGTTAAGAGATGCCAGGCCATTGGGATTAAACAGAGTTTTGAGCCAAAGGTTGAGAGTAGCTATCCACAATCTTGACTCAACTTTTGTCATGCCCATCTCCAAACAAAGGGTGGCATTGGATATACAATGAGGGGTCTGGAGTGTTGCACGTAAGAATTTAGATTGTACTCTTTCCATTAGAGCCCAGGTTGTTAGGTGGGGAACTTGATTTGACTCCATAGAGTAGATGCAACAGGGTTTTGGCTTCAAATAGTGCAACCGGGATGAATTTTCCTCCTTTCGTCCTCAGGAATTTTAGTATGGCGAAGGTAGATCTCTGGGCGTGACAGAATCTAGGCAACAAACAGCATTTACAAGGGTTTTCATGTGTGCATGTGAGCTGGTTGAATGGTTTAACATATTAGTTACCCCTGACAAACTGTTCTCTTCTGCACAATTAACAAAGATGTGTCACACCCATTCTCCTTTACATCTGGCCACCCTTGAAGGGTAGCAATTTCTTCTTTCCCATCTATACTTGAACAGAGAGTGAGGGTTGTGATTACATTCATTCTGATTGTATTAATCTGGGGGGGGATTATTCCAGATAAAACAAAGTGTGCTATTTGCTCCCCCAAGAGTAGAAAGAATGTTATATGTGTGTGTCATATATAAAGCAGTATTCAAAGTGTGTGAAGCGTAGAGTGGATACTCACAATCAGTGCTCAAATACACTTGGGATTAGTAAGAAGAGTTTACAGTTCAGGGTGTGAATTCCAGCAAACAGTGGCTCCAGCAGCTTTGGTGTTAGAAATTAAGCACTACCCAGCAGTATCTTAGTACAGTAATACCTCATACAAAGTCCACTTCATACAACATCGAATTCATACAACATCGCCTAATTCCTTGAAAAAAGTTGCCTCATACAAAGTCGCTGCGACTTTGTATGAGGCATTGGGGTTTTTTTCAGGTTGCAATGTTCCTGGGCAGTATAAAAGGCAGGACACATGCATGCATTGCTCTTGTGGGTTTTGCATGAAGTGAAGAGTGGTTAGGAGTGGTTTTGAGCGTGATTTTGGAATTTTTTTTATTTTTTTCGTCAGAATTTTTAGAAGCATTCCTGAGATTTTTGCAGCATTCTTCAGGTTCTTGGACAATCAGGGTTGTTTGACATGTTTTTGTAATGTATTTAACCTTTAAACAATGATTTCTTAAAGTTCTGTCAGTTTCCTGTCTGTTTCCTTGACTTTGTCCTGAAGTCTGTGCTGTTACAGTACAATGTATCTCTATGGAAACGACGTTGTTCGAGGCTTCGCGGCAAGGATTTGGACATTGTATGAGGCATCGCGGCTAGGATTTTGCATGCCTCATACAAAGTCCAAATCTGTATAAAGTCCAAACTTGTGGAACCAAGTTTGGACATTGTATGAGGTATCACTGTACTGACCTCTGAATGAATGACAACATTGAAAACTTACTGTAGATAAGGATATACCCCCCCCCTCTACTGCATGTTTTCACTGATGATGTCTACACCACCAGTCAGCTAATGATGCCTCCACCCTGTGAAACTGTCTGCATGTACTATTAAGATTGTCTTTATTGTGAACAGAACTTTAAAAAATTCAAATAACCTTTTAAAACAAAATGAAGATAAAGTAGCCACAATTAACTATAGTAAGTTACACAAATGGCAATAGCATTCTGACTGTTGTTTTCCATCTTGAGAAAACATCAGTGCACAAGATAAACTTTACTTCTGTATGAAGGAACAGGGTGGAATGAAGATTCATCATCTCTTCACATAGTGTGTTGAAAACCCTTGAGTTTGTGGCTTTGATTCTATAAAATTAACCAGTTTAACAGCTTCATGAAGAATGGCCTGTAATTTACCAAGAAGGTGCTTAGATGCTGGGCACTTCTTTCATGACCAGAGTTAAAAACTTAAGATGAACTTGTTCCCATCAGTGCATTGCCACAACAAAGCAACTAATGTCATTTTATTTGAAATAGCAATCAATACTGTTAAGCATAGCTTCATCTCTTGTGTGCTCTGACAGCGGATGAGAAAGTTGAAGGTTTTTCTGAACATACAACAAGCAAAGCAACAAAATAAGCAGCATCTGTGCTTTTGTCGATTTGAACGTCAAAGAGTTTACTATTTTTAATTCTACCTATTATTATTGCCTCAACATTGTCAGACATATCCTGAATTCTTTGAGATATTGTGTTGTTTTAAAAAGGGCTAGTGTTCATTTTCCTCACATTTTCTTTTCCAAGCATACACAGAAAGTCATCTTTTACAAGAGCAGAAATTATAGTACGATTCTAGCAATATTGTAACTACTTCTTCTTCCATGTCTAGGCCATACAAGAAACTGCCAAAATGAAGCCACCTTTTGGTGAATTCATTCTGCAGTTTCTTTCGCCTGACCTAGTGTGGGAAAGATTAGCTGGCAACACTAGGTTGCCATTACCAGGGTACATCCAATTGTGGTTCCAAAATACCACAATCTTCGAGGAGGCTCTTTTTGTGTATCCAATATGATAGGAGACTTGATCCACATTTTTGCTATCTTTGTTAGGTGATGACAAGAACAATGTTATATTCTGACAACAACTATATATACACTAGGCTGTGGAAAAAACTGCACTCCTTCTTAGCATAGCTGTCATGTTTTATCTGAAAATGCTCCAAGAGTAAAGCAGGTGTCATGTTGCTATTGGATAATACTTTCCCACACATTACATGCTGGAGGTTAGGACAGTCCTCATCTACTGTAAACAAAAAACCATTGCAGGCGCACCCCCCCAATAACGGACACAGACAACATTGAAAGTGGATAACAGCATAGGGCCACATTTATTGATTCAATGCCCTAGTCCGAATTATAAATTTGCATTGGTAAAACGACCAATCGTAATTCCTAAGGCAAGCAGGCCGAAGTAACACTGGTAAGGTACCACCCCAAAATTGCCAACGGCAATTGGTTACAATGTATCAATTTGTATCAATTTGTTTGTTGACAACAAACAAATTGTTGACCGTAGTCAATAACTAACTTATGACCCCACCCTCTGACGCGTATCCGTGAAATCACAGGGGTGATGCATGCTGGTTAGCAATCGTCATCACCCCATCGCCTGGTTCGTCGTTGACCGGACAACGTTTAACTAATTTATTCCTGTCTAGTGTTGTCCAGTCAATTGCGAACCTGCCGGATACTTGTGGGTCATACTGTTTACCTTACCAGTGCTACCCGCCAATGTGACCAAAGTCAACAGTAGGAACACAGAAAGCCCCCTATATCAAACCATAGCAACAGTGTGGGATGGGCAAAAAAGCCAGGACCCGGAGCCAATATGGGTCCCAACCAAAAATTCCCACCCGGCCCCGAAGCGACCATAATATCACACTGTTAACTAGGGAGGGGGTGGAGGGGAAAAAACTTCTCCGCTCCGTCGCTGAGGTAAAATGGCAGCTTGGCTGCCTCGTGGCCACCCCTTTTATAAGGGAGCTGGCCACGCCCCTAACTACCCAGATTCTCTGTCCTGTGGGGGGGGCCCGCAAAGGGCGCGGCGGCCATTTTGGCGCCGCGCTTGCATTGCAGGCGCACCCCCCCAATAACGGACACAGACAACATTGAAAGTGGATAACAGCATAGGGCCACATTTATTGATTCAATGCCCTAGTCCGAATTATAAATTTGCATTGGTAAAACGACCAATCGTAATTCCTAAGGCAAGCAGGCCGAAGTAACACTGGTAAGGTACCACCCCAAAATTGCCAACGGCAATTGGTTACAATGTATCAATTTGTATCAATTTGTTTGTTGACAACAAACAAATTGTTGACCGTAGTCAATAACTAACTTATGACCCCACCCTCTGACGCGTATCCGTGAAATCACAGGGGTGATGCATGCTGGTTAGCAATCGTCATCACCCCATCGCCTGGTTCGTCGTTGACCGGACAACGTTTAACTAATTTATTCCTGTCTAGTGTTGTCCAGTCAATTGCGAACCTGCCGGATACTTGTGGGTCATACTGTTTACCTTACCAGTGCTACCCGCCACACGGAGGGGCTTCAAAGAAGACCTGACGCCCCCCCCCAGACCGTCAGCTCGGTCAACAGGCCTGCTCGCCAATCACCCAACAGGAGGTCCATACCTCCTCGCGACAGATGGACCCCATCCCCTGCGTACAAGTCATAATTTTGTAGACTAATATCGGGGTGATGACTAACCCGTCCCCAAGCCCTGTTGGCAAGAAACCGCGCCATTGCCTTATTGATCGCGCGCCTAGCGCGGTCAAGGGCCAAGAGGTTAACGCCCCCTCTGTAAGAATGGCGCGGGACAATGTCCGACCAAACCAGGGTTGTGGCAGGCCAGACATAATGCAAGTAGGCGAGGTCCTCGCAAATCACATGCCTAAGCGATAAGCCGGTGACCTGGCCCAAATCATTGCCCCCCAGGTGGATGATTAGAATGTCAGGCGGGTCAGCACCCAGGCCAGAAAAAAGGAAAGGCCGCAGCTCCCGCCATAACATCCCAGGCTTACCATGCCATGCGAGACTGGCGTGGTCACCCAGTCCCAGTCGGGGTCCCCATCCTGTCGCCGCAGCGTAACGCGCTGCCCTGCGCACATAGCTGTGGCCCACCAGCCATACTGTCACCGGTGTAATACGACACCCAGGGTCTGTAAGAAAATTGAGAAAAAAGGCGGTAAGGTGACTGGATTGGTACTCATGGCGGGAGTGGGCGCACATAAAACTGAAAACATTGCGAGCCCCACCTTCCCATGCTGCGTATGTCAACCCCAGAGTACCCAAAAGCAGCTGCTATAGAGGCTGCACCAATCCGGAACGAATGTGTGCCATAACGGGCACCTGGTAGGCCCGCCCTGGTGAGGGCTCTGGCTGTCACCTTCCAAAACTGAAATTTAGTAAGGGGAGACCCATCTTGGTGACAGAAAAACGGGCCGTGGTGCATGCCACGCAGTGCCAGGAATTCCTGTAGGGCACCAACCGGACAGATGTCTGCCAAAGAACAACGTAGCAGTCTTACACCACTGCCTACGCCATGCTGATCTGTTTTAGAGGAGCGTATCCTCAACTGGGCCCAGTCTTTGGCTACGTAGACATCTTCGAGTTCCAGTGCCCTACCACTTGCATCCGCCTTAGACAGCATCACGAGTTCGCTGACGCGGAGCGCTCCAAAAAATGCCACCGTTGTGGCTGCGTGAAAAAGGGCTGCCTCATAATGATCAAAACAGAGGCCTGGCCAGCCCCGGGCCAACTGGGTAAGAACCCCTGGGGAAATAGGGTGCCGGTCATCCGGGCAACGCCCGCGCTCGCGCACCCACCCCTCCAAAACATGTCGCACACGGAAGTCAGAGGTGGTATCCACATGACCTCCCACTTTGGCCATAAAAGCCAACGCCGAGAGCTTAGATGCTATGGTGCGAGGTGCAAGGCCCTGTGCATGCAGGTGAACCATGAACCGCAGAACATGGTCCACCGGGATAGGCCAGGTCTCTGGCAAGAGAAATTGAGTAGCAAATGCCCTGCAAGAATTGAATACTTGTTGATACGCCTTACGCGTGCGTGGCGCTAGTGACAGGCCAATCGCCCGGTTCACCTCTCCTTGCCAATAGTCCACATCTCGTCCGGGAGTGGCGAGGGAAATTCCTCCGCATCCGGGGCCAAGGCGCGGAACCGGGAGATCTGCAGGCGGGACAAAGCGTCAGCAATATCATTATTAATCCCTGGGACATGCCTGGCCCTGAACAAAACGTTGAGGCGCAGGCAGCGCAGCACAAAATGGCGCACTAGGTCCATGACCCTGGGCGATTTGGAAGTCTGTGCATTGACAATGTGGACAACAGCAGCATTGTCACACCAGAAATGCACCACCGAATTAGCCCACTGTTCGCCCCATAGCATCAAAGCCCCCAGAATGGGGAAAAATTCCAGGTATGTGAGATCCCGCAGGCGACCTGTGCCTGCCCATGCCGGTGGCCACCCACCACAGGCCCACTTCCCATTGAAGTACATCCCATAACCCAGGGATCCTGAGGCATCAGACTGGATCTGGAAATTGGGGGACGCCAGGAGGTCAGACCTCCAAAATGAGACCCCATTAAACTCCCTCAGGAATTGCAACCAGACGAACATGTCTGCCCTGATACCCCGGGTGAGCCTAACTCTGTGGTGGGGCCTGGATAACCCTGCCATGGCGTCGCATAAGCGCCGGGCAAAAGCCCTGCCCGGTGCGACCACCCTGCAAGCAAAATTAAGGTGCCCATGTAGCACCTGAAGTTCTCTCAGTGATGCCTTACGCTTGGCCAGCAATTCCGAGATAAGGGCCACGATCCTGGACACCTTATCACCCGGCAACCTAGAAGCCTGCACTACTGTGTCAATCTCAACCCCCAGAATACTAGCTTGGTCGATGGGCCCTCGGTCTTTTCGGGCGCTAAAGGGACACCAAGTTCCTCCATTAGCGTCTGAAATGTGTTGAGGAGACGTGCGCACGTGTCCCAGCCCCGTTTACGCCCGAATAAAAAGTCATCCAGGTAATGGGCTACAGACCGGGACCCTGACCTGCGGGCGAAAGCCCACTCTAGGAAGGTACTAAAACGCTCGAAAGCCGAGCATGATATGGAGCAGCCAAAAGGCATGGCCTTATCAAAATAATATTCCCCCTTAAATTTAAAATGATGAATAAGGCGAAACTCACCTAGGGACTTTTTGGGAACCAAACCCAGTGGCGAGACCTTAAGATTGGGAAACGGGGGTACGGGGAAAGGTCCAGCGACCCTGCCCGCGACTAACTCCTATTGAATGCTGGCCGCAGCCACCTCCTCCCTTCCTCTAAGGGATAAAAGGTTGGGAGCATCCTGAGGGGACCTATCACCCACAAAAGGGATACGAAATCCCTGCTTAAAACCTTGAAGAATATACTCCCTGTCCTCCCCCTTCGGGTACGATGCGAGCCTGCGCTCCAGCATGTCCACCTTAATTGGGGAGGGAGCCTTTTGGAGAACCATCTCCATCCGTGGCAGCCTTGCCAGCCCACAATCCACCCTTCCCTCTGCCTCGCGCCCCCCCAGGCTTGGGGCAAACAGAGGCTGCGTGGGGGCCAGAGCATGTGGGACACTCATGCTTATACCTGCAGTTCTTTCGATTGCAGGAACCAATTGACGAGAAAGTCCAGCACAGCAGGCGGGCTGGAACCCCCTGCCCCGCCGCCTGGCGGGTAACCTGCGCTGGAGCCGCTCGCTGGACCGCATGTCCGCAATGGTATCTATCCCCCGGGGCAGGGCGTGTGGGTGTCATATACAAAAGCCAAAGCCTCTGGCACGGCTCATCCCATCTCATCTCGGGGTGAAGGGGAATCCCCATACGGAATTCCACGTCATATGCTAGCCATGAGGGGCCCGGAAAATCGACCATCGCCCAATATACGTTGTCCAAATATTGGACCATGGGAATAGCTAAATCCGGCCGCGCCCTCAAATATACCGCCATGTATATTAAATAAGCGGGGAGCCAGTTGTCCCAGGTACGCGGCGGCTTACGGCGGCGTGCCTGCTCCTTGTCCCTCTCATCCTGACCCTCCCTTTCCTCCTTGGTGGGCTCTCTGTTCAGGAGTGAGAAGATATCTACGTACTCCCCTCGCCATATCTTTTCCCTAGTAGCCTGTGCCAGGTGATCACCCAATGGCAAGGAATACCCTGCCGTCGGCAAGGCCGAAAAAGGGACAGCCGGCCTGGTAAAAGGGGTCTGAACTAATCCAGCCACCCCCATAACATCCCCTGTAGTGTAGGGACCAATGCCCACCCCAGTGCCCAAGGTGGTAGTCGTCGTCGCCGGGTGGGTCGCCGACAGCGTGGCCCCCGCACCACCCGCGCGAGGCCAAGGCCATTGAAAGGCCCCCCCTAGATTGGGAATGTGTGTGGATGTACTCGCTTGCACCGTATACTCACACGCTGCACCCCCGTGGGCCGCCCCCACCGGGGGTTCCGGCCCACTGGGGGCGTCGGAGCTCACGACCGACGTAGAGCTCATCACCGGGGCTTGACCCGCACCTGGTTGCTGGCTGGGGAGCTGCGAGGCAGTGTCCGAAACCGCGCCACACGCCTGCAGCAGCTCGACCCTCCCCGCCGGCTGTTGTCCCCCAGCCGACAGCGTCTCAAAAGGAACCCCGAAAGGGGCGCCCGCCTGACTGGCCCGCGCCAACGACGCCTCCAGGGCCGCAATGTGGGCCAGCAAGGTGTCCACGTTGACCATGGGCAAAGGGCCGGCCGGCCCGCCTGGCCCAGGCATGGGTACAGGTCCCTGTACCCCGGGACCCACATATGGCCATTGGCCAGCACCGAAGCCCGGCAGGGTTGGTGGAGAAACCTGCCAAGGCAGGGGGCCGCACCACCCCCCAAGGCTAGAGGGCCCCGGGAGAGGCTGCAGCCCAAGAGGAGTAGGCCCGACAGAGTGGGCAGGAGCAGGAGCGGTGTCCACCGCTCGTGGGCCGCGGGCCGGAACCCCTTCCGCGCGGCCAAGGGGCAATAGACCCCATTCCGCCGGCCCCGGCCGGGGCTGGCAAAGGTGGCTGCTGAGGAGGCGGCACCGCGGTCCTCCGACCTGGGTGGCGCCTCCTAACAACGCGAGCTGAACTCGAAGCCGCCTTCTTCTTTGAAGGCATCTCCACCGGAGCAAAAAGGGAAGCCGGAAAGGCAGAACCGCTACCAAAAGGCTTCCCGGTAAGCTAACGAGCGACGGAGACGCAGGGGAAAAAACTTCTCCGCTCCGTCGCTGAGGTAAAATGGCAGCTTGGCTGCCTCGTGGCCACCCCTTTTATAAGGGAGCTGGCCACGCCCCTAACTACCCGGATTCTCTGTCCTGTGGGGGGGGGGCCCGCAAAGGGCGCGGCGGCCATTTTGGCGCCGCGCTTGCATTCTTCATGTATTCATGATATTGTTTTCTATTTTTGCTGGTTGAAAGAACTGATGGTTGTGCTTTCTCCCTGTTTTGCACTAAAATGTTAGACATGTCTTGAGAAATTCTTGGTGATTGGTCAAACCCTCATTATATATCAGTTATTTTACTGTGTCAGTTTTCAACTACTGATTCATATCTAATTAGACACAGATGGGAAAATTACTTTAAAACTTAAAACAATATCAAAGGGAAGAGATGTAGAGATTACCTAGTAGAAATCACTCATGGTAAGTGCTCCTAGGACTGAGATACTTGCTTGTGTCTACACTAGTACTGACATAAAGATGCTCTACAGTAAAACCCCTACTGTTCCATAGGCTTTTATGTAAATCGGGTTTTTACTTAAAGCAAACCCATAGATTTACAAAACTCGAAGCAAACCCATATGGAAAATGATTTTTTTACTTAACTCGAAGCAAACCCATAGGAAAATAATATTTATGTAAATTGAAGCAACCCCATAGGTAAAATGAAATTTTTACATAACTCGAAGCAAACCCATAAGAAAAATGATTTTTGACGTAACTTGAAGTAAACTCATAGGAAATTGTGTTATGTGAATCAGGACATTTATGTATATTGGGACATGGTTTTAGTGTAAAAATCATCACTGTATGTAAGTCAAATTTTATGTAACTCAAGGCATATGTAAGGCATATGTATTTATTTTGAGCCACAGTACTCTTCTTCAGAAGTAAATGAAACCAGATGTAATAGGGCAACTGTTCGCATACATCTTCAAGGGCAAGGGAACCAATCTCCCTAATTCACTCAATTCAATGAAAACAATCTTGCATGAGTAACCAAATAAACAAGAATATTTCAACTAAAGCTCATGAGATGACTGCTATTCTTGGAATAAGAAAAACAGCTATGAGTATTCTACATATAAAGGGGGTGGACCTATTGATTATACAAAGAAGAACTGAGGAGGGAAACAAACCCATATTTTCTTTTGTCCTTCCAAAACTTATATTGTTTCATTTTGTTTTCTTGGAGTTTATTGACTATTTCTAAATGCAATTATGTTTCCCTTCTTTCATTGGGAGAGGGGGTACCATCACAAAGCAATAAGTCACAGCACCAGTACAAATCCACTAAAGCAGGGATCACCATCCTTTTTAAGTCGGAGGCTGGGTCATGCTCCCTCAGACAGTTGAGGGGGCTGGACTGATGGTCTCTCTCCCACCATTTATGGCTGCCATAGATGTGTCTGTGGCCAATTCTGGCAGTGGCAGCAGCGGCTGGAGAGAGCATGGGTCAGATGATTTGATGCCACAGGCCAGATTCGGCCCATGGGCTGTAGGTTGCTGATACCTGCACTAAAGGATGTCAAATGAACATTGCCATACCACTCTTCATACCACACTCTCCCCACACCAAACACCAGCAACTGATTATCACTTTAGACTCATTTGAAACAAGTGACTGGCATGAATACTTGCTGGCACACAACAGCAGATAAGTAGCCATTCCTTATTTCATCCCATCCCACTCCCCAACCCTAGGCTTCTTTTAAACCCTGGACATCTCCCAGCCCGGTTCCTTCTCCAAACCCTGCCCCATCAGCCCCTCTTCTGGAGATGGAAAGGACCAGCATTTTGCACAGCCACAAGCTAATCTCTCTTCTCTGTAAACTGTAGAAATCACTCCAAAAATTCAGTTATCCCTGTATCTTCTATATCTTTCCCACCATTATTCATATTTTGTGCACTCCTAAATGTCCTGGTTCATACCCTTGGGGGTACATATATCCCAGGCTGGGAATCACAGGGCTAAATTGACACTTGGCATACCACATGAGTCACATGATTATTGGAATGGTATAAAACATATCCAAGGAGCTACAGAAGCAGCAGACACTAAATTAATATTCTGCAGATGTTAAGAAGCAGGCTGTAAAAATTCAAGCAGAAGTGAAGAAGTATCTTTCAAATTGCTTTTTTGCCCAGGCGAGACATAGTATATGTTGCAGATTTTGTAGTAAAATGAAGTGCCTTAAATACCTGAATATCTAACACTGAAGCTAAAGTATCTGCATATTTCACTTTCTTCTGCATTCACCTGAATATAAATTGCGTTTGGGATTTGGTGAGAGATTTGTTGTCCAGAAAAGTAACTTGCCAAGCTGTTCTGAACTCCTATTTCTCTTTTCCCACATGGCCTTTCCTCCATAGATTTAAAGGAAACCAAGTGACAGGTTTGCCCAGCAATAGATAAACTGGCTTATGCCTTCCAATAACCCCTTAAAGTAATGCTACCTAGTGAAATATTAGATACTAGCATATCTACACGGCTTCGCCGGTCAGGTCACTTGGGCCCTGCGGAGAGGGTAGGTGATTGCTAGCCCTTCGAAACAGCTGAAGGGGTAATGCAAAGGCAGCAGCCAGTGATCTGTCAGGGGTGGCGCTCTCCCTGACGGATCACTGTTTGCCGCCTTTGCATTTCCCCATCAACTGTTTTGAATGTTGACATGAAACAGCTGAGGGGGAAATGCAATGGCGCCAGCCAGCGATCCATCAGGGAGAGTGCCTCCCCTGACATCTTTGTATTACCCCCTCCACTGTTTCGAGGCACTCTCCCTGGAGGATTGCTGGCTGCCGCCTGTGAATTTTTCCCTCCGCTGTTTCGTGGGCTGGCTTAAAACAGAGGAGGGGAAATGGCTAGGGCGAGATCCATCAGGCATAGCTGAGGGCAGGAGGGCAGAGGCAGCGCCTATGGTAGCACCTCACCTGGCTGTGTTTTCAGGCAGCATGGCTGAAGGCAGGGAGCAGCAGTGTCCTTAGGTGGTGCAGAAGGGGCGGCAGGTAGACCGTTCCCTCTGTCCAGGCTCAGGTCTGCCTCCATAAGGCAGGTTCCTGGGCTGAGTTGTTTTGGGCGTGTGTCAGCTTTTTTTTTACGCGCGCGCCAGCTGTCCCACTTCCTCCATGCTCATGTCCTCCTGTCTGATTGGCTGAGGGGTGCTGCAGCACGGAGGATGCTGGGAAGCATTTTTTTGTTCAATTTTGTGGGGCATTGGCCCCACTCTCAGCTTCCGGACCCTTGCGGGGTTCATGTTCGGGAATTAAGGTAAGGGTGGCCTGCTCATTATGGGATTGGCTGGACACATTCCGGACACGCACGGCCACATCCCATTCTCATAGGTAAAGATAGTAGCTGAAGAGCTGATGACAGATATATTCCTTGGCTTACTTCACCTGCATTTTATTACCAACGTTTCTGGCTCTTGCATTGACTAGTTACTGATTTCTCTGTATTTTACCCATTAAATGTTGTTTGTAAGCCCTCTGGGCAGGTACTGTGTTATTTCCATGTTCTCTGTATTATCTTAGAAATATTGCATCAAACATTTCTTGGATCACAGAAAACTAAAATAAAATGATAAAGAAGGGAGCCATTCTTGGTTAGTGTAAGGTTTGCAAGACAAAAAGAAGAAAGAGGAGCACTAAAAGTCATTTTTCATAGGCAATTCCCTACTCCCTACAAAGTTTCATCTGAAAAAGATAAAGTACAGAACACACACAGAGTAAAAGTTAGTCAGAGTTTCTTTCCCATTGGCATGATCCCGGGCAGGAAAATGCTCTCGTTTGATATTTATTCTCTTCTCAGAGTTAAGGGGAATTGTATTAGTGAAACCTGGGTGTCTAGCTAACAGTCCCCATCTTAGAAGTGAAATGCAACCCCAGTTATACTCTTAGGATTCACATTCCCCCTTCCAAGGATGTGCTTGGCTTTGATAAGAAAAGCTAACCAAGTTAGACCAGTGATAACAGTATCCTATTTGGATGGATCGCTCCTACACCTCCTTTAATTTATAGGTGGAGACTCTCCTGGTTGGTTAGAGGTATGGTCAGGTTAGGGACTTCCCAAGGGACTTCCCCTAAATGACTCAGCATGAGTGTCTCTGATCCCTCCTATGAGAAAGTATTTCTTTTTTAAAAAATAATTTTTATGAAGTTTTTTAACAAATAAAATACAAAACATACAAGAGTAAAAAACATCATACTAAAGAAACAAGTAAATACAATATACACAAACAATAAAAAAGAGAAAAAAGAATATACACACCTATCCTAGTACATTTTTATACCTATCTTTTTAAAATCAAAATCTTAACACCATCCTTAAAAAAAACTTAAATTATGATTTAATGGTTATTCTCTAACATTATTTATTTTATTTATTTATTTATTCAATTTATATCCCGCCCACTCAGCACAAGGCCGACTCCGGGCGGCTAACAACATAAACGTAACCCCAGGGCAACCCAAGGGGTTTACAAATGTAAATACAATATTCACAAATACAATAATAAATACAACATTTCAAATATATAATCACAATCCTAAAAACAGTTAAAACAGTAAAAACAAATTAAGACTACCCACCCCCTAAAAAGCAGGGGCTGCAGGATCGAAAGGCACCATGGGGAAGAGTTCCTCTACACCAACCACCCTATGGTGGTTACCCTTCCACCTGCACCCCACACTTGACCCGCCAGCCAGGTTTTAAGATCCCTTCTGAAAGGCAGCAACTCCGTCCGAAGACGTAATTCTGTTGGCAGGAGGTTCCAGAGGGCCGGTGCAGACACGGAGAAGGCTCTCCTCCTTGTGCCAGAGAGGCGAGCCCCTCTGGCTGATGGAACAATTAGAGAGCCCCTCCGGTCCGCTCTGGTTGGACGGACAGACGTCCTCAGGGCGATGTGGTCTCTAAGGTAACCTGGCCCACTACCATATAGGGCTTTAAAGGTCAAAACCAGCACCTTGAATTGCACCCGGAGACATACTGGCAACCAGTGCAGCTCCCGGAGCAGTGGCAAAGCATGAGCATAACGCCCACACCCCATCACCACCCGAGCAGCCGCATTCTGGACCAGCTGTAGCCTCCGAATGGTCGTCAAGGGCAGCCCCATGTAGAGCGCATTGCAATAGTCTAGTCTGGAGGTAACCAGAGCATGGGTGACCGTGAGCAAGGAGTCCCGGTTCAGGAGTGGGCGCAACTGGCGGATCACCCGAAGTTGGGCGAAGGCCCTCCTGGTCACAGCCGCCACCTGTTCTTCTAGCAGTAGCCGCGAATCCAGGAGGACCCCAAGTTGCGCACCGGGTCTGTCTGGGGCAAAATAGCCCCATCCAGAACCAACGATGGTAGCTCCCAGATTAACGCAGGACCCCCTATCCATAGCCACTCAGTCTTGCTGGGATTCAGTTGTAGCCCGTTAGCCCCCATCCAGACCCCCACAGCTACCAGGCATCTGGAAAGGACTTTGACCGCATCACTGGGGTCCCCATGGGCCGAGATGTACAACTGAGTGTCATCCGCATACTGATGGTACCGCACCCCATGAGAACGAATGATCTCACCCAGCGGCTTCATGTAGATGTTAAATAGGAGAGGAGAGAGCACCGAGCCCTGAGGGACCCCCCATTTGAGGGGCCTAGGGCTGGACCGCTCATCCTCCAACCACACCGACTGGGACCGACCCCTCAGAAATGAGGAAAACCAGGACCACACAGTATCCTGGATTCCCAAACCTCGGAGCCGTTCCAGAAGGATACCGTGGTCAACGGTATCGAAAGCCGCTGAGAGGTCAAGAAGAGCTAGGACGGATGGATGATCACCGTCCCGCTCCCGCCAGAGATCATCCATCAGTGCGACCAATGCCGTCTCGGTACCATATCCAGGCCTGAATCCTGACTGAAAAGGGTCCAGATAATCCGCTTCATCCAGTACCCCCTGCAGCCGACACGCCACTGCCTTCTCCAACACCTTCCCTAAAAAGGGGAGGTTTGAGACAGGCCTATAGTTAGTTAGGACAGCTGGGTCGAGGGAAGGTTTCTTCAGGACGGGGCGCACCAAAGCATGTTTTAAAGGTGCAGGAAACACCCCCTCCCGCAATGATGCATTGATCACAGCCCCAACCCAGCCACCTGTCACTGCCTTGGAGGTTTTCACCAACCAGGTGGGACAGGGGTCCAAGGGGCAGGTAGTGGCGCGCACAGCTGCAAGGAGCCTGTCCACTTCATCAGGGGCAACTGGATCAAACCGGTCCCAGATGGCATGGCAAGACTATGCTCCGACTCCCTCCGGACCCTCCCCATCCACGCCAGGATTAAACCCAGAGCGAATCCGATTGATTTTCTCCACTAGATGGTCAGCAAAGTCCTCAGCCGACCCCTGCCAACCAGGCACCGGGGTCCCCCTGCCAAGGAGAGACCCGGTAACCCGGAACAGGGTGGCTGGGTGATTATCAGCGGAGGCGATAAGGGTGGTGAAGTATTGTCGCCTCACCACCTCCATCACCACTAGATAGGCCCTAATAGCGGCTCTAGCTAGTGTCCAATCGGAGTCTCTCTGGGTCTTCACCCAGCGGCGCTCTTGGCGTCTCTTTGCCCGTTTGAGCTCCCGCAGTTCATCTGTGAACCATGGCGATGACCTAGCTCGATGAGCTCTGAGAGGCCGTAGTGGTGCGATTTCATCCAAGGCCGCTGTTGTCATCCTGTTCCACAGGTCGACCAGTGCCTCGGGCAAATCGTGTTGCCGATCCAGAGGGAAATCCCCCAGTTCCCTCTGGAATCCATCAGGATCCATCAGTTGCCGGGGGCGGGCCATTCTAATAGGCCCTGCCTCCCTACGGTGAAGCGATGCACCCAGGAAGTCTAGAGCCACCAAATAGTGATCTGACCATGGCACAGGTGATATGTCTAATTTCCGTAATCTCAGATCACTCTGCCACCGCTCCGACAAAAAGATTAAATCTGGTGTGTGGCCACTGCCCCTGGTCGGGCCCTGAATTACCTGAATCAGGTCCATATCTGCCATGGAAGCCATGAACTCCTGAGCCACCCCGGAGCCAGTCCCCAGCGAGGGTAAATTGAAGTCCCCCAGAACCATCAGTCTAGGGAACTCCAACGCCAACGCTGAGATGGCCTCGAGGAGCTCAGGCAGGGAGTCTCTTACCCTGCAAGGGGGCAGGTACAGGAGTAAGACTCCCAACTGACCCTTAGAGCCCAGACGCAGAAGCAGGGCTTCACAACCCAGAATTTGTGGAGCAGTAGCCCTGGTGACTCCCAGTGACTCTCTGGCTATAATGGCAACGCCACCGCCCTTACCCTTATCCCTAGGCTGGTGCCAAGTACTGAACCCAGCTGGACACATTTCTGACAGATGAACCCCATCCTCTGGTCTCAGCCAGGTCTCAGTAATACATGCCAAGTCGGCCCGCTCCCCCATAATAGAGTCTTGTATCAGGGGGCCTTATTACAAACTGACCTGGCATTCATCAGCAGCAGCCTAAGGACAGGGTCACCCTGGGTCAGCTGCTCAGGTCCTAGAGGTGTAACCGTGGGGCTGGAACGAGGGACAGATACTAAGCATCTGCCCCGCGTTCCCCGAGTGCGGCCCGCCCCTCGGTACCCGCTATATCGCCCCATGCCCATCACAACCTCTATATTGGCCTCCGGAGCCTCCCTGCTTGCCCTGGACAGAATGCTGCCTCTCCTCCCTGGCTGGCCTGGCAATCTCTCCCATAACAAACTACCCTTAGTCTCTCCCATACAAAAAAAACCCAAGTACAGCACCCGCCGGTGGGGAGACGCAGCTCATGCAGAGCGTCTTTGGCCCCAGCTGGGCTCCTTTTACCTTCCCTGCCGATGGAAGGGGAGGGGAGGCGCAGCTCACGAACAGCGTCTTTGGCCCCAGCTGGGCTCCTTTTACCTTCCCTGCCGGTGGAAGGGGCGGGGAGGCGCAGCTCACGAACAGCGTCTTTGGCCCCAGCTGGGCTCCTTTTACCTTCCCTGCCGGTGGAAGGGGCGGGGAGGCGCAGCTCACGAACAGCGTCTTTGGCCCTAGCTGGGCTCCTTTTACCTTCCCTGCCGGTGGAAGGGGCGAGGAGGCGCAGCTCACAAACAGCGTCTTTGGCCCCAGCTGGGCTCCTTTTACCTTCCCTGCCGGTGGAAGGGGCGGGGAGGCGCAGCTCACAAACAGCGTCTTTGGCCCCAGCTGGGCTCCTTTTACCTTCCCTGCCGGTGGAAGGGGCGGGGAGGCGCAGCTCACGAACAGCGTCTTTGGCCCCAGCTGGGCTCCTTTTACCTTCCCTGCCGGTGGAAGGGGCGGGGAGGCGCAGCTCACAAACAGCGTCTTTGGCCCCAGCTGGGCTCCTTTTACCTTCCCTGCCGGTGGAAGGGGCAGGGAGGCGCAGCTCACGAACAGCGTCTTTGGCCCCAGCTGGGCTCCTTTTACCTTCCCTGCCGGTGGAAGGGGCGGGGAGGCGCAGCTCACGAACAGCGTCTTTGGCCCCAGCTGGGCTCCTTTTACCTTCCCTGCCGGTGGAAGGGGCGGGGAGGCGCAGCTCACAAACAGCATCTTTGGCCCCAGCTGGGCTCCTTTTACCTTCCCTGCCGGTGGAAGGGGCGGGGAGGCGCAGCTCACAAACAGCGTCTTTGGCCCCAGCTGGGCTCCTTTTACCTTCCCTGCCGGTGGAAGGGGCGGGGAGGCGCAGCTCACGAACAGCGTCTTTGGCCCCAGCTGGGCTCCTTTTACCTTCCCTGCCGGTGGAAGGGGCGGGAAGGCGCAGCTCACAAACAGCGTCTTTGGCCCCAGCTGGGCTCCTTTTACCTTCCCTGCCGGTGGAAGGGGCGGGGAGGCGCTAATTAGCTAATGTTCCAATACTCATTTCCCCAAAAAGTCATAATATGCAATTATGGACAGGATGGGAAAAACAAAAGAAAAAATACAATAATACAATTATAAATAGTCATCACCCAGTGTTTATTTACATTGCCCTGGAGAGCTCAGAATATCTCATTATTTTATTTCCAAAATTCACTTTGTTCAGGTACAGGTCTGTTTCTATCCTCCCCCATAAGGGAGTGATCCACAAAAGGTTTCCAAATATTGCAAAATCTATTCACTTTTAAATTATCCCTTTTTTCCTTAATCTCCCAAGTCAATTTATTGTTTAATGCTAAATTCCACATTTCTTTATACCTTTCTTCAGTTTGTATAGTTACATCATTTTTCCAATTTCTAGCAATACATTGTCTAGCCGTCGTAAGCATAATTTCTAATAATTCTTTCTCATCCTTATTTAAATTAATACCATCCACATTTGTTAACAGAGTGGTACCCGAATCCAGTTTAATTGTCTTACCCAATATTTCTCCAGTCTCCTTTTCAATTCTTTTCCAAAAATCTTTTTCCACATTACAACCCCACCACATGTGCTCATACATTCCAATTGTGTCCTTGCATCTCCAACACATTTTTATCCTTTTTTATTATCCATTTGGTACAACCTCACTGGAGTCAGATACCAGCTCCATAACATTTTATAATTGTGTTCTTTTATTCTAACCAACATAGTTCTCATAATTCTCTTTTTCCATTTATTTCTCCATGTATCCTTTTCTATCTTTATATTCGACTCTTGCTCCCACCTTAATTTCAAATCCTCTTGTGGATCACCTTCCCTATTTAATATTGTGTACAATTTACTAACTAATCCCTTAGTATTTTTATCTCCCTTTCTAATTTTTAGAATCAGTTCTTCAATTTCCGTCTTTTTTCTTTCCAAATCATATTCTCTCAAATATTTGCTATTCCGTTTATTAATCCTCAGTCTCTGAAACTAATTCATTTTTAATTGCTCAAACAAATTTATCCTACTAATCTCATCACTACAGATCCATAACCAGTCTTTCAATAGGAAAACCTCATTCTTGCCCAATACTTCCTTTACCTCATCATCTATATTAATTGGAAAGCTTGCCATATCCAAAATTTCCAATATTGGAGAAATATTCGGGGCCAGATCTTTCTTTACTCTCTTCCATACATTCATTAATCCTTTCATCATAGTATTTTTAGTTACTGTCTTTCCCAAATTACTTCCTAAAAAAACCATTTTACCTATATGTCTATAGTCCCTCATCTCAATTTCCTCCCATATTACCTTTTCCCTTGCCAAGATCTTCACAACATTCTTAATATGCCATCAAATTCAGCATTCCCAGTCCACCTTCTTTCTGTGATAAATGCCATAGCTTTTTTGGTAACCTGGATTTCTTTCCACCCTTACAAAAATTATTAAACAAGTTTTGAAACTCCTTAACTTCCTTATCTTTCAATTGAATCGCTAACGCCTTAAATAAAAAATTTATTCTAGATAGCAACATCATTTTTGTGAGTGCAATTCTTCCAAACCATGACAGTTTCAACTTTTGAAAACTTTGTATCTTATTTTTAATTTCAATTTTCAAACTATCATGGTTCAGTCTTTTAAGATCTTCCAATCTGTTTGATATAATTATTCCCAAATTCAACTTATTTTTAATCTGAATATTAACTATTTGCTTTATCTTCTTCTGGTCTTCATCACCCATGTTACAAAGCATCCTTTCCGATTTGTCCCAATTTATCCTCAGATGCCAGTAATATCTTCAAAGTCCTTTAATTGTACTCTAATTCTGTCCATTACTTTCTCAGGTTGTTTTACAATTATCAAAGTGTCATCGGCATACATACTTATCTTATTTTCCATAATCCCCACTATTTTTCCATCATCTATTACAGCTTTTGCTAATAACTCCATTGTCATAATGAACAATATTGGAGATAAAGGACAGCCCTGTCTAGTGCCAGCCTCTAACTTTACCTCATCCATAACCTCATCATTCACTCTGACAGTAACTGTTCCTTGCTGATATAATTGACCTATTACCCTTCTAAATTTGATGCCGAATCCATAGCATTTAATTATCTCCTTAATTGGGATCCATTGTAGAGAGTCAAAAGCCAAAATATATCCAAAGATATTAAACCTACTTTTTCTTTTGTTTGACTCACAGTATCAATTAAGTCTACTACTCTTCTAGTCAAATCTGCCATGTGTCTCCCTTTCAAAAAACCCACTTGATCTACATTTATATATTCCCCCATAAAATTATTAAGGCGATTAGCCAATATTGCTGTGAAGATCTTGGCATCTTGGTTTATCAATGAGATTGGTCTATAAGATTCTACTTGCCAATGGAATGAATGGTGAGGTGGGGTATAACATGGTCTGGGATGCCATGAAGTCAGTCTTTAGAGGGGAGTGTATAAAGTTGGCAAGTAATAGGTACAAAAATTATAAGTTAGCACAGGACAATCTTGAAAATGAGATAAAGCAGCTACAGGAGGAACATTCGAAGATAAAGAATAAAAAGGTTTCTGCCAATTTACAAAGATTAAAGACTGAATTGGTAGGTAAAGATATAGAAAAGGTGAAAAGAGATTTGGTTTATTTAAAAAGAGAATATTTTGAATTTAGTAATAAGAATTCAAAATTATTAGCAAAAGCAGCAAAAGATAAAAGGAAAAAAAGGGAAATTGGTGTTTTGATTAATGAACAAGGGATAAGATGCAATAAGATAAAGGATAAATGTGAAATTGTGAAAGAATTTTATCAAGCCCTTTATGCAAGAAAAGAAATAGATGAGGAGAAACTTAAGAAGCAACTAGAGAAGCAAATAATTAGTGGAATAAAACAGGAAGATATGGATAGAATGGAAGAATTAATGACTGAGAAAGAAGTGAAAGAGGTAATTGCTGGTCTGAAGTTGGGAAAAGCTCCTGGGGAAGATGGTTTACCTGTTGATTTTTACAAGGAATTTAGAGACATTGTGGTACCAAAGTTGGTAAAATTATATAATTACATGTTAGATTGAGGGCAAATTCCGACTTCATGGTATAGGACCTCAATTGTTCTGTTACCAAAACCTGGAAAGAATTTAGAGAAAGTATTTCTAACATGGATGAAGAGATTCAAAATGACTCCTGTATGGTTCATCAGGACACAGCAGTAATTATGTAGCATGTTGCTGGTTTTACTATCAATAGTAGTACAGATAGCCACCGGTGGCCTGGCGGACTGTTTAATCAGTTGTGTGTGCACACACACATACACACACACAAACATACACAAATATGACATGGGATTTCTGTGTGACTTGAGAGGAAGAGGGAGAAATGAAAACCAAGACCAGAGAATGCCTATCCATGTGCAGGAACTTCACTTTTTGTTATTTTGTCCTCTGGAGTGTGTCTTTCACACTGCAGCCCTTCTTAGATCCCTAGCTGAAAGCTGATATGCAAATAATAAATCAATAACAAGATAATAATATCCCTGAAGGACAGGCGTGATAGATTCCCATGGAAAATCCAAGAGCCCAAGATATGCTGTTGCACAGGTGATACATGTGCTCATGTTCCCGTGTGAAGGTGAGAGGGCATTTGTTGGGAAAGGAGTCAAGGCAGCAGGTGGCCAAAAAAAGTGGCACTATTTACATCTCCTTCTGGGAAGGCTTTTTGATTAATGCAGGAGCTGTCTTAGAATGGATGCCTTTACAAGATTACTAAGATGCTTTGGCTAAAGCCCCTGAAAAATGAGAATCATTCGTTTGCTCCAGACACTGTATCTCTCCTATTTTTTTCAGGCCAAGTTTGCAGTTGGCTCTGCAGACAGGCCTTTCCTCAAATGCACAGATCCTGCCAGTCATAACTCACCAGTTGTTAAATCATCTTTAACATCCTCAACTAGAATTCTGACACCTCCTACTTGGGTTACCTCAGCTTGATTCATATGCTGAAGAGCTGTCACTTTCGGATGAACGATGGATTCCTTTCTTTAAGCTTCGTATAACTCTTCCAAACAAGGAGCTTTAGTCCTGAATGGTCAGGGTGTCATGTCTTTGGAAAGTAGCTTCAGGGTGTCAAGAGGCACAGGCCTCAAAGGGAATCATGTGAAAAATTTTAAGATGTGAAAACAGAGATCCTCTTAGGTCTTGTCCTTAATATGCATTTTAATACAAAATAAGCAAGGCTGAATGTAAAGAAATTGAGTCACCTCTCCCTCATCTGCTATAGAATTTGAACTCATGAGGATGAGCATTTTCATTTCATTTAAATTGCTATGTTTGTAGTCATCTGGGTTACTGGGGTATTTATGAAACAATGTAAAGAGTGCTAGAGTTGTTCAGAAGAAAAGGATGTTATGCCATGTATAGCTTACCTGGTGTTTCTTTGCAGAATTACAAACTCTTCCCAGTGCAGCCATGTTTCCAGAAAGGCCTGAACAGTGCAAGAGAGCTGAACTCTACAAACAACACACAGATGGAGGACATTGTCATTAAGCATGTGTTATATGTGTGTTGTACCTCTTGTGGTATAGTGGATGCCCTAGAATTTAGGAGACCTGGATTTGAATCCCCATTCAGCCATGAAAACATACTGGGGGTATGTGGCAAAAAGTAAACCGTCTCCTCAAATATCTTACCCAGAAATCCCTATTAGGGTTACTATAAACCAATTCACTCCTTGTTTCTTTCTTTGCATCAAGATCATAATAAACATGGTATACTCCAAAGAGAGCAGTGCTTTTTCCAACAGAGGACAGTTTCCAAAAATGACTGCCCCCTGGCAACTTTTCAAATGGAGGACTGCCCTTCATAACAGAGGATATGGAGCCACCATACAGCCTTGATACTGAGTGCAAGCAAAAGTAGTCTCGAAGAAGATCTCTCTACTTCTCTATCTTCATTAGCCAGAACTAGGGTTCCTATTATCCTTTCTATCTCAATCTATTTCATCAACAAAGACTTGCTTTCTCATTTTTTAAAAAAGGGAAGTATGCTGTGCTAGCCATTTAATTTCGGAACCTAATCTATTAATGTTTGTTGCTCCTTGTTTTGCTAACACAAGAAAACTAGGTAAACTTTGCGTTTTTCTAGCATCATTCCAAGAATCTTTTGCTAGGGAATTCTAGAATCTGTAGTCCAAAACTGTTATAAGCTCTGTACTACAGTCAGGGTTGAACAAGTGTGTCAGCTGTCACCTAAATTTGCTAAAGTTAGCAGGAATGTCCCCCCCCACACACACACACACACACTATGGGAGAACATATGGAAGAACAAGTAAAAATCCTGTGGAATCTTGCCAGTGTTCTTCTTCATGGACAATGCAAATCAAAGTCCATGGACAATGCAACCAAAACCAAAGGGTCAAAGAAGAAGGGAGACCCCTCCTACACACACACACACACACACACACACACACACACACACACACACACACACACACACACACACACACACACACACATGTATTTTGGGAAAAGAAAAAATAGTCACAAAGACATGTAAGGCATTATTCTGTTTCTGTAAACAACACTACCCTGGTAGTGGCAGCATGGCAGCAATAATCATTTTACCTTGGCTAAAAGTGGACAGAAGACTGAGGTAAACAGGATCCACCTAGCAAATAGAAAGAGTGACATATACATGGACACACACTCCTAAGGAAACAAAAGGGAGGAGGAGGAAGAGTGATCACACTGTGTTAATTAAGTTTAATTGCTCAAAGCCCAAGCCAGAATGCAGGTATTCTGTCATACACACAGGAAGAACCTCCTTGAAGATTGTGAATACAATTGGGCATACCCTGGGCAGAAACTTTGTCGGCTAATCTTTCTAACACCAGATCAAACCAAAGGTACTGAAGAATAAATCCACCAGAAAGGTTTTTGTCAAGACCAACCTTAACAATGATCTCAATAAATATTGAGGGACTTTTCAGTAATAAGAGGACTCTGCTGGTGGACATGTGCAGTAAATACAAATGTCACATATTTTGGTCCAGGAAACACATCAGGGGACAGCAAGATAGAGAACCAAAGTGTTTGGAATTAAACTAGTGATTGAGAGACCATACGAACAGTATGGAAGTGCAATTTTTGTTAGAACTGGACTCAGTATAATATCAACTGCCCTGATGGAAACAAGCAACATTAAAATTCTCACCATCTAAATCCCACAATTCTCTGTTATTGCTATCTATAAACTGTCAGAAGCAAATTTTGGTTTTAATGAACCAGACAATTTTACTTATGACCTAATACATTTTGTTACTGGAGATTTTAATTGTCACAGTGAGACTTGGGAACATAACCAGACCAGTGATGATGGTGCACAACTTGTATCTTTGGAAAACACCAATGACCTACAACATGTCCATGATCCGAAACTGCCTCCATCCTTTAACAGTGGTAGATGAAGGAAGGAGTATAATCTGGACAACATATTTGTTAGCAAGAAGATAGCAGCAAAGTGCATTAAAGTTGTTGATGATCCAATCCCACACACTCAAAAAACCCATTGTGTGCATAGTAAATGCTGCAGTGAAACTCCAGGAGGTGCCTTTTCATAGACATTTTAATTTTAAGAAGGCTTAATGGGTGAATTTCAAGAGCGGTTGGATAAAAGTGTGGAGAAGATCCCCCCCCCCCAAATTCATAAATATCATGAATTTGTCCATTTTTTGAAAGTAATACCAAGGGAAAATATTCCAAGACGATGTCGCACTCAGTACATCCAGAGCTTGACAGACGGTGTCAAACCTCTGATGGATAGTTATCAGACACTCTACAACCAAGATCCTTTTCAGGAAGATACTGTTGAAGCTGGGGAAGAACTGGTGCAGGCTCATGCTGGAAATCAGAAATCACAATGGTGCAAATTAGTTGAGAACCTGGATATGAAGCAGTACAGTAGATGACTTGAAGGTTGCAGAAGAATGACTGCCCCAAGGAAGTGTATTATCACAAACACTGTATAATATATACAGTGGAACCTCAGTTAAAGTAATTAATGCATTCTCCAGGAAAAATTACTTTACAGCAAAAATTACTTTAACTGAATTCCCATAGGAATGCATTGAATGCAATTTCCCATAGGAATGCATTGGGGGAAACTTCGACCAAAACACAGTTTTCTATAGGAATGCATTGAAAACCAATTAATCCATTCTGTAAAAAATTCTGTAAACTGAGCCACTATTTTCTATGGATTTCCTTTTGTTATGTGATTTTTATGTTAATCGAGCCATTTGTTAACCAAGGTTCCACTGTATACAGATGATAAACTAGTTCATGACAGTACAAAATTGATCATCTGTGCGGATGACACAGCAATGGCCATACAAGGATCAAGCTTTGATGAGGTAGCTGGAAAATTTACTAGAGCACTTGAAGAATTAGGACAATATTACAACATCAACCATTTGAAGCCTAATTCAAGCAAGACTCAAGCGTGTGCTTTCCGCCTTTGAAACTGAGAGAAAAGGGCTGAGTTGGATGTTATGTGACAAGGGAACTGATTATAGCATTGTTCAGCACCAAAATACCTCGGCACGATGCTTGACAGGACTCTCTCATTTAAGCAGTACTGGCTGAATAGCAAAGCCAAAGTTAGTACAAGGAACAACATCATCAGGAAATGAAGAACTCAACCATACACGCTGCGTACCTCAGCTTTGGCCCTGAGCAGAGTAGCAGAGTAGGTTGTTCCAGTATGGAGTGCATCCACAAACACAAAAGAAGTTAACATTGCTGTTAATGAAGCCATGCAGGTATTGACAGGATGCCTCAAACCTACACTAGCTGCGAAAATATACCCTCTTGTTGGTATTGCTCTACCTAAGATCAGGAGAGAAGTAGCAGCAAACATTGAGAGAACTAAGCAAGAGAATGACCCTCAACATCCTCTGAGTGGATATGAGCCTCAAGTCCACCACCTTAGATCCAGGAAGAGCTTTATGGCAAGAACAAACATTCTTGAGGATACACAAAAGCAAAAGCAAATTAGAACATGGAGGAAGGCATTCACTGGACAAGGAAAAACATTGAAGGAGGATATAGCTGAAGAACTCAACCTCCCCTATGTCACTTGGCAGAACCTAAGTAGGCTGAGGGTTGGAGTCCCTAAATGCAAGAGTAACATGCTCAAGTGGGGGCTGCTGGTAGATAACAACACTCTGTGTGAATGTGGAGAGATACAGAATCCAGTTCATTTATTGGTCTGCCAATTACTGCCAGAAACATGCACTGATGGGGACTTAGGTTTGACCAATGACAAAGTCAAGGAAGTGGCTTCATTTTGGCAGGTCATGAAAGAAGAGGAATATACACAGAGTCCTAAAGTATGTAAAACTGAAACTGAATCTAAACAAGCCTATCTAGTCTCTCTCTCTCTCTCTCTCTCTCTCTCTCTCTCTCTCTCTCTCTCTCTCTCTCTCACTCACTCTCTCTCTCTCTCACACACACACACACACACACACACACACACACACACACACACACACACACCTGCCATGTCTCTTAAAATCTTTCTTGTAGAGTATTATGGAGCCTTTTCATTTGCCCATTTAGTTTTTCTTTTCCTTTCTTTACTTTTCTTGCTGCCTTTGGTTTGCAATCCACATTTTGGACAGGGCTCAAGCAGACCTCAGCACTGGCACTCTCTGGAGAAAGTAATGCCTCTGTGTACAGATCATGTGTCTCTTCATAACCCTCATTGGAGGCCATGTGACATCCTTTCTCTCTTCACACCTGGGGTCTGGTGACCCACTTACAAAGTTCATGCTACCTGCTGATAGGTTATGACCCTCCACATGGGAATTCCCTGCATGACTGCATTATAACAATGAAACAGTCTTTGTCTCCAGTTGCTCTGTCATGTCTAATAGTTCCCAGGTGTGCAGGCCAGCCCTCTTCCAAAGCAGATGGGCTGTGCATTTCAAAGCCAAATCTTGCAAGGTACCTAGCACCGTTGAGGGTAGGATTTTAACAGAATCCAGCTGCAACCCTCTAGGGTGTAAAACACCTGCACAGTGTATCATTACATAGAGTTACATGGTACGTTTGGAAAAAACATTGTCATGGGAGAATGAACATAGCCCCCTTTTCATGATGTAGGTATGTGTGTACAGGGTTGTGTGTATGATAGTGTGGAGAGAACCAAAGTCCTCCTCAAAGGATGCAATGAGAAAGCTAAGACTAAGACAATGTGATGCAGAGGCACAGATCAACATCCAGGAGATGGAAATTAAAATATTTTAGGGTAAAATATTTTTCACCTGAAGCAGATCAGCAAATGGTATCCTCGTTCCAGTTGCACAAATCTAAGTGCCTATTAGCTGACCAAAACTGGGTAAATATTTTGGCCTATGAGGCAGAAAACCCCATAAGCTGCTTTTCCAACCCAAGCAATAAAATAGCAAACTACATTACCAAACTGTTTCTTCTCTTTTAAAATGGAGTATTTGGGAGGGGGTAGATTCGATCCCCTCTCCCTGGTCACCATGGTTTGCTAGGGTTGGGGGGACAAAAGGGGTCTGTCCCCCCAACCCTTCCAGAGCCAGGGGACCCAGCAGCGAGGGGATTGATCCCCCCCAAAAAAACACTCAGTTTTTAAAGAGAAGAAACCAAGCGGTTTCTTCTCTTTAAAAATGGAGTGTTGGGGGGGACTCATTCCCCTCTCCTGGGTCTCCTGGGTCCAGAAGGGTTGGGGAAACAAAAGGGGTCTGTCCCCCAAACCCTTCTGGACCCAGCACCTTTCATTGCCTCCCTCACCCACTCCCTCACCCCCACCAACCGCACTTACCTTTTCCTGGCTCCCTCCAGCTGGTCTTTCAAAGTCTTTCCCTCCGGCTCCCAGCGTTGTTTTTTTAAAGTAAGCGTGCACGTTCCCAGCCTCCTCTGTGTTTGTATCCCTCAGCCTGATTGGCTGAGGGGTTGCACAGTGCAAAGGACGCTGGGACATGAAGTTTAATTTGTGATTTTACCGATCCTACATTGTAATATTTTCTACCACTTTATTTTAAATGGCCGCGGCGTGTCTCCCAATGTTCTTTTTGCTCTTGCCTCTCAGCCTGATTGGCTCTGGCACAGCGCGGCACAAAGAACGTTGGGAATTGAAGTCCTTTTTCTTTGTTTGCGTTCGTGGTGCTCTTGCCCCACTGACGCATTTATCAACCTGATAGTTGCATCCAGACCTGGTTCGGGTGAGTGCAGGAGGATCGGTACAGGCTAGTGGGGCCGGGTGCAGGAGCCTTTGTCACATTCCAATGGTTAATGCTCGGATTTATTGGTATAGATAAACAGTAACATTAACAATAATACAACAAGCCCATTGGCTAACAGAATGAGCACATTTTCGATCCATTAATTTGCATAAGAATAGATACATGAGAAAAGATACATTCTGCTCCTGTCAAAAAACACAGTTAACATACATAACATTCTCCCCCCCCCAGGTAAAAACAAAATCCTTTAACTAGGATGGCGATCTAGTTTCCCTTCTGGGTTGGACGCTTGGCTGAGCCGGCTCAGGGGCTTGTAGGATGGGCGACCTGACTGAAGTGAGGGATTGACTAGAGAGGAAGGATTGTAAACCCAAATTAAAGCCTCGTTTGTCAGCTGGAGGAGCAGGGGATCGCTCAAAACCAAAATCTAATTCTGTGGATGAATAAGACAACTCAGGTCCCTCCTGTGTGTACTAAGAGTGGAGAGCGACTCCAAGCAAAATTGGTCATCATCAATAAGGGAATCCAGAGTGCTAGGCTGGGACAGTGTAGGGGTACACCTGGCCAGAATAGGGGAGCATTCCACAAATTCCCCTTGAAATCGGTTCCTAGAAGACACTTCTGGGTCAATGTTGGCTGGCTGCTGACTATTACCTCTGCCCCCTGGGTTTAAACAGGTGGGGGCCAACCCTAGCATTGAGTGTCTGTATTCATCTTGTGGGTCCAGTACTCTGGGTCTCAACTGATCTGCGTGCCTCCTCCAGATCAGACCAGTGGCTGTTTTAATTCTGTAAGAAACTGGACCAGTTTGATCGATCACATACCCAGGCACCCACATAGGGCCACCAGCTGCATAATTGCAGCAATGTACAGGGTCTCCGGATGAGAAACCCTTCTGGTGTTGGATTGCTATATTTGTGCCTTTGTCCTCTACCCTATTGTGATCCAATCTGTCCAGCAAGGATGACAATTTCCTTCACCAGAGCAAATCAGCAGGGGACAGCCCTGAGGCAAGGGGGGTAAGCCTATATGTGAAAAGAAACTGGCATAACTGGAGCTCCAAATCCCCTTCACCCTTACGCTGAAGTGTGTCTTTAGTTGTGCGCACCTGTCGCTCCACCTGGCCATTAGTGGCTGGGTGGAATGGTGCAGCAGTGATGTTCCTAATTGCATTCCTTTCCATGAAGGATTGGAATTCTGCAGATGTGAATGTAGACACGTTGTCGGACACCAGCACATCTGGAAGTCCAAATGCTGCAAAAAGCTTTATTAGCTGCATTATCGTGGTGGCTGAAGTGATATTAGGCACCCTAATCACTTCCAGCCACTTAGAGAATGAATCCACAACCAACAAAAATAGGGCACCCCTAAATGGACCTGCAAAATCTATGTGCAACCTGTACCACAGGCCCCGAGCAGAATCTCATTCCTGACAGGAAAGGTGGGATTGCTCTGGGTGAGAGGATTGACAACTGGTACAAGTGCCAACCATTTGTTCTATGTCTTGGTCCAGTTGATGCCACCAAAAGTAGCAATGGGCAAGGGCTTTGGAATGGACAATTCCCGGGTGACTTGTGTGAAGTCGATGTAAAACCTTTTTCCTGAGCATGACAGGAATGACCACCTGATGGCCCCATAGAAGGCAACCTCATTGCACTGACAGTTCCAAACGCTTGCCATGGAATCTTCTGAATTCCTCGGCTAGAAGAGAGACAGGCCAGCCTTTTTGTACCCAAGACATTACTTTAGTCAATGTTACATCCTTGGCCGTAGCCTTGGCTATATCTGAGGGGACGACTGGGGGTGAGTCGAAAGCCTCAATCATAAGGAGCTGGTGGTTGCTTTTGATCTCGCAATCGGCTTCCCCGACCCCTGGTACTGGAGAACGTGACAGGGCATCAGCGTGGCTGATGTTCTTGCCGGGCCTGTGCACCAAAGTAAAATCATATGCATTTAGAAAAATTGCCCAACACAACATCCTTGAGGACAGAATCTGAGGTGTGGGCTTCCCGTTCACAAAGATTCCAAGGAGGGGCTTGTGTTCAGTTATGATGGTAAAAGGTCTTCCGTAAAGGTAATCGTGAAATTTCTTAGTGCCTGCCACAATTGCCAATGCCTCCCTGCCTGTCTGAGTGTAATTTTTCTCAGGCTTTGAGAGTGAATGCGAATATAATCTACGGGGGCTTCCCTCCCATCATTTAGTACATGGCATAACACAGCTCCCACTCCCACAAGGGATGCATCACACACAAGTACAACTTCCTTGTTAGGATCAAAATGAGTTAATACAGCATTTGAAGATAGCAGCCTTTTAAGTTCTAGGAAGGCTTTCTCCTGGCAATGGCCCCAGTGCCAAACAGTATCTTTCTTAAGAAGCCGATGTAATGGTTCGGCAACTGAGGCTTTGCGATGGAGAAAAGCATGATAGAAGTTTAACAATCCTAGAAATGATTTGGCTTTACATTTTGGCTTTACATTTTGGCCTGGGTGCATTTTGTACGGCCACCACCTTGGAGTCAGAGGGCATGATACCTTGGGGTATAATTCGGTACCCCAGAATCTCCACTTCCTGTTCCAAAAATACACATTTGTCTCTTCTGAGATGTAGACTGGCCCTCTCGAAACGTGAGAGGACTCAATCGAGCCTGGCCACTAGTTCGATGGTGTCCTTAGCGATTATCAGGATGTCAAAATATGGCAGGACACTGGGCAAACCTTTTAAAATACGTTCTACAAGAGATTGAAATATTTCAGGGGCCGCATTCACCCAGAATTGTAGTCTAGTTACCTTAAATGTCCCCCTTATGCAATTCTATGGTCTGGGCTATGGCAGCAGCAGGAGACACAGTCAATTGTTGGTAACCCGGGGCAAGGCCAAGTTTTGGGAAGCAATTTCCTCCATGCAAGGAGGCAAGAAGGTGGCTTACCACAGGCACAGGATATGCGTTTGGGTGAATAGCTTTATTGATGGTACACTTGTAGTCAGCACACATTCTGACCTCCCCATTACTTTTCAAAACAGTCACTATTGTGTTTCCCACTCTGTGGTGTCCACTGGCACTAGGATGCCCTGCCCCACCAGTTTGTCCAGCTCGGCTTCTATCTTCTCCTTTAAAGCAAAGGGTAACCGGCATGGCTTCATCCAGATGGGCCGGATGGTTGGGTCAAGCTCAAAGTCCACAGGGGGTCCTTTGTATAATCCTAAACCCTTTTTGAACACCTCAGGATGTGCAGGACAAATGTCCGGAATTGGGTCAGCGTCTATTGCATGAATGCCAGAAAGCAGGATTCCCAGGGGCCTAAACCATTGGGTCCCAATAAGACAGTTAGTGCCCTGTTTAACTACAGCCAATGGCAAGGAGGTGTGAATGTTTTTGAATTTGACCAAGAAATTTCCCACCCCCAAGACCAGAATCTGGCATCCTTGCACATCCCAGAGGGAAGATTTAAAAGATTTGAGCTTGGGCCTAGAGGCAGGGGGAATTCTTTAAAACTCCTGCTGTAGGATTATGGAAAAGGTAGTACCTGAATCCACCTCCATCATGAAGTGGATGTCCTGCAGGCTCAGGTCTGCGAAGAAATGCTCGCTGACGATGCCCACTTGGCACGGTTCAGGCTCTGGTGACACTTTGGCGATGGACGTTTTGTGGTGATGACTCTTCTTGGACTCAGGTGCTGGAGTTCTGTGCTTTCGCTGTCAGCATACTTTAGCAATGTGCCCTCGTTGCCCACAGTTGTGGCATTCTGCAGTGCGGAAGGGGCACTTCCTGCAGTCATGCTGGGCTCCGCACCCATCACACCCAATTTCTTCTCCCTATCGTCCCGGTGCTCTCGGTGCTTTCTTTGGACCGCATGGACTTCTCCCTCTGCGTCACTGGACTCCGATCAAGAGATGGAACCAGGCGATGCTGAGGAGGATGAAGATGAATTTTGCTGAGCTTGCACAGCTGAGTCGGTGGCACTGGTGGTGGAGTGACGATGCCATAAAAGCTTTATCCCAGACCGTGTGGCCTCAGATGCTACTGCCTCTTCTCAGACATCCGTGAAGTTTAGCGTCTTTCTGATCATGAGGTGACATTGAGCATCTTCGTCCCTCATGCCATCCAGCAGATGGTCCCAGAGTACTTCTTCGATATTGTCCCACTTGCATGGGGCGGCAGCAATGCGCAGAGTGGCAGCATAGTCTGCAATGGACTCCCCAGGTCGCTGCTCCCTTCTGTAGAAGGCCACCCTGGCCGGGAAGATCGAGACCTGTGGCTGCAGGCATTTCCTCAGTGTGGACATGATTTCTGCAAGTGGCACCACATCCACGTCCCTTGGGAGAACGAGGTGGGTTGCCAGCTCACGTGTCTCAGAACCGCACTGAGCGAGGAAACAGAAGCGCTTCTGGTCTTCGTCGGTGATCTTCTGCAATGCCATTGCATGGTGGAATCAGCCTTCGTATGTTGCCCATTTCTCTGGACACGCTGGATCAAATGGGCTGATGTTGCTGCCATGTGGGGATGCCATCCCATCCTCATCGCCAGTTTCATGTTCAGGGAATGAAGAAGCAGACGAGTGAAGTAGTGAAATTCAGCTCTTTATTAGTGGGGTTTGAACACAGTTTGGATGGGGCAAAACTCGGACTTATATGCACTATAAACAGTAACAGTAACAATAATACAACAAGCCCATTGGCTAGCAGAGTGTGCACATTTTCGATCCACTTATTTGCATAAATATAGATACATGAGAAAAGATATTTTCCTGTCAGAAAACACAGTTAACATACATAACAATGGCCACCTCTGCTTAACAATTAAAAACAACAAAAAACTTGCTTAACCACTAAATCAGGGTTCACAACCCCCCCCCCCCCGCCAGTAGTCACAATCAGTCACTTGTAATGGCAGTAGCGGCATTTTTTCCAAGTGTTTCACTTAAAGACACCTCGCTTAAAGAGCAATCCCGTGGAATTCATTATGCTCTTTACGTGAGGTACCACTGTAACTTGAGTTTTTGTATATGAATTTAAGTTGATGTTTATGGAAGTCTTGCCCATCTATGAATACTGGGATTTGGGTTTAGTTTTTATCCTTTTGAAGGAACAAGGCCTCACTGCTTCTTACACTTGCTTTAGGGTTTTAATTGTAGCCATTTTGTAATATGTTGCCAGTTGTATTACTGACTGGGGAAATTGAGAATTTTAATGGGGGAAAGTAGCTTTTTCAAACTATGGTATTTGCAATAAGGAAAATTAATGAGTCTAGCACTAAATACATCCAACTCTCACTATTTTAGCTAGAGATTCCCAGCTAATCCCGGGCAGCTTTCTTTTTCAACAGGAAACTAGATTGGATTTATGCCAATGTGAATCCTTTATACAAGTACATGAAATTTAGCTATCTATAGGTATGGGTCTGTCTGACAGAACTTCCAGAATGGGGAATTCTTGGACTTAAGAGTTCAAAAAATCCAAATGATGCATTCTCATAGCAACTTTCTTTATGCACTCCTCACTCAAAAATAGAATGAAAAGACATTCCTGGCCTTCATTAATCCCTGAACTTTGTTATGGTCAAACCTACTTATTAAATGAAGAGAGATGCCTCTTTTTCAGTGAGAAGGGGAAAAAGAAAATGGTTGAATTGCAACAATGCACCTTTTGCCACAATAGTGAAATCTATTTCTTAGGCTTCCTGGAGTGAATTCTTGAGAGATGAAACTTAAAATCCTCAGACACTCTGGCAACAAAGGTAGTGGAGACAGAGAATTCAGTGTCTCTTGACTGGAGTTGCCATGGGTTTCCCTAGGGAGAGGTGCTGGGGTGAAAGCAAAACCTATAAATGATATCCACCTGCACCAATGAAATTTTGAAGTAAGCATAGACACTAGAAGTTATTTTTTCACAATGGTTCTTTTCCAATTTAGAGATGGGCATTGTTGTTGTTGTTCAGTCGCACAGTTGATTCCAACCCTTTGCGACCCCATGGACCATTTTCCTCCCAGCACCTCTGTCCTCCACCATCCTCCTCAGCCGGCCCAGCTCTGTGCCTATTGCGTCTACAATACCATCTAACCAACTCATCTTTGGACGCCCCATTCTTCTCTTGCCCTCCACCTTTCCCAGCATCAAGGCCTGCTTATAAATCCCCTGTGCATTTGCTGTTAGGGTGTGTTCTGGTGCATGCCTGTACTGCAGCAGTTTTCTCTGTGTCCTTTTCTGAACAGTCAACTTACATTTACAGTCTCTACAGTTCAATGTATATTCCTTATTGAATATACAGTAGAACCCCGTATAATGATCACCCCATACAGCGATGAAATCGCATAGCGATGAGGCTTGGAGGGGGGAAAGCCGTTCCACATAGCGATCGTTCCTATGGGAAAATCCACACAATGATTTTCCAATGGGAAAAACTGTTCAGCACCAAACATCATTGTACAGTTTTTCCCATAGGGAAAATCGTTGTATGGATTTTCCCTATGGGAAGATCGTACAACGGCGGAAACCGCGTAGTGACCAGCCCTGTGGAATGGATTAAAATTGCTATACAGGGTTCTATTGTAATTAGGAATAAGTTTTATGAATTCCCTCAGAAATTCCTGTGATATTTTGCTCAGGAAAAAAACACCTTAAAATTGACTTTGACTTTTGCTTTCAAGAACATTTGCTGGATAAGCTGCTCTATATAGATAGCAATGGCAACATGATCATTTTTAAGCTAAAGACTTAGACAAGGCAGATAGTAGCAAGAGTGTGTTTGAAGGCAGTGACTTGGATTTTCCCCCAAAGCTCATTGACTGCACAGAAGACTCATTGAATGTATGCTTGAGAACTCATTAAGCTTATTGACTAGACATTTGTCTGACAGAGACAAATGTCTAGTCTTTCTTAACCTCAGTTTCCTCTGGGATTTTCCAGCTGTGGGTAGGTACAACTCTGGGTTGTGTTTCTGATTATTTGTATGCTTCATTTGCAAATCTGTTAGACTCCAAGGGACTTTGGCCCTTCCAGTGGTTTTTAGCTCCTCGAAGCCCCAGGCATTGAGAAAGGAGTATGGAGTGCCATAACCTAAACCATCTGGAAGGTTTAAAATTAGGATAGCAAGCTGGTAGAAAATTGAATTTGCTTTCACAGCACTTTGTTAGCTTGACTACTGCTTGCTTGACAAAGAGATGTTCATTTTTGGTATTTTGAGATTTCCCTGTGTGGGTAGCAACAGCAAACTGTCCAGGGGCACAGCTGATACAAATATTTTCCAACAAAATTTAAACAGCCCCGAGAGAGGCTCTGTAGCCTAATAAAGTTTGTAGTATTTGGAACTGTTACTTTGTTTGGGTAACAACTCCAAGTATCCACCAACCAGCATGTCCAATGCTCAGTTTGTGTTCAAAAGAAAAGAAAATACCTTGTCTCTGCCAATATCATGGACACATATACAGTTAACATAAATCAGAATGTCTTGTGACAACCAGAATGCCAGTTCAATGCCAGGCTGCTTTCATTCAGCAAGTTACAAATTCTCATGTCCTCAGAAATGAGTCAGCACTGCCACCATCTAAACCTGGACACCAGTGAACACTGCAGGCTGTACCTAATAGAGATGTAAAGAAAAGATGATAATTAGGGAGAAGAACTTCAAGAATATTTCTTGTGATGTCCAGTGTACCTGCATATAAATTTTCTCAGCAAAATCTGTGTTTTGGGAGTTAAAGTAAATATCTGTCCCTACTTTGCTCAGAGGGAAACAGATGATACCTTAAATGTGTGGTTATAACAAACTTGTCTAGTCTCCTCTACCCCCTCCTATTAAAAAGGAATCTGTAAGGTTCCCAAGCAGGATCAGGACAGTGATACAAAAGGCAGGGGAGTACTTCATCCTTGTCACAATCCCTAAAATGGCTTAAATTCTGAATCTGCCATTCATTCATTTATTCACCTAGGAAGTACTCCTCAGTCATCACATATGTTCATCCATCAGCACTGTAGTGGCTTAGTGGTTAAGATGCTGAACTTGGAGATTGGAAGGTCGGGGTTTGATACCTGTGTCTTAAGCTTTAAAATGAAGAGTCCAACGAGCGATGAATCAAACAACAATGCAACTGTTTATTCAGTTGTGGAAATAACACTACAGCTTAAATGGACATGATTTGGCTACACAACATTCCTCCCCTCCCCCCCCAGATTTTTTATATGTTCCTGCTTGACAATTCATCATACAATTCCTCCATGTAAACACGCTCCCTGCCTAGAGTTATGTTTGCTCTGCAACCGCAGGTTAATGGAACTTGGTGAAACTTCTCGGAACTGAGGAAGGAAACAAACAATCCGTCGTGGATGCAGACCTGGTGCTTCAGGCAACCTCTGCCTTCTGCATAATTTGGGACCTGCTTTCCCCAATAACCTACTCTGAGGAAAACCCACAACACTGACAGTCTGACCGACCCACAAACTCAATGGTAGAAAAGCCTAAAACGATTTCCCGGGGATTGTATGAAGTAGCACCTAATAATACATACCCGTGGTGACTAGCAGTATTCCCCGTTTCCCCTTTGGACAACACCATTGTCTTCAGACCTGAGCACACTGGCAATTCCCCCACTACCCTCGGGGAATGTGGCTCCGTATTCTCTACCCTTGGGCCATCTGGTAAATCAACCTTGGGGGAAATGGCTCAGTTCCCTCTACCGTTGGAGACTCTGTTCCCATTCCCTTTTTCCTTTGTGGACCTGAAACCTTCCCTCCCACCCCCACCCCCCTGGGAATGAGTGTAGTATTATATTTCTGAACCCTAGCTTCGATGGACACCTCAAGTCCAAGCCACCAGAAATAATTCATTATTATTATTATTATTATTATTATTATTATTATTATTATTATTATTATTATTATTATTATTATTATTATTATTATTATTATTATTATTATTATTATTATTATTATACCGCTTTACTTCCCCTAAGGGAACTCAAAGTGGTTTACAAGATACAAAATATAATATACAGGATATGAATAGGTACAAAAATAAGATACAAATTTACACCATAATACAACAACAACTCAAGCACAATTCAATAGTACATTTCATACATAAACAATTAAATGGATGTGTATGACTTCCAAGCCTCCAGCCCAACTAGGGCAGAGGAACACAACGGCCTCAACAGCTGTGCCTCTCTCCTCCCCAGCCGGTAAAAAAAAATCATGGTGGGGTGGGGGTGGCAAAGTCCTGATGATCAATTTAGAGCGAGCGATATCAGCAGACCCAGACAGTACATTATGCAGAACCTTATCCCTGGCCCAGGATGGTGTTATAGTTTTGCTTAACCAGTATAAACAACCTCCCAAGAATGTTATCCTAACCCGGTCTTTGTGGGAAACCTTAAACTCAGCAGAAATGGGCAGTGACGGCCACCCCAACTCTTTCCACAATCCATTTTGTGACAATATAGGATCCCTAAAAGATGCACTTGCAAAGTCCTATTCTAACTTAAGTGAGGTAATTGCTAAACTGTCCCAAAACTCAGGGTTTGCTGGCTCCAAGTCGCCCTGCTACAAAAGTTCAGGAGCTTCACACAGTTCAGAGTCTTTGGGTAAAATGCAAGTCTTTTTAGAACAATGCTCAAAGTTAGCAAAGACACAGTCAGTTTTGGCAATGTGCACATGATGGGAGTCCATAGTTGCAAAGCCTTTGCAGGCGCACCCCCCAATAAAGGACTCAGACACTGGTAAAAGTGGATAACGGCATTGGGCCACATTTATTGATTCATGCCCTAGTCCGAATTATAAATTTCTATTGGTAAAACGACCAATCATAATTCTTAAGGCAAGCAGGCCGAAGTAACACTGGTAAGGTACCACCCCAAAAATTGCCAATGGCAATTGGTTACAATGTATCTATTTGTATCAATTTGTTTGTTGACAACAAACAAATTGTTGACCGTAGTCAATATCTAACTAATGACCCCACCCTCTGACGCGTATCCGTGAAATCACGGGGTGATGCATGCTGTCTAGCTATCACCATCACCCCGTCGCCTAGTTCGTCGTTGACCGGACAACATTTAACCAACTTATGCCTATCTAGTGTTGTCCAGTCAATTGCGAACCTGCCGGATACCTGTGGGTCATAAATGTTTACCTTACCAGTGATACCCGCCCATGTGACCAAAGTCAACAGCAGCAACAGAAACCCCTTTATCAAACCATAGCAACAGTGTGGGATGGGCGAAAAAACCAGGACCCGAGAGCCAATTGTGGGTCCCAGCCAAAAATTCCCACCCGGCCCCGAAGCGACCAAAATATCACACTGTTAACTAGGGAGGGGGTGGAGGGGAAAAACTTCTCCGCTCCGTCGCTTCGCAAAATGGCAGCTCGGCTGCCTCATGGCCACCCCTTTTATAAGGGAGCTGGCCACGCCCCCTAACTACCCGGATGCCTTCGTCCTATGGGGGGGGCGCAAAGGGCGCGCCGGCCATTTTGGCGCCGCGCTTGCATTGCAGGCGCACCCCCCAATAAAGGACTCAGACACTGGTAAAAGTGGATAACGGCATTGGGCCACATTTATTGATTCATGCCCTAGTCCGAATTATAAATTTCTATTGGTAAAACGACCAATCATAATTCTTAAGGCAAGCAGGGCGAAGTAACACTGGTAAGGTACCACCCCAAAATTGCCAACGGCAATTGGTTACAATGTATCTATTTGTATCAATTTGTTTGTTGACAACAAACAAATTGTTGACCGTAGTCAATATCTAACTAATGACCCCACCCTGACGCGTATCCGTGAAATCACGGGGTGATGCATGCTGTCTAGCTATCGCCATCACCCCGTCGCCTAGTTCGTCGTTGACCGGACAACGTTTAACCAACTTATGCCTATCTAGTGTTGTCCAGTCAATTGCGAACCTGCCGGATACCTGTGGGTCATAAATGTTTACCTTACCAGTGATACCCGCCACACGGGGAGGCTTCCAAAAGGCTCACCGCCCCCCCCAAGACCGTCAGCTCGGTCGACAGGCCTGCTCGCCAGTCCACTAATCCAGAGGTCCATACCTCCCTGCGACAGATGGGCCCAATCCCCTGAGTAAAGCTCGTAATTTGCAGACTGATGGCGGGGAGGCTAATGACGCGTCCCCCGCCCTTATCAAAAAGGAACCGGGCAATAGCCCCGTTCACGGAGCGTCGGCTCAGTGAAGAGCCTCAAGGCCGAACGCCCCCCTGTAAGCGTACCGTGGTATCGTGTCCGACCAATTGAGGGATGTGGCAGGCCACACATGATGTGAGTAGGGCAGGTCACTGCAAACTGCAAGCTTCTGCGATAGGCCAGTGACCTGCCCCAAGCCATCGCCCCCCAGGTACATAACCAGGACATCGGGCGAGTCAGCATCCCTGATGTAGAAAAGGAATGGCAACAGTTCCCGCCATAACATGCCGCGCTTACCATACTACCTGAGACGTGCGGCTGCACCCAGTCCCAGTCGTGGTCCCCACTCTGTCGCCGCAGCGTAACGCGCTGCCCTGTGCACGTGGCTACGGCCCACCAGCCATACTGTCACCGGTGTAAAACGACACCCAGGGTCTGTCAAGGAAAAAAGGGGGGTGAGAAACAGTGCAGTGACTAAACTGGTACTCACGGTTGAAGAGGGCGAACACAAAACTGAAAACATTGTGATCCCCACCCTCCCGTGCGGCGTATTTCACCCCGGAGTACCCAAAAACAACTGCAGTAGAAGCCGCCCCTATCCTGAACGAATGGGTGCCGCAACGAGCCCCAGAGGGGCCAACACTGTCTAGTGCCTTCCCGGCACCCTCCAAATTGAAATTTAGTAAGAGAAGACCCACCTTGGTGACAGAAAAACGGGCCATGGTGCGTGCCACACAGTGCAAGGAAATCCTGTAGGGCACCAACCGGACAGATGTCTGCCGAGGAACATAGTAGCAGTCTACTCCACTGCCTACGCCGTGCTGATACGTTTTAGAGGAGCGTATCCCCCAACTGAGCCCAATATTGTTCACACAGACATCTTCGAGTTCCAGTGCCCTACGACTTGCATCCGCCTTATACAGCATCTCAAGCTCGCCGATGCGGAACACTCCAAAAAAGGCCACCGTTGTAGCCGCATGAAATGGGCTGCCTCATCTTTATCAAAACAGAGGCCAGGCCAGCCCCGGGCCAATTGGGTAAAAACCCCTGGGGAAATCGGGTGGCGGTCGTCCGGGCAACGCCCACGCGCACGCACCCACCCCTACAAAACATGTCTCACACGGAAGTGAGTGGTGCTGTCCACGACTTGCATCCGCCTTATACAGCATCTCAAGCTCGCCGATGCGGAGCACTCCAAAAAAGGCCACCGTTGTAGCCGCATGAAATGGGCGGCCTCATCTTATCAAAACAGAGGCCAGGCCAGCCCCAGGCCAATTGGGTAAAAAACCCCTGGGGAAATCGGGTGGCGGTCGTCCGGGTAACGCCCACGCGCGCGCACCCACCCCTCAAAAACATGTCTCACACGGAAGTCAGCGGTGCTGTCCACGTGACCTCCCACTTTGGCCATAAAAACCAACGCTGACAGCCTAGATGCTATGGTGCGAGGTGCAAGGCCCTGGGCATGCAGGTAAACCATGAACCGCAGAACATGGGTTACCGGGATCGGCCAGGTTCCTGGCATTTGAAATTGGGTACAGAATGGTCTGAAAGAATTAAATGCGTGATGATACGCCTTACGCGTGCGTGGCGCTAGTGACAGGCCAATCGCCCGGTTCACCTCTCCTTGCCAATGTTCCATATCTCGTCCGGGAGTGGCGAGGGAAATTCCTCCGCATCCGGGGCCAAGGCACGGAACCGGGAGATCTGCAGGCGGGACAAAGCGTCAGCAATATCATTAGTAACCCCTGGGACATGCCTGGCCCTGAAAAGAACGTTGAGGCGCAGGCTGCGCAACGCAAACTGGCGCACTAGGTCCATAACCCTGGGAGATTTAGAGGTCTGTGCATTGACAATGTGGACAACAGCCGCATTGTCACACCAAAATGGACAACCGAGTTGGCCCACTCCTCGCCCCATAGCATCAAAGCACCCAGGATAGGGAAAATTCCAGATACGTGAGACCACGCAGGCGGCCCGTGCCTGCCCAGGATGTTGGCCACCCACCATAGGCACACTTCCAATTGAAGTACATCCCATAACTCAGGGATCCCGAGGCATCGGACTGTATCTTAAAGCGAGGGGAAGCCAGGAGCTCAGACCTCCAAAATGACACCCCATTGAAATCCCTCAGGATCTGTAGCCAGACAAGCACGTCTACCCTGATACCCCGGGTAAGTCTAACCCTGTGGTGGGGCCTAGATAATCCTGCCATGGCATCGCGCAAGCGCCGAGCAAATGCCCTGCCCGGTGCGACGACCCTGCCAGCGAAATTGAGGTGACCATGTAGCACCAGCAGTTCCCTCAGTGATGCCATGCGCTTGGCCAGGAAGTAGGAGATAAGGGCCACTAGCTTTTACACCTTATCCCGCTGCAACCTAGAAGCCTGCGCTACCGTGTCAATCTCCACCCCCAGGAATACTAGCTGTGTAGGTGGGCCCTCGGTCTTTTCGGGCGCTAAAGGGACACCAAGTTCCTCCATTAGCGTCTGAAATGTGTTGAGGAGACGTGTGGACGTGTCCCAGCCCCGTTCAGCCCCGAATAAAATCATCCAGGGAATGGGCTACAGACCGGAACCCTGATCTGCGAACAAAAGCCCACTCTAGGAAGGTGGAGAAACCCTCGAATGCCGAGCCCGAATCGGAACAGCCAAAAGGCATGGCATCATTGAAATAATATGCTCCCCAGGACGGGGGCGCAGGGACAGGGCCAACGACCCTGCCCGCATAGATCTCCTTATCATTGCTGGCAGCAGCCACCTCCTCCCTCCCCCTAAGGGATAAAGATTGGGGGCATCCTGAGGGGACCTATCACCCATGAAAGGGATACGTAACCCCTGCCTAAAGCCCTGAAGGAGATATCCGCATCCTCTCCCTTCAGGTACAATGTGAGCCAGCGCTCCAACATGTCCACATTAATTGGGGAGGGAGCCCTTCGGTGAACTAGATCCATCTGCGGCAGTCTTGCCAGCCCCCTGACCACCCCTCCCTCTGCCCCGCATCCCTCCAGGCCTGGGACAGGCCGAGGACGCATGGGGGCCAGCACAGGGGGGACACAAATGTCTGTATTTGCCATCCTTCCTATTGCAGGAACCATTGGACGAGAAAGTCCAGCACAGCAGGCGGGCTGGAAAGAAGACGCCGCCGCCAGCGTTGCCGCGCTCTCCCCGCCCCTTCCATCGGCGGGGAGATGAAAAGGAGCCTTCCGTGGTCCGGAAGGCTCAGAAGACGCCGCCACCAGCGTTGCCGCGCTCTCCCCGCCCCTTCCATCGGCGGGGAGATGAAAAGGAGCCTTCTGTGGTCCAGAAGGCTCAGAAGACGCCGCCGCCAGCGTTGCCGCGCTCTCCCCGCCCCTTCCATCGGCGGGGAGATGAAAAGGAGCCTTCCGTGGTCCAGAAGGCTCAGAAGACGCCGCCGCCAGCATTGCCGCGCTCTCCCCGCCCCTTCCATCGGCGGGGAGATGAAAAGGAGCCTTCCGTGGTCCGGAAGGCTCAGAAGACGCCGCCGCCAGCGTTGCCGCGCTCTCCCCGCCCCTTCCATCGGCGGGGAGATGAAAAGGAGCCTTCCGTGGTCCGGAAGGCTCAGAAGACGCCGCCGCCAGCGTTGCTGCGCTCTCCCCGCCCCTTCCATCGGCGGGGAGATGAAAAGGAGCCTTCTGTGGTCCAGAAGGCTCAGAAGACGCCGCCGCCAGCGTTGCCGCGCTCTCCCCGCCCCTTCCATCGGCGGGGAGATGAAAAGGAGCCTTCCGTGGTCCAGAAGGCTCAGAAGACGCCGCCGCCAGCATTGCCGCGCTCTCCCCGCCCCTTCCATCGGCGGGGAGATGAAAAGGAGCCTTCCGTGGTCCGGAAGGCTCAGAAGACGCCGCCGCCAGCGTTGCCGCGCTCTCCCCGCCCCTTCCATCGGCGGGGAGATGAAAAGGAGCCTTCCGTGGTCCGGAAGGCTCAGAAGACGCCGCCGCCAGCGTTGCTGCGCTCTCCCCGCCCCTTCCATCGGCGGGGAGATGAAAAGGAGCCTTCCGTGGTCCGGAAGGCTCAGAAGACGCCGCCGCCAGCGTTGCTGCGCTCTCCCCGCCCCTTCCATCGGCGGGGAGATGAAAAGGAGCCTTCCGTGGTCCAGAAGGCTCAGAAGACGCCGCCGCCAGCGTTGCCGCGCTCTCCCCGCCCCTTCCATTGGCGGGGAGATGAAAAGGAGCCTTCCGTGGTCCGGAAGGCTCAGAAGACGCCGCCGCCAGCGTTGCCGCGCTCCCCCCGCCCCTTCCATCGGCAGGGAGGTGATAGGGAGCTTTCGACGACAGGACTTGTTAGGTTTGCTGTCAGAATTGGGTGGGGATGGTGGGTGGGGGCGGAAGAGGGAATGTTGGTCCTGCCAGCTAGGGAGGGGCAGCATTCTATCTAGGGAGGCTCCGGAGAACCATATAGGTGTTGTGACGGGCATGGGGCGGTATGGCGGGTACCGTGGGGCGGGCCGCACTCGGGGAATGCGGGTCCGATGTTTAACTGCGGTCCCTCATTCCAGCCCTGCAGGTACATCTCTGGGTCCTGAGCAGCAGATCCGGAGTGACCCCGCCCTTAGGCTGCTGCTGGTGAATGCCAGGTCGGTTTGCAATAAGGCCCCCCTGATTCAAGATGTCATCCAGGAAGGGCTGGCCGACCTGGCATGCATCACCGAAACCTGGTTGACTCCTGAAGATGGAGTACCTCTCTCGGACATATGTCCAGCTGGGTTCGGTATTTGGCACCAGCCTAGAGGTGAGGGGAGGGGCGGTGGTGTCGCCATTGTTGCCAGGGAGTCTTTGGGAGTTGCTAGGGCCACTGCTCCACAAGTGTCTGGTTGCGAGGCCCTGCTTCTACGGCTGGGCCCCAAGGGTCAGTTGGGGATCTTGCTCCTGTACCTGCCCCCTTGCAGGGTAAGGGATGCCCTGCCTGAGCTCCTCGAGGCCGCCTCGATGCTGGCGTTGGAGTTCCCGAGACTTATGGTTCTGGGGGACTTCAATTTGCCATCGCTGGGGATGGCCTCTGAGGTGGCAAGGGAGTTCATGGCTTCCATGGCAGCCATGGGCCTGACTCAGGTAGTTCGGGGTCCGACCAGGGGCAGTGGTCACATGCCAGACCTAGTTTTCTTGTCGGAGCAGTGGCAGAGTGATCTAAGATTACAGGATTTAGTCATCTCACCTGTGCCATGGTCTGATCACTATCTGGTGACTCTTGACTTCCTGGGGGCGACACTTCATCGTAGGGAGGCTGGGCCGATTAAAATGGCCCGCCCTCGGCGACTAATGGATCCAGATGGATTCCAGAGGGAACTGGGGGATGTTCCTCTGGATCGGCTACACGATTCACCCGAGGCACTCGTCGACCTGTGGAATAGGTCGGCAACAGTAGCCTTGGATGAAATCGCGCCACTGCGGCCTCTCCACGCCCGGGGGACTAGGTCATCTCCGTGGTTCACAGATGAACTGCGTGAACTCAAACGGGCAAAGAGACGCCTAGAGCGCCGCTGGGTGAAGACCCAGGATGATTCCGATTGGACACTAGCTAGAGCTGCTATTAGGGCCTATCTAGTGGCGATAGGGGTGGTGAGGCGGCAATACTTCACCACCCTTATTGCCTCCGCTGATAATCGCCCAGCCGCCCTGTTCCGGGTAACCAGGTCCCTCCTTGGTAGAGGGGGATCGGTGCCCGGTTGGCAGGGTTCGGCTGAGGACTTTGCTGACCATCTGGTGGAGAAAATCGATCGGATTCGTTCAGGATTGAATCCTGGCGTGGATGGGGAGGGTCGGGGAGGTGCCGGAGCATTGTCTTGCTGTACGATCTGGGATCAGTTCGATCCTGTTGTCCCTGATGAAGTGGACAGGCTCCTTGCAGCTGTTCGTGCCACTACATGTCCTTTGGATCCCTGTCCTACTTGGTTGGTGAAAGCCTCCAAGGAGGTAACAGGTGGCTGGATAGGGGGGATAATAAATGCCTCTTTATGGGAGGGGGTATTTCCTGCACAGCTAAAACATGCTTTGGTGCGCCCCCTCCTGAAGAAATTGTCCCTCAACCCAGCTGTCCTTAACAACTACAGGCCAGTTTCCAACCTGCCCTTTTTGGGTAAGGTTTTGGAAAAGGCGGTGGCGCGTCAGCTGCAGAGTGTCCTGGAGGAAGCGGATTATCTAGACCCCTTTCAATCAGGGTTCAGGCCCGGATATGGAACGGAGACGGCATTGGTCGCACTGATGGATGATCTCTGGCGGGAGCGGGACGGGGGTTGTCCATCCGTCCTTGCTCTTCTTGACCTCTCAGCGGCTTTTGATACCGTCGACCACGGTATCCTTCTGGAATGGCTCGAAGGACTGGGGATCCAGGGCACTGTGTTGTCCTGGTTTTCCTCATTTCTGAAGGGCCGTACCCAGTCGGTATGGTTAGAGAGTGAGAGGTCCAGCCCTAGGCCCCTCAAATATGGGGTGCCTCAGGGCTCTGTGCTCTCTCCTCTCTTATTTAACATCTACATGAAGCCGCTGGGTGAGATCATTCGTTCCCACGGGGTGCGGTACCATCAGTACGCGGATGATACACAGTTGTACATCTCGGCCCGTGGGGACCCCAGTGATGCTGTTGAAATCCTATCCGGATGCCTAGAGGCCATTGGGGTCTGGATGGGGGCCAATGGGCTTCGGCTGAATCCCAGCAAGACAGAGTGGCTGTGGATAAGGGGCCCCACGTTATCCAGGGAGTTACCATCTTTGGTACTGGATGGGGCCGTTCTGCCCCAGACAGACCCAGTGCGCAATTTGGGGGTTCTTCTGGACTCGCGGCTGCTGCTGGAAGAACAAGTGGCGGCTGTGGCCAGGAGGGCTTTTGCCCAACTTCGGGTGATTCGCCAATTGCGCACACTCCTGGACCGGGGCTCCTTGCTTATGGTCACCCATGCTCTGGTTACTTCCCAACTAGACTATTGTAATGCGCTCTACATGGGGCTGCCCTTGACGACCATTCGGAGGCTGCAGCTGGTCCAGAATGCGGCGGCCCGGGTGGTGATGGGGTGTGGGCGATATGCCCATGCCTCTCCCCTACTTCGGGAGCTGCACTGGTTACCAGTTTGTCTCCGGGTGCAATTTAAGGTGCTGGTTTTGACCTTTAAAGCCCTACATGGCAGGGGGCCGGGATACCTTAGAGACCGCATCGTCCCAAGAGTGTCTGCCCGTCCAACCAGAGCGGACAGGAGGGGTTCTCTAGTGGTGCCACCGGCTAGGGATGCACATTTGTCTAGCACCCGAAGGAGGGCCTTCTCCGTGTCCGCACCAACTCTCTGGAACCTCCTGCCAATAGACCTAAGACTCCAAAGTGAACTGCTGCCCTTCAGGAAAGGAGTGAAGACCTGGCTGGCAGGGCAGGTGTGGGGCCCGAATGGGACTATGGTGCCCGCCTGCTGGCTTGTATAAGAACTTTCTCCTCCTCCTTTGTATAGTGGGTGGGTGGGACATAGGGGTTTTTAAAGGGGGTGGGTTGGGGGGGGGTTTATACTTTTTTATAATTGTATTTATGTCTTTTGTGAATTGTTGTGATGCCGCCCTGAGTCGGGTTCTGCCTGAGCGGGCGGCATATACAAATTTGACTATAAAATAAAAAATAAAAAAATAAACCCCCTGCCCCGCCCCCTGGCAGTGGACCTGTGCTGGGGCCGCCCGCTGGACCGCATGTCCACAATGGTATCTCTCCCCGGGCGCGGGGCGCGTGGGCGTCATGTACAAAAGCCACAGCCTCTGGCATGGCTCAACCCACTTAATCTCGGGGTGCCGGGGAGTCCGCATATGGAATTACACGTTATCAGCCAACCACGATGGGCCCGGAAAGTCAACCATCGCCCGGTAGATGTCGTCCAAATACTGGACCATCGGAATTGCCAAATCCGGCCGGGCCCTAAGGTACACCGCCATGTATATGAGGCAGGCCGGCAACCAGTCGGCCCACGTACGTGGTGGCTTGCGACGACGTGCCTGCTCCTTATCCTTCTCATCCTGCCCCCCCCTACTCCTTGGTGGGCCCTCTGTTGAGGAGTGAGAAGATATCCACGTACTCCCCCCGCCAGATCTTCTCTTTGGTGGTCTGTGCCAAATGGTCACCCAGCGGTAAGGAATACCCCGCCGTCAGCAAGGCAGACACAGGCACAACAGGAACTGCTGGCATCTGAAAGGGGGCCTGTACTAACCCAGCCACCCCCAAAACATTCCCCACAGGGTAGAAAACACCCCCCACCACGGGGCCCTGGGTGGTAGTTGTCATCGCCAGGTGGGGCGTCAGCGGCTGGACCGCCGCCCCACCCGCGCGAGGCCAAGGCCATTGGAAACCCCCCCAACGTGGCCACGTGTGTAGGTGCACTAGCTTGAACCGCATACTCACATGCTGCACCCCCGTAGGCCGCCCCCACCGGGGGTTCCGGCCCACTGGGGGCGTCGGAGCTCACAACCGCCGTCGAGCTCGTCGATGGGGCCTGACCCGCACCGGTCTGTTGAATGGGGAGCTGCGAGGCAGTGGCCCAGGTCGTGCCACGCGCCTCAAGCAGCTCGACCCGTCCCGTCGCCTGCCGCTGCCCAGCAGACGATGCGTCGAAACGAACCCCAAAGGGAGCCCAAGAGTGGCTAGCCCGGGCCAGGGATGCCTCGAGGGCCGCAACGCGGGCCAATAAGGCTTCCACACTGACATGGGGCAAAGGGCCAGCCGGCCCGCCTACTACAGGCATGGGTACAGGTCCCTGCACCCCGGGGCCCGAATAGGGCCACAACCCCACACCCGGGCCCGTTAGGGCCGATGTAGCAACCTGCCAGGGAAGGGGACCGGACCACCCCCCAAGGGGAAGGCCTCGGAGCGAGCTGCGCTCCTATAAAGGAAGGCCCAGCGAATGGGCAACACCAGGAGAGGTGTCCACCGCTTGCGGGCCGAGGGCCGCAGCCCCTACTGGCCCCGTGCGTGGGCCACCATTCTCTGGCCAGGGGGAATAGACCCCATTCCACCGGTCCCGGAGGGTGCAGGCAAAGGCGGCTGCTGGGGAGGCGCAGCCGCGGTCCTCCAACCCAGATTGCGCCTCCGAACCGCACGAGCCACGCTCGCAGCCGCCTTCTTCTTCGCGGGCCTCTCAGCCAATCGATGGGAAGCCGAAAACAAGAGAATTCAGCAGCCAAAAGGCTTCCCGGTAAAAGCAAAAGCGACGGAGGGAAGAGGGAAAAACTTCTCCGCTCCGTCGCTTCGCAAAATGGCAGCTCAGCTGCCTCATGGCCACCCCTTTTATAAGGGAGCTGGCCACGCCCCCTAACTACCCGGATGCCTTCGTCCTATGGGGGGGCCCGCAAAGGGCGCGGCGGCCATTTTGGCACCGCGCTTGCATTATCAGAGTACAAACGCTCAGGGTGCCCCCTAGACAAAACCATCCCAGAAATCAGCACACTCAGGGCCTCGCCTTCCACACAAAGGACAGGGCCTTGCAAATTCACCGGTTTGCTAGTGGAATGCGCTGGAACTCACATTCGGCCATGATGGAGAGGAACAATCCCAAATCCACTTCCATACAAAACAAAACCCCTTTCAAGTGGATGTCGACGACGAGCCTGTCTGAGAGCTCTTGCACCAACCCGTCAAACCCATGTCTTGTGTAGTCCTTGGAGATGAAGTACTTTTCCTTTGGATGCCCCTTGTCGCTGTTGACATCCTTCAAGCACTGGTGGCACACCTTGGCGATGTGGCCTTTCTTACCACAGGAATGGCACTCTGCACCCTTGAGCGGACAATCTTGCCGCAGGTGGCGTGTACCACAGCCTAGACACGGCACAACAGTTCCTCGTGCTGACGCCCGTGTCCCCTGAAATTTTTCCAGTAGTCCCTGGAGGATGTGGTTCGTGATCTCTGTGGAGTCATTGGGGGTCATAGCCGGACCCGGCGATTCTGTCTTCTGGAGGGCAGCTTGAGCCTGGTAGTAGTCTCAAAGAATGGCCAGCAAGGCTTGCAGAGAAGTTTTCCACAAAGCAGTGGGCAGCAGCAGTCTGGACACAATCTCGAAAGTAGCTAATCCACAGTGGGCTAGGAAGGTTGCCTTTCTCAGGATTGGGTCAAGCTTCCTCGCAATGAAGTAGTTCTCGAGTTGCAGTTCATAGAATGGCCATTTCTCTGGCTTGGAGATGTTGAATGGTTTGATATCAACAGGAACGAGATCAGCCATCTGGACCTCTGGAGATCCCATCCTCATCACCAAAATGTTGTGTCTTAAACTTTAAAATGAAGAGTCCAACGAGCGATGAATCAAACAACAATGCAATGGTTTATTCACTATTCTTGGAAATAACACTACAGCTTAACCGGACATGATTTGGCTGTGCTCGTTCCTCTATTTTGCTACCCACAATTAGTTCTGCACCTGCACCTTCTGAAGGTAATCCACACATGTGTGTGCCATGTGAGTGTGTGAGCCAGGAGACAACGCCCTATTAGCAAGCCGAGCTTATATAGCAGCCGTTACCCCATGTTACAAGTTAGCAACCTTTTGGACAACCTTAATTAACCAATCAGTAATGCTATATTCAAACAATGACGAATCCCTGCTAGGATCCAAAATAGTACCCAATCGGATATAACACATTTACATAAGAGCACGCCTTGAACCGGGGAAGGCACGCCAAAATTACCTTTAACTAGAATGGTACGAATCGTCACTTTAACATGCAATGATAAGTAATAATAATACTAACAATTATCTCAATAGCTGCATGACAGATCTTGGAGACATGAAAGGAGCCTCATTTGGGTGTCGCCTGAGCGGAGTTACCCCAACAAAAATGCTTCTGACATGAAATTTATTTTATCCATCCAAGAGAGCAGAGCTCAAAGCTACTCGGATATATATAGGAACACAGGAAACTGTTTCTTACCAAGAGCCAAATTTAGTCAACTATGACTGGCAGGGGTTCTCTGGAGTTTCAGACAAGATTCTTCTCCAAGCCCTACTTAAAGATATTTACTGGTGATCTTCCATCCAAGTACCATCCAACTACCTGATGCTGCTTCACTTCCAAAATCATGCCATGAACAGAAAACAGCAAAGGGATGTTAAAATGATGCTGAAGTGCATGGAATGCAATTACCTTTCCTGCTGAAGCAGTAGCAATTTATCTGATTGCAATTTCTTGCTTTCTAACTACTAGGTTGGCAGGAACTGGATAATGGGAGCTCACTCCATTGCACAGCACTCGGGTCTCGAACAGCTGATCTGCTGACCTTCTGGTTGTCAAGCTCAGTGTCATATATAAATAGTACAGGATCAATATAAGGTTTTGAAAATATGAAATTTGTCCTCCAATAGTGTTTTATCAGTTGCAATGCTGTAGAGATATACTTTCATGACCTCCTTGGAAGTTTTCAAGTGTACTCTTTGTCTTAATTCTGAGAGCAGGAGAAAGGGCCACTAGAATTACCTCAAGTGGGGTGTTGAAGAATAGAAATCTAAACCAAAAGATACTGGTGTGGCTCTGGAGAATAATGAACTTCCATAAACCTCATCTCACCAGTGCCTTTCCAGATTGGCTTCAGTACCTCATTTGCTGCGTTACAGAACAACAGAAGTCTTCCCTGTCCATCCACTGCACACTTAGACTTGCAATGAATAAAGTCATGTTAAGCAACCAAGAAGTCAAAAGCAGTTCTTTAAAATAGATCCCGGAACCACCCTCTTTTAGCATGGTGAAGGAAGAGCAAAGTACGGTTCTAACACTTCTTCATTGAGAAGTGAGCAACTGGATTTAACCCAGCTTCAACTAGACTTCCTGTGACCTTGACACATATTGATGAGGTTTGTACTGCCCTTCAGCTATATAAGATGAAGCTATGATAGCTGATCAAGGGATTGGGAAAGTTCCTGGTGGTGGTCACATCTGAGAATAGCAATTAAATAGTAGAGGGAAAGGCATCATTAAAGACGATCTGTAGAATGGTCAAATAGGGGAGTGTGTTTTATGGGTTCCGAAGCCCTGCTCAAATTGTAGGTTCTTCTTCCTCACTTATATTTAAACATATGTTTTATTGGTAAAGATAAGCATTTATATATTGCAGAAGAATGTTTTTTAAAAAATTCTGAAAGATTTCATAGGGATATTTCTGCTTCATCAAGACTATGGTATTTTTAAAAAATAATAATTTGCTTTTGGGTGTGGGAAAAGTTTCCATTTTGAAAGCAATTATATTGATAGTTTTGAAAATTCATTCCCAAACAATAAAAATAACCCATCCCTGGCAGGAAATACATGGAGCCACCACAGCTGCAAAAATTATGACTTTCTCTTTCAGTATTTATTGCAAGTCACCACAGCTTGAAATGTGTTCTGTTTGTCTTATATATTTTCTTTTTCAAAAACTGTGCTTCTTTGTAACATGGTTTCAATTCAAGCCATAGTTTTATGGCTTCTATCTCAGCAGCATTGCTGTAAAACTATCAGCATCTGAGCACAAACCGGTTGATGAAATCTCACCACAGACAAAAATATCCTAGGTACAACAGTATCCATTGCAAGTGAACAGGTTAAAAATAGAATTTATGGGAATAACATTGCAGCCTTCAGGAATGGTCACATTGCAAGAAGAGTTTCAAGGTCAGTAAAACAAGGTTTGATGTGCCGTCTGTGTCCCTGCTGCCTATTGTAAAACCTTGAATTTTTTGCTTGTGTTTTTTGTTTCTGTTGGTTTCTGAAGAGGCTTTATGATATTGACTACCCTGAAACAAGTCCAATTTGCTTCTGCATCTTTCCTATAAAATCATCACAAAAACACAGGAAAGTCACAGGGCTGGGTTGGGTTAATGATTTACAGATCATTAAGAGGTTAAATAGGTGTTAAAGCTAACTCTATACATACTTGCTGTAGGTATTCATACCCAACATAAGTAGGCACACTGCTTTTGAGTTCAGCTGGAGTGTAATTTGGTAATAACAGGATTCTATTATAAATGCAGTAATCTGTTTAAGAGATCTGTGATGAGTTTAAATAGGCTTTGCCTCTGGTGTACGTGGTTCCTAGTCTGTAGCTAGGACAGACCTGAGTTCAAATCCCCACGCAGCCATGGAAACTCAGTCAAAGGGATGTGGAACTGGTAGAGCTGTTTCTTAATTTTCTTACTTGCCTTCAAACCCTATTAAGATAGCTATAAGTCAGTTTTTATTTATATAAACACACATGCATGTTGCTGTATACTGTATTTTCACATTGTCTGTGAGGTTTTTTTTAATTTTCTGACATTTGCCTGCAATAAATAAAAGAAGAGGGGAAGGAGGCGGAGCGGAGTAAGCTGAAATTAGGACCAATTTTCAGGACTCTTTCTACCTGTAGTTGAAAAGCAACCCCACTTTTCATGAATTTTGGGGAGATCCCCTGTGAAAATGGAGATTTAGCTCTCTGTCAGTATGACAAAAGGTGGGACTGCAGTGGCTCAAATGGTTAAAACCCTGAATGGGAGGCAGAAGGTCAGCAGTTCAAAACCTGAGCACTGCATGACAGAATGAGCTCCCATCTCTGTCCCAGCTCCTGCCAGCCTAGCAGTTCAAAAGCAACAAATTGCAAGTAGATAAATAGATACCACTTTGCTGGGAAGGTAAACAGCGTTCTGTGCACTTCGGTGTCTAGGCATGCCTGCCACATGTCCAAGGAAACGTCTGCAATGCAGACAGCACTGGCTCTTTGGCTATAAACAGAAATGAGCACTGAACCAGATACGAGTGGCTTTCAAGCAAGGGTGACCTTTACCTTGACCAGTATTACAGAGTTGAATGAGTGGAGATGGCAGAGGGGATGCATGTGGCGTGCCTGTCTCCACCATTCATGACCAGCCCATTTCAGCTGGACAACTGAAAGCAATTTGAACTTTGTGAAATGATATTTACAGTCTACTTTCAGATCTTCCCAGTAATAAATAAGGGAACTGAGTTGAGATGGGGAAGGTCTTCACATACTGTGAACCTCATGATTTAACTCCGTAATGCCAGCATTATGTTTTTGGTTACTTAGAAGGAATAAGCAAAGGCTTTGCTCCTAACCTGCTGTCAATCATTCCCCCTTTCACTTTTTTATTTTGTTACAGTTTCATTCAGGGATGTCATTGTTGGAAGTGAGTGTGTGTAAAGCTTCAAGACCAGGGGTTCCTAACTTTTCACACTGTGGGCCTGACCATGCCCCTGAACAGCTGAGCGGGCCTGACCACGCCCCCTGAACAGCTGAGTGGGTGCCACAGACTGGGTCCAGCCTGGGGGCTGTAGGTTGGGAACCCCTGCTCAAGACAATGCATGTCTCTGCCTAGGGAAGAGGAGAGGGAAGGGCAGCTTCCCCAGGTTTCTCAGAATGTTCCTATTCTTAACCTTCCTTTGACCATAGATGGCTATTCTTACGATTGCTGGAGTCGCTTCTTCTCACCTCACATATTTCTCTTGTTCCTCCAAAGAGGAGGCATTTTTGTCTTCATTTCCTAGAGATGAAAGGACCAGCCATTGCTCATGTAATTTTATCAGTTATCATTTAAGATGTAACACCGCAAAAAAAAAAAAAGTTAATGGATCCACTGTGGAGTTGAACCCAGGTTTTCTGGATTAGTTTGCTTCAGCTAACATAGGGGTTAGCAGAGAGAGAGTAGGAAATCACCCTTGTTGTTGGTGGTGGTGGCGGCGGCGGCAGCGGCGGCGGCAGTGCCGTCACCATTGTTGTTCTTGCTGCTGCTCCTTCTTATCCTTATCCTTGTGTCCTTGCACAGGGCACATATTGGGTAATCAATTGCCTCCAACAAACTTGATTTGTTACTACATTTGGTGCTTCTTCCAAGGGGACTTGTATAGTATTTCCCCCCTTGTGGCACCTAGTCTATCACTACTTTCAGGTGCTGTTGGGAGAGGAAATCACAGCCTTAGTTAGCTAGAACTGGGACTTCCATCTTTTCCTATCTCCAAATATCTATGTCTAATAAATACATGCTTTTTATTTTCTTGGAAAGAAGTGTGGACATGATTCCTTATAAAGAGGGAAGTGAGTTCAGAGTGTCAAAGGGCTGAATCCACAAATTAGTATTGCTCGTGTACCACTGTGTTACTTACTATCCAAGAGTTTTCACAATTCAGATTGGCAAGTGACACTTCTGTGATTAATCTAGGAAGTATGGACTTATGATCTTGATGATCAGAAGGTTGGCAGGTCAACAGTTCTAAACCAAAGTGCTGTGTGATGGAGTGAGTGCCCATCATCTGTCCCAGCTCCTGCTAGCCTAGTAGCTTGAAAGCAAGAAATTGCAAGTAGATTATTAGATAGCACCACAATGCTGGGAAAGGTATGGATTTAAAACAGTTTTCACTAGTGATATTAGCAGCACATCAACAAGTCTACCATTAGGTAAAGGTCAAGGTCATTTTTGATTGAAAGCCAGTCATATCTGACTCCAGGGTTCAGTCCTCATCTCCATTTACAGTCAAAAAGCCAGAGCTATCTGTGTCTGCAAACGTTTCCATGTGGCAGGCATGGCTAGACACCAGAGTGCAAGGAACGCTGTTATCCTTCCTAAAAAAAGCAGTACCTATTTATCTACTTGCCATTTCTTGCTTTAGAATGGATAGTTTGGCAGGAGCTAGGACAGAAACAGGGGCTCACTCTGCCATGCAGCACTCTCATCTCAAACTGCTGATCTGCTGATCTTCCAGTCATCAAGGTCAGCATCTTAACCACTAAGCCATCATGGTCTGCCATTACAATGTCATAATTATTCATGATTAGCTGGGATTTATCATATGAAAGAAAAAGAAACTCTGACCAATGTGGGGCGAGCAAATAGCAATGAGGCAGCTGTATCTGCTGTCATAGTAGATGCAACTGATATAGAAAAAAATGAGGAAGCGTGAGTTTCCATTAATAGTTTCCCAGGAAATTCAAAACATTCACTAATTTTAATGCAACTTCAATATTTGTTCCCCAACATTAAAATGAGCAAACATTTGGTGCCTCCCTCATTTGAATTCCATCCAATTGTAATAATATACCACAATTCATCGAGACTCAGTTTACCTAATGAGAGTTCACCTGTACCATTTGTGCTGAAATCCAGTTGCTTAGCATATGAAGATCCACAGCTTTCAGCCCTTTCTTTGCCAACAAATGAATCACCCCTGCTGTGATTCTCGGGGTGGAATAGAGAGACAAGCAATCCAGTTTGGTGCAAGAGGGCATACACATTGGAGAACTATGGTAGGGACATTTTATTTGCCAATTAGGAAGAGAGTGAAAGCTATACATTTTCTTAAGCTAAGCAATAGGATTTCAGAAATTGTTACAGTTAACATCCTGGAGAAACCAGCTTTGAACTCTGCTAGCCCAGAGCTGAGAAACAGACTACCTATATCCAAAGCTTGTTTTGGAGTACAACACCCAAAATTCCACAGTGAATTTTCCCAAATCTAGTGAGCTCCAGAATAGATATGGGAAGCAAAATTATTAAATTAACATTTCCATAAGGAAATGCCCATTTTGTACCTCCTGGGACTAACTTTAGAACAGAATACATAGTGCCATAGAAATCTGCGCATTGAGAGGCTGGCAGTACATTTTAGAGAGAGAAAAGGGTACACTACACTGTGCATATAAATTTCTTGAATATGTGGGCACCCATAACTAGGAAAAATGTGCAGCAATATGCTTTGATCAATGCAAACATGCAGAGAAAAATGTGTAGGAATAATATTCTTCTTTAAATGCACGCAAAAGTGCATATGAATTTTGGGGGCAAGAGTAGGGACTTACTACTTGTTACTGAAGCAGGGGGGAAGGAAAATGGCAGAAGGAAACTGAGGGGCTCAAATGAGAACACATCTGACAGATTTTCAGCTCCCCAATCCATTACAGCATATTTCATCACATTATGTAACATCTGCAAACAGAGCCACTGTAAATCTCAGAATCTGATGGAATGAGGTAGAACATGTTATGGATAAAATGCAAGCGTGGCACCAAAATGGACGCCGCGCTCTTTGCGGGGACCCCACCCACCCGGACTCAGACATCCAGGTCAGTTAGGGGGCCGTGGCCACCCTCTTTAAAAGGGGTGGCCACGAGGCAGCCTGGTTGCCATTTTAGAAGTGACGGAGCGGAGAAGTTTGCTCTGTCGCTTCCCTGCTCGCCTCTTTTCAGGAGGCTCGATTTGCTTGAATCTTTCTCATTTTTACTAAGGATTTCCATGGGGAGGAATATTTATGGGTCTCTCCCATTTAAATCTCCTTGATTGGAGGTTTACCCGGACTGCAGTGACTCAGGTGGCTAAGAGGCTGACTGGGAGCCAGAAGTTCAGCGGTTCGATTTCGGAGTACTGCAGGACGGGATACTTGACTTCAACCGACCCCCTTGGTCGTGCCTGGGGGGGCTCAGCCCACCCCCTCTACATTTCGGGAGTGCCACCGGGCCAGAGGGCTCAGACGGCACCCCCGCAGGTGGGTGGTGGGGTTATAGGACACACTGCCACCACTGAGCCCAGGCTGAAGGCTCGGGCGGGAGCGGCACAGGCCTGCTCCACTGGGGTTCTTACCCCCGCTGCTTCTTTGCCTGGCTTGGGCACAGCGGCCCACTTGGGCACGGTGCGGGTTTCCTCCCCGCCATCATTCCTACCCCTCATGGGCTGGATTACTGGGCATGCCCCTATTCTGGCCAGGGATTACCACATGGGTTTTATCTCACATCAATTACCCGGTGGAGCCATCCGGCCCATCCAGCCCACCTTATCCTGGAGGGTTGGATGCTGTGGATGCTCCCCTGCCCGCAATTCGGCACTGGAGGCATCACTGGTCATTGCTCCACCACCTTCGGATGGTGGGCGCGCCAATTTGGTGGTTCCGGCCCACAAGCTGGCCATGGCTGCGCAGCGGGCCGCCAACAGGGTTGAGCTGCCAGAGGCCATCAGGCCAGCGTAGGCTGGCACCTCGCGGCTCCCCATCCGGCCTGGACGCATGGGACCACAGAGCTAGAGGGACATCGCGAACTCTGACGCCCACCACGGTCCAGAACCCCCAGTGGGGGCGGCTCATGGGGGTGCACTGAGTGAGTATCCTGGTAAAATCAGCACACCTGTGACACTAGCTCTTAACGCTGGAGGGGGGGGTTATAGTGGCCATGGTCGTAAAAGGCCAATTACACTCTGGTTCTTACTGGGGTGACCGCCCCTATGCTTTTCCTTAATTTCTCTGGGCCCAAAGGGCCGATTATGTGTTTACCCACTCCAATCCGTGCCAGCGGTGGTTCTGCCGACGGCCGGTTACTCTATACCCCTGGGTGACCATTTGTCCCGGGCTATTAGCTAGACTATGTGGCTTGGTGAATATATTCACATTTTCCCCCTCCTGCTACGTGAACACACTGATGAGGGCATTGAGGGGCAGGACGACAGGGAGAAGGAATTGCCCTGTCGCCGCAAGCTGCCTCCCTATGGGGCCAATTGGTTACCGGCCTATTGGGCATCCATGGCAGGATATATAAGGGCCCGTCCTGATTTGGCCATCCAATGGTCCGGTGCTTGTACAATAATTACCGGGCTGTGGTTGTTTTCCCTGGCCAGTCATGGTTAGCCTAGGTCAAGACCTTAGGATTAGGGCGGCCCTTCACCCTGAGATGCCAGCGATGAGCCCTGCTAGCACTTGTAGTTAATACATATGACTCCTACGTAGCAGCGCTTATGCTCTGTGTGGAGGGCCTACTTTCGGGCAACCACATTTGTGCCTTGATCTGGAGCTCTCAGATTAAGTTAGCTGCTACCATCTTCAACAGGGGACATGTTTTGCAGGGCACTCGAACTAGATTATGTGTTGCTCAATCAGGAGTGGGCTCTGTGGAGGCTTCGCTCCTCAAGGGCCAATCAGCCGGAGGAGGGTACTAGCCTGGCGCTGCCATATGTCCAGTTGCTTCCCCGCAGGTGTTTGTGGCAGCGCGTGGTTCACGGTCCGGCCTGTCGTCTGCTACCAAGCCGGGTCTACCCTTACTGAACTAGAATTGGTACCCATTCCTTCCGGTTAGGCACCGCATCAACTGCGGCTGCGTTTGGGTGCCTGGAGCCTGACATATGTTGCATGGGCAGGTGGGGATTTGCCCAATTTTCTTTGTCTGTTCGTCCCTTCACTGAATGAGTGCCTTGTTCTGCCCTCTATTCTCCCTCCTTATTTTACAGACCCTATGTGTTTCCGCACACTGGTAGTAGTGTGGCTTGTGGGCCACAATTCTATGCACTGGGGCGGCACAGTGTGCTGCTTTGTCAAAATGGGGACCCCATCTCGGGCTATGCGTACCCACGCGTATGCAGTGGTATGCTGTGCACGGCATATAGGTGGCGGGAACTGTTGACATTCCTGATATCCATTGGGGATGCTGGGCCGCCACGTGTTTTAATTCTGTACCTTGGAGGCGGTGATCTTGCAAGGATTGCTGGCCCGGACTTAAAGACTTCCGAGTGCAGTGACCTGGTGATTCTTTGCCATTTATGGCCGTCTACACGATTGCTATGGTCATACATCATGCCGAGGCAATATCATAGGTGAGACTTTGACCCAGCGGTCAGACCATGCCCGACGGTCAGTGAACAGGGCTGTTGCCTGGTTCCTTGTCTAGAATGGCTTGGGGACAGCCATTTGTCGTCTGGGGATAGGTTTACAGGAATTTGGCCTGTATTCTGGAGATGGGGTTCACCGGTCAACAAGTGGATGCACCTCTCTTTTGAATAACGTGCAAGAGGGCCAGGTGACCGAATTGTCGGTCAAGGGGAGCAGCCCCTGCTGCAATGTGGCACTGTTGCCAAGTGGAAGGTGCCTCTCCGAGAGTCGCAGGTGATGCATGGCCACATCAACTTCGCCTGCAGAGTGGTAACACCAGGCAGTGCTTTCGCCTAGTGTCTGGGACACACTATGGCGGGTCTTGATAAACGACACCATAGCGTACAGCTGATTAGGGGTTTACGAGCGGACCTGTTGGTTTGGCTCACATTCCGCAGGACTTTCATGCTGTCTCCTTTTGGAGGTCTGGGCTTCTGGTCAGCCCCAGTTCCAACTACAGTCGGATGCCTCCGGCTCTTTGGGGTGGGGGGATTTATTTAAGGACAGTGTGCCTATGGTCATTGGCTCCAGGGATGGCATGGCATGGATCGCTTACGCGATCTTACGTTCCTGGAATTTTTTCTCAATTCTGGGTACCCTTTAGGCTCTGGGGACAGGTGGCTTAATTCTGTGCTTCGCTTTTGGTGTGGCAATGCCTGCGGTATGCACATTGTCAGTGCCCAAACGTCTAAATCCACCGGAGTCATGGCCTCAGCTCGCCTATTGTTCTTGGGTCCATGCGCTTTAAGGCGCCCCTTAGGGCTAAACATGTGCCAGGCATTAATAACGATATTGCTGATGCTTTATCCCGCCTGCAGATCTCCCGGTTCCGTGACTGTGCTCCAGACGCTTGGAACTACCCTCTCCACTCTTGGCTGAGATATGGTCATTTGGCAAGGAGACGTGAACCGGGCGAGTGGCATGCCTTGGCAACTTGCACGCGCACGGCGCATCAGCATCCACTCCTTCACTTTAGAGTCTTTTGTGGGCAAAGGCAATTGCCCAAAATGTAGCCGACATTGGTCGACTAGGTTTTATAATGTATAGTCCGCCCTTATGATCTGGGGTTGGCTTCACGCACCATAGCCACCAGGGTTTATGCCTTGATATTCATGGGCAGGGCACGGGGCTTTCCTGACTATGCGAGGGCCTTCTGCATACGCCATGTATTCGAAGGGTGGACACGTGTACATGGCCGCCGCCCGGACACACGTCGCCCTATTCTCACAGATATTCTGACCCACCTTGCATGAGGTTGGCATAGATGATGTTGCAGTAGGTAGGAGGAGTCTCTTTTCATGCAGCTACCGCTGTAGCTTTTTTTTTGGAGCTCGACAACTCAGCGAGCTGGTCCCATGGTCAAAGGGGGACGTGTTTTGTAGGGCACTGGAACTCGAAGATGTCTCTATCAACCAGGAGTGGGCTCAGTTGAGGATTTGTTCCTCAAAGGCTGATCAGCATGGAGTAGGCAGTGGTGTAGACTGCTATGATGTACATTTGCTGACATCTGTCCAGTTGGTGCTCTACATACAGTTTTGGCAGTTCCACCCTGGCAGTTCCAGCCCTGGCCTGTTTTTTCTGCCACCAGGATGGGTCTCCCCTTACCAAATTTAAGTTATGTAGGGTGACCGGTACCACGCTTCACAGTGTGGGGCCTGTTATGGCACCCATTCATTCAGGATAGGCGTTGCATTGACCGCGGCTGCGTTTGGGTACTCGGAGGCAGATATATGTGGGCACGTGGGGGTTTGCACATATTTTCCTTATATGTACGTCCCCTCACTGTATGAGTACCTAGTTATGTCCTTAATTCCTTTTCCTCTTTTACAGATCCTGTGTGTCTCCGCACACCAGTGGCAGTGGGGCTGGTGGGCCGCAGCTATGTACACTGGGCGGCAGAATATGCTGCGGCGACAGAGTGTGGACCCCAGCCTGGGCTGCGTGCATCCGCATGTATGCGGTGGTATGGTATGCGCGGCATGGAACTGTTGCCATTCCTGATGTCCATCAGGGATGCTGGACCGCCTGATGTTCCTATTCTGCACCTCGGCGGCGATGATTTCACACGGATCACTGGCCTTTCCTTAAAATGTCGAGGTGCAGTGACCTGGCGTTTTTACATCATTTATGGCCGTACACACGGTTGCTATGGTCTAACATCGTGCCGAGACACCGTTTTAGAGGAGACATGGACCTCCGTGGTTTGGACTGTCCCGGTGGTCAGTGGACACGGCTGTTGCCCGTATCCTTGCCGAGAATGGCTTGAGGACAGCCAGTAGACATCCGAGGATAGGCTTGCAAAAATTTTGTCCTATAGGCAGGAAATGGGGTCCACCTGTCGGCCAGAGGTATGAACCTCTTTCTGGAAGATGTGCAAGCAAGCCTGGTAACCAAGCTGACGGTCTGTGGGGGGGGGGCAGTGAGTAATCATGGACACCTCCCCGTGTGGCGGGTAGCACTGGGTAAGGTAAAGGTTTATGACACATAGGTATCCGGCAGGTTCGCAATTGACTGGCCAACACGTAGATAGGTACAAGGGAAACAGGTTTGGCCAGTGAAGGGCAAACTAAGAAAGGGGTGATGTCAGGAGCTTCACAGCCTGCATCATCTTGATATTTGACCGGATACACGTCATAGGGTGGGGTCAGTAGATAGTATATTGACTCTGGTCAACAATTTGTTTGTGTCAACAAACAAATTGATACAAATTGATACATGTAGCCAATTTCCATTGGCATTTAGGGTGGAACCTTACCAGTGCTACTGCGGCCTGCTTGCCTTAAAGAATTACAATTGGATGATACACCAATTGAAAGTGATAATTCGGACTAGGGCATTATTCAATAAAAGTGGCCCGATGCCTTTAATCCAATACTGGTGTCTGAGTCTTTCTTTGGGTGGGTGCGCCTGCAAAGCAAATATGTTCCGTAGCTGCATGTACTGAAGAAGTGTCAATAATAATAAATGTCTGTGTGTTGTGTGTGCACATGTGTGCACATGCACGCATATTTTTAGCATATCTCTCTCTATCTCTGTTCCTAACGCCTGAAACCTCTCCCTCCCTATAAAACAATTAGAGGTACTGTTGAGTTACCTCAAGTGAAATGTGATTGAAAGCGAACATGTAACGCAAGTGAAATGTGAGTGAAATCGGATCTAGCGATCCTCCATTTCCCCCTCCCTTTTCCCCTTGTGTAAATACTCCTCTTGTGTAAATATCACAGGACTGCATTCCCACTGTAGCTGTAGCTGTTGTTTACTCATTATACAATCAAGTGTGTCACCTGGCTGTTTACCTGTACTGACCAATCATGTGGCTCCGTGCCAGGTTTGAATCATTACCTGTTGTATCTAAAGAGCATTGCTCCACCATTAACCTCATGTACAGATTGATTACATTCAAATAAAGATGTGTTTGGCCCCTTGACTGCTGGCTACTGCATATCAATCTGCAAACATCAAATTGGTGACAAAGGTGGGGCGATGGTTTCCCACAACATCAAGCTCCCTCTGTTCGACCTCAAGGATCTGGAGAAATGGATGCTGTATGAGTGCCAGTTCAAGCACACCATGGCAGCCGAGAAGATAGATGATGAGGAGCAAATGCGCTCTTGCCTCCTTGCACAATGTGTCCTCACCACATAAGAAAATAAGAACAGCCTTGCTGGAACAGGCCACAGCCCATCCAGTCCAGCATTCTGTCTCACACAGTGGCTCACCATTTCCTTCAGGGTATTCCCAAGCAGATGCCTTCACCTCCTTAGGATTCCCTGGAAATGGCATTGAGAGATATCCTGCCTATCTCTCCAACCCGGAGGTTTTCCTTAGGTAGCCATAATTATAGCCATTGATACTCTTGTCCTCCATGAACTTGTCTAATCCTTTCTTAAAGCTGTCAAGACTGACAGCTGTCACCATGTCTTCTGGCAGGGAGTTCCATAGACCAGTAATCCTCTGGGTGAAAAAGTACTTTCTCTTATTTTTTTGAGAACTAGTACCCAAAAGTTTCATGGAGTGTCCCCTAGTTCTAGTGTTATGCAATAGGGAAAACAGTTTTTCCTTATCCACTTTGTCTACCACCACAACAACAACAACAAATTCTTTATTACAGCCCAAGGCCAGTGTTACAATATCACAAAATCAAGTTGCGTGACACAAGTGAGGCAACCTAATAAAACTATCACAAAATCATGAACACCAGATTATATATACAATAGCAACATACAACCAGAATTTCAAGGGATGTTATTTCTATGTCCTGCAGTCATATTCTATGACAGTCAAGTTGTAATCTGGAAGCATTTTCCTTATTCCTTTGATTTTATCTTGCCTTTACGAATGCAAGTTACATACCATGCGAATCTAGGGACCGCTATCGTCGTTTCTTGCCCTTCACCCGATAAAAGAATATTCAGTGTCCTGAGTTTATTGTTAGACTTCAAGTTTGGGAAAACACTAAAAAGGTCTCTCCTGTGTTTATTATATAGGGGACACTCTAGCAGAATATGCTCAGATGTTTCTATCATATTTAGCTGACATGGGCATAAATGCTCGAGTGCTAGGCCTTTCTTAAAGAAATCCTCCCTGTAGGAGGAGGGAAGCATGTTATACGGAATAAGTGTGAAGGAACGTCTATGATCGGGATTTCTTATTAAAGACAAGTATGCTAAGGGCTTAGCAACATTGAAAGTTGATCTATCAAACAATGGGGAAGCTAGTTTACTTAAATCATTTTGGTGATGTATATCGAGAATTCTTTGTTTTATTAACACTCTAGCATGAATAGATCCTAAGGAAAGAACATAAGGTTTTGAAATGCCATAAGTGGTTAGTGTCCTTTCAAGGGAGCTAATCCATGGTGGCATCCAAGGGTCTGACATCACTAGTTTGAGTAAGCCAGATGGGGCAAACAGAATTCTTATCCAATAATTAGCCACGTTTACTAACAGTCTCGCTCGCACTGTATACATTCCAGTTTCTAATCTCAAAGCTGTGTTGGAAATACTGCAAGGGGACTGTAAAATTGTCCTAAGAAACTTTGATTGCGTGACCTCAAGCGGATTTATGTTTGAGTCAAAATACAGAGGGGATCCATACAACATTTGGGCAAGTGACTTTGCTGAAAAAAGTCTAAGGGCTGCAACTACATTATGCCCACCTTTCCTCCGAAGGAAGTTTTGTATAGCGGCCACACTTTTTTTTTGTTTAGAAGCTAAATACATTGTAAGTAACTTCCTGCACCCATTAGCCTGAAATATCACTCCTAAGTAGCTGTAATGAAGGACCTGCTCTAGTACCTGGTGGTTTAAATGCCATTGATGTATTTTGGGCTTTCTGGCAAAAGCCATTATTTTCGTTTTCGAATAATTAACCACAAGTTGGTTTTGAGAGCAATACTTAGCAAGCGAACACATCGTCTGCATAAAGTAGGATTGGGCCATGTTTGCTGTCTAATTTGGGTGGATGGTGATCCCTGCATTGTAAGTACTCGATTATATCATTGATGTATATATTGAATAAGGTTGGTGCTAAGACACAGCCCTGTCTAACTCCTCGACTTGTTTTTATAGAGTTTGACAGATGTCCCTGCTCACTGCACTTCACCCTTATACTTGTGTTGCCATGAATCGCCATTATAAGAAACAATAGTCGTTGGTCAATAGTCGTTGGTCAATGGATGCTTTCTCCAGTTTCTCCCATAGTAGAACTCTTGAGACAGTATCAAAAGCATATTTCAAATCAACAAATGCTGCGTATAAAGATACAGAGGAATTAGAAGAATATTTGTTGATAAAGTAATCAAGGACTACACAATGATCAAGCGCAGAGCGGCCTCCTCTAAACCCACCTTGTTCGTCGGCTAATAACTTAGTATCCTCAACCCAATCTTGGAGCTTCCCTAGAAGATGGCTTGCATAAAGTTTACTAAGGATGCTCAGGAGGCTGATCGGCCTATAGTTGGCAGGGTCACCGCAACTTCCCTTTTTGTGAATTGGGCAGATGACTGATACCTCCCAGCTCTTTGGGAACTGTCCTGTGTTGTCAATTATTGCAAACAGTCTTGCCAGGACTGGGGTCCACCACTCCGAATTTGATTTAATCAGGTCTGGGGGTATTTGATCAAGGCCGGCAGCTTTCCCGTATCTTAATCTACTTATTAATGATTTTACCTCACAGATCGATAATGCGTTCCATGGGGGGAGGTTATTGCTACTGGCGGCGGTGGCTTAGAGGCTACATCGCTGAGATTGGCGGCGTTCGAAGGTTGGTGGTTCGAGGCCCGTGCGCCGTGCGACGGAGTCTGTCCCAGCTCCTGCCAACCTAAGCAGTTCGGAAGCAAGAAATTGCACTTTGTCCACACCGTGCATGATTTTATAAACTTCAATCAGGTCACCTCTTAGACGTCGTCATTCAAAAGTGAAGAGGCCCAACCATTGAAGCCTCAGATGGTAAGGAAGGTGTTCTAGTCCCCTAATCATTCTGGTTGCCCTCCTCTGCACTTTTTCCAGCTCCATAATATCCTTCTGGAGGTATGGCGACCAGAACTGTACACAGTATTCCAGATGGGGCCTCACCATAGATTTATAAAGAGGCAAAATGACACTTGCTGACTTATTTTCTATACCATTTCTAATGATCCCTAGCATTGAGTTTGCTTTTTTCACTGCTGAGGCACACTGGGTTGACACCTTCATTGAGTTGTCCACCAGGACACCAAGGTCCCTTTCCTGGTTTGTCGCAGAGAGTTCAGACCCCATCAGTTTATAAATGTAATGGGGTTCTTTGCCCCAACATGCATCACTCTGCACTTACGAATGTTGAAACTCATTTGCCACTGTTTTGCCCACTCCACCAGTGCCAAGAGATCCCTCTGGAGCTCCTCACAATCTCTCACAGTTTTCACTACCCTGTATAATTTAGTGTCGTCAGCAAATTTGGCTAACTTGCTTTTTACTCCTACCTCTAGATCATTTATGAAGAGGTTGAAAAGCAGGGGTCCCAGTACTGAACCTTGGGGGACCCCACTCTTTACTTCCCTCCACTTGGAGAAGTGTCTATTTAGTGCTACCCTCTGTTTCCTGTCCCTTAGCCAGTTGCTGATCCAGGACAAGACCTGTCCCTTTATTCCATGACTGGTAAGTTTATTCAAGAGCCTTTGGTGTGGGACCTTGTCAAAAGCCTTCTGAAAGTCCAGATTAACAATGTCAACTGGATCTCCCTTATCCACATGCTTGTTGACACTCTCAAAAAATTCTAACAGATTAGTGAGGGATGATTTGCCCTTGTAAAAGCCATGTTGGCTCTCCTTTAGCAGCGCCTTCTCTTCTATGTGCCTATTAATTCTATCTTTTAGGATGGTTTCCATCACTTTACCTGGGACACATGTCAAACTGACAGGTCGGTAATTTCCTGGATCACCCCTGGATCCTTTTTTGAAAATTGGTGTTACATTCGCTACCTTCCAGTCATCAGGCACAAAGCCTGATTTGAGGGAAATATTATATATTTTGGCAAGGAGATCAGCAATTTCATCTTTAAGTTCCCTGAGAACTCGTGCATGGATGCCATCTGGTCCTGGTGATTTGTTAGTGTTTAATTTAACAAGACATGCAAGGACCTCCTCCCTGGTTATTTCTATCTGGCTTAATTCTTCGGTTTCCCTCCCTACGAAGATAGGCTCTGTTTTTGGCATGTGTTCTCTGTCTTCTTCAGTGAATACTGAAGCAAAGAATTCATTGAGTCTCTCTGCAATCTCTGTTTCCTCTTTAATAACCCCTTGCTTTCCATTGTCATCTAATGGTCCAATGGCCTTCCTAATTGGGTTCTTATTTCTAATGTACTTAAAGACGTCTTTGTTATTTCTCTGAGTATTTTTAGCTATACGCTCCTCAAAGTCTTGCTTTGCTTTCCTGATTGTTGCCTTGCATTTGTTCTGCCAGAATTTATGTTTCTGCCTGCTGTCCTCATTCGGACAAGCCTTCCATCTTCTAAATGAGCTTTTCTTGCTCTTGATCACTTCCCGAACAGCTCCTGTAAGCCACATTGGAGTCCTCTTGGACCTGGCAGTGCCCTTTTTCATTTTGGGTATGCATTCCAATTGAGCCTCTGTTATTGTTTTTGTAAACAGCCTCCATGCCTCTTGGAGTGTTTGGACTCTCTCAATTTTCCCTTTCAGCTTCTTTTTTACTACTTTCCTCATTTTTGGGAAATTTCATTTTTGAAAATTTAAGGTCTCTGTGTTAGATTTTATCAGTGACTTGCGGTCTATGATCAAGTTAAACATAATTGAGTTGTGATCACTGTTCCCTATTGGATCAGTCACATTAACATCTTGCACCATATCCTGAGTATTACTCAGGATCAAGTCAAGGATTCTTGTACCTCTAGTTGGGTCTTCAACCATCTGTCCCAGGGAACAATCATTTAGCATATCTAGGAACTTTATCTCTTTATCATGTGCTGAACAACAGTTCACCCAGTCTATGTGAGGGTAATTGAAGTCCCCCATTATAACCAGGCTTCCCTTCTTGGATGCCTCCTTTACAACATTCTCCAACTGCTAGTCTCCCTCAAGAGTTTGGGTCAGAGGCCGATAGTATATGCCTACTGTTAGACCATCCTTGTGGCCTGGTACTCTTACCCACAGAGCTTCTAATGGTGACTCCAAATCACCTAGATATTCCAATTCATACGATTTCATCACTTCTTTGACATACAAGGCTACACCACCTCCCGTTTGCCCCTTCCTATCCTTCCTGTACAGTTTGTAGCCTGGGATAACTGTATCCCATTGGTTATCATCCATCCACCAGGTTTCAGTGATACCAATAATATCAATATTCTTATCTATTGCTAAGTATTCCAGCTCCCCTATTTTGTTCTGGAGGCTTCTGGCATTTGTATACAAGCATTTATATATGCTTTCCTGATACAGTCTATTCAGTCCAGTTGCATTGTTAGACTGCCTCTTGCATCCTTCTGCTAGAGTGCTGGTGACTAGCTCCTCGCTCTGCTCAGTAATTTTTGCATCCTCCTCACTACTCAAGTACACACTTTCCCGAACCGGATGCTGCCCAGCTGCTGTCGGCTTTCCCCCAGTTATCAGTTTCAAAGCTGCTCTGCAGCCTTTTTGATGTTGAGTGCCAGCAATCTGGTCCCATCATGGTTCAAATGCAACCCATCCCTCCTGACCAGATTTGGCTTGTCCCAAAATGTTCTCCAGTTCCTGACAAATCTGAAACCCTCCTCTCAACACCACTGCCTCATCCACGCATTGAGGCTTCTGAGCTCTGCCTGCCTGGTAGGTCCTGCGCGAGGGACAGGCAGCACTTCTGAAAATGCTACCTTGGAAGTCCGGGACTTCAATCTTCTTCCTAACAACCTGAATTTGGCTTCCAGGACAGACCACTTGGCCTTCCCAACATCGTTGGTACCAACGTGTATCATGACAACTGGCTCGTTCCCAGTTCTCTCTAACAATCTATCTAGATTTCTTGTGATGTCTGCAACTTTTGCACCTGGCAGGCAAGTCACCATACGGTTATCATGTGCATCACAAATCCATTTCTCTGTATTTCTAATTATTGAATCGCCTAGTACAAGGAGCCTCTCTCCTGCAATCTGTTCATCTACATGCACCTCATCAACCATATTAAGGGAGAGAACCTCAGTTTGTTCCTGTTGTTTATCTTCCTGGATCTCATCAAGTGTGATGAAGGAGAGATCATCAGGTGGAACCAGTTGTTCCTCTGTGTGTTCCTCATCAGGTGTGATGAGGGAAAGAGTCTCAAATTTATTCTGTAATTTCAGACTCTCAGAGTGTTCCCTTACTCTTCTCCTCCTTTGAGTCACATTCCTCCAAACATCTCCCTCCTGAGTTAGTGAAGGGCCTTCTCCCTCAGAACTGTGCCCTGTCTCTTCTTTGTCCAGCATAGTCTGCTTCGCTCTGTCCAAAAACAGCTCAAGCTCCTTAATTTGTTGATGGTTAGATATGTGGGCCTCTAGCTGCTGGACCTTCTCTTCTAGTAGTGCAACCAGCTTGCACTTGCTGCATGTGTAGTTCTCCATATGCTTTGGCAAGAACACAAACATGGCACAAGTATTGCAGGTAACTACAGCTGTTCCCTCAGAATCCATTTTAACAAGTGCAGTATTCTGGGCCTCAAAAATGTACACGTTTACTACCTTTCTACCTAGTAAGACTATATTCTTCCTTTGTTACTAGTTTGCAATCTCGCGCACCATTAGGCACACGGGCCTCTAAAGCAGTTCTACTCCAACTACAAAACTTACCCGTGCTCACTTCCTTTGTTTGGCTCTCCTTAGCAGCGGCTCTGCTTAAGAGCACATGCAGAGTCAAAAGGGCTGACCCTGAAAGAGCTCAGAGCTTTTAAAGGCTAGTGTGGCTCCACCCCTATGAGTCACAGTTCAGGGAAGGGTCTGGTGTGGCTCTGCCCCCCTGCTTCTGGAAGCTTCTAACTGCTTCCTCTGTTTGAACAGAGGTGGCTCTCAGCAGTTTTAAATTATCAATTTAAATTAGTGGAGACCTCTAAAGCAGCTCTACTCCAACTGCAAAACTTACCCGTGCTGTTTACCTGTACTGACCAATCATATGGCTCTGCGCCAGGTTTGAATTGTTACCTGCTGTATATAAGGAGCATTGCTCCGCCATTGACCTCATGTTCAGATTGACTACATTCAAATAAAGATGTGTTTGGCCCCCTGACTGCTGGCTACTGTATATCAATCTGCAAACATCAAAGGTACAAAGGAGACTTAGAGGCTATGCACCAAGTCATCATCTCAGAACAAAGAGTACAAGAACTTAAAACCTTCCTTTTAAAAGAAGCCTTTAAGGATATCGTGCCATTGATAATATGTTAGCTGCTCAGTTTTGAGCAGGGGTGGCCAAACTACAGCCCACAAACCAAATCTGGCCTGTGATACCAAATTATCTGGTCAGTGCCACCCTCATTGCTTCCGGAAATGGAAGTAAAATGTGCCCACACGTGCATAAAATTGCCATAAATGCACCCACGGCTGTTATAAATGCATTTATAACATCAGTGGGTGCATTTACGGCTGCATTTTGCAAACTGGTTTTGACCATGGTTGCCCTCAGAAGCCATTAGGTATTTGTTTTGTTGTTTATTTTTTATTTTGTCTCTTGCTTTATTATGTTGTTGTTGTTTATTTCTCTGTACACTGACCAGAGTGTGAAATATCCCAGATGAGTGGTATAAATCTACAATAAATAAATAAATAAATAATAAAGAACAAAGTTCTCATCATCAGCAGGAAACACTGAGGTTTGGTTCAACTGCAGCTGGGTTTGGGTGGGGTACTGAGGAAGAATTACAAAAACCTTCACTTCTGGCCTCTCCTCACTGAGGTAACAGCATGGTTCCCACTTTTGTGTAACTCAGCTGCCTGGTGGAACCTTTCCTCTGTCCAGGTATATATATACAGACAATAAAAAGATATTAATGCATATCTATATTTTTACTTGTGAAAATTGATGTGGGAGTAGGGAGAGGAAAAGTTTGCTGGGTACCTGTGAGGAGGGCAGACTGAATAGGGGTGTGAATCTTGCAGCCTCTCCCTTTTGGAAAGAAACCAAGAAAAAATTAAAAAGATAAAAATTTGTTAGGAAGGGTTTCACAAGCAGAAGTTGCCTAGATTTCTGGATTGCACGCCAAGGCTGATATCCTATTTAGTTTCCTCTAAGTGGAACAGTGTGGTAACAGACTCTTGCAGTGTGGTAACAAACTAGCCCCTTGCATGACTGTTGCCATTCTGTAACTCCTGAGAAAACTTTACCCTTGTTTGTACAACAACAATGTTTGCATAAGCAGTGGGATACCACATTACAATGCTGGCAGGAGTTCCTACTCACCAGGACCTCAATAAAATACTGGGCCAAGAAATTTAAAGAAATGGAACCTTCTATTTCTAGTCTCTATAAAACAACTTTGAAAAGAGTGATAAATTATTGTCCATGTCTATGAGCTTGGGGCAAATGCTACTTGACTCTCCATGTGTCGTGTCTGGCCCTTTGTAAAGAATAGTCCAGGCAAAGATGAACAGAACAACAACAAGGGTTTATTGTAAAGTCCTTCTGGTTACTCTTACAAGGCTATCCGAACATCAGATGGCTACACAAGTCCCATGTAATCGGTCTCTCTGAATTCTCCCCATAGAAGGCAATGCACTGAGCTACACCCTGTGGATGAGCATATAGAGAAGACCCCAGGTTAACCCTCCGTGGCTTAACCTGCAGCAGTAATGGGAAGCATAGATCCGGCCCGGCCCCACCCTTGTTTACCCATGGGGCTTATATAGTTCCTCCCCGGTGGTGACTCCATTGCTACAATGTAGTAACCCACTGGACAATCATAACCAACAATCATAACATGATATATGAGTATATCAGGAACAGGATCCAAAGTTGTAACCAATCACAGAACTCTAATTATCATAATGAGTATGCCCTGAAGGGGAGATTGTGCACCAAATCTATCTCCTAATTCTGATGGCGGGAAATCACCATTTTGTCTTTGCAAGGTGTTGCTTGAGCAACTTGTAATTCTGCCTGAATACACAACAATGATTTTCCTAACAAGCAACTATTCTCCTGTTATGCAAACATGGCTTTCTGAAAGAGGGGGTTTAGAACATGGCCACCCTAAGAAACAGGCACAGATTTCTGGTACCTGATAAGTGTTAGGGGATGTAAGTCTTCACCTCACACCATAACTGGTTGCAAAGCATATTGTGTCTGTGATGCCTTTAAGTCCCTACTGCAGGAGTACACAGGTGCTGGGACTTTTCCCTGATGTGCTCCATGGGACAGTATATTTAGGTCAGAACAGGATTGCAGACTTCCAGCTACAATGCTCAACTTGCCTGAGCTTTAATGCTCACCTTCCTCTGCTGACAGTCTGGAGAAAAATTCCTGCATCTTCCAGAACCTGCTATGAGGACTAAATCTTTGCACTGATCCTGATTATGGCTTTTGCCTGATATGCCCTCTGTGCTTGCTGGACAAAGAAGGACTACTTGGGGTAAGCCTCCACCAGGAGGACAGAAGCTGTAGAACTCTACGGCGTTCTCTGTAATTCCAGCTTGCATTTACCCAGCTGGACTGGACTGCTACTGAACTGTATGGACTTGTATGTAGCACAACTGAACTGTCTCAGTGAGGTCAACTGAGCAGCCCAAGAGAATATATCTGTTTTGTGTTACAGTTGTTGCACTGTATGTACTTGCACCTTTTTACTTCCTGAGTAAACCTATTTTGAGTTTTCTTCTGCACCGAGATCTGTCTGCCTGTTTTTCTCACAAGGGACCACCTTGCCAGGTGCGAACCTCTTGCTGGCCACTGCATACCACTCTGCTAACGGTTTACATCAACAATAAGTAAGGGAGAAAAGGTAAGGAATTGAGGGGCTGAATAAGCAGCTGATGAAGGGGCGAAGTCATCCTGTGCTGCATTCCTGTGAATCAAATGGTGGTGTCTAACATCATGTGGCTGGCATGCAGTATGACCAAGATCCACTCTTTGACGGTAAGTGGAAATGGCCATGGCCACCCTGGTAGGCTGGCTCACTTATTAGTTGCCCATGCATTAATGAGTGGGGGCCAGGTTTTGCCCATCCGGCAAGGATCCCCCTGTCCCCTCGCATCAGGATACACTCTGCTCGCTGTACCCTCTTTACTTAAGAATTAACATTCACTAAATGTGACCCAAGCCTTTAACTACAGCCATTGGTGTCTTGTCTCCTTATTTTGCACCGGAGGTGGAAAGATAGCCAAGGAAGGATAAAAGGGGGAAGGATGAAGAAAAAGTGCAGAGGGAAAGAGACAAAGCACAGGGGAGAATTTATTAGGGGCTTTTAACCATGTGACGTTTGAATGAGTAGATAGGTTTTGGAAGAGAAAGACTTATGTGAAACAAAAGGTGCAATAAGAAAGAAAAGAAAAAGAACAAGGAGGCAATGGCAAAAAGAAAATTGAGATAAAAATGGTACAGGCTGAAATAGTGGAGGGCATGAAAGACCAGCATAAAAGTAGATGGAAGTGGGGGAAAGAGACAGAACATTCATGTGGGCCAGGTAAAGGCAAATAAGCTTTTTAGTAAGATATGTAGGTAAGCAATACAACAATTAAAAATAACCAAATAATTAAGAATATTTATGCCTTCATAACATGAGACTAAATCAGGATACAGAAGCAATAGCAGTTGTCAGGAAACGATTTCAACAAGCAGCAGCTGGGAAAGAATCCCACTGAAATCTAACATATGGTGTGAAATGGCAAATAAAATGTCTATATGTGACTGACAAATAATTTATTCATATCTAAGGAGGGGGAAGGCAAGAAAGTTATGAAACCGCTGTCAAGGGGACTTTTCCTACACCAAATGGCACCAGGTGGCACTGTTCCACGTGGTCTTGGACCTTTTGATTAGGGCAGCTTAATTTTTCAACCAGGAAGTGTTCTAACTTCTTAGAATGGGTGTGAAAATTACAGCATCCCACTTCTGAACTAGAACAATTTCCATAGTAAAGGGAAAATTATTAAGAATCAGGTTTTCATCCCCACATCTTATTTTGAACAACTCTGCTGTTCAGTTCCTACATTGAGCAAGCAGGGCTACATAATTGATTTCCCTGTGCTGGTGAATCAGTAATAATATTTTCATGCCAGAAATTATTCTGGGTTGAAAGGTTGTTTGGTGGAGAAGCTCCACTCAGGGAATGTCTGAATGAAGCTCCTTTCATGTCTGCAAGATCTTTCCCACCAAAGTGGTCCCTATTTATCTAGTTGCAATTTCTTGCTTTCAGTCTGCTAGGTTGGCAGGAGCTGGGACAGAGACAGGTGCTCACTTCATTGTGCAGTACTCAGGTCTCGAACTGCCAAATTGCTGGCCTTCCAGTTAACAAGGTGAGCTTCTTAACCACTGAGCCACCACTGCCCCTATAGGGTGAACCAGTGTAGTTGCAACAACAGTAAACAGGCAGAACTGTTAACACTTTGTGGGAGTGGTTGACATCAGGCCTTTCCTCGGCGGTACTTATGATTGTAAATGTCAAATGTGCAAACGTGTAATCTTTACCTATAAAATCGAGGGTTAATCATTGGAACTTCGCATAGGCTCCTTAGCCAGGCCCTATTAGCCCGCACTCACCATTTGTGCACATGCCCGAACTGGGTATGCAGATAAATGCAGGATTGAGAAATGTGTCAGTGGGGCAAGAGCCCCACAAACACAAAAAAGGGAAACAACTTCATTTCCCAACGTTCTTTGCGCCGCGCCACAGCCAATCAGGATGAGAGGCGGGAGCACAAAGAATGTAGGGAAACGTGCCGCGGCCAATCAAAAACCACCCACACAAAAAAATGAGCACAAAGGGAAAAAACTACAATCCCCAGTGTCCTGCGCACCATGAGCGTGCAGAACAGTGAGAAATGCGCTGCATGGAAAATTAAAATAAAAAACGCACTGCCTCAGAGCAACACAGCCCACGTTAAGGAAATCCCCACCCCGCTGATGGCCTTCCTTAATGCGGTCCGGCAACAGAGGCCACGCCGTGTTAAGGAAATCCCCCACCCCGCAGATGGCCTTCCTTAACGCAGTCCGGCAACAGAGGCCATGCCGTGTTAAGGAACTCCCCCCCACCGCCACTGCCCTTCCTTCCCATGGGCCAGGCATCGAGCCCGGCCCGCGAGAAGGAAATAATAAACATAAAAAGGAAACACAAAACATCCAAAACCAACCAAAAATAAACGAGGAGAAACACACAGAACCCCCCCAACCCAAAACAGAAAGACCCCCCCTGCTGCCACCACTGCCCACCACCACATGTTATTTCCGAGGCCGGCCCATGGAAATACCCCCACCCCCAACACAAACAAGAACATTCAAAAATAATCAAAAACAAAAATAATAAACATAAAAAGGAAACACATAAACATCCAAAAACAACCAAAAATAAACAAGGAGAAACACACAGAACCCCCCCAAAAGAAAAACCAAAACAAACCCCCCTAACAAAAATAAACCAGAGACCTTACCAGGAGACGTCCTCCCTCATCGACGACCGGAACTGAAATGAGAAAAGGAGGAGACTACCGGAAGAAGATGCGACACCCACAGGCCAGTAGAGAAAAATCAGTCAAAATTTAAAAAATACTCAACAGCACCACCCAGTGGCCACAGGAGAAATAACAGTCAAAATATTCAAAATCTCAAAGATTTAACAAAATGAGGGAAATATAACTTTTAAAAACATTCAAAAATATCCACAATAATCAAAAATAATTCAAAAATAAATAAATAAGTTTTCACTGGGGGAAAAAACCATCTAAACACAGTAAAAAACATTGAGTTTAAAAAAATACACATTTTAAAAATTGTTATCCAAGGTACAACTATTAATAAAAATTCACATAGTAACACTTTTTTTTTAAAATACAATAATTGAAAAAAATTATAACAACCTTTCCTCTTTTTAAAATCCAAAAAAATGATGACAGTTTAAAACAGTCCGTGCGTATAAATAAACATTTAAAAAAACACAATTACAGACTAACCTCATTTGCATAAACATAAAACAAAAAACTTACAACACCATTTAAAACAGCCCAGCAACGCCGGGCAACCTCTGCTAGTATATTTAAATAGATCCTCTTGTGCAAAAGTGTATGTGCCCACTGTTGCATGTAAAATAATCCCTCCAGAATGGCTGGACAGAAAAACAAAATGGTAAATCAGATTCAATATAGGTAAATGTAGCACTTAGAGCCAGTATAATATAGTTGACGGTGATGGACTAGAACTCAGGAGACCTAGGAATCAAATCCCTGCTCAGCAATGGAAACTCACTGGGAAGGTGATAATGATAAAACCTCTTACACATTTCACATACCTTGTAAACCCTGTGAGGTCATCTTAAGTTAGATGTGACTTGACAACACATAATGTGAAGAATACAACATTATGCACACTCAGGAATTCTCAGCCCTCTGAAAATTCTGAACTAGCTTTGATCACTTAGAAAATATATCCTGGAGGTTCAGTAAATATTTCATGCAAAACTCATATTTGCCACAATAAAATGCTGATAACTGTTAGCTTAAAGATATATTGAAAAGAACACATTCATAGTAAATAAATAGTTAAATAAATTACTTTGGGTTGAAAGGATTTTTGCTGCAGAAACTCCACTCTGGTGATGCCCAAATGAGGCTCCTTTCATGTCCCCAAGATCCATTGTACAGCACTCGGGTATTGAACCCCGACCTTCCGTAATAGAGTAGTCCAATACAACAGTTATGATTAAAATAATTAACTGGAACCTTCCCATTCAGGGACGGTAATATCTATTGGACATGGGATGGCAACTCTGGAAAGACTGGGACCTATATGCCACTTTTTGTGTTGCAAAGCTATCTTCATTAGCATTCCCTGCCAAAAACTGAAGTGAACAGAAGTCCACCTTCAGTACAAAGGGGAAAAATACAAATTCATTTTGTACCTTTTGAAGTCTAAACAAGGTACATAAGGCTTACGTACCCAGCCCTAATGGATAATAAAATGTGATTCTCTGCTACTTACTAAAACAAGCAAAAGAAAGGGTGTGCTGAGTGCCTCTAGCAGCTGCAAGGGTCAAATCCACATATTAGCCATCCCTCCTCTAGCAGGAACCAGATGCTTAGAACAAACAATGGGATGGGGAGCTATGATCTAGTTGGCCATAAAACATGAAGCATTTGTTTGGGATTTCATGGGCCTTATTAAGATAAGCCCTAGAAGCAAAACATGCTGCTTCTCCACCCACCCTGAATGAAACCTGTAGGAGATCTTCTTGAGGATGATTGGGCATTTTGTTATGTCTATGACAGGGATGGCCAACCTTTTTGCGCCGCAGGCTGGACCATGCTCCCTCAGATAGCTGAATGGGCAGCAGGTGTGGTTCCTCCCTCCTCTTCTGCCACTTCCAGTTGTGATGGCGGTGGCGGCAGGTACATTCACAGCACGATCCCAGCTGTTTTCATCACTTCTGCCACTTCCCATGGCAGCGGGGGTGATAGCGGCACACTTTCACCACATTTTTGGCTATTTTACCACATTTTCAGTGCTTTTGGCGCATTTTTTGTGCTTCCAGCAGCGGTAGGTCCTCACTGCAGGTCGGAGTAATTGGTGCAACAGGCCGGATTCGGCTCACAGGCCATAGGTTGGCCACCCCTGGTATATGACCTTGGTTTGAAAAATGTAGCAATACAAGTCCTTGCATGCCAGAACCTGAGTGAGAGAAGTACCTGAGATGTTTGGGCTTACAGTATTACTCCTGCTATTCTAAAGCATTTTTGTGCATTTTATAACTCAGTAAGTATATCATGTCCCCCTTTATTTCTCCTTGTCACAATTACATATAAAGCAATTATTAACACACTGAGGAGCTTATTCAGCCAGGCTACACTTACATCTTATCTCCACAGTCAATAACAAACACACATGCTGGGGCTTATCCCTATAATCAATGTAAAGGAAGGTCATTAAATTGAAGCTTATTATAAGCTGACAGCAGGGAAATCATCAAATGTGGAGAATACAACTGGAACACCCTAGTTTAATAATCTCCCCTTCTTGAGCCAGGAACAAGCCCTTATACTTTGCTTTTAGAAGGGAGACAGAGAGGAACTATAAATTGATGAAAATGTTAGCACAAGTGGCCAAAGAGGGTCCCAGTGAAGCTGTGAGGTAATCTGGACATATTACGACAATTAGAAAGTTGGTTTTAGAGGGGAAAACTCATGCTGGGAATGTTCACTACAACTCAGGTATTATTCAGCAGCAGGTGGGACCAGAGCCCGCCAAATAATACCTAGGTTTACTTGGCAGTCATTGAAAGCAAGACATGAGGAATGAAAATACTCGTATCTGCCACTCTCTTCCGGGTCTGTGTTAGGGAGGATTGTTTTCAGAATGGTAGTCTCTATAGCTCCTCAAAGCAAGTATTAGTATTATTGCAGAGGCAAAATGTGAAAAAAAATTAATTTCCTAGGTGACAGGCTCTGCAGGCTAGCATTCCAAAAGATAGCATGCTGTGCAGAAGTAGACAATGGCCTCTAAAACTTAAACAACACATTTTTTTGTACTGTCAAACATTGTGAAGACACAAAGGATAGATATCTCACATTTGAACTCCAGAATAATGACAGGGGTAGTAGGGTAGTAGTTCTTATAAAAGAACATAATTATAAAATGTTATGGAGATGGTACTTGACCCCAGTGAGGTTGCATCAGATGGATAATAATAAAAATAAAATATGTTGGAGATGCATCAATACATTGGGAACATATGAACATATGTGGTAGAGTTGTAATGTGGTAAAAGATTTTTGGAGAAGAATTGAGAGGGAAATTTGTAGTATTTTTGGAATGAGAATTAAACAGGGGGCAAGTACTGCATTGTTGACGGACATGGATAGTATAAATTTAGATGTGGATAAAAAAAGAGATTGGCTATAATGCTGACAATGGGTAGACAATGTATTGCAAGAAATTGGAAAAGTAATTTAACTTTGAAAATTGAAGATTGGTATAAGGAAATGTGGGATCTTGCATTAAATGATCAGTTAATATGGGAATTGAATTTAAAAAGGGTATAATTAAAGAAAATAGATTTTGGGAAATTTGGCAATTATTTGTGGACATACCTGTCAACCTTCCTGGATTGGCCGGGATTTCCCGATTTCCAGTGCCGATTTGTGCCATTTCCCGCCTGCAGCTGCCAAAACCCTGGAATTGGCAGCGGGGGAAAAGAGGTACTGTGCATCCCTTCTGTGCAAGTCGCATTCTACACATGCATAGAAGGCTTTTACGCTTGCATAGAACCCTTTAAGCTTGCGTAGAATGCGACTTGCACAGAACCGTTGTGCGCAGGTCCCGGCTTGTCCAGAGCCGCGGTTGACAGGTATGTTTGTGGAGTCTAAATTGGTTGCAGGTGCCGGGGGGGGGTGTAGTGTGATTTTGTGTTTGTTATAATTTTATTATTGTACTTTCATTGTGCTTTGCTTGGGTAGAAGTATGGTAATACTGTAACAGTGAATAAGTTTTGGGTAGATTAAATAAGGTAAATATAAATAGCTATAGGTATATAAAAATGAGGATGATTTGGAGATTCAATCTTACAAGAAATAGAGGATATTGCAAATGTAAGTTTTATGATGTAAAGAATGAATTGGAGTATAATAACCGAGAGTTAGTGAAGGATGGGAAGGTATTACATTGGTAAGGTAGAGTTATTATTAGTGTTATTGTTATTATTGTTTACTATCTTATGAATTTTCTGTATTTGTATTGTTTATTGTCTTTATGATTCCTTTGTGTTTGTACTGTAATTTTTTCTTTTTGTTCTGACTTTGTTCTAATTTCTTGAAAACTTAATAAAAAATTTTTAAAAAAAGAAAAAGTCTCACCCGGCACCGGAAGTCTCAAACCGCCACATGTTAGCTGCCAAAATGCAGCTAACAAAATTGAGCAAAAATGCTCCAAAAATACACTCACTGCCCTGGGCAGAGACTGTGCAAGAAGCCAGAAAATGGCACAATAGTCGGAAAGTGATGTTTTGGGACTTCTGGTGGGGCCAAAAACATCACTGCTTCAGGCAGTGCTTAGGTGGTTACCGTGGGCTGTATTAATGAGCTCCATGGGCTGTATTAGTCTCCTGGGCCATGGGTTGGGAACCCCTGCTTTAAGGACTTGTCACAGTTTATTATGATCCACACAATCAAAGGCCTTGGTGTAGTCAATGAAACAGAAGTAGACATTTTTCTGGTACTCCCTTGTTTTCTCCATGATCCAGCAAATGGTGGCAATTTGGTCTCTAGTTCCCTGCCTCTTCGGAACCCAGCCTGTACTTCTGGAAGTTCTCGGTCCACATACTGCTGAAGCCTAGCTTGTACGATCTTGAGCATGACTTTGCTAGCATGTGAGATGAGTGCAATTGTGTGATAATTTGAGCATTCTTTGGCATTGTCATTCTTTGGAATTGGAATGTATACTGACCTTTTCCAATCCTGTGGCCACTGCTACAGTGGCTGCAATATTGAGTGCAACACTTTAATTGCATCTTCTTTTAGGGCTTTAAATAGCTCAACTGGAATACCATCATCTCCAGTGTTGTTAGTTATACTTTCTTGGGCCCATTTGACTTCACACTCCAGGATGTCTGGTTCGAGGTCAATGATTGTCAGGGACATTAAGGTCCTTTTTGTAGAGTTCTTCTGCATATTCTTGCCATATTTTCCTAATCTCTTCTGCATCTGTTAGGTCCCTATTGTAAGGAATAGATGCATTTAGAGTGGAGAAAAGAATGAGAGCATGTGCAGAGTGTGATTATGAATGGATAAAAAGTAGGAGTAGTAAAAGTGAAGGTAAGTTCGGGGCAGATTACAGCAGGGCCTGGAAACAGAATGTTGAAGAGAGCTGATTTGCATGTTTGACTGTGATTGGTTGAGAATGAATGATTGATGGGGAAGGTGCTGGAATTCCTGAGGGGATGGGAAATAAAAGGAGAGTGGTCTGAGGTGATTTTAGAGAGGGAAAAGGGAGAAACAGACAAAGGGAAGAACTAAGACAGTGAAATGAAGGGGGTGGTGAACTAATACAGACTGCCAGAGAGACAGAGTAGAGAGAAACAGATAGATTGACAGAAAGAGAAAGTATGAAACAGAAGCTGAGTAAAGAAGGAAAGAAAAAGAAATGAAAAAGCTGAAAAGAGAGATCTGAAAAGAGAGATCTAGCTAGCTGAGGTACAAATAAGAAGCAGAGAAACAGAGCTGATAGATAAATAGGAGATACACAGATCTGAGGGAAAAGAATAGAAAGACAGGATTGTTATTTTGTGAGGGAAACAACAACAACAACAACAACAACAACAACAACAACAACAACAACAACAACAACAACAACAACAACAACAACAACAACAACAACAACAACAACAACAACAACAACAACAACAACAACAACAACAACAACAACAACAACAACAACAACAACAACAACAACAACAACAACAACAACAACAACAACAACAACAACAACAACAACAACAACAACAACAACAACAACAACAACAACAACAACAACAACAACAACAACAACAACAACAACATACCGCTTTCCTTTCTGTTCTGCTTTCCTTGTCCTAAGACAACCCAAAGCGGTTCACAACAAAATTGCATATAAATATAAATCAGCAACAATACAAAAATACAAATACAATGCAGTTACAGCTACAAATCAAAATGCAAGATACAGTATACAATAGTCATTCACAAACATCAAAACAATAATATCGAATATGAAGTACAATATGATATACAATGTCACATACAATCAAATACAATATCAAATGCAATATCAATACCATTTTCCTCCAGGCACCTCTGTCCTCCACCATCCTCCTCAGCCCACCCAGCTCTGTGCCCATTGTGTCCACAATACCATCTATCCATCTCATCTTTTGGACGCCCCCTTCTTCTCTTGCCCTCCACCTTTCCCAGCATCAAGGCCTTCTCAAGTGAGTCCTCCCTTCTCATTTGATGTCCAAAGTACTTTAGCTTCATCTTCACTATTTGTCCCTCCAATGAACAGTCAGGGTTGATTTCTTCCAATATTGACTTATTTGTTCTCTTTGCTGTCCAAGGGACTCTTAGGACTCTCCTCCAACACCACATCTCAAAGGCATCTATTCTTCTGCACTCAGCCTTCCTAATGGTCCAGCTCTCACACCCAAAGATTACTACTGGGAATACCATTGTTTTGACTATGCGAATTTTTGTTTTCAAGGTTATGCCTCTGCTACTATATTCCTCAGGTTTCTCATAGCTTGTCTCCCCATAATCAGTCGTCTTTTTATTTCATGGCTACAGTCTCCATCTGCAGTGATCTTAGATCCTAGAAAAGTAAAATCTGTCACTGCTTTGACTTCTTCCCCATCTATTTTCTAGGGACCTGTTGCCATTATCTTGGTTTTCTTGATATTAAGTCTCAAGCCAGCTTTTGCACTCTCCTCCCTCCTTCAATCCAATCAAGAGGTTCTTTAGGTCTTCCTCACTTTTTGCCATTAGGGTGGTATCGGCTGCACATCTCAAATTGTTGATGTTTCTCCCAGGAATTTTGATCCCATATTGTGATTCCTCCATCCCTGCGTTGCACATTATGTGCTCTGTGTATAGATTGAATAACGCAGCCTTGTCTTACTCCTTTTCCTATTCCAAACCACTCTGTCATTCCGTGTTCTGTCCTAACTGTTGCTTCTTGGTTTGTGTACAGATTTCTCATGAGGCATATGAGGTGTTCTGGTATTCCCATCTCTTTAATTACTTGCCACATTTTGTTGTGGTCCACACAGTCAAAAGCCTTGGTGTAGTCAATAAAACAAAAGAAGACTTGTTTCTGGTATCCCTTTGTTTTCTCCATGATCCAACGTATGTTGGCAATGTGCTCTCTAGTGCTCCTGCCTCTTCTGAAACTGGCCTGTACCTCTGGTAGTTCTCTCTCCACATGTTGCTGAAGTCTATCCTGTATTATCTTGAGCATCACCTTGCTGGCATGTGGGATGAGCGCAATTGTTTGGTACTTTGAGCATTCTTTGGCATTGCCTTTTTTGGGGGATTGGAATACAATATCACATATCACCAGTATGTACCAAAGTCCTCAAGTGATGGAGCCCGACTCAACATCCCAGATTGAGCCCAGCACTCAACGTCTATGACGGAACTCAGGGCTCAACATCTTCAGCTGAGGAAACATCGTTCTCCGTGTCTTCTACCAACAGCTAGGGCCAGTCTCTTTCTCGCTCTCACCGAGGCTAGGTGTTCTGGAAGGTCCGGCGGCTCCGGTAGCAGCAAGGTCCCGAAGCTGCGCCAGTTGCCCCACAGCTGGGGCCAGTCTCTCTCTCTCTCTCCCCGCTCTCACTCTCACCGAGGGTGGGGGGACCGGCGAATGAGAGGAACACGGAGCCTCCAAAGTGGCAGTGGCGGCGGCGCTTTTCAAAGCATGGGGCTGCCCACAGGTTTTCCCACTCCTGCTGACTGGCTGGGCCGGGAGAGGTATGCAGAGCCTCTGAAGTGGTGGCGGTGCTTTCCAGGGCACAGAGCCACCCACATGTGTTCCCACTCCCCACCGACCGACCGGGTGGGGAGGAACACGGAGCCTCCGAAGCAGTGGTGATGGTGGCACTTTCCAGGGCACAGGGCCACCCGCAGGTGTTCCCACTCCCTGCCGACTGGCTGGGCCGGGGGGAGGAATGCGAAGCCTCAGAGCAGTGGCAGTGGCACTTTTCAGGACATGGGGCTGCAGGCAGGTGTTCCCACTTCCCACCAACCAGCCTGGCCATGGGGAGGAATGCGGAGCCTTCGAAGTGGCAGTGGCGGCAGCGCATTCCAGGGTGCAGGGCCACCCACAGATGTTCCCACTCCTGCCTGTAGTATTTTGAAGATTTTTGAAGTGTTCAGTTAAACTGCCTTTTTGTTTGTCACAAGTTTTCGTTTGTCACAATTTTGAAGCCTGACAGTTGACAGTATAATTAGCTCAGTCTTATTTTTTAAAAATCAGATTTTTTTTAGAAATCTCAGTCAATGTGTTTATGTATGTCAGTGAAAGAAGTTTGTTACCAAGATTATACTAAAGCACTGATCAGTAACTAACCCGAGAAAGAGGACAAGACATGATTGAGTGTGTGAATCTCCCAGGGATTGTCTTGGGTTAGGAAAAATCCAGGCCAGACTTTGCAGTTTTAAAGTGTCCTGGGTTGAATGACTTCAGACTAGAGATGTAAAATTTCTGGAAATTTTGAAGCTTGGGAAAAAACCCGGTTTTCCCCCAGAAAAAAACCAGAAATTTTCAGAAAATTGAAAATAATCTGATACCATACATTTTTTTTAAGAAATGATTTATAAAATATTTGAATCTGGCCTTATCTTAAAATATTTTATTCATCATGTTAAAATAAAATATTCCATAATATGTATTTTTTATTTTTTCTATTTTTCGGAAAAAACACAAAAAAGGCTTCAGAAAAATAAAGTTTTTCCCCAAATTTTTCTGGGTTTTTTCCAGGCCATCACATCTCTACTTCAGACATGATATTTTCTGAAGAATTTGACTGATCATTACCCCTGCCATTTTTGTCTTTAATCATGGCCATTTTTGCTTGATATGTTCCCTTAAGTCTTTAGACCTTCCCTTTCTGTTATTTTCCTCTATTACTTTGCACTGTTCATTTAAGAAGGCCTCCTTATCTCTCGTTACTTTTCTTTTGGCATTCTGCATTCAGTTGAGATAATCTTTCTCTTTCACCTTTGTTTTTTGTTTTCTTTATTTCTTCAGTTATTTGAAGAGCCTCATCAGGCAACCACTTTGCTTTCTTGCATTTCTTTTTCTTTGGGATGGTTTTATTTTTATTTTATTTTTTAGTAATTTTTCAAAGTAAAAATACAATACAAAAAGTACAATACAATTGAAACAAAAAATTTAAAAGAAATACAAAGAAATACAAAAAGATACATGCTTAATAATCTAATACCTCACCAAATTACTTTATAACATAGTAAAAATATTTTTACATGTACTGTATATATATAAGTTTAAATTTACTATATATATTATAGTAAGATCTTACTATATTTCTATCACGATACTACACAGTCAAAACAAAGACAAAGAAACAAAAACAAATGAAATCAAATTCATAATACACACCCAGTGATATTTACATTGCCCTGGAGGATGGTTTTAATTGCAGCCTCCTGTATGCTGTTATGAACCTTAGTCCATAATTCTTCAAGCACTCTGTCTGTCAAGTCTAATCCCTTAAATCTATTCTTCACCTCCTCCGTATATTCATGAGGAATGTTATCTAGGTCATACCTGTGTGGCCTAATTGTTTTCCCTACTTTCTTCATTCTAAGCCTGAATTTGGCAATCTGTAGCTCATTATCTGAACCACAGTCTGCTCTAGGCCTCATCTTTGCTGACTGTATAGAGCAGGAGTTCTAAACCTTTTTAAGCCAGGGGCTGGGTCACGCTCCCTCAGACAGCTTCAGGAGCAGGTCGGCCATTTTGCTCTTCCTCCACCACATGGCACTTCTGGGTATGGTGGAAGCAGTGGCCCGGGTGGTGGTGGTCGTGGTGCTGCAGGCCACATCTGGTCTGCCTGCCACAGGTTGAGAATTCCTGGTATAGAGCTTCTCATATTTGGCTGCAGAGTGTGTAATCAATCTGATTTTGATGTTGGCCATCTGGTGATGTCCATGTGTAGAGTCTCCTCTTAGGTTGTTGGAAGAGGGTGTTAGCTATGACCAATGCATTCTCTTCGCAAAACTCTATTAGCCTTTGGCCTGCTTCATTTTGTACTCCAAGGCCAAACATGCCTTTTATTCCAGTTACCTTTTGACTTCCTAATTTGGCATTCCAATCTCCTATGATGATAAGGACATCATTTTTAGTGTCAGTTCTAGAAGTTGCTGTGGTCTTCATAGAACTGGTTGGCTCCAGCCTTTTTTTCACCAGTGGTTGGTGTATCGACTTGGATTACTGTGATGTTGAATGGTTTGCCTTGAATTCAGCCTGAAATCATTCTGTCATTTTTGAGATTGTATCCCATTACTGCTTTCCTAACTCTTTTATTGACTATAAGGGCCACTCCATTTCTTCTAAGGGATTCTTCCCCACAGTAGATGTTTTAATTTAATTTAATAGATTTATATACCGCCCCATCCAATGGACTCTGGACAGTGTACACAAGTTAAAACCAATATAAAACAATTTTAAAAACCCTTAAAACCATAGCAATATTACCCCCACTGTGCCATTTACTATCTAAAAACAAATATAAAATCTACAAGACCTTATCATTAAAAAAAAATTAAATTAATTAATTAATTACAGGAGGGGGGAGCCTCAGACAAGCCAGAAAGGGGAGCTTGTTGACAATCCCAGCCACCAGACCCATTTTGCCAACCACAACTTCAATTCTTTCCTAAATGGTAGCAACTGGGCCTGGAGGCAAAGTTCTACCAGGAGGAGGTTCCATAGTGTGGGGGCAATGACTTGTGCTGCAGAGGCGAGCCTCCCCAACAGATGATACCTGAAGGGTGCCCTCTCAGTTTGCTCTCATGGGACAGGTTGATGTCCTAGGGGCGATGTAGTCCCTGAGGTATCCTAGTCCGCTACCATAAAAGGCTTTAAAGGCTACCATGAAGGCCTTATATGGTCCCTTGAGTTAAATTTGCCCATCCCTGTCCACTTTAGTTCACTGATTCCTAAGATATCAATGCTCATTCTTTCCATCTCATTTTTGACCATGTCCAGATTCATAGATCTTACATTCCAGGTTCCTATGCAATATTGTTCCTTGCAGCAACAGACTTTCCTTTCACCATCAGATCCATCCACAGCTGGGCATCCTTTCTGCTTTTGTCCTGCCACTTCACTTTTTCTGGGACTACTTGTACTAGCATGTTCAACAACTTCTGACATGAGGGGCTCATCTTCCATCATCATATCATTTAGCCTTTTGATATTGTCCATGGGGTTTGCTTGATACATTCCCTTAATTTCCCCAATTTTCTTGAAGCGATCTCTAGTCTTTCCCCTGCTGTTATTTTCCTCTATTACTTTGCACTGTTCATTTAAGAAAGCCTCCTTATCTCTCTTTGCTTTTCTTTGGAATTCTGCATTCAATGGAACGAATATTTCTCTTTTGCCATTGCTTTTTGTTTTCCTTCTTTCTTCAGCTATTTGAAGAGCCTCATCACACGACATTTTTCTTCTTGCATTTCTTTTTCTTTGGGATGGTTCTAATTGCAACCTCCTGTATGATGTTATGAACCTCAGTTCATAATTCCTCAGGCACTCTGTCAATATTTTTAAAATATTTGAGACAGTTGAGGTCTCAGCTTGGCAGAAGCTCTCCTGAGTGGTTCAGCATAATAGTTAATCCAGCCCTGACAGTAACTCATAAAAGCTAAGGCTTCTGAGGTTCTTGACTATACTCCAGGTTTCAACTGATAAGAAGAACCGTTTGAAATAGTGACTGTGGCTTAAAGAAGAATGAAGCCGTAATGTATAAGCAAAAGTCTTTATAAAAAATATATTTCCAAAAGCGTAACAACAAAAATAATTCCTCTGTGGTTAAGTTAGTTAATGAGACTTAACAGTAATGACGTATTCTTGGATAAACAAAATTAATTCCTCTGTGGGTAAATGTAAATAGTTCACTGTTTCTTTCACAGGTAGATATGAATGATTCACTGATATAGCAATATTTTCTTTCAAAGTCGATACCAGTTATTTCGACTTTTCAAATTACTATATTCTTCTTCAGGAAGATCTGCACATAAAAATTATATACGAACATGATAATTAGCATGACTAAAAATGGTAACTACTGTTGCACATGAGTTCTCAAAGATATGTAACATTACTATGGATGTAAGAAAGTCAAAAGGCACAAGCTTACCAATATGTAAAAGAGTCTCTTGAAACCGCGTCCTTGCCTCCGCTCAAGCTATTAGGTGCATATGGACGTTAATGATGTGTGTGGGGCAGCTGCCTTTATGCTAGATGAAAACTGACTCACGTGTAACCAATTGCTATACACGCCCGAAGCCAGCTGCTAGAGTCGTATAAACTTACTCCCTGGAAAATTCTATAGAAACGCTGCCAAATCATGCTCCTGATTTAATCCTTTTTGATACATAGTATCAAAGAAGTGAATAAAGAATGCTTCCCATTGTCTTAATCTTTTGTTGATATCACATCTTTCAAATAACTTTGGTCGAACCGTCTCTAACACTACAAAGCGGAAGTCCCTATCTGAGTGGCACTTTTCCATATAGTGAGAGACCAATGGTGCTTCTGTCACCTGGTGTCTAATTTTAGACCTGTGTTCCGAAATCCGCTGCCTGAGTGGCCGACTGGTGAGTCCCACATAACGCATCTGGCAGGGGCATTCCCACATATAAATCACGCATTTGCTGGCACAACTGGAAAGGGATTTTAAAGAAAAGGTTAATCGCTTATTTGGAACATAAATATCTTTGGTTTCCCAGCAGAATTGACAAACTGTACATGAATGACACTTATAATGTCCTGTTGGAAATGGTTTATCATCAATAATAGTCCTGGCAGTATGGTCGGAACGTACAAGAATGTTACTAATAGATTTCGACCTTCTAAAGCCAATCATCGGTTTTTCATTACACCCGGGAAGGTCCTTAACCAAATGCCAGTGTTTGTAAATAATGTTCTTAATTTGGTTGGCTGCTGGTGAAAACTCAAAAGAACACCTGATCAAATTACCCCCTCCATGCTGTTTCCTATCAAACAAATGTTTTCTGGGTGTGTCCCTTACTCTCTGAAGAGCTGAATTGACTACGTGCGTGGGATAACCTCTATTTTTAAGTTTTCTCTGGATGACTAAGGCGGATTTATTGAAGTCTGCGGATTCCATGGAGTTTCTCTTGGCACGGGCCAAAAGGCCAAAAGGGATGTTATTTCTGACAAAGGCTGGGTGATAAGAAGAGTACTCTAAATACGGGTTCCTATCCGTTGGTTTCCTATACAACTTAACTGCTACTCTTCTAGACTCTGAAATATAGACCTCTACATCCAAAAATGGGATGGAAGAGGTGTCAAAGTGAGGAGTAAATCGTAAATTATTGTCAATGGAATTAATCCATTGTACAAAATCACTGACAATGTCCTGAGAATCAATTCAGCTCTTCAGAGAGTAAGGGACACACCCAGAAAACATTTGTTTGATAGGAAACAGCATGGAGGGGGTAATTTGATCAGGTGTTCTTTTGAGTTTTCAGCAGCAGCCAACCAAATTAAGAACATTATTTACAAACACCGGCATTTGGTTAAGGACCTTCCCGGGTGTAATGAAAAACTGATGATTGGCTTTAGAAGGTCGAAATCTATTAGTAACATTCTTGTATGTTCCGACCATACTGCCAGGACTATTATTGATGATAAACCATTTCCAACAGGACATTATAAGTGTCATTCATGTACAGTTTGTCAATTCTGCTGGGAAACCAAAGATATTTATGTTCCAAATAAGCGGTTAACCTTTTCTTTAAAATCCCTTTCCAGTTGTGCCAGCAAATGCGTGATTTATATGTGGGAATGCCCCTGCCAGATGCGTTATGTGGGACTCACCAGTCGGCCACTCAGGCAGTGGATTTCGGAACACAGGTCTAAAATTAGACACCAGGTGACAGAAGCACCATTGGTCTCTCACTATATGGAAAAGTGCCACTCAGATAGGGACTTCCGCTTTGTAGTGTTAGAGACGGTTCGACCAAAGTTATTTGAAAGATGTGATATCAACAAAAGATTAAGACAACGGGAAGCATTCTTTATTCACTTCTTTGATACTATGTATCCAAAAGGATTAAATCAGGTGCATGATTTGGCGGCGTTTCTATAGAATTTTCCAGGGAGTAAGTTTATACGACTCTAGCAGCCGGCTTCGGGCATGTATAGCAATTGGTTACACATGAGTCGGTTTTCATCTAGCATAAAGGCAGCTGCCCCACACACATCATTAACGTCCATATGCACCTAATAGCTTGAGCAGAGGCAAGGACGCGGTTTCAAGAGACTCTTTTACATATTGGTAAGCTTGTGCCTTTTGACTTTCTTACATCCATAGTAATGTTATATATCTTTGAGAACTCATGTGCAACAGTAGTTACCATTTTTAGTCATGCTAATTATCATGTTTGTATATAATTTTATGTGCAGATCTTCCTGAAGAAGAATATAGTAATTCAAAAAGTCGAAATAACTGGTATCGACTTTGAAATAAAATATTGCTATATCAGTGAATCATTCATATCTAGCTGTGAAAGAAACAGTGAACTATTTACATTTACCCACAGAGGAATTAATTTTGTTTATCCAAGAATACGTCATTACTGTAACTCTCATTAACTAACTTACCCACAGAGGAATTATTTTTGTTGTTACGCTTTTGGAAATATATTTTTTATAAAGACTTTTGCTTATACATTATGGCTTCATTCTTCTTTAAGCCACAGTCACTATTTCAAACGGTTCTTCTTATCAGTTGAGTTCTATACCGTTTGCGCCTTCATCCCCTTGTATACTCCAGGTTTCACCATTACCTTTACAAACATGGTCTTCCTTAAGAAAGAAAGAAATGTAGCGGTGGTTGAAAAGGTGCATAGCTCTCTTGAGAAATGTCTAATGAGGAAGGTACTGGGATTGGAAAATATCCCTTGATTTACAACCTGGGGCTTATACAAATGCTGTAAATTCTCAAAAGGATCCATCTGAGATGAGGGCAATGATACTTTTAAGAATACAAAACATTATAGAACACTCTTGACAGCCTGACCAGCCTTAAATTATCAATAATAGCTTTGGGCTGTATCTTAATCCCAACTCAAATTAAGCCCACTGCCATGATCCTTCTGAGGCGGTGTGGTTGATGCATCTTGTGAAAGATGATTGGGAACTCATGCAGTCCAGGAACATTAAAACCCATAGGGAACTTCTGATATTTTCTCCACCGTTAAGCAGCAGAGGACATTTAGGGTACACTCCACCCTCCTGCTGTGTCATTCCTAGACTGTTGCAGGGCAGAAAGGAAAAATATTTATTATTCCTCTTGAAAAATCATAAATGTACTGATGATGTGGAACCAGTCTTTAACATTATGCAGGTTATTACTGTATTACTCATTGAGTGGCATTTAGCTCAGAACTATAATTTGAACATCCATAATTTAGTGATGCTCCCTTAGCATTAAGGAGTTGGGTAGTTTGGAGAATGGGTCTAAAGACATGAGGGACAGTTACCAAGAGCCCTATGCATTGTCAACAGGAAGGTTTTGAGTGTACTTTCAAACTATCTTTTAAGTTAGATCTCCTTTCTGTAGCTTGTTTTCTGATCCTAAAACATGAAGCCTGCTGGCACCACCTGGTTCTGCTGCACACCTGAAAGTGGATGGTGGCAGTGTGAAGCTGATGACCTCTTCTGGCTGTAGATGCTTACCATGAAAATTGGGGCATTATTTCCTAGGATTCCAATCCATATGGACAATCTTCACAAATGTCAGAAGCCTTCTGGGTGGAGACAACAGGGGAATTGATGATGAGGGTGTCAGGGGAAGTTCAGGAGTTTGGCCTTCACTTTCCTCCTGTCCTCTTCACAGCCATAACAGTTCTAGAATGGAATGTTCACAGTGATGGGCATGAGCCAGATCGGACCAGTATGTGCGTACCAGTAGTAAAACTGGCTCTCCTCCCTGGAGTGGCTGGGGATGCTCCTCGGGGTGAAACGGAGCCCTGAAAAAGCCTTCGACAAGGGGGAAATGGCTTCAGAGGTTCGCTATAGAGTGATGAAAATAGAAGAGGCTTCTATTTTCATAGCTCTATAGCAAAGAGCAGTCACATGGCCAGCAGTCCATGCCTACCCAGTCACATGGCTATGCCCACAGTGTGGTAGGAATTTTTTTGGGTGCCCACCACAGACACCTTAGAGTAAGCTATCTGTAATTGGCTGGATTTCCACACGTGGGAAGTCTGATGTAGGAGAATTGGATGGGGATAAAAGAAAGTGTGAGGGGGCATGTACTTTCTATTTTTGCCACATGAACGCTGTGGGAGAGCCTCACTCCATGATGGTTGTAACTACCAAAGGCCTTGAGCCTAAGAAGTCAGTGTTATTGTTTTTACCCTGAAATGACTAGTTTGCAAAGTCTGATTACCCATCCTATAACCATATTCTTAATGAAGCTTTAATAAAACCTATAAAATATAGATCCTTTGTGTCTATTGATTTGGAAGCAAGGAGCTGAGCTGGACCACATGCCTGAGGCCTTAGCTACCACAGGTAAACCCTGCATACCTACACTAACCTAGGAATTCAAAGAGGAATTGCCCCCCTCGGAAGATACAGGCCACTTCTGGTCCTAGAGGCTAAGGAGTGTGGTGTGATCAGGATGTTGAGGAGAGATCAGGCTGTCAGAGGGCAGATAAAGACATCTCCCATCCCTCAGAGAGGAGTATGGTTCACCCCTGAGAACATGTCCGCTTTGTACATCATCAGTAATATCATCTGGACACACCAAACAACCACCGACAAATGTGTGTCCAGTTGCTTCCAGTTGGTTCCCATGGTTGGAGTTTGTCCTCACATTATTGTAATTCACAAAGAATGCAATAGGGAAAAAATATGTCTGACTGTTGCCAACCATAACTTACTTTATGTTTTTTGTGGGGTGAAGCAAAGAATCAGAGAAATGTTGAACAGGGAATAGAAGGAGATGATTAGGTAGGGAGAAGGACCAGCCCTACTATCGTACAGAGTGAGGTGGTTGGTTCTGGCAACAGAGGATGGCTTAAATGGAGGAGATAGTGGCATTGGAAGCACACCCATCTCAGCTCTGTTTTTTGAAATGCAAAGGTGTGAGTTCTGTGTGGACTGCTGTCCTTTGCCCTCATCACCTAAATTAAAGGAAACTAAGAGATATAATCCAAATAATAAAACACTTTCCCACCTCTGATTACACTGCTAGCTTGAGCCTTGGTAAATGTATGAGCTACATTTAGCTAAATCCTCGACTGATGCATATTGGCTTTTCTTGGTTCTTCTTCTGTACGAATGAAACAATCTATTTTGCATAGACCTTTTTGAGCTCTGAGCAGACCGAAGTCAGTAATAACATTATTTGCTTGGTCCAATCAAAAATCATTCAAGGCTTCTCCAGGGTTACTTGAATCCAAATATCAGCTCCACATATATTAATTTGCACATTGTTAGAAATAACTCTAATTAATAAGCACTGAAGAATTCAACAAGAGCTGCCAAGTTGCTAAAATAGTACTGTATATTTAAAACAGAGCACTGGTACATGAAACAGATCGTTATTATCAAGAAATTTTAGCACTTGGGGAAATATATATGTGTGATTGCTTTGCTTTAAAGCTGAAGTTCTACAGAACCACCTATTTTGCATTGCATGAACTGTGGTTTCACTCCCGTATGGACCTTCTCTTCACACACATATGAGCTCTTTAGCTAAAGAGACTCAATTTTGAAACAGGAAAAGTCCAGGACCTTGGCAAGCATCTCATTGGGTCTTTTTTATTAAAAAAAAAGCTGTTTATTTAATTTCCTACCTCAAAGTTCCATAACATCTTTGCCTGATGAAAAATCCTGGAAGAACTTGAAAGCTGATCTTGTTTGTGAGCAAATATATATGACCTTGGGCAAGCTGCACAGACCCAGGGCACCCCAGAAAAAGGCAATAGTAAACCACTTCTGTACATTCTCTACCTAGAAAACCCCAGAATGAGTTGCCATAAGTGAGAATTGACTTGACAGCATGCAATGATTATTACAATAAAAATGTTACTCAACCCACAATTCTGATATTTTGTGTTTTGCTCTTGAGAGATCTGCAATTCTGTCCACATACATAGGCCTTCTTCCATGACAATATACATTCAAATGAATTGTCTTTTAAAACTTATCAGAAACAAATAAACACATAGCTTTACCCATTACCCTCAACCGATTCTTATAATCATTACTAGACTCATTTTTATTGACTAGGCCAAATGAAAGAGCACAAAAAATGTTTTTCACTGGGGCTGAAATCCTGTTTCACTGTTGCAGAAAAAGCATAATATTTTGAAGTGAAGTGCCATAAATGAAGAAATCTGCACAAGCATTATGCATTGCTGTGAAGAAAGACTTCCAAAGGCTTCCTTGAGTCAAAAAGGAGCTCCAGGGAGACGTTGAGCATTAAAGTGGGAAGAGAGGAAGTTTTCAATACATGTAAATATTAATAAGTTTATGCTAGACCTGGCTTATATATTAGAGGTAACTTTGAATATTCTGTTTGCTACTTCCTTATATGTTCTATTTCAATAGTTCTCACCACTTTAGGGGAAAATGCAATCATGTCTATTTTATTTGTATGATATTCTTAAGTTAGAGGACACTTATGTAAGGGAAGCCTTTTTTTGTAACTATTCAACATAGGCTGTGGGGGCGGGGGGAGCCCAGAACAATATCAACACCACTTTGTCAACCTTGGGCAAATGGTATAGATTGCAGAAAAGATGAAAAATGACTACAAGTCATACAGAAGTTGGAGCTGCCATCATGCAGCAGAAGGGAAAACATTCATTGGGTTACCTTAACAACTGGTTTGACAACAACTGTTCTGGCAGGATTAGAATTGATTAAACAAAAGTGGAGTTTATTTTTGATAGCACTGAGTAAAGATGGCCATGTTGAACTTGCCTTATATAGGGATGTTAAAGTTGAAGAACCCCTCAGAAGAAAAAAGGGTAAGGAATCTAATTTAGCACAGATATGGTTGAGTAACCAAGGATTCAACATACAGTTTTCACTGATAAATGGCCAATGTCACCAAGCAGCATAAAGCAATCTGTCACCTTTTAGTTTTTCTCACATTTATCATTTAAAATCCTATGTGCTTTGCATCCCAAATGTGAAGAAATATATGCATTTTAGACAAGCTGACATTTAAATAATGATAAATAATTAGGAAAAAATAACTAAATTGAAATTCTTACCTATTCCCATTTTGCTGTCACAGTTTTTGATGCTGGATTTGTATGTTTATTCCTTCATACACAGAAAGGCATAGAGTCCATAAAAGTAAATCCGCTATAATAAATGTGCTAATCTTTAAGAGGCCAAACGGTAATTTTATTTTTATTTTTATTTTGCTTTATTTTTCCTTGAACATAATGAAATGATAACTTTGCAGAATATTCTCTTGTCAGGGGAAGAGTTCATAGCCACTCTTCCCTCCCATACCCATGCAACTAGTCCACAAATGGCATTGTCAAAATTGTTATAACATTCATGCTTGTCAGAAATTCACAAGCACAAGTTTTATTACTGTTGACATAATTGTCCATATTTAGTCAGATGTGCAGTCCACCAACCCAATGTTTTGCTTCTTCATCTATAATACAGGATGCTTCACAGAAAAGCATAAGGAAAACAACTGGATGCTTAACACTGTTGCTTGCTTTGTCCTTCACTCTCATTTTCCGGCAGTCACAGTTCCAGGGACATCTTTCAAATGTTGCTTTATCTCCTTTAAAAAGCATTGTTTAGCCAAGGAATGTGTGGAAGCATTTGCTCCTAATCTGAGACAGGGGTCAAGCTGCCCTTCCATCTGTCATGTGAAACTGATTTCCCAGATATCATTATCTATTTAATTTAGAAAGTTAGGGGGTTCCTTTATATGACTTTTGCTGCTATAAATGTCTGTGGATGATACTATGTTGTTTGGCTCAATGTACCACAACATCAGACCTTAAAAAGTCAACGATAACTTTGCTATGGGCATGAAGCATCTCCCAAATATTTACAATTACTAGCTATAATTCAAGGTATATCCAGGAGAGCTCAACTTGTACCATACAAGAAGACAATGAACAGCTGAATTCTCCCAATACAACCAAAGAATTCTGCTGTATACGGAAAGCAGTGAAATGCTGGGGTGAGTTCACATTGAGATGATCATCTGATGCTATATATCTCCTTGAAGTACTGGGCCAGCTATTTTGCGTAGTTGCAGGATGAAATAAAATAATTCAATTGTCATTGCTGGCTAAGATTTGCATTCTAGAATTTTCTGAGAAACTGTGGATGAATGCATGCATTCTTCATGTACAGGCTTAAGTAATTAGGTCAAAAGTGATGTGCAAGGCTCTGTCTTTCTTACACACTCCAATGATATTTCTTCTTTTTTAACTTGTTAATGTGGTGATGCAAATGCCACTGCTTGCTAGCCTCTGCGCCTCTGTCAGAGGGGTATCTATGAGCAGAAATAAAATTCTCTTGTGCAGATTAAATATTCTGAGTACTTAAAATCTACTACTTCTCTGAAACTGGTGGCCCTTTGAGTTCCACAGGAATATGGTTTTTCCATATCAACCTTGAATTAAACAAATACAATTGCAGACCTGGAGAAAGGTTAAGCTGGAATGCTGACCACAGCTAGCAAGTGCTATTTGGGATACTACCACTAAAAACCATACAAGTCTAGAAACAAGTCAAAATCTGTTGGAATCTGTTGTCTGCTTCTTGGACATAATTAAGAGATTTTAAAGAAATAAAAAATAAACGCTATATCCAAAAGTGTAGTTATATCTGGTGCACTTCTGAAAAAATATAGTTGGAATGTCTTGAAGAATTTCAACAAGTTGAACATTCAATATCTGCAAACATTTTGGGGCATTATATGTTCGTGACAGAAACCAAATAAGTGAGTCATATAATCAAGTATTTAATCACAGTGTATACTCAAAGTTAAATGATTGTTATCTGAGAAATTTGAAATAGAGTTTTATGTATCTTTCAGTAAAAATCATGCCTAACGTAACACTAATTAGTGAGAGAAAGAGGGAACTATGACATTACATTCATTGTAAAACAACTGCTAATCCATAATTAATAGAAAATACTGTGTGCGACTGGAAAGAAAGGAAAGTTGGCAATTGATTCAATCACCTCTTGCCTCATGATGATGAACTCAGATTAAGGGTTGTCTTTCTTTCACTGATGTCACTCTGAAAGTATTCTTGGTAGCCAAAATGTTTAGTGCGAGGCAAAAAATTAACACTTCATAAGAGCTGGCACTTGAAGTGTGAAGCTAGGTTTAATTTTGGGGCACGCTATCAGTGAGGCCATGCAAACTGAAAAACATCCAGTGTTCTCCGATGAGGTCCTTGAATGAAACTGCCCTAAGAATGATAGCAGAACCAAAACTGGCTTATACAGAGTCAGACCATTGGTTTAGCTTAATATTGTTTATGTGTGCCGGCAATTGTTCTCCAGAGTTCCAGGTGGAAGTTTTTGCCAACTTTATTTAGAGATGCTTTGGATTGAATCATGTGCCTTCTGCATGCTAGGGTACATGCTCCACAATCCCACACAGCATACACCAGCTCCAATGAAATGTGCACTTGCCAGCCAGTATTTCTCTTATTAATGAATATCTCATGCGCTAGATAGAGGTTTTTAAAAGAGTGGAATATATAATGTACACCACAGTTTAGATGTTTGGTTCCATATATTTCCAGTGTGTTATTCCTTCTACAAATTAAATTATATTCAGTGCAGTTAGTGAAACAGAGACACTAGGATTAATATTTTGACTCTGAATGTGTTATATTATAAATCTGCTGTGAAAAGAGAAGTTTAAAACATTCGTTCAGACTAGTAGAATAACTCTGAACTAAATAATTTGAGGAATGTGGGAGATGCTGGTGGACAACAACACTTGATATGAATGTGGGGAGAAACAGAATCTGGCTCATTTACTGGTTTGCGAATTACTGTAAGAAACATGCACCGATGAGGATATAAGTTTGGGCAACAACAAAGCAAAGAAAGTGGCTTCATTTTGGAAGTCTAGGGTTTGATTGGGATATGAAAGAAGAAGAATCAGAGTCTTCTCCAGTGAGTCCTCTCTTCTTATCTGGTGGCCAAAGTACTTGAGCTTCAGCTTCATTATTTGTCCTTCCAAGGGGTAGTCAGGGTTGATTTTCTTCAGGATTGACTGATTTGATCTCCTTTTAGTCCAGGTGACTCTCAAAACCCTTAGAGGGCGGCTATACTATTTAGCTAACATAATAGAATATACATAAGAGTATATTAGGGTGTGAACAATGTAGTTGTAGGGAATCACTGAATAGTTGTTAATTGACTGTTTGAGAACTATAGACAAATAAACTTATCCACACTGCTGCAATAATTTTTTGCTAAGATTGACTTCTTGGCCTTTTTTTTTCAGTTTAGAGGAAGATAATTTTTAAAAGCAGCTTTGGTTTACTTAGATAATCTCTATTGAGATGTATCCATCTGGAAAGATCCCAGTGGATATCAAACAGATGGACAAAGAATAAAAGTATAGAAAACATTGCCAAAGATTGTCTATTTCAAAATCAATCAATCAGCCAGAAGTCTCAGCCAACAAGACCCACATTGCCTTTTCTGAAATGGAGTGTTGGAGGAAAGCTTTATGTACACCTTGGACTTCCAGAAGGATAAATAAAAAAGTTCTAGATCAAATCAAAGTTGAACTCTCACTAGAAGCTAAACTACTTCTTCTGTGTCTAGGCCAGATGTGAAACTGCCAAAATGAAGCTACCTTTTGGTGAGTTAATTCTGCAGTTCCTTTTGCCTGACCTAGTGTGAGAAAGATTAGTCAGCACAAGGTGGCTGTTGCCCGAGTTCTGCACAATTGTGGTTCAAAAATACCACAATCTTTAAGGAGGTTCTTTCTGTGTACCTCAGATGCTAAACTGAAACTACAGTATCATACTTTGGGGATTACTGATTAGAAGCCAATACATTCTAGAAATGACAATAATGCCATGAAAAATTGAAGGCTGTAGAGAAAGAAGAAGACCTAAGATGAGATGGATTAATTCAATGAAAAAGTCACAAACTTTAGTCTTCAAAGGTTGAAAGCTGTTCATGAGTAGTTTGGAGGTCACTGATTCCTTTTTTTTTAATGTGCTATAAAGTCAGAACCAATTTATAGTTACCCTAATAAGACTTGCAAGGTACGTGAAATATTTAAGAAGTGGTTTTGCTTAGGTAAAGGGCTGCCCAGACTGTCCAGTTAGATTGTACAAACTACATAACAATACCCATCCAGTTGTCTTGTTGTGCAGCACATATGTAGAAGTGCTTTGTGAATAACTCTTCTGCCATGCTTTCCCCTAAATTTTCAACAGCTTCACATTGTCCATTTCGAAGCTGTGAAACAAGAATTCAACCACTGTGTAGTCAATTATCAGTAAGCAAGAGAAACAGAGGGAAATGCTCAGATTCCTTCAACTGCCAGTGCTCATTTTGCATTCTACAAAAATACACCACATAAAACCAAAGAGTGCTTCCCTTCCAACTTAGGCGTGATAAGAGAAATCCTGTTGGAATGCTTACAAAAAGGTCTTGAAATCCCCTTTCAAAGTAAACTTTAGAAAGTAAATGGAAAAGATACTTTCCCTAAAGTAACCAAATATCTTTAGAATTTCTTTAATTTTGCAACTATTCATGATATTACTCTTAACCCCACAAGTAACTAGATGTTGATAACTACATCACATGTAACTAGTTATTTTCAATCTCTAAAATGAAGCTTGGTGGGGGTCCTTCCACAAGCTTCAGTAACAATCTAGGGTTGGGGAAAATCTAACTATATGTTATGTTTGCTCTAAGATGGTATTTGGGACATAGTGGGCCCTAGCAAGAATTGTGGCAGCCAACTCATCTGCTGAACATAATGTAAATTGTCTCCCCCTGGCTATGTGTTCCCATATAGACTGACTAACTAGGATTTATTACGATTCTGGGGCCATTTACTGGGATTTCACTCATTCCTCTTTCTCTAGTTAGTTTATCAAGAAAGATTTTCCCCTTAATCCTTCCTTTCCCCACTTGTGGTATCACAAATGATTTCCCCACAGTCTCGGGTTTTTACCCTTAGATCTCAAAGAGTTGGATGATACTTGCCAGGTAGCTGTTTTGAAAATAGGGTGGGGTGAGGCTTGGACTCTAAGTGGTTGTAGTGGCAAAATTAAACCAGTATATTTTGTTAAGCTGGACAAAGGGAACTGATCACAAAAACATCCCTCCTGTCACCATTTGTTCTGTATTATTTTCCTCTCCATTTTCCTGAAACATTCTAAGTAATTTTCTTGGACTGGTAGGTGTAACACCCTTTTACCAATTAGTGGTTATAAAAAGTCATTAGTAAGTTTCTCAATGCCACCAGCAGCCATTTCAGTAAAGCCAAGTTCACTCATGGCTTCACATGAATAGTCCCCCACCCATCGTGTCTATTTATGTAACATTATCATAGATTTGAAAAGACTAAACCAGCTAAGCAGCCCTAGAATCAAAACAATTAAAAGCCAAAATAAACAAGTGAAGCTTTGTTATGTATGTTAACTGTGTTTTCTGCTTTTTCATTCCTTGAACACTAAAAACTTTCGACTGGGGCTACACCAGAAGGAGAGGAAACCACATTCCAAAGCAGAGGAATAGGGATGCCTCTAATGAAGAGAGGAGATTCCTGATCCTTACCATAAAGTTAAGAAAAGTTATATTTGAACAGTATAAATTCCCAATTCCTACATCCTAAAGCAGTTCTGCCACTGTAATCTAAAATGCACCCTGATAACTACAAGCCGGCTAAAAGGTGAGAAATTCAGAAGTGTAATTTCAAGCAAGAGACATCCCCAAACTGGTATCCAGTGAAATCAATAGGCGAAGAGTGCTTCACTTATGCTACATTGCTGAAGCCTGATTAAGAAATTATATGGAGAATATGGGTTGCAGTTACAGAAGAGGGCATGCTGTAATTTGTCAGGGCAAGCCAGGATTGAACTGTTGAATCTCCCAGGGCTTGTCTTTTGAGAAGAAAAAGTAGTCTTAGCTCTTAATGCCATGTGAAACTATGAGAGGTGAGGAGTGTAACTATGGAGGCTGTTGTGACCTCAATTTTGTAGAAGCTGTCTGGCCACGCACACACCAGAAGTTATTGTAACCTCAGCCTCATCCGCTGACATGCTGTGACCTCCTACAAGTTTGTTGGCTTGACCCCTTCCTTCCTCAATCAAACTCAGCTTGAAAACCTGGGCAGGAAGTTCAAAGTGAATAAGTCAGATTCTGATCTCTTTGGGTAAATAAAGGACATGAGAAACTAGGAAAGGCCTTGGCAATAAGAACCAAGGGATGCTAAAAATGAGTGTGCTGGGAGGGTTCCCTCTTCACTACTCAGGGAATGGGACAACTTTGGGAAGATCAAATAGGTACTATTTATCCACACATCTATCCCTATTCCACTCTCAGCACTGAAGTAGTATGACTGTAGAGTAGGTACTTCCCAGTAGTATCCAATGGATGATGGTGCAGATAAAGTGCTACAGCTAGCTTAGAGTAGCCCTTGACCTCTTTATTCCTTTCTATCTGGTGGACAGTGAAAATCTTCTGCAGAGCACCCACATGCTTCTGCTTCTTGGCTACTTTCAATGCTGCCTTTTTACTGTCTGTTTGTCAGATATATTTATGATTCAATGTTTGAAATCTGCTATTTGGATACAAATTGGAGAGATGGTCAGACCATTTTCCTAAGAAAATCTTGAGTCTGAAATCATACCAGCCAGGACGCTTTTAAATTGCAAAGTCTGGCATGGAATTTTTCTTCCCACAAGACAAACCCTGGGAGATTCAACAGTTCAATCCCAGCCTGCCCTGACAAATTACAGCCTGCCCTCCAATCAGGGTTAGCTACTAACCAGTGTGTCAGTCTAATCTTGGTAGCGTAACTTAAAAAATTCCCTTTACATGTGGTAATAAACACAATGGCTGAGATTTTTTTTAAAATGTTTAATTTCAATAACACTGAGATATTTATAAAATCAATAGTCAGGCTTCAAAATTTTGACAAACAAAAGGCAGCTTCAATTAATACTAATAAACACTTCAAATTACTACAGGCAAGACAGACTATCAATTTCCCCACAAAATATTAACCCTGCCTTTCTACTCTAGAAGAACCTTCTGACCCCTATTCAGCTGAATTATCCCTGGACAGCAGCAATCTCAAAACCCTGATCATCTTCTTATTTTACCTCAGTCCTCTCCTCCTTATTTTACCTCAGTTCTCTCTTTTTATCTAAATTCCCCTCAGGGTTCTAGCACCTTCCTTATCAATCATTCACTCTCAACCAATATCAGTCCAACATGCAAATGAGCTATTCTTAATGTTTTATCTCTACCCACTGCTGTTAATCTTCCCTGGCCTTGCCTTCACTTTTACCAGTGTTACTTTTTATCCATTCATACTCACACTCTGCATATGCTCTTATTCTTTTCTCTACTCAAATTACATTCATTCCTTACATATATAGTAAGCTGTCCTGAGTCTTGCTCACATCAAGAAGGCGGAGTATAAATGCAAATTACTGAATGAATGGGTGAATAAATGAGGACTTGGGTTTTTTGTTTTGTTTTTGGGCTGTATTAGCCTAATGTAACTGAAATTCAAGGGAGATGGAAAGATAGCATGTTGAGCAATAAAAAGTAATATGTCTGCTTTTGCATAGCATAGATTTCAGTTTGATGGACTGTTCCTTTGAAATCCCATTTAAAGATTTAGAATCCTAAAACAGCATAACAGGGGCCAGGAAGGGTCCTATCAGCAACCCTTTCAATAGCAAATAGATTAGGTTCGCAGGTCACCCAGTCAGAGAGGTCTCTCCAGCTGTGGTGAAATGTCTTGTATTTCCTTTCAAATGCATACATTTATTAAATATTTCCAAATGAGGATTTGTATATTTCAAATAGTATGAAGTATGATAGTATATATTTCCACTTACATAATAACACCATCAAAGCACATTGGTTGTTCCTTTGTGGTAGATTTCTTTTTTAATTTTCTTTAAAATTCACAACAGGATTAGCAAACAGTAAACATAATTTAAAAAAATTATGATGATGATGAAACTATATATATTAATTAGTAATGATAAAGGTTTCCCTTGCTCGAAAACCAGTCGTACACGACTCTAGGGTTCAGCGCTCATCTCTCTTTCAAAGCTGAAGAGGTAGCACTGTCTGCTTCTGCAGATGTTTCCGTGGTCATGTGGCAGCCATGACTAGATACTGGAGTGCATGGAACACTGTTACCTTCCTACCAAAATGGTCCCTATTTATCTACTTGCAATTTCTTGCTTTCAAACTGCTAGGTTGGCAGGAGCTGGTACAAAGATGGGAGCTCATTCCGTCCTGCAGTACTCGGGAATCAAACTGCTGACCTTCTGCCTCCCAGGCAGCGTCTTAGTCACTTGAGCCTCTGCAGTCCCACATATTAATTAAATTATACATATTAAGAAATTAATCATACTCAATCAACCAAATTAATTAAACAAATAGTAAATAAACATGTAGTGCTCCCCTCCAATAGAGATACCTTCCCCTCACCCCCCTTTACTTATCTTGGAGCCTTATGTCGACTACAACTCGTATCCAAGAATGCATTTTCCCCTGAAGCAGGAAAAATGTCAATGGCGTGAATTTGTTTAAAGAGGATCCCAGGTTACCATGAAGTGACCCATACACTATGATCACAGAGCCATCTATTGTGGCACATATGAAATGAGACATGCAGGATTTAACACTGGGACTGCAATGGACTGCCGCTGCCTTGAGGGTATGGACAAGGTGCACCTTCACAGCCAATCCATCTGCCATGGCCTCTTCCACCTCCATGACTATTGGGAATCAGAGTTCCTCCTTAGCTCATTTTGCCGTTGGGCCTAATATGATGGTTTCCAGTGGCATTTCCCCAACTGAGGGAGCCATCACCCCACCTAAAGGGGCTTATCTGCCTGTAGTCATTGGTCCCTTTAGGATTCAGTTAGTTAGCTGCCGCCTGACACATGGCATTGAGTCGCAGGCTGTACAGTCTTCTCCATTACCGTAGTGGGATGTCCAGCCAGACATCCCTATAACCCTTCCAAAAAAGCAATGTTTCTAGTGTAGGCAAATGGCCCTTTCTTATTTTTATATCACATGTCAACTCATTGTTGACTGTGGTGGCTTAGTGGTTAAGACTTTGAGCTTGAAGACTGGAAGGTCAAGGTTCGATACCAGAATGCTGCACGACGGATCTTGGGGACATGAAAGGAGCCTGCCTATCTCTCCAACCTGGAGGTTGTCCTTAGGCATCCATAATTATATCCATTGAAAGCCTTGTCCTCCATGAACTTGTCTAATCCTTTCTTAAAGCTGTCAAGACTGACAGCTGTCACCACTTCTTCTGGCAGGGAGTTCCATAGACCAGTGATCCTCTGGGTGAAAAAGTACTTTCTCTTATTTGTTTGAGAACTAGTACCCAAAAGTTTCATGGAGTGCCCCCTAGTTCTAGTATTGTGCAATAGGGAAAACAGTTTTTCCTTATCTACTTTGTCCTATTGTTCTTATTTTAATACATTTGAAATTAATTCTTTTAATTAATTCTTTTTTTCAACCAACTCGACAAGTTCTTTATCTTTCTCATTTCCCTTATTTCCATAAAAACCAATTTCCGAAATAATTGATGTCCACCCACATCACATATGAAAATAGGTACTTTTATTCTGACCACATCTCCAATGTACTCTGATGATCCATTTCTCTGTCTGTGTGTAGGTGTGGGTGTTGTGGGGTGAGGGGTGAGAAAGACTGGCCACCCTATTTTTGGAGTGGAAGAACAGAACAAATTGATTTGTGATTTCTCTCATTTGATTTAATTCTGTTTTGTTCTTTTTTAACTTCAAGGCATAATCAACTTTGGCTTCTGGGAACTTAAGTTCAAGAACACCTGAGGACCCACAGTTGGGAAATGCTGCCCTAGACTAAAGCTTATTTTTCTTCTTTTATGTGTTTCTTTTGATCTTATATGAATGCAACAGCTTCAGCAACATGAAAAAAATATTTTTTCCAGCTGTCAGTACTCCTGTCCATGCCTGAAAATCTTTGCACATCTGCAGTGTTTAAACAAATGTGCATGGCAAAAAGTGAAAATAGTCTTGTGCTATATATTTTATTTTTTTTTATTTATTTATTTATTCAATTTATATCCCGCCCACTCAACACAAGGCCGACTCTGGGCGGCTAACAACATAAAAAGTAACCCCAGGGCAACCCAAGGAGTTTACAGACAATATTCACAAATACAACAATAATCCTAAAAACAGTTAAAACAGTAAAAAAAGTTAAAACTACCCACCCCCTAAAAAGCAAGGGCTGCAGGATCGAAAAGGCACCATGGGGAAGAGTTCCTCTACACCAACCACCACATGGTGGTTACCCTTCCACCCGCACCCCACACTTGACCTTCCAGCCAGGTTTTAAGATCCCTTCTGAAAGGCAGCAACTCCGTCCGAAGACGTAATTCTGTTGGCAGGAGGTTCCAGAGGGCCGGTGCAGACACGGAGAAGGCTCTCCTCCTTGTGCCAGAGAGGCGAGCCCCTCTGGCTGATGGAACAATTAGAGAGCCCCTCCGGTCCGCTCTGGTTGGACGGACAGACGTCCTCAGGGCGATGCGGTCTCTTAGTAGAATGGCTTGGCCAGTTCAACCAAAACTCTTATTTTTCAATTGGTTTTTATCAGTGCTTTATATTCTCTTTCCCTGAAAACTCCTGCACACCTACACTGGATTTCTGGGGCACACCCACCCACCTGCACATCAGTCTACCTTGTGATTAATAATTAGTTTCAAGAGCTGGCACGCAGCCTTCTAAGATTTATCAGCACTTTCTACATGCCCAGAAGATTTATGCATTTAAACGGCATCTTTGAAGGCATTTAAAGAAAGTTAATTAGGGAATGAGTAATGCCATAAAATTATTTTTAGCAAGTCCTTTGTTCCTGGTTACCTAGCTATGGAAAGCCCCACTCCACCCCCATTAGCTAAATGTTTCCACCAAGGGTATATTTTGCACTTCTTACTGATTTTACTGCTAATTCATCATTTTAGTCCCTTGTAATACTTGCTCGAGGTAACAAGTGCTGCAAATAAAAGAGTTTGGTTGTGGATTGTTCACAATGCAGAAAAGAAGACTAAAATGTTTTGGTAAAGGTAACGCTCTCCCTTGCTTGGAAGCCAGTTGTGTCCGACTCTGGTGTGTGTGTGTGTGTCTTCATCTCCCTTCACAGCCCAAGAGCTAGCACTGTCTGCATCTGCAGCTGTGTCCATGGTCATGTGGCAAGCATGACTAGATGCCAGACTGCACAGAATACTGTTACTTTTCCCTCAAAGTGGTACCTATTTATCTACTTGCAATTTCTTGCTTTCAAATTGCTAGGTTGGCAGGAGTTGGGATATAAAACAGGAGCTCACTCTGTCATGCAGCACTCTGGTCTTGAAGTGCTGACCTGGTCATCAAGCTCAACATCTTTACCACTAAGACACCACAGCCCCTAACATTTTCTAAAGGTTTCCCTTGCTCGAAAATCAGTCGTATCCGACTCTAGGGTTCAGTGCTCATCTCTGTTTCAAAGCCAAAGAGCCAGCGTTGTCTACTTTTGCAGACGTTTCCATGGTCATGTGGCAGGCATGACTAGACACCGGAGCGCACGGAATGCTGCTACCTTCCCACTGAAGTGGTCCCTATTTATTTACTTGCAATTTCTTGCTTTCAAACTGCTAGGTTGGCAGGAGCTGGGACAAAGACGGGAGCTCATTCTGTCCTGCAGTACTCGGGAATCGAACTGCTGACCTTCTGCCTCCCAGTCAGGGTCTTAGCCACTTGAGCCACTGCAGTCCTAGCAAATAGTAAATGCTGCTTTTCCTTCCTTCCTTTTTTAAAAAAAGAGCCAGGCTGTGACAGAGTAAGGATAATCACTCTATTGATGGCTGTGTTAAGGAAGAGAGAGAAAAGTGGGCTCTGTATATGTAGAGACTGCAGAACTGCTACAGTCACCCTACACCGTTTTTCATTCTCTGAAATCTCCGTCACAGGCTTCTGTGTGAGCAGGGTCATCCTGTTCTGTTAAAAAAATCTGTGGAAATATGCAGTGAGGTTTGGATTTAATGGGGCAATTTTGCAAATAAAGAATGTTCATTGCCTTTGGAACAAACTTCAGGGGAAAAAATACACATGCAAACCATTTCATCACTCATTCCGTCTTGGAGGAGCCATTTGGATATCCTTGGCACTCTTTTGAATCGTCATGAAATCTTGCATTTGTGTTGCTGAAGCCAATCAGTAGGAGGTTTAAGCAATCCATTTTCCAGAACTGGTAGAATAAATAATACTGAAAGTGCAAATGGCAACCAGATGCTAATTGTACACACACACACCTATTTTCAACTCACTTACTAGTTAACAGGCGAGGTAAATTTATTTTTATAAGAGGAAAAGTGGTCATATCTGACTATAATAGTTGGGGGTTCAACATGTAACTATTAATAATAATTTTTGTGTCACTGTGAATCTAGCTATGCTGTTCATGTAGCAGAGCAATCCTTAAAGCAGAATGGGATAATGGATTCTTATAACTGTATTGCCTTGAGAAAGTGAATGTTTAGTAATTTTAGATAACATTAGTCAATGTATTCAACTTTGCCTGGGTTCAAAACGTAAGCTATTTATCTCTCCCCTCCCACTGCATATTCTCTAATGTCTTCCTCTTCCTCTGTCCTAATACTAATTTAGCCTCTACTGTGTTCAGCTGGATTAGCAGTGTCTTAGTCCATTCTGCAGTGGCTCAAGTGGCTAAGACACTGACTGGGAGGCGGAAGGTCAGCAGGATGGAATAAGCTCCCATCTTTGTTCCAGCTCCTGCCAACCTAGCAGTTCGAAAGCAAGAAATTGCAAGTAGATAAATAGGGACCACTACGGTGGGAAGGTAACAGTTTCAGATGTGTTCCGTGCATCTAGTCATGCCTGCCACATGACCATGGAAACTTCTTCAGAAACAGACAACGCTGGATCTTCTGCTTTGAAACAGAGATGAGCACTGAACCCTAGAGTCGGATACAACTGGCTTTCAAGCAAGTGAAACCTAGTCCATTCAACTCTTTTCCTTCTACTCTCACTGTCCTCTGAGAAGTCTTTTTTCACCTTGCAGGTCTTCTCTTCCTACTCATTCGGAGTTCTCCTCTCCTACATTTTCTCCACAATATTACATAGCACTAGGACCTTATTCAATCTCTTTATCTCTGTGTCTTAGGAGCTATATTCTAGATGCCCAAATCCAGGAAGTCATATTTGCACATTATACAGATTGCTTGTACATTATGCAGCTCATGCAAAATGCTACAAAAAGTTTTCCCCTAAACACACACAATTATTTTTTCAGCCAAAAAAAAAAAAAAAACATCAGGAAGCCAAAGTTGGGTTTTCTTAAGATAAGGGATTTGTTCTACAATATAATCTGATCAGGGAATGAGTTGGTTTGCTCCTTTTCCCAGCAACCACATGACACACGGGCCATTGGGAACCAATCCATCTCTTATCTTTTCTTTGTCTACCCATGCCTTTTCTAAGGTGCAGGTAGGGTTACTCTGTATTGGTTTGGTTCCAGTGTTTGTGAATGTTGGGACTGAAACAAAGCAAACAGCTTCTGCTATCCCTTTGCTTAAGCCATATGTTGATACTGAGAAATAGAAAACATATCAGTTGGAAGGGAAACCTGAAAACTTCCTCTGTTTCTCCCTCCACAGGGGAGCAAGAGAAAAATTTCAGTTTCCTACATAAGAACATAAGAACAGCCTTGCTGGAATAGGCCACAGCCCATCCAGACCAGCATTCTGTCTCACACAGTGGCTCACCATTTGCTTCAGGGTATTATTCCCAAGCAGATGCCTTCACCTCCTTAGGATTCTCTGGAAATGGCATTGAGAGATATCCTGCCTATCTCTCCAACCCAGAAGTTGTCCTTAGGTATCCATAATTATAGCCATTGATACCGTTGTCCTCCATGAACTTGTCTAATCCTTTCTTGAAGCTGTCAAGACTGACAGCTGTCACCATTTCTTCTGGCAGGGAGTTCCATAGACCAGTAATCCTCTGGGTGAAAAAGTACTTTCTCTTATTTGTTTGAGAACTAGTACCCAAAAGTTTCATGGAGTGTCCCCTAGTTCTAGTGTTATGCGATAGGGAAAACAGTTTTTCCTTATCTACTTAGTCCACACCGTGCATGATTTTATAAACTTCAATCAGGTCACTTCTTAGACGTCGTCGTTCAAGAGTGAAGAGGCCCAACCGTTGCAGCCTCAGATGGTAAGGGTCTATCATTTTGGTTGCCCTCCTCTGCACTTTTTCCAGCTCCATAATATCCTTCTGGAGGTGTGGAGACCAGAACTGTACACAGTATTCCAGATGGGGCCTCACCATAGATTTATAAAGAGGCAAAATGACACTTGCTGACTTATTTTCTACACCATTCCTAATGATCCCTAGCATTGAGTTTGCTTTTTTCACTGCTGAGGCACACAGGGTTGACACCTTCATTGAGCTGTCCACCAGGACACCAAGGTCCCTTTCCTGGTTTGTCGCAGAGAGTTCAGAACCCATCAGTTTATAAATGTAATTGGGGGTATTTGCCGCAACATGCATCACTCTGCACTTACTAATGTTGAAGCTCATTTGCCACTGTTTTGCCCACTCCCCCAGTGTCAAGAGATCCCTCTGGAGCTCCTCACAATCTCTCACAGTTTTTACTACCATGTATAATTTAGTGTCGTCAGGAAATTTGGCTACCATACTATTTATTCCTACTTGTAGATCATTTATGAAGAGGTTGAAAAGCAGGGGTCCCAGTACTGAACCTTGGGGGACCCCACTCTTTACTTCCCTCCACCTGGAGAAGTGTCCATTTAGTGCTACCTTCTGTTTCCTGTCCCTTAACCAGTTGCTGATCCAGGACAAGACCTGTCCCTTTATTCCATGACTGGTAAGTTTATTCAAGAGCCTTTGGTGCGGGGCCTTGTCAAAAGCTTTCTGAAAGTCCAGATAAACAATGTCAACTGGATCCCCCTTATCCACATGCTTGTTGACACTCTCAAAAAATTCCAAAAGATTAGTGAGGCATGATTTGCCCTTGCAAAAGCCATGTTGGCTCTCCTTTAGCAGCACCTTCTCTTCTATGTGCCTATTAATCCTGTCTTTTAGGATGATTTCCATCACATTACCTGGGACACATGTCAAACTGACAGGTCGGTAATTTCCTGGATCACCCTTGGATCCTTTTTTTGATAATTGGTGTTACATTCGCTACCTTCCAGTCATCAGGCACAAAGCCTGATTTCAGGAAAATATTATATATTTTGCCTAGGAGATCAGCAATTTCACCTTTAAGTTTCCTGAGAACTCATGGATGGATGCCATCTGGTCCTGGTGATTTGTTAGCATTTAGTTTAACAAGACATGCAAGGACCTCCTCCCTGGTTATTTCTATCTGCCTTAATTCTTCGCTTTCCCTCCCTATGAAGATAGGCTCTGTTTTGGGCATGTGGTCTCTGTCTTCTTCAGTGAATACTGAAGCAAAAAATTCATTGAGTCTCTCAGCAATCTCTGTTTCCTCTTTAATAACCCCTTGCCTTCCATTGTCAACTAATGGTCCAATGGCCTTCCTAGTTGGTTTCTTGCTTCTAATGTACTTAAAGAAGTCTTTGTTACTTCTCTGAGTATTTTTAGCTATACACTCCTCAAAGTCTTGCTTTCCTTTCCTGATTGTTGCCTTGCATTTGTTCTGCCAGAATTTATGTTTCTGCCTGCCGTCCTCATTCGGACAAGCCTTCCATCTTCTAAATGAGCTTTTCTTTCTTTTGATCACTTCCCGAACAGCTCCTGTAAGCCACATCGGAGTCCTCTTGGACCTGGCAGTGCCCTTTTTCCTTTTGGGTATGCATTCCAATTGGGCCTCTGTTATTGTTTTTGTAAATAGCCTCCATGCCTCTTGGAGTGTTTGGACTCTCTCAATTTTCCCTTTCAGCTTCTTTTTTACTAGTTTCCTCATCTTTGGGAAATTTCCTTTTTGAAAATTTAAGGTGTCTGTGTTAGATTTTATCAGTGACTTGCGGTCTATGATCAAGTTAAACATAATTGAGTTGTGGTCACTGTTCCCTACTGGATCAGTCACATTAACATCTTGCACCATATCCTGAGTATTACTCAGGATCAAGTCAAGGATTCTTGTACCTCTAGTTGGGTCTTCAACCATCTGTCCCAGGGAACAATCATTTAGCATATCTAGGAACTTTATCTCTTTATCATGTGCTGAACAACAGTTCACCCAGTCTATGTGAGGGTAATTGAACTCCCCCATTATAACCAGGCTTCCCTTCTTGGATGCCTCCTTTACAACATTCTCCAGCTGCCAGTCTCCCTCAGGAGTTTGGGTCAGCGGCCGATAGTATATGCCTACTGTTAGACCTTCCTTGTGGCCTGGTACTCTTACCCATAGAGTTTCTAATGGTGACTCCAAATCACCTAGATATTCCAATTTGTAAGATTTTATCACTTCTTTGACATACAAGGCTACACCACCTCCCATTTGCCCCTTCTTATCCTTCCTGTACAATTTGTAGCCTGTGATAACTGTATCCCATTGGTTATCATCCGTACACCAGGTTTCAGTGATGACAATCTTTACCTATAAATACAAGTGTTAACCGTTGTAATTTGACAAATGATGCCACACCTGGCCATACTATCCCGTACCGAGCATTCGTGCACTTACCTGAACTGGGTACGGATGTAACTGTTGGGTTGAGAAATGCACCAGTGGGGCAGGAGACCCACGAATGCAAAGAAAAAGAAAAGACTTCACTTACCAAAGTTCCTTGCGCCACACCACAGCCAATCAGGCTGAGAGGCGCAAGCAGAAATAATGTTGGGAAACACGCCGCAGCCAATCAAAATCAAGCCGCAGGAAAAAACTGCTGCACAAACGGAAACCACAAATGCAAAACTACAAGCCCCAGTGTCCTGCGTGGCAAGAGACCGCAGAACGCTGAGAAAGCCGGTGTGTGAAAAATAAAAATATAAAATGCAATGGGAGCGCAAGTCTGCCGCAGGCGTACGCAGCGCCTCACAGCCATGCAAAATAAAAAGCCAAAAAATGCCACCGTGAGACACCCACCGTCCTTCTTTCCCGGAACAATGGGAAGAAGAGGGACTCCCTCTCCTCCATGCTACCCCGCCGAAGACAAGGCGAGACCACCACCAGCCTCAAGAAAAGTTGAGCTGGGGTGGGAAAAAAACACCAAAAACAGGGAGGGTTCAAGGAGGTACTGATGCATCCCCCCCTGAAAATGAACCAATTCCCTGGGAAGCAAAGGCAGCGAACGATGCTACGGTCGTTGCATTTACTTCCTGAGGAAGAGTTTCACTTTCAAGGAGGGGGGAATGCACCAGTACCTTCTCCCCCCCCTTGAAAGCAAACCAATTCCCCGGGAAGCAAAGGCAGCAAATGGGCCTCCGGTCATTGCCTTCGCCTCCCAGAGCTCCTCACCCGGGCGCAGCCTCTGAACTCAACTGTAGCACACACCTACTGGGCTGGACATTTCATACCTGCCCCATGTGTGTGTGTGCATGCACACCAAAACAACCCCTAAACAACAACATACACAAAAAGTAAACAAAAAGCAAACACCAAAAATATTACAAAATAATAAAACAAAAATAAATCAATAGTTAAAAAACATGAATAAACAAAAAGAAATAAACCACAAAATACACAAACACCACAAACAAAACACCTAACTACAACACACAAAAAAACACAAATTACACAAACAACAATGAAATAAAACAAATTAAACACAACCAGAAAAAATCAAACCAATTAAACCTACCTAAAACTAAAGCAAAACAAAAACTAACAAACAGAAACACCTCCCAGCCCACCACCACAAAAGCAAAACAAAGAAAAACCCCAGAAGAAAAAAACCCAGACAACTTACATTCACGACCTTCCTCCACAATGAAAGGAACAGAAATGAAGAAACAAAGAGACTACTTACTGGAAGAAGCCTCACCCAGAGGCCAGGAGAGAAAAGACACGTTAAATGACACCAAAACCCCTAGCAGCACCACCTGCAGGGCACAATAGTAAAAACAACTCAAAAAGAATCAACAACCCCACCCAGAGGCCACAACAGTAAAAACAAGTCAAATACATAAAAATCAATCACAAATGTACACAAATCACAAACACAGGTCAAAAAAAATAAAAATAAACAAATTTCTAAAATTTGTTGAGTTTTAACTCAAATAAAAACCAAAAACATCTAAACACAGTTTAAAATCATTGAATGTAAAAACACGTACTTTCACATTTTTAAAACTATTACCTATGATACAACTATTAAAATAAAAGTCACATACTAAAACATTATTTGGTTAAATAAAAAAATTATAAAAAATTATATCATCCTTTGTTCTTTTTTTAATCCACAAAAAAACACCAAAAAAACTAATCACAGTTTATAACAGCCGGGCATCGTAACAAAAATTAACATATATGTTAAAACAAATATTCAAAAATACATTAGAAAAATAACAAAATACAAATTGTTATTACTTTACAGTATCAAAACAATACAATCTATTTAACAAATGACAACATAAGGAATTTTTGCATAAATAAAATTTTTAAAAAGAACAATTACAGACTAACCTCTTTTTTACAAACATTACCAAACAAAAAACCTTCCAACACAATTTAAAACAGCCCGGCAATGCCGGCCAACCTCTGCTAGTAATATCAATATTTTTATCTATTGCTAAGTATTCCAGCTCCCCTAATTTGTTCCTAGTTTGTACAATTGTGAAGTGACTTAAGTAAAGCATGGTGGTGATATAACAGTGTGTGTGTGTGTGGGGGGGGTGTCTTTGCTTCTTGTTTCTACTTTAAAGGGAAATAAGGACCAAACAGGGTTGTTGAAGTGCAGTGTGGTTGACCCTTTCATGTGGGTACAAGAATCACCCCAAATGACATATCACAACTCAAAGCAATCCTGTTAAACATGATCCAGCATGATTCAGGCTGGGACAATTTGGCACACTAATCACACCCTTAGAGACTTTGCTAGTGATGTAGTGGTGCACAACCTGCAGCCCTGGGCACTCCAAAATCCTTTTTCTTTACCAATTGTTAGCCTTTTTTATGCCTTTTTTACCTCTTTTATTTTATACAGATACAGGAGATGCAGATATTGTGCCTTGGCCTTGAGCAGGGGTTTAAAGAGAGGCTATGCTGGAGGGGCTTCTCCATTGCCTGGGACTCTGGAGGCCAGCTGGAACAACTGCAGACATCAGGGCAGCCTCCAACACCGGCGTCCTGAGCCCTCCCTCCCTCCTCCTCCCTGTGCCTTGGCCTTGAGCAGGGGTTTAAAGAGAGGCTATGCTGGAGGGGCTTCTCCATTGCCTGGGACTCTGGAGGCCAGCTGGAACAACTGCAGGCATCAGGACAGACTTCAACACCGGCGTCCTGAGCCCTCCCTCCCTCCTCCTCCCTGTGTCTTGGCCTTGAGCAGGGGTTTAAAGAGAGGCTATGCTGGAGGGGCTTCTCCATTGCCTGGGACTCTGGAGGCCAGCTGGAACAACTGCAGGCATCAGGACAGACTTCAACACCGGCGTCCTGAGCCCTCCCTCCCTCCTCCTCCCTGTGCCTTGGCCTTGAGCAGGGGTTTAAAGAGAGGCTATGCTGGAGGGGCTTCTCCATTACCTGGGACTCTGGAGGCCAGCTGGAACAACTGCAGGCATCAGGACAGACTTCAACACCGGCGTCCTGAGCCCTCCCTCCCTCCTCCTCCCTGTGCCTTGGCCTTGAGCAGGGGTTTAAAGAGAGGCTATGCTGGAGGGGCTTCTCCATTGCCTGGGACTCTGGAGGCCAGCTGGAACAACTACAGACATCAGGGCAGCCTCCAACACCGGCGTCCTGAGCCCTCCCTCCCTCCTCCTCCCTATGCCTTGAGTGGAGGAGGTGGGGAGTTGAAAGTTCTACGGCCCACTGGGGGCGATGGGGGGAGATATGGGCCAAAAGGGGGGAGGAGATGGTGGAGGGAGGGAGGGAGAGTTAGAAGGATTGAGGGACTAACTTGCCTGCCAGGGAATAGCAGCAGCAGTCTGTCTGGGGCTGGCTTGGAGGTCCATGGGGATAAAATTAAGGTGACGATTCGAGATGGCCTTGAAAAGCCGGCCCACTGCCGTCGCTACTGTGGGTGGAATGTCTCACCCCAGTTGAGGGCTCAAGGTAGATTTGGAAGAATGCCCCACCACTTCCATCACCGCTGGAGCCTTGCGGAGGGTGGTGGGGGGAGTGGGTGGGGCGGTTTTATATGGGGGTGGGAGGGAGGGAGGGAGAGACTGCCCGGCCAGCCGGGAAGGAGAGGCAGCATTCTGTCCAAGGCAATCAGGGAGGCTCCCGAGGCCAATATAGAGGTTGTGATGGGCATGGGGCGATATAGCGGGTACCGAGGGGCGGGCCGCACTCGGGGAATGCGGGGCAGATGCTTAGTATCTGTCCCTCGTTCCAGCCCCCCGGTTACACCTCTAGGTCCTGAGCAGCTGACCCAGGGTGACCCTGCCCTTAGGCTGCTGTTGATGAATGCCAGGTCGGTATGTAATAAGGCCCCCCTGATACAAGATTCCATTATGGGGGAGCGGGCCGACCTGGCATGTATCACTGAGACCTGGCTGAGACCAGAGGATGGGGTTCCTCTGCCAGAAATGTGTCCAGCTGGGTTCAGTATTTGGCACCAGCCTAGGGATGAGGGTAAGGGCGGTGGCGTGGCCATCATAGCCAGGGAGTCACTGGGAGTCACCAGGGCTACCGCTCCACAAATTCTGGGTTGTGAGGCCCTGCTTCTGTGTCTGGGCTCTAAGGGTCAGTTGGGAGTCTTACTCCTGTACCTGCCCCCTTGCAGGGTAAGGGACTCCCTGCCTGAGCTCCTCGAGGCCGTCTCAGCGTTGGCGTTGGAGTTCCCTAGACTGATGGTTCTGGGGGACTTCAATTTGCCTTCGCTGGGGACTGGCTCCGAGGTGGCTCAGGAGTTCATGGCTTCCATGGCAGCTATGGACCTGATTCAGGTAATTCAGGGCCCGACCAGGGGCAGTGGCCACACACCAGATTTAATCTTTTTGTCGGAGCAGTGGCAGAGTGATCTGAGACTACGGAAACTAGACATAACACCTGTGCCATGGTCAGATCATTATTTGGTGGCTCTAGACTTCCTGGGTGCGACGCTTCATCGTAGGGAGGCAGGGCCTATTAGAATGGCCCGCCCCCGGCAACTGATGGATCCTGATGGATTCCAGAGGGAACTGGGGGATTTCCCTCTGGATCGGCAACACGATTCGCCCGAGGCGCTGGTTGACCTGTGGAACAGGATGACAACAGCGGCCTTGGATGAAATCGCACCACTACGGCCTCTCAGAGCTCATGGAGCTAGGTCATCTCCGTGGTTCACAGATGAACTGCGGGAGCTCAAACGGGCAAAGAGACGCCTAGAGCGCCGCTGGGTGAAGACCCAGAGAGACTCCGATTGGACACTAGCTAGAGCCGCTATTAGGGCCTATCTAGTGGCGATGGAGGTGGTGAGGCGGCAATACTTCACCACCCTTATTGCCTCTGCTGATAATCGCCCAGCCACCCTGTTCCGGGTTACCAGGTCTCTCCTTGGTAGGGGGACCCCGGTGCCTGGTTGGCAGGGGTCGGCTGAGGACTTTGCTGACCATCTAGTGGAGAAAATCGATCGGATTCGCTCGGGGTTTAATCCTGGCGTGGATGGGGAGAGTCCGGAGGGAGCTGGAGCACAGTCTTGCCATACCATCTGGGACCGGTTTGATCCAGTTGCCCCTGATGAAGTGGACAGGCTCCTTGCAGCTGTGCGCGCCACTACCTGCCCATTGGACCCCTGTCCCACCTGGTTGGTGAAAGCCTCCAAGGCGGTGACAGGTGGCTGGGTTGGGGCTATGATCAATGCATCATTGCGGGAGGGGGTGTTTCCTGCACCTTTAAAACATGCCTTGGTGCACCCCCTCCTGAAGAAACCTTCCCTCGACCCAGCTGTCCTAACCAACTATAGGCCTGTCTCCAACCTCCCCTTTTTAGGGAAGGTGTTGGAGAAGGCAGTGGCGCGTCGGCTGCAGGGGGTACTGGATGAAGCGGATTACCTGGACCCCTTTCAGTCAGGATTCAGGCCAGGATATGGTACCGAGACGGCATTGGTCGCACTGATGGATGATCTCTGGCGGGAGCGGGACGGTGGTCACCCATCCGTCCTTGCTCTTCTTGACCTCTCAGCGGCTTTCGATACCGTTGACCACGGTATCCTTCTGGAACGGCTCCAAGGATTGGGAATCCAGGGCACTGTGTGGTCCTGGTTTTCCTCATTTCTGAGGGGTCGGACCCAGTCGGTGTGGTTGGAGAGTGAGAGGTCGAGTCCTAGGCCCCTCAAATGGGGGGTGCCTCAGGGCTCGGTGCTCTCTCCTCTCCTATTTAACATCTACATGAAGCCGCTGGGTGAGATCATTCGTTCCCATGGGGTGCGGTACCATCAGTACGCGGATGACACTCAGTTGTACATCTCGGCCCATGGGGACCCCAGTGATGCCGTCAAAGTCCTTTCCAGGTGCCTGGAAGCTGTTGGGGTCTGGATGGGGGCTAACGGGCTACAACTGAATCCCAGCAAGACTGAGTGGCTATGGATAAGGGGTCCTGCGTTAACCCGGGAGCTACCATCTTTGGTTCTGGATGGGGCTATTTTGCCCCAGACAGACCCGGTGCGCAACTTGGGGGTCCTCCTGGATTCGCGGCTACTGCTAGAAGAACAGGTGGCGGCTGTGACCAGGAGGGCTTTCGCCCAACTTCGGGTGATTCGCCAGTTGCGCCCACTCCTGGACCGGGACTCCTTGCTCATGGTCACTCACGCTCTGGTCACCTCCAGACTAGATTATTGCAATGCGCTCTACATGGGGCTGCCCTTGACGACCATTCGGAGGCTACAGCTGGTCCAGAATGCAGCAGCCAGGGTGGTGATGGGGTGTGGGCGCTATGCCCATGCTTTGCCACTGCTCCGGGAGCTGCACTGGTTGCCAGTTTGTCTCCGGGTGCAATTCAAGGTGCTGGTTTTGACCTTTAAAGCCCTATATGGTAGTGGGCCGGGTTACCTAAGAGACCGCATCGCCCTGAGGACGTCTGTCCGTCCAACCAGAGCGGACCGGAGGGGCTCTCTAATTGTTCCATCAGCCAGAGGGGCTCGCCTCTCTGGCACAAGGAGGAGAGCTTTCTCCGTGTCTGCGCCGGCCCTCTGGAACCTCCTGCCAACAGAGCTACGTCTCCGGACGGAATTGCTGCCTTTCAGAAAAGAACTTAAAACCTGGCTGGCGGGTCAAGTGTGGGGTGCAGGTGGAAGGGTAACCTCCATTGGGTGGTTGGTGTAGAAGAACTCTTCCCCATGGTGCCTTTGGATCCTGCAGCCCTTGTTTTTAGGGGGTGGGTAGTTTTAACTGTTTTTAACATGTGTTTTTTAATTTTTATTGTGAACCGCCCTGAGTTGGCTTTGGCCGAGTGAGCGGTATATAAATGTGACAATTAAATTAAATTAAATTAACATGTATAGCATCTCCAAAAATGGAGACTCTTGAAAAATGGGAACTTGCTTGAAACATCTAAAATTACTCACTGGTACAAATTCTCACCTCATTATCACATTATGCCTATAAATCACAGCATCTATTCTACACTGACTCATGCAGCGGTGGGATTCAGAAGGTTCGCCCGAGTTCGCCAGAACTGGTAGCAGAAATTCCAGCTGGCCCCGCCCATTCAAGTTTTGAAATAAAGTAGTCCTAATTCAGATGCAACACAGGGCTTTTCCCCTGGCCACACCCACCATACTATGCCCACAGAGTAGGTAGTAATTTTTTTTTAATCCCACCACTGGACTCATGGATAGGCTTGCTCTAATGCTGGAGTAGGCAACCTATGGCCCGTGGTGCAAAAAAATCTAGCCTCTGCCTTCGCTCCAGCCACCACCACCGGAATTGGCTGTGGATTCATTTATGGCTGTCATAAATGTGTTTACGACAGGCATAAACAGCTGGGGGACAACCAGTCCAGTCCCCTCAACTGTCTGAGGGAGCATGATCCACCCCAGCTTAAAATGGTCGGCAGCCCCTGCTCTAAGGATTACTGAGTTAATGAAAGAAAATGTGTTTTATACATAAAAACTGTTAAAATGCCAATTATTAATAATAATATAACAGCAACAGCAGAGTGAAATAATATTGTTGTTGTTTTTTAGAATACTTCTGCTTTCAGAAATGGACTGTAGGACCAATTGTCTCTTAACATGTCAGAAAGGCTTCTCTCCTTTAACTTAACATTATTGCTTTTTAAAGTCAGTTAAAAATGAAGTATCATTATGTTCAATGGAATTTACTCCTTGGTATGGAAATACATGATAATCTGAAACCTAAAATGCAAAGTGTCTCTGAAAGCAGATATTTAGCCTGAAGCTGAGACTGCAAATCTGGGAATAACCTCCACTGAACTCAGTAGGAATTTGTTCTAAGTAGTAAGGTGTAGGGCATGTGTAGTATTGCACAATAAGCTTGGGTACATTTCGCTGTCCTCAAGTGTTTTATAAATATCATTTTTTGCTAGTTCATCCATGTTTCCCCAAAATAT